>VDFB02000008.1:344679154-345089026 GCA_007258455.2 Sequoia sempervirens
TGGATGATGGGTTGGAATGGCATGGTTCCATGACTGCAATGTGTGGAGTGGGGGATGTT
The DNA here is from genome assembly GCA_007258455.2 of Sequoia sempervirens. Taxonomy (NCBI): domain Eukaryota; kingdom Viridiplantae; phylum Streptophyta; class Pinopsida; order Cupressales; family Cupressaceae; genus Sequoia; species Sequoia sempervirens. Next base: position 344,679,214 of record VDFB02000008.1, read on the forward strand.
TCCTTTGTTATAAGTCCTTGGAGAAACTTGAATACACTAGGCTGAGGTGGCGAGGTGGGAGTGGATGAAGGTTTATGGATTAGTGGACTAGAATTAGATGGAAGATTAAGACTGGATGGAGGATTAAGGTAAGGATATGGGCATGGGGAATTAGGATAGGATGACACGGACGGTGGATCGTTGGTAGAAGATATGGGCGGCGTGTTGTAATAAAGGTATTAGGATGGTGGATTAGGATGGGAAGATGCAGGTGTTGGATTAATATAGGGAGATGGAGATGTTGGATTAAGATAAGGATATGTTGGTGTGGATGTTGGATTAGAATAGGAAGATGTGAATGTAAGATTAGGCTGAGCGGATGGGTATGGAAGATTAAGATAGTGGGTACATGTGGATGGAGGATTGAAATAAGAGGATGTGGATGGGGGATCAAGATAAGGGGTATTGTGACAACAAACTAGGATAAAGGGATGGCGTGGAGTGAAGGATATGATGGATTTGATGGACATCCCTTGGCCGAGGCAACATAAGAGGTGTGATTAGGCATAGATGAAGACATGATGGGATAACTAGATGGGGTGATTGGATTTTGGGAATGTAAGGTGGGAGAAAGCACTGCTGTGGTGGTGTCAAAGGGGATGCATGTGGTATACCTCTTGATCAACAAGGGCATTATCATCGTCGACGTAATTAGGGTTGCCCTTGACCACTATTGATGGAGGATAAGAATTCATGATGGTGAAAGGATAAAGAGGATGGATGGAAGATTTTGGATGGAATCGGACTAAAGCTCAAATCGGGATTTAGGACAAGCTCAGATTGGGATTGGATTAAAACTCAGATTAGGATGATTGGATGGGATTGATTCTGACAATTGGATTGGATGATCAAAGGATGATTATGACACTGAATCTAATTCGAGATGGAAGTAGATTGATTGGGTCGAAGGTGGATAGGGATGCAATTGGATTGGATTGGATGGATTGATCGATCAATTGAAAGTTCGAATGATGGATTGGGTAGGATGACATAAGGAACTTTAAACACCATTCAGAGATTACCCTAGGTGACTTAGGATGCTGATTGATCGGATTAAATGACAAAGAGATGATTGGGGCACCGAATCCACTTTGAGATTGAAAATAGATTGATTGGGCTGACGATGATGATTAACTTAGGATGGATGACAATCCTAAGAGGATGCTAATGATGACGATCAAATCCGATACTTCAGTCAATTTGGATAATAACCCGAGATGAAGCTCGGGGGATTTGGATGGGGAAAATGATGATTTGATCAGAGAAATGGATGATAGAAATGGATGAACAAATACTCAAAATGAGCAAATGGTTGATCGGGATGGATGAACGATTACTCAGAACGAGTAAATGAATGATTAGAACGACAGAATGAGAGTTCAGAATGATGAAAGGATGTGTTAAATGGATGAACGTTTACTCAGAACGAGTAAACGGATGATCAAAACGATAGAACGAGGGTTCAAAATGATGAAAGGATATGTGAAATGGATGAATGTTTACTCGGAACGAGTAAACGGATGATCAGAATGATAGAACGACAGTTCAGAATGATGAAAGGATATGTGAAATGGATGAATGTTTACTTGGAACGAGTAAACAGATTGCCAGAAAGACAGAACGAGAGTTCAGAATGATGAAAGGATGTGTTAAATGGATGAACATTTACTCAGAACGAGTAAACGGAGAGAGTGGTAGGGTGTACCCCCCTCGAGGAGGCAGATGGTGAAGAAAAAGGTGCCCCGGATAACTTCTCAAAAGTATGAAGTGGTATATATCATCGGAAAGAGCACGAAAAAATGAGAACTACCTTTGAACGGAGTCAATCGGATAAACAGTGCGGAAATGGCGGCCCTAGGAAGAAAGAGTAGAAGGACAGGTCCGCCACTGCACTAGGATAGATCCGCCATAGCATAGGGACAAGTTTGGCACTGCAGAAAGATCGGTTTGGCACTGCAGAAGGACCGGTTTGGCACTACACTAGGACAGGTTTGGCACTGCACTAGGACCGGTTTGGCACTGCAGAAGGACTGGTTTGGCACTGCAGAAGGACCGGTTTGCCACAGCACTAGGACCGGTTTGCTAAAAGATAAGGTTAAGTCTGCCAAAGGATAAGCTTAAGCTTGGTTTTTTTTGATGGATGGCAAAGGCAAAGGACCCAAATTGTAGCAATCATAAAAAGACTTGGCCAAACTGACAATCACTAGTTTTTCCACAAGAAAGATAGTTCAAACAGTACAACCCTAAGATTAGTAGAAATAGGTATGGTCAACAAAGTCTTCTACTCTAGGATGCACATGGTTGCTAAGGAGTCCTCGATATATGCATGTTACGTGAGGCCCAAACCGTGAACACCAACCCCTTACAAGCGTGAGTCGGGAACCTTAGCGAGATACTAGAGGCTCGAACCAACTCTTCACGTCATCCCGACGCTTCGCCAATTACAACGTGGTTGGATTGGGGTACAAATTTCGCTCTCCCCCCTTTATATACCCCGCTGGTATGCGTGGTTGGAATCGTCCCTTGGGGTGATGAAATCCCCAAGCAGGTCCCACTAAGAAAGTGAAAAACGGTGACTCAAAAGGACTTGGAAAGCTACGATTTCTCATCACCCAGGATCGCCAAATGGCGCAAGGGGATTGGATACGTCAAATAGCCTTCCCAAACATGCCAAGCAAGGTTTATTGACACCCCTTTAATTAAACTATGTTCCTATTTTACCAAAAGAAAATTTGGGAAAACTTAAAATTTTTACCTTCTGGAGGACAGGTCCGCCACTCATAGGGACGCATCTCGCCATCAATTAGACCTCACCCTCGCCATCAGACTGACAACCACCTGCATCTCAACTGGCCATCAATTAGACCAACCGGCCACCTAATTAGGACCAATCCGGCCAATCGACTCAGACTTCAATCCACCACCTGTGACCAATTTGCCACCTGTGACCACCGCTTAACATCAGGAATCTCACCGCCACCTGTGACCAATTTACATCGACTAGGACCAGCCTACCACCTGCACCAATATGCCACTCCAGTGAATTACCAATCCGCCATCAGACTAGGACCAAATTCAGCCACTCTCAGAACCTCGGACCTTGAAAATGCAAAAATAGCAACGTAGAAGAAAAATAGACCCTTGTGGTCCTTGCACCTGCTAAGCAGAAATGTGATATAGGCCTAATAGAGGTTAGAGCAAGCAACAAGCGAAAGAGTGCAAATAAACAACTTAAAACAACCTACACTTCGAGATTAGCCTAAGTTGGAAACAAAACAAGACAAAGCCACAAAATGGAACTTTATACCTTGTGTTGAGTCGATCCTTTGGTTGGCCCTTCGATCTTTGACGTGTATGCTCCTTGGATGCTATGGAGGATATGAGATGCAAATGATGCTTGGAAACATGAAAAATAGCTAAGTAAGTTGGACATAAACAAACCCAAGAGTTTGGCTAGCACAAATGATTCTCCAAAATGAGAGAAAAGAGGATATTTATAGGATTTTGGGAACTTAGGAAATGGATCTGCTGAGATTGATCTCATTCGAATATCAAGATGTAGGGCTAAGGTGAGTTGAGAACTCACAAGCCCTCAAGATCTTGACATGTGGCATGGGAGAGGCCCTCTGCGCTGCGAAGTGGACATGAGGTTGAAGGAGAAGGACATGACATGGAGAGGGCACAGCACCTTGATTACCGATCTCCTGATAAAGGAGGTACTGGTCCCATGTGGGTGAGATTAGGCGGGGAATTAAAAAATTCCTCAAATATCCTTATGGGGAGATGGGAAAGAATTTTAAATTCCAAAGGGTGCATTGGGGGATTAAAAGGTGAATTAAAAATTCACATGGGGAAGGGAGATGCCTTGTCAAAAAAGAAAGGCATTCAATAGGGTTGACTAAGGACACATGTCATAAAGGACATGGGGAAGAGAAAAGGAATTAAATATTCCTTGGAAGGATAAAAGGAATTAAAAAATTCTTGAGAGGCTGATTAGGCTAGTTAGTGAAGGATTAGAGGAGGGTTAGGTGGCTAAGAGAGATTAGAGGCCAACTTGCAAAAGTTGGAGGATGTGACACATCCTAATTAAGGATTAGGCATGTGCACATCCCAATTATGGGATTAGAAGAAGGATTAAGATAAGATAAAAAATGATGGAGGATGTGACATGAGGGGAATTAAATAAATGAAATATTTATTTAATTCAATTGATAGAAGGAGGATTAAAGAGATAAGGTATTATTGATTAAATACCTTAGGGATTTGGCTGAATTAAAGCTATTAATTAAATAATAGCAGTATTACTTAATTAATGAAACTAAGATGAAAGGGGATGAATTTGGATAAATTAAGTGTCCGAATTTAGACATCTACACCAACGGTTCAAACGGTTCGCGAATCGGAGTCCCAGATCAAAAGTTATGGCCCCGGGAAGTTGGTACACTTTCTAGAAGATACAATTGCAAATGCTCATTTGAACTTTGAACTTCATGTTGTAAATTTTTGGCGCCAAACTGCCTAAACTCAAATTTGAATGTTGTTTTGTCTCCAAACTAATGAGGAGGTTTATTTATGGGTGGGTTTCTAATTTTTGGGTAGCTTTTTAGGGACAAGCTCGCATATTGCGAAAGGGTTATTCTGTAGCTTTCTGTAACTTGCATGTGTTGTAAAACTTGGGGATTGAGATCCTCTGCATGTAAGAAGCTCCATTGTCTGAATAATAAAATTATTTTTTTGTTTGTGGGTTATTTTTTGTGTCTCGGGCTGTGCCCTCATCAAGTGGTATCAGAGCGGGTTTTCTTGTGCGTGTGGAAAGATCACGGATCATGAGGCAGTTCGCACCAGGACCGTGGTTGTGGGTTGAGGTCAAGAAATATGCCTCCAAGAGTGATTCCTGGTAGGCATGGTGGTGCCAGAGGTGGTTGAGGTAGAAAAAATGCTGGTGGAAGAGATGCACTGGCAGCCCTCCAGAGATAGATTAACGCATTACAAGAGCAGTTGAGAAGAGGGTTAAAACTGAAGGAGGAAAGTGAGGATGAAGGAGAGGAAGAAGGTTCAAATGTAGAAGAGGAAGAAGAAGCAATTGATCAAGAACAAATGCGGCTAATAAGGGCCATTTTGAAGATTGGGAAAAAACCTAGAGAAGAAGTCCCTAGTTATTCTGGAAGTCTGAAGTCAGAAGAGTTGATCGACTGGATCAGCGAGCTAGAAGTATATTTTGAGTATGAGGAAATAGAGGACTCAGATCGGGTTAAGTTTGCGAAAATGAAGCTGAAGGGCCATGCTAGTATTTGGTGGAAAGAGGTCCAGTTGGAAAGAAATGGAAGAGGAAAAGGAAAGATCACCAGATGGGATCGCATGGTAGAGAAACTAAAGAAGTAGTTCATACTAGTGGACTACGAGTTAGATCTGTTGAAGAAATTGCAAGGGTTGAAGCAAGGAAGAAGATCCGTGAAAGAATATACTAAATATTTTCACAAGATAATCATTAGAACAGGTCACATAGAGGCTAATAAGGAGAAGGTACCTGATATCTTAATGGGTTACGACTGAGCATTCAGGAGGAGTTAAGCCTAGTTAGAATGACCATCATTAAGGATATGTATTAGTTTGCTTTGAAGGTGGAAGAGAAGCTAAACAAAAGATTTGATGGCAAGCAAAAAGGATAAGGAGGTCAAAGTGGAAGGGGCAATGGAAGACCTTTAGGAAGCCGAAATGATGATGAAAAGAAAAGTGAAGATGTGGGTACCAGCCAAAGCCAAAGAAATGAAAACTTCTACCGCCTTCATGATCAAAACAGTGGTGATCAAAAAGGTAGAGGATGAGGGAGATATGGACAAGGATCTGGAAGAGGTGGTTTCAGAGGAATGTGTTTCCAATGTGGTGAAGAAGGGCATCAAGCCTATGAATGTCCACAACACCAAGGAAGGGCAGACAAAAGGCCAGAAGGTCGTGGAAGGGTTGCGCATGCAGATGAGGAGGCCCAATCTGAACATTCTGATGATGCCGAAAGGGGAGAAGCCTTGGTGATTAGGAGAGCCCTCGTGACTGAGGAAAATGAACTAGAACAGAGGAAGAATCTATTTCACACAAGATGCAAGTGTGAAAACAAATGTTGTGATGTTATTATTGACAGTGGGAGCATCGATAATCTAGTGTCAGAAGAGATGGTTGCGAAGTTGAAGCTGAAAAGGGAGAGACATCCACATCCATATCAGATTGCTTGGTTGCAGAAAGACCACAAAGTTTTGGTCAGTGAGCAATGCCTGGTAAAGTTCAAGATCGGAAGCTATCGTGATGAGGTACTATGTGATATCATCCCCATGGATGCATGTCACATGTTGTTGGGGAGGTTGTGGCAGTTTGATAGGTGAGCTATACATGATGGCCATGCAAACACTTAATCCCTAATGAAGGATGGAGTTCACCATAAGTTGAAGCCCCTGAAGAAGGATGAAGAAAAGGTATGCAGTAGTGCAAGAATTTGTTTTGTTGTTGGAAGGAAATTTTTAGAAGGCATGGAGAATGAGCGTATGTGTTATGCATTGATTCCTAGAATGGATAAGGAAGATAGTGATGGGGTACTAGTAGAAGTTTCTGGGTTATTAAATGAGTTTCAAGAGATTATTTCTGATAATGTACCTAAGGGTTTACCACCAATGAGGAAGATTAGTCATTAGATTGACTTGATTCTTGGAGCCAGTTTGCCAAATAAGGCAGCACATAGAATGACTCCAATAGAAAATGAGGAGTTGAATAGAAAAGTTCAAGAATTGTTGAGAAAGGGTTTGATACGGGAGAGTTTGAGTCCATGTGTAGTACCTACAGTACTAGCACCAAAGAAGGATGGGGAGTGGAGGATGTGTACAAATTTTTGAGCCATAAACAAGATAACAATCAAGTACAGATTTCCCCTACCAAGCATGGATGACCTGATGGACTGTTTGAGTGGAGCTCAATACTTCACAAAGATTGATCTGAAGAGTGGATATCACCAGATCCGGATTCGAGAGGGAGATGAATGGAAGACTGCCTTCAAGACAAAAGAGGGCCTATACAAGTGGTTAGTCATGCCTTTTGGGCTAACCAATGCACCGAGCACATTCATGCGGCTCATGAACAAGGTACTAAAAGAATTTCTGGTAAGTTTTTTTATTGTGTATTTAGATGATATTTTGATTTTTAGTAAGACGTTGGATGAGCATCTGATGCATATTTAGAGAGTCTTTGAGAAGTTAAGAGAAGAGAAACTATTGATTAATCTGAAGAAGTGTAGTTTTGTGAAGGAGTTAGTGTACTTGGGGTTTGTTGTCTCAGCAGAAGGTCTCAAGATGGACCCAGAGAAGGTGAAGGATATTCTAGAATGACCTACCCCAAGAATTGCTACCGAGGTGAGATCTTTCCATGGTTTGGCTAGTTTTTATAGAAAGTTCATTAGAAACTTCAGTAGTATTTGTGGACCCCTGACTGAAACAATGAGAGGGGATAGAAAAGAATTCAAGTGGAGCACTGGAGTGGCAAAAAGTTTTGAACTGTTGAAGCAGAAGGTGACAGAGCAACCTGTTATAGCCCTCCCAGATTTCAACAAGGTGTTTCAGGTGGATTGTGATGCTAGTGGTTGTGCCATTGGAGCATTGTTGAGCCATGAAGGTAAGCCCATTGCCTATTTCAGTGAAAAGTTAAATGATGCCAAGAGAAAGTATTCTATATATGATTAGGAATTTTATGCGATAGTTCAAGTATTAAAGAAATGGAGACATTATTTGTTGCCGAAAGAATTTGTTCTATATACTGATTATCAGGCCTTGCGGTACATAAATAGTGAGGGAAAATTAAATCAGAGGCTTATGAAATGGGTAGAGTTTTTGCAGAGTTATACCTTTGTTTTGAAACATAGGAGTGGGAAGTCAAATAGGGTTACAGATGCCTTAAGTAGGAGGCATATATTGATGACAAAGATGCAAATTGAAGTGGTTGGGTTCAATGAACTCAAGACACTGTATGCAGAAGATCTTGATTTTATAGAGGTTTGGAAAGCTTGCAAGGAACCTGTTACAGTGGACAAGACAAGGTGGCTGGATTTCATAATCTAGGATGGCATGTTATTTAAGGGAAGTCAATTGTGTATCTCGAGGAGTTCCATGAGGGAGAACCTAATAAAGGAGAAGCATAGTGGAGGAATGGCAGGACATTTTGGTCAGGATAAGACCATTGCCATTATCAGTGAGCATTATTATTGGCCTCAGTTGTCACAGGATGTGAAGAAGTTTGTACAAAGTTGCAGGGCATGTTAGATGGCTAAAGGAGTGAGCCAGAATATAGGCTTATATCATCCCTTACCTGTACCAGAGAGGCCATGGGAGGATATAAGTATGGACTTTGTTCTTGGTTTTCCAAGGACACAACGAGGGAATGATTTAGTCTTTGTGGTGGTTGATAGGTTTTTGAAGATGGCACATTTCATTCCATGTCAGAAGACCCATGATGCAGTCCACATTGCTGACTTGTTCTTCAAAGAGGTGGTGAGGCTACATGGTCTGCCAAAGAGTATTGTTTTAGATCATGACACCAAATTTGTGGGGTACTTTGGAGGACCTTGTGGAAGAAGTTGAAGACAGAGTTGAAGTTCAGTTCTGCACACCATCCACAAACATATGGACAGATAGAGGTTGTTAATGAGTCCGGGTAACCTATTGAGATGTTTGGTAGGAGATAAAACCCAAGGGATGGACTTGGATCTTACTCCCGTGCATAATTTTATTACAACAATCTCACAATAGAAGCACCGTAGATCACCATTCTAGATTGTGTATGGAGGTAGCCCCAGACAACCTGAATTGAGGAAGATGGACCAAGAGCGAAAATAAGTGTTGAAGCTGAAGATTTTGTGGAACATATCAAGGATATACATGAGAAGGTAAGAGAACATATTAAAAGATGAATATGCAGTATAAGGCTAAGGAAGATCAGAAGAGGAGGTATAAGGAGTTTCAGATTGGTGATGAAGTGATGGTCCACTTGAGGAAAGAAAGGTTTCCAGTGGGAACATATAACAAATTGAAGATGAAGAAGTTTGGTCCCTGTAAATTTTTGAAGAGGCATGATTCAGGGAAGGCATATGAGGTAGAGTTGCTAGATAGATTCAACATTTCCCCTATGTTCAACATTTCAGATTTGATAGAGTATCATGAAGTTGGTACAAAGGAAGTACCAACGATGGAACAGTGTGGGATTCCAGCACATACTTCAGAAAAGGAGGAGAATGAATAAATCCTAGATAGTCGTGGTGGAAGGAGTACCAAGAACAGGTAGTATGAAGAATATTTGGTGAAATGGAAAGGAAGGCATGTTGAAGATTCATCCTAGTTACCTAAGGTAGAGGTTGACTGTTTGGATTTTCCTCCACCATCTAAGACATGACGGGGTCACTTCTCAAATTACCCTGGGTGTCTGATGCAGGAGCATCCAGTGGTGTAAGGGCAATCTTGCATCACCCAAAAATAGTTAAATTTCAAGTTTCTTAGTTTTTAGATGTTTTTACATTTTTGGATACCCTTTTCGTCTTAATGAAATTCCTAATTACAGTTTTTATTTTCTATTCCTGGGTTGAAAGATATTGCAATTTTAGTTTCTCAGATTTACACCTGAAAATCTTCTGAGTTAGATTTGAGGCACTTAGAGTTCCCATAATGGCCCTGAAACTTGCTAAAATTGGTGTAGCAAATTTTGAGCACATTATTGACTTCGAGACCTTTCCAACGGTTCAAATAGTTCCCGAATCAGAGTCCTGGATCAAAAGTTATGGCCCCGGAAAGTTGGCGCACTTTCTAGAAGATACAATTGTAAATGCTCATTTGAAATTTGAACTTCATGTTGTAAATTTTTGGCGTCAAATTGCCTAAACTCAAATTTGAATGTTGTTTTGGCTCCAAACTAATGAGAAGCTCTATTTATGGGCGGGTTTCTAATTTTTAGGTAGCTTTTTGGGGACAAGCTCGCATATTGCGAAAGGGTTATTCTATAGCTTTCTGTAACTTGCATGTGTTGTAGAACTTGGGGATTGAGATCCTCTACATGTAAGAAGCTCCATTTTCTGAATATTAAAATTATTCTCTTGTTTGTGGGTTATTTTCTGTGTCTTGGGCTGTGCCCTCATCAAAATAGCTCAATGAACTCGTACGATACAAGTACAAAAGAGGAAAACCTTCTAATGAGGCTATTAATACTCTTAGTAATTCTATTTTCCTACAAGTTCAAAGTGAATACTATCTTAGAAATATATAGGTGATTACCAAAATCCATTCTAGAGATGGAGAAATTCGAGAATCACTAGATGTACCTATAAAAACAAAGGAAATGAATTAGTGAATAGTACAAAAAGGAGCACAAATAAGATTCCAAAGAGACCAAAACCAAAGAAATAAATTCCCATACCATAGGCCTCTATACAAAAGATCTATTTTCCAAGGTTGTGAAAGAAAATAATAAGCCAAATAGAATGAGGAGAGTAGCATGAGAAGTAGAAAATGCATTGAAAGGAGTTGAGAAAGACACCAATAAAAGGGATACTACTTGAAATGATAAGGTAATTATTTTGATGCTTTATAATCATGATATAAACATACATTTTATACCTCTTTACTATAATATTAACCCATTAATATGGCCCTAAAATTAAGTCAACTTATATAGTTCAAGTGCTAAAGAGGGAGTTGCTTAGGATACCTAAGCATAAAAAAAAGGATTCATTATACATTAATGACCAAACTAAATTTGATCAACCTTATTATTATCCAACTAATTTTCATGATGGGATTAATGGATCCAATATCAAAGACAATTATTGACCTTTTTTATATCATTTTTGATAAAAATATGGATTATCCATAATTACAAGTTGAGGTTTTGATCTTTCAAAATTTTAATGAAAATTGAAATCATGAATCAAATGGGTTTGAAAGTCTCCAAATTCTATGAAAAGTGCTATACAATGGACTCTTGAGAGGTTAATTTTATTGAGGTTATCAATGATGTTGAAAAGAAAATTACTATATATCCCAATAAGTGCTTCTAAGTGGATGTAATAATTGTTAATTATCTATATAAAAATGTAGTATATTACTATTAATAAAATGATCAAATTCAAATGCCATAGAATTTAAATGGATCTATCATACAACACCTTACAATTTCATAAAAGGATGTTTGACTATGTAGACATATGAATTTGATCACTCTCATATGGTCAAATTCATCCCCTTTTGTTTGTCTATTTCACATTCCTTCATCGACATTAATTAAATGATTTATTTAATTAATGATTACCCCTTTCTAAATGTTCCCAAGGTATTTAATTTAATAATTAAATACTTCATCTTTTATGCCTCTTCTTCTCTAAATTAAATAAATTCTTTAATTTATTTAATTTGGTCACTTTAACTTTTCAAGTTCAAATCAATTTTAAATTCATCATTTTCTCTGTCCTTGTCCCATCCTCCATAATCTCCCTTTAATCTGGATTAGTTTAATTAATCCATGATTAGGATGTGTACACATTTAATCAATATTAATGTCACATCCTCCAAAACTTGTAACTTGTTCTTAATCCTTTATTAGCCCCCTTAATCACCTATTTACATAACCTTAATCATATGATTAGGTCAACCTAATCCTCATGCCATTTATGGCATACCTCCAAGTTAGCCATCATACATGCTTTCTCCATTTAGCCAAGTCAACCTCTTCCCCATTTGAATTAAAAATTCACATTTATTCCTCCAAGGATTTCCTCTTCCCCATGTGAGTTATGGAGGAATTTTAAATTCCTCATGTGTCACATCTCCCACATGGGGACAAGGACATCCTTTATGAAGAGACCTTGTCCCAATTTCAAGGTACTTCCAAGTACCTTCACATCATGTGAATTAAAAATTCACATTTATTCCTCCAAGGTTTTTCTCTTCCCCATGTGGATTATTGAGGAATTTTAAATTCCTCATGTGTCACATCTCCCACATGGGGACAATGACCTCCTTTATGAGATCTAGTTCCAATCCCAAGGTACTTTCAAGTACCTCCACATCACATTCCCCATTGAAACCTCATTGCCACATGGCAAGATGTGAGGGCTTGTGAGTTCTCAACTCACCATAGCCCTTCATCTTGTCCAAGGTGGCTAAATCCTAGCCCTCCATTTCTTAGAGGACTTTCTATTGGAGTGAAAATGACATTGAGAGGGGGGTGAATAAATGTCTTAACGAATTTAAACATTTTTCATAAAATAAAACCATAGCTCAAATTTGATCTCAATATTACAATGATTCATGCATTCATGAGTTGAATGTAATCATTCATAAAAAAAAATTGAGAAATGTAATAACCAAACAGTGAACAAAGCAATAACAACTCAGTAAAGCAGTGAGACCACAAAAGAACAAAGAGACACAAGATTTTTTCTAGTGGAAAACCCTCCTAGGGTATAGAAACCACTCCTAAAATGCCTTGCAGGCTTAATCTTTTTAATCCACTATTCACAATGCCTTATAGGCTAATTTTTTGAGCACCCACTCAAGGAGCATCAACCCCTCATTTTGAGATATCAATCTCGAGGAGCACCAACTCCTCAAATTATATTTCTAAACAATAATAATATCTTAGAGGATCTCTCTATAGTTAAGCTCATAAAACTCTATTTTCTCATCTACCTATTATCCTAAGAATTCAAATATTGAATCCTTAAAATGTCACATAGAGAAGAATTACAATATTGCTATGCATCATATTTTTTAGTTTTTGTATAACAAAGCTTTTACATTTCATTTCTTGATACAACTAGTACAATATCTCAGAATCATAAAACCAGAAGACTTACGGTGTTAACAACACTGTATTTTAAATATGTTTACAAGTATGTCTGCCAAATAAAGTCTTCAAAGAATTCGAGGTCAAAAGGAATTTGAAACCCCATTCTCTTTTTAGAAATTGAACTAGAAGAATAAATGTCTGTAGAAGATTGAATTACAAGAGAAATTCCTGTGCAATAGGCTGCAATTAAAATTTGACAAGGATAAATCAAAGTCCCTTTCCAAATCTACAAATGCTTTTTACAAAACCCAAAACTTCATTAAAACAAAATACCCATTTGATACTATTTTTAGAAAATCATTATGTTGAATCTGTCAAGTTTTGTAATGAATCTAATGGGTCAACAATGAAATTGGAAGAGTTTTTAAGAATCATGACTTCCCACCAGCTGAAAACCATAAACCCTCAATGCAAGAATAATAATTATCTATTAGGGCATCTTTTATTTTCACACAAATTATGAAAACTGATAAAACAAAAAAAAAAACTATCACAGCCAAAGCCTGTCAAGAAATGTAACCGATTCCATATCATTATGAGCCCAATAATCAAAACAAAGAACTCTTTCAAGATCCAGATAACAATGAAGAGGAAATAGAGAGAAATACATGATATCCTGACAGAAAGATTCCAACAACCCACAAATCCATTTCATGCAAAACGTCTTCAACCACAAAGTGATATTCAAGAACCAAAAAATGCATAAATCTGCCAGGTAGCATATACTAACAAAAAAAACACAAGGCTGTAACCAAATAATTGCAAATACCTGATTTGAAGCAAGAAGCAAACTAATGAAATGAGCCTTAAGAAAACTTGATAACCGTCCAGTGCCAACTACCATTGATGATTTTATTCTTGATAGAATCATTACAGTGAGCTGGGATAAGAATAACAACAAAGAATTCAATGAAAGACACAGCACACATACTTTCTCCAAGGCGGCGTTGGTTAGGGTTCCATACCCTTGCAAAGAAAATGACTTCAAATTTTTTTCCCTAACATACTTTCACTTCATTCGAGTCACTTTGTTGAAATGAAGAGTGACTTGAAGTCCACACTAAGTCAAGAAAAATAATAATGATCAATTTCAAAGAAGATTAAATTTGTTGTCCAAAGGAAATGCCGACCACTTTATAACCATTATGTATAGCATGCTAAGAGTTGACTCACCAAGTAACCCATAATTAGTCAATGATTCTCAAAATGCCAACTATATAATTACCTCTCAATAATGCTATCAACACATGATGAATATCATTCAATCTGATCCAAGTAAAATACCATTGAACAGTGCTAAGAGAAACCCAATAGGGTGAAGTAGATGCTGACCAAATTATTTCTGACTTGAAATTTTTTCCATAAAGTTGATTAAAGTGAATATCTTATACTAAAAAAGAAAGCATTGATGTCTCATAATCAAGTTCCATTGAGTCAAATGAAGCAATAATCAAACTGTCTGAAATGAAGCAATATATTGAAGCATTGAACCAAATATGTGCCATGATCATTAACGATATACCAACTCAAACCGAAACTGAGGAAACAATGAATCATTATACTTGAATGTGTGAAGTACCAACTTTAGAATTCTTAAACTAAAAAGAGCCCTAAATATGAAAACCAATACCATAACCCAATTACATGTACAAATAGGATAACTTGTATATGCATGAACCTAAAACTGATCAGTACCATAAAGAAATGAAAAATATGAATGTAGACTAAATCTGAATGTAACCCAAAGCCATAAAACTATCCATTGATAGCTAGAACAGATTCAATAAATATTCCAAGACCAAAAAATATATTATCAATTTTGTCATCAAATTTGTACCATGATAAAGCATAAAGATCCAATCTGAGACTGTTAACAAAGAGAACCAACTGAAAGAGATTTTTTCATCGAGGAAAAACCATAAACACAACTGAAATCCAACAAACTCCCCCTTTGTCCTTGATGACAACACACAAATGACTCTCCCCCTTTTTTCCTCAATGAAAAAGGATAGAAGAGAAGAATATGCATTGCCATGAAACACAACTAAGAATCCAATCAAAATACCATGAGAATGAGCTGCAAAAAGAGTAACAGAGAGACAACCATATTTGTAGGAGAGCTGTAAGTGAATAAAACTCATAAACTGCTCCCCCTAAGAAGATGCTTGGTAAATTAGAGAAGTAAGGATTGAGAGATAACTCCCAATTGAAGTCTCAACCTTTCAAATAATTCTTTAGCTAAGGGCTTAGTAAAAATATTAGCCACTTGATATTGTGAGCCAAAAAATTGTAAATAGACTTCATTAGCCAATACCTTTTCTCGAAGAAAATGAAACTTGATAGCAATGTGTTTAGTGCGAGAGTGCATAACATGATTTTTGGAGATATTTATCGCACTTGTGTTATCACATAGAATAGAAACAGGTTTAGGAACTTCAATACCCATATTTGATAGAGTTTGACTCATCCAAAGTACTTGAGTACAACATGAAGTGGCAACAATGTATTCTACTTTAGTAGTGGAAAGATAAACAGATTCTTATTTCTTGTTGTGCCATGCCACTAAACGATCACCAAGAAAGAATGCAACACCACTGGTGCTTTTCCTATCATCCAAACAACCAGCCTATTCAGCATCAGTATATGCAATTAATGAAAAATCATTACTTCTAGGATACCAAAGACCATAATCAAGAGTTCCCTGAATATATTTAAAGATCCGTTTAACAACACTGACATGAGATTCTTTAGTGATGCCTAAAACCATGCAACTGTGCAAACTTCCTGCATTATGTTAGGTCTAGAAGCAGTTAAATATAACAAACTACCAATCATTGATCTATATTTAGTTTGATTTGTATTAGGAGAATCATCAACCTTAGTAAGTTTGCATCTAGTAACCATCGGAGTGCTAACTAGATGGCATTCATTCATTTGAAATTTCTTAAGCATCTCTCTAACGTACTTGGTTTGAGAGAGAAATATGCCATTTTCAAGTTGAGAGATTTTAAGACCCAAGAAGAAATTTAATTCTCCCAACATTGACATTTCAAACTCAGATTCCATAATCTGAGAGAATTTTCTACTCAAAGCAACATTATTGCAGCTAAAGATAGTGTCATAAACATAAATTTCGACAACCAAAATATCAGTACCTTTAGTTTTAACATAAAGATTGTTGTCAACACCTCCTCTAACAAATCCATTATAAATGAAATGACTGTCTAGCCTAAAGACCAAGCTCTAGGTGCTTGTTTTAAGCCATAGAGGGCCTTTTTTAACCTGTAAACATGATTAGGCTTATCTTTGCAAATAAATCCTTTAGGCTATTCTACATAGACCTCTTCATCTAAGTAGCCATTTAAAAAGGTAGTTTTGACATCCATTTGATAAACAGTGAAGTTTTTATAAACATAATAAGCTAATAATATTCTAATAGATTCTAGTCTAGCAACAGGTGCAAAGGTTTCACCAAAATCAGTAACTTCTTGTTGAGCATAGCCTTTGCTAAAAAATCTTGCTTTGTTGCAAACAACATTGCCATTTTCATCAAGCTTATTTCTATATATCCATTTGCCTCCAATGAAATTCTTGTCATTTGGTCTTGGGACTAACTCCCAAGTCTGATTTTTCTCAATTCGATCAATTTCTTCCTGCATAGCATTAAGCCAACATAAATCTATGAGAGCTTCATTAAAATTTTTAGGCTCAAAATGAGTAACTAAACAAAAAGCTATTTGAGCCTTTTCATTAGATTCTGCAACCTTTCTTCTAATTTGAACTCTTGCATTTTTATCCCCAATAATCTGATCTTTGGGGTGATATTTGGCAAGGGTTTTTAAAGGAGTTTTTAATACACCTTTTTAAGGATTCGCTTCTTCAATTTTAGGGCTTGTTGATTCAACATTAGGATTTTCTATTTCAGTTCCTTCTGAATTTATTTCAAGTTCAAGTCCTTCTTCCTCATTATCCTGCAAAGGTTCAACATCTAAATGTGGTCTTTCATCAAATTTTACATTAACAACTTCAACAATCTTATTAAGCCTTTTATTAAGACATTTATAAGCTTTACTATGATTTGAGTATCCTAAAAAGATACCCTCATCACTCTTTGATTGAAAATTACCAAGGTTATCATCATCTTTCTTGATAAAACATTTGCTTCCAAAAATTTTAAAATACTTGATAGAAGCTATTTTTCCATACCATAGTTCATAAGGGGTGAGTTTAGATTTCACCCTAAGTTGCACTCTATTCAAAATGTATACAACTGTATGAACAACTTCTTTCTAGTACATATTGAGCAACTTAGCTTTTTTTTTTTTAAGGGGTAAACGCTTTTGACCAGAGCTATGAACCGGATACAACCATTCAACAATACCACCGGGGTTTGAACCTTGGTGGCAAGAACAACAATGCCACCTATAGACCATCACACCATGCCAATACCGACATCGAGCAACTTAGCTTCATCTAGCATTGTTCAAGCTATTTATTTTATGGTTTTGTTCTTACGTTCAAATACCCTATTTTGTTGAGGTGTTTTAGTTGCAGCATACTACCTTTTAATATCGTGATGTTCACAGTAATAAATAAACTCTTGAGAGCTGAACTCACCTCCTTTTTCAAATCGTAGACATTTGAGTTTCATATTTGATCTCTTTTCAACTATTTTACAAAAGATTTTTTACCTTTCAAAAGCTTTTGATTTGTGCTTAAGAAATGTGACCCAAACCATTTTAGTATAATCATCCACAAATAACATGAAGTATTTTTCACCATTAATAGACCTTGTTGTAGTTGGTCCACACAAATCTATATGCACTAGCTGTAAAGGTTTTGATGAAGAATGTTCTTTTGTTTTGAAACTAACTCTAGTTTGTTTACCACTTAAACATTCTTTGCATATAGAATTTTCTGGCTTGTTAAGGATTGGTAAACCTCTAACATTCTAATTTTATTGATTCTAACTAGAATTTCAAAATTTATGTGTTCTAATCTTTTATGACATAACCATATTTCTTCAATTTGGCCCATTAGACACATACCTTGATTATTGTCATTGTTTGATGTGTCAAGAAGATTGTAAACATTTCCTTTAGTTCTTCTTCTAGCTGCAACAACCTTTCCAAGCTTGTTTTTAATCTCACATCCCTGCAAAGAGAAAAAAACATGATAACCACTGTCACAGATTTGAATAACACTTAGAAGATTGTGCTTAAGACCTTCCACATAATACACATTATAGATAGGGGTGTCCTCATTAAGAAGAAGTGAACCTCTACCTTTAATTTGTATTCCAGAATTATCACCAAACTTCACATATCCACCTACATAATCTTCAAGGTTTATGAATTTATCCTTGTCGCCAGTCATGTGGTTAGAACATCCACTATCCAGGACCCATAAGTCCTTTTTCTTGGAATGAAAGGCAGTTTGAACTAACATAGTTTGTTCGATGTTAACATTCTTAGGATTCCAGACCTTTTTGATTTTCTACTATTTAAATTGTAGATCAGCTTTGCACTATTTGACAGAGTGCCCCAAAGCATTGCATTTAAAACATCTGATTTGTTTAACAAAACCATAGTATTTCTGAAGACCAAACCTAGGTATTCTAGGATTCATAAGCTTGCAAGAGCTCACTTTATGGCCAAATTTGTTAGAGAAAAAGTGGTTGTGATAGGGAAAATTTATGTGCTAGAAAATGAACAACAAACAAGAGAAAGCGAACAACACTAAAAACAACCTACACCTCAAGATTATCCTGGTTAGATTCAACAAAAAATATAGGCAACAAATGGAACTTTTTACCTTGTTTCGAATTGATTCTTTGGTTGGCCCTTCGATCTTCGATGTTGTATGCTCCTTGGATGGCACAAGATGCAAGCTAGATGGTGGTATGAGGATGAGAAGATGAGTGGAAGTGGATGCAAGTGTAAAAATGGCTAAGTATGGATTCTAGAAATTTTTTGTAAGAGTTTGGCTACAATGCATGATCTCCCCAAAATGAGAGAAAAGATGGGGTATTTATAGAGATTTTGGAGCTCTCTAGGAAAATGGATGGTCAAGATTGAGCCACCAAGATCAAGATGTAGGGCTAAGGTGAGTTGAGAACTCACAAGCCCTCACATCTTGACATGTGGCATATGATATGGCTTAAAAAGGGGGATGTGTACATGAGTTGGAAGAATAGTACATGACATGGAGAGGGTACATAGTACCTTGGGATTGAGACAAAATCTCCTCATAAAGGAGGTACTTGTCCCCATGTGGGTGAGAGGACATGTGGGGAATTAAAAATTCCTCAAATATTCTTATGGGGATGAGAGAAGGAATTTAAAATTCCTCTAAATGCATTGGGGGATTAAATGTGAATTAAAAATTCACATGGGGAATGGAGATTCCTTGTTCAAAAGGAGAAAACTTTTAATGAAGTTGACTAAGGACACATTCCATAAATGATATAGGAATTAGAGATGACCTAATTAGGTGATTAAGGTTGTGCAATTACTTGATTAGATTAATTAAGGACTCATTAGAGACAAGTGGGAAATTATGGAGGATGGGACCCTAATGATGATTAGGGGTGTGCACATCTTAATCATACATTAATTATGACTAAGAAAGAGGGTTAGATTGCTAAGAGGGATTAGAGATCAACTTGAAAAAGTTGGAGGATTTGACAATGAGAGAGAAAATAAGGAATTTAAAAATTAATATAAAATTCCCAAAATATAATATGACCAAATTAAATAAAGTGATGCATTTATTTAATTTAGAGAGGAAAGAGGGGAAAGATATTTATTAAATTAAATACTTTGGGAGACCTTATGCAGGATACACAATATTAATTAAATGAATGATTTAATTAATATTGGCAAAGAGGATGATTTAAGGGAGCAAAGGGATGATTAAGAAGATGACTTTGACCATACAAAAATGGTCAAATTTGGATGTCTACATTTTGCCCCTCTTCGAAATACTATTAGGATAATAGGTTTTCGAAGAAAAATAAAACACAGATGACTCTATGGAAGAAGTGACTGGAAAACAGATGCCCCAGCATGGGAGAGAATATGAGCTACCCGAATAGGGGAGAATTAAAGGGGATGCTCTAGTCTCACAAGGGAAGGCTTATGATGGAAGATTGGGAGAGAATGGTAGGGTATGCCCCCTTGAGAAGGGGACGGGGATAGAAAAGGGGGCCCCAAGCAACTTTTTGAAAGGATGAAGTGGTATATGTTGATGGAAAGAGCATGGAAAAGGGAAAAGATTGGCGCTTGAATGTAGAAAAATAGGTTTATAGTGTGGAAATGGCCGCCCTAGGAAAACAAGGGGGTGAGGGAATTAGTTGAGGTGAAAAAGGTTAAATAAAAGGAAAAATTTCCTTTAATTTAAAAAGTGAGAAAAAAGGAGGGAAAAAGCTATAAAAGGTAAGTGAGGGGGTTATTTCTCTTCATTTGGACAGCTGTCAAGTGAGGAGAGGAGGGAGAAGAGGAGAGAGCAAAAGGGAGGAGACACGATGCCAAAGTATGATTCCAACATCATTCACCAGGGGGATGAGAGACGACTATTTTTTGAGGAGTGTGCTGTGCCACATCAGGTTGGTTTGAAACCCCATCTTGTGATTTGATTCAATTTGGCTAATTTTTTATAAAAATAAAGATATGGGTTTGATGGGGGGATTGGGATGTAAAATGGGTTAGCGGGAAAAAATAAAATTTGTTTGCTTTTGTGTTTTGGGTAGAGTAGGTTGGGTGTGATAGGGGGAGGGGGTTGTCCTCAGCCAGGCCCCGACGGGTCCGCTTGAGCTGGGTGGGGGCTCACCCACACTGGGCGGGTCCGCCTGAGTTGGGTCGAGGCCCGCCTAGCCAATTAGGGTGGATCCGCCTGACTAGCATGGGTGGGTTCCCCCCAGCTCGGCGGAGTGTTGCCTAGTCGACTCAGGTGGGTCCACCCAGGCTCAAGTGGGTCCACTCGTGGGCTCGGGCATGTCCATCTGGGCCCAGGCAAGCTCACCCATGAGTGTGGGGTGGGTCCGCCCAAGGGGCTGGGGTGAAGCTGGGATGACTGGAAAAGGGCAGGAGGCATGGATAGGAAATGGCAAGGGGAATCCCGAGGGGAGGAAGGGGTAAAAACTGTAGGACAAGACGATGTGGGAAGAAACTGATAAGCTACTGTTGTGATGGATGTAGAAGGTGGAGAGTTTGCAGACACACAAGAGATGGTCCAGTGTTTTGGCGAGATGCATAGCACGGATGACAAGCGTGGAACGCCAGAGATTGTTAGAGGCAGGATTATTGCACATGTTTTCATATTTGACGATTAAGGCTCACAGGGCCATGCTGATAGCTTTGATAGAGTGCTGAGACTCAAAGACATCAACATTCCATCTACCAATGGGAGAGATGACGATGACCTTGGAGGATGTTTGGTGGATTCTGAGGCTCCCTATAGTAGGGTTTCTGGTTAGCGAGTGCTGGTCAGAGGACGAGGCACTAGATGAGTCCGTGCACATTGTTTTTGTTAGTGACGATCTATTGGTTCAACAGGGGTAGTTGGATGTGGATAGGATTCTATCCTGTAGTGTATCAATTGTCTTTGTACTTAGCGAGATTGATTAGCGAGATCCTAGTGCCAGATCAGAGTGGTTGATTCCTACATCTCATATTTTTCAAGGTGATTCAACATATTATCAAGGGCCGAGAGGGGCAGTTCACATGGGGGACATGAACTGGGTATGCTATCAGAGAGCACTAAGTGTGGACCATGTCACACTACTACAGGTTTGGGCATGGGAGCACAACAGGGTGACAAGACCGATCATGCATAGATTAGGAGAGCAGGATGATAGAGAGGCTATGGCCTAGGGTTGGGGGATAGAGGCAGGAGCAATACTATGGTATTGGGATTTGAGAGATGTGGATATGTGGAGGAGATGGTTAGATGATGTGCAAGAGGAGATGATAGTGTGGCATCCTTATATGCTGTGGTGCTTCAGGGGCTAGGGGGATGATGAGGAGGCACACAATGGTTACTTCTTCACCCACTGTTATCTTATTGGGAGGATTTCCATTATAGTGGAGCTACATAGGCCTAACTAGGTGACATGATAATTCAGAGTGAAATAGGATATTCCTGCGGCATGGGTGAGATTCCAATGACTATCACGGGAGAGGCCATGGGGGGCTCAATTGAGCCTAGATGCAGTGTGGGCAGAGCTAAATACACTATAGTTTAGGCCATATCCTGACAAGTGGGAGGGGTCGAGGGATGCAAGGGCGATGGATTGATATTAGCAGTGGTTTAGGTGACATCCACTACCACAGATTACCCCAGTAGTGCCAATTGAGGGAGCACTAGGGTTTGGGTCAGAGGACAAGAGATGAATGAGGGCAGCAGGACTAGTACCCTGAGGATGATAGAGAGGAGGTTAGGTGAGGGGAGGACAACAGGCAGTGGGAGCAGCCGAGGGGCCAGCTAGGGTAGCTATGAGGGGGAGAGAGAAAGTTGTTGGAGCAGCTGAGGAGCTAGCCAGGGTAGCCAGGAGGAGGAGAGAGGAGGCTGTTGGAGTAGTTGCAGAGCTAGCCAGGGCAACCAAGAGGAGGAGACAACAACGCCAATCTGGAGGGGTTGGAGTAGAGGAGGGAGAGGATGAGGTCAGGGCTATAGAATAGTAGGATAGGGGGTGGAGATCCTGGGAGAGGAGCCAAGAGGCATGCACATCCCCAGGAGGTCAACAACAAGAGAGAGGGGAGGAGGCTGAGACCAATAGAGCATGGGAGAGACAAGAGGTAGACATGGCCACAAGAAGGTATTAGCAACAGAGACAGGACGAGGGTGAGGCTAGTAGAGCATAGGAGAGGATGACAAGGAGAGAGGGAGCCCCTTCAGTGATAGACGTGGATGCGATGGAGGCATCGACAAAGAGCGAGGGGTATGAGCCATGAGAGATGGATATTGACATAGATGTGTATGACCTCTAACCACTATCAACTATACCACCCAGAGGAGAGGACCCCACAGTGGTGCTGAGAGGGACTATAGAGAGACTATGCTTTAGTGAGTAGCGGTTACGACAGACAGAGGCAGAGCGGGTCAGATTAGAGGTAGCCTTGAGCAAGCTATAGGCACAATTTTCTCAGGGTGAGAGATTATTCAGCTCTGGCCACATTAGTATCGGATGCAGAGCAGAGATTGATGAGAGAGAGGGATGAGACACGGAATGAGGTAGCTAACCTATGAGCAGAGATAGAGGGGTTACGAGCAGAGGTGGCCAGGGAGCACGAGGAGGGAGATGCCGCGAGATGGGAACGAGACCGCTTGGTGGTAGAGGTGGCACTACGACAGGCTATTAGAGGGGGGACAGGGACAGGAGCCATCAGAGACTAGGACAATGACTGCTAGAGATATAGAGGATCTACAGAGACAAATACATCGGTTATGGAGAGAGAGGGCAGACTGGCACCAGGAGTGGGTTGAGCTCAGAGATAGTGGACTGTCTAGCATAGACAGTTGGGGACATGGGGCTGATGTAGCAGAGGGAGGAGGAGATGAGGAGAGAGATGCGCATGCTACGATCAGAGATAGACGTGGCATAGGTACAGGTGCAGGTCATAGAGGGAGACAGGGATTTGGCACAGGCACACACTCAGGTGGCTGAGAGTGATAGGCTCGTGGCCAAGTCAGAGGTTCAGTCTCTCTAGAGAGAGAGGGATGCAGTGGTGTCACAGGTGTCAAGTCTGCGATGGGAGCGAGATTCTACCAAGTTGAGATTGTAGGCACTTCAAATGGATAGGGATACAGCAGAGGCCTAGGCATAGGCCGCAGAGAGAGAGATGCTGCAGAGGCATGGATATAGACACTGCAGGGTAATAGAGATAAACACATAGGGATTACAAGGGGAGAGGGATGTTGTAGTGGCTATCGAGGAGATGAGAGATCGGGTGTAGGAAGAGATGGCATAGTTATGACTATCCCAGGAGGTCTGGGAGTAGGAGAGGAGATTGGTCTTGAGAGATCGGGATAGATATCATTAGGAGTAGAATTCCGCTCGGGTTCAGGTTGCTGAGTGAGAGGAGAATGCGAGGGAGGCAAGATTTTGGATGGCCACGTACTACCATGCAGTTCCAGACCCAGCCCAATGGCTATTCCAGTATGCTCGATAGACACCCCAGATGCCAACGCCATCCTAGTCACCAGGGGTCACCCCAGGTAGGAGATTAGTACTTGATTCACCACAGAGATCAGATGCAGGTGGCTCATTCGGGAGATGACATGATACCAGTTTTTGATAGATATAGGGTGGAGCATATAGTACTTATTGACAGAGATCAAAGATGCTCTAAATCTCTAGATTTTGTACCTTATTTGATGATGTATGAGGGATATGTGATGAATACATGATATATTTTGATTTATGATGGACATATGGCGTACATTGTATTATTTTGATTATGATATGGGATAGTCCTTATTGACACTATGTAGTATGTTTCCTTTTGTGATGGGTGATCCAATTTATGTATGCACATGTATATGATATTTCCTACTTATTTAGATGGATACTTTGGTTTATTTATGCATGTGTTTATGATACTACATGCTTATGTGGATGTATGAGGATATGATACTTCATTCCTATGTGGATGTATGAGTTGATTTATTTATGCACATGTTTATGAGATGATCATGGATGATTGGGTTTATGTATTGGTGGAATATGGATGATCTTATTAATGCAGATACTCACATGGTGATATGATGTATTCATATGTTATATCTATGATGATTTATGTGTATAGATTCCTAGGTGATTTATTGACATGTATGTATATGTGTATGATGGATTCTGTATGAATATTTTATATATGCAAGATGTAATGTATTATGAGTCTGACACTTTGTGATGTAGGTGGAGATGTATGTGTGGTTAATAGAATGAACTTCATATGCGATAATTCTCTTGTAATTTATAGTGAATTAATAATGAAAGGAAATAACACATGGTCATAAGTGTCAATAAGAATTGACATGATAATGGGAAATGGGTATGTAGTGATTGTGAACAATGGGTGTAATTTTTCATCTGTCAAAAACTATTAGTATCCTGAGAAGAATGGGGGAGAGCGGGATAAAGTATTTGCACAACCAAAATCATAGGGTGAATGCAATGCAATAGATGATAAAATGCAATCCTAATATGAGTTGCCATCTTTGGAGGATTGATTTTTTCTATAGCATAAGATACTGGATACCCTAATAGGTAAGACCAAGGCGAGTTGGCATCCAATGCATGAAACAAGCACAACAAAAAGAAAGGCTACCCCAACACCTTGAGGTCATGATGACCTTGGTCGGGCCAGGTATTGGGATAACCACAAACACACAAGGATGCCCCAGCATAATGCAAGACCTTAGGATCTTGGTGGGTGCTACATGGGACAACCGAGAAGACAACAATAAAGAAAAGACCAAGATAAGCCCCTATGTAGATGAGTCAAAGCACGCCATGATATGATGGATCAAGGCAACCATGAAAAGTGTTGATAGTGAGCTCAAATGATAAATAAATGCCAAAACATCAAAAGATCACAATCAATTTCAAAACATCCTTTGCCATAGGATCAAGGGGATGGATGGGATTGATGAGGTCTGCTAGGAAGGATGCATCCTATTGAGACCGATGATGGATAGTAAACTAGAATGACCCAGTTTGATGCCAGATATTTTTCATTAACCAAATCTCTTGATAATAGGGGAGTTTAATTGAGAATAACGAGCCAGACAAGGACACGAATTGGCACATCCTACAGACCTAGGGGCTCGGGGGCCGATCAGAGATTAGCCTTGCCTACATGAAAGCACAGAGCCCTTGTAGTTCATGAAAAGACCATGGATAAAATGGAAAGATGATGGTGAAGATAGGTGATAGACAACCAACACGTGATAGTCAAAATACCCTAGGGGGCAGATCAAATGATGAGCCTTGCCTACATGATAGCGCAGGGGCAACGTAGTTCGACTAGGTGACATGACATGATGAGATCTAGATGAAGACCAACACGGTGGATGATCCCATGTGATGAAATAGAATGACTGACAATGAGATGAATGCCATAAGCTTAGAGTGGGATACTGAAAAGCTCAGGATGGGGGGATAGGTTAGACGGGTCATTCGATGCTCAATCAAAATATATCCAGAGGCCAAGGATGGGATGGGTGAGGATGATGGTGCAGATGAAAGCATAAAATAACCAGGATGCCAAGTAGATAATGATTAAGCCTTCTACGGATGACGCTTGTTACTAGGTTTTTACCATCCATACTTATCCAAGGTGCCACCAAAAGGTGGTTTTCACCATAGGACGAACTTATTTCTCTTTACTATTTTTGGATTTTTCTATTTTTTGTTTTGGATAGGTGGGGTTACCAAGTGGACTTAGGCATAGAAATTCTTCAGATGCATAATGTTGATGGGTTCGTCAAGGGGATCTCCTTCAAGAGTAGTCAACCTATAGGCACCAGATCCATATTTGGCAGCTATGATATAAGGCCCCAACCAGTTTGGCTCAAATTTTTCCTTCTTGTCTCGATCTTGCTATGTACGCTGATTCTCTTTAAGGACAAGATCATGCACCTGGAATTGTCGAGGGTGAACCTTCTTATTGTAGTGATGCTTAAGGCGGTTCTGGTATGCTTGTAGGTGATCATAAGCTTTTGTTCTTCTTTCATCAAGTAACTCCATTTGTGCAAGCCATGTAACATGAGCATCCTCCTCACTGATAAGGTTTTTTAGGGAAATTCTCAGTGATGGGATCTCAACTTCAATTGGCAAGATGGCTTTGGTGCCATAGACCAAAGAATAGGGAGTGGCCCCTATAGGGGTGCGATATGCCCAGAGGGCGGCATGAATATGGAGGTGCCAATCTCGACCAGTGTTATTGACAACCTTTTTAAGGATGTAGATGAGGTCTTGTTGGTTGCTTCTGCTTTACCATTACCCTAGGGGTAATAAGGCATTGACCAATGATGCTAGATGTGAAAGGTGTCGCAAAGGTGTTTCATGGATTGGTTTTTGAAGGGTTTTCTATTATCGAAAAGGATGGTGGATGGGATACCATATCTATAGAGAATATGGTAAAGGATGAACTTTGAGATTTGAATTCTGGTGATCTGTGAGAGCAGCATGGCTTCCACCCACTTAGTAAAGTATTCAGTGGCAGTGATTATGAATGTATGGCCATTAGATGATGGTGGATAAATCTTGCCAATCAAGTCAAAACCCCATTGAGAGAATGGCCATGGTGTCAAGGGGGTTGAAGGTCCTGTGCTGGAGCATGAATCAAATCTACATGTTGTTGGCAAGGAAGGCACTTCACAAATTCACAAGCATCATGCTCTAATGTAGGCCAGTAATATCCTGCCCGGAGAATCCTTTTGGAAAAAGCCATACCATTTGAATGAGCCCCGCAAACACCACCATGTACTTCTGTTAGTGTAGTATGGGCTTCAGTCTCATTCAGACCTCTAAGGAGGATTCCATCATACCCACGAGGATAAAGCATATCACCGACGATGATGAATCGGGAAGAGTGATAAATGAAGGATTTACATTGATTGTGTGTAAGATTTAGGGGATAATATTATCATGGAGATAGGTATATATATCCTAATACAAGGAGGAGGCAGGACTATGATGTCACACACCATATCAGCATCAAGAATATCATATGCTAATATTAAAAGTTGTTCAACCAAGAACTCACATTCCATCTGATCTCTAGGCATGTCAATGAGGGAACCGATAGTGGCCATTGCATCTGTTGCTTTATTCTGTACCCTAGGAATCTGGTCGAATTGTATAAAGGTGATGTATTTCTTGAAATCATCCACCATGTGT
The DNA here is from genome assembly GCA_007258455.2 of Sequoia sempervirens. NCBI lineage: Eukaryota > Viridiplantae > Streptophyta > Pinopsida > Cupressales > Cupressaceae > Sequoia > Sequoia sempervirens. The sequence continues at coordinate 344,707,022 of VDFB02000008.1, forward strand.
TTATAGGGTAGAAACTTATCATCCTTTGTTAGGAATTCATCATTAACTTGCTTGATGACTAATAATGAATCACCGAAGACTTTCAAGTGAGTTATATGCCATTGCTTTACAATTCAGAGGCTGGTGAGGAGGAGTTATTATTCTGCTATGTTGTTGGTACACGAGAATGCTAACCTGAATGACTTTGAAATGTAGTCACCTTGAGGGGTAACTAATAAAATCCCTGTGCTTGATCCATTATGAGTGTATGAGCCATCAAAATATAGTGTCCAAGTTGGTGCTTCTGTAACTATGTAAACTCCTTCGTCTGGAAATTTAGTGTCCAGAGGGTAATCATCTACTAATGGTGCCTCAACCAACTGATCAGCTATGATGTACCCTTTTATGGCTTTGCACTTTATATACTCTATGTCAAATTCGCTTAGGAGCATGACCCACTTGGCCATACAACCAATTAGAGTGGTTCTAGATAACAAATACTTCAACGGATCAATTTTAGCAATTAATTTGACTGGATGGCTAAGCATGTAATGTTAGAATTTATGTGTGTTGAAGACTAGTGCTAAACATGCCTTTTCCATGGGAGAGTAGTTTAATTCATAGTCGACCAATTTCCAACTGATGTAGTAGATTTCCCTCTCTTTTGATGATTCATCATGTTGTGCCAAAAATGCCCCTAGCACAACTAAAGTGGCAGAGATATACAATAGGAGGGGTTTTCCTAGAGTAGGCGACATCAAGATCGGAGGATGAGCTAAGTATTCTTTGATCTTATTGAAACATTTTTGACACTGTTGGTTCCATCAAAAGGTGGAGTCTTTCTTCAGGAGATGAGTGAATGGCTGACACTTATCCGCGAGCTCGGCTATGAACTGACAGATGGATTGCATCTTCCCTTGGAGGCTTCTTAACTGTTTCAGATTGCACGAGGGTGGCATGTCTAGAATAGCCTTCAGCTTGGTGGGATCAACTTCAATACCCCTTCGGGAGACTATAAAACCTGACAGTTTTCCTAATGTAACCCCAAAGACACACTTTTTTGTATTTAGCTGCAGCTTCTAATGCTCTAATCGTTCAAAGATCTTTTTTCAGGATGGTAGGATGTTCTGCTCATGTTTTGGATTTCCCTAACAAGTCGTCAACATAATCCTCCATGATGATATGGATGAGGTCATAGAAGATGACCATCATTGCCCTCTGATATGTTGCCCCCACATTTTTGAGACCAAAGGGCATAACATTGTAACAGAAAGTACCCCAAGGTGTGGTGAAGGTGGTCTTGTACTATTCCTTAGGTGCAATTCAAATCTGATTATAACTAGAGAAGCCATCCATAAGGGATAGCATCTCATGTCCTGCTGTGAGGTCGACCAACATGTCAATGTTAGGCAAAGGGAAGTCATATTTTGGGCAGGCCTTGTTAAGATCCTTGAAGTATGTGCAAATCTGAATGTCTTCATTGGGTTTGGAAACTAGTACTATATTGGAGATCCACTCAGAGTAGTCAATTGGTCTGATAAAACCTGCATCTAGTAACTTCTCCAATTCCTTCTTGACTAATAATGCGACCTACGGATACATCTTGCAGAGCTTCTATTTGATAGGCTTGGCATATGAGCGAATGTCTAAATGGTGAACCACTAAGGTGGGGTATAAGCCCGACATGTCTAAATATGACCAAGTGAAGTTAATGATTCCCTCTTGGAGTAGTTGTATGATGACTGGATACTCTGGCTCTGAGAGTGACTTAGCTACATAGGTGATCTTAGGATTTTCAGTAGTACCCAGATTAAATTATTGAGTTTCTTTGATTATAATAGATGATCAAGCAGATAACTAAGTTCCCACAAGGGGAAGATGAACATCTCCATCTTCTATCACCTCCTCAAGGTTTTTTCCATCGGATGCATCCTTTATTTTTACTTTTTCAAGGTCAAGAAGTGCCTTAGGGAGGTTTTCACTAGATGACTACTTTTTATTTTTCTTATTCTTATTTTTGCAACTGGAGTGTTCATCCTCCCCCAATCCCATGAGGTTGACATATGTATCCATAGACATGTTGAATGGTGTGCTATTACATAGGTCCCAATCAATGAGCTTAGGGTGGCAGAGGGATAGGCTAATGGTACAGATGGATAGACATTCGAACATGGATGATAGGTCGGTGTGATCGATGTCATCATATGCATGTATGGTGGATTCCTCCTTGGGCACATCTTCCAATGAGCCATTGTCCATGATGACACTATTGGAGGTATTAGATGATTTTGCAGGTCCTTTATACTTTTTATCATATCTGATGCCTATGTTCTTTGGCAGCTTTGATGTATCAATAAGTTGCAACCGCCCCTATTCTTCTTTACCTAGGCCCCTACCTTGGTAGTTATACTTTTATGCAAACTTAGCTGTTCAAGGATATGCTTCTTGAAAGTATTCCTTTAGAGGGGGATTTGGTTGGGATTCTTCTCAGTATACCCATTGAATTATATCCTCTTATGGTGCATCTATCTTGATACTAGGGGACCTGAAAGTGGTGGTAGGAATGTTTTTACCACTGAAGGTGACAGTCTTGTCTTCCTTTGGAGTAGCATGTGAAGGTTGACCATACTCATGTGGTGATGGGGGCGTGGTTGCTATATTAAGAGAAGTATGCATTTCGTATTCACCACACCCTTTGTCAATGATCTAGACTTTTGTGACTGTAGGATCAACGGTGGAAGATGGAGTGATTGTCGTGGTGGAGGGTGGATTAGTGGATGATGACTGAGATGCCCCCATTTCGACCCTGAGACAATAATGTAAATGGGCGAATGATGCTTCTAAAGCATGAAAATATTCAAATGGTTGGGGATTAGCATAGATGGTGACTTCTTGTTCGTTGACTGGGAATTTTAGGCACTAATGGTACGTGGAGGGGACAACCTGCATAACATGGAGCCATGTGCGGCCAAGGAGGAGATTATATGGAAAGTCCAGATCAAGGACATGACAGGTAGTGTACTGAACCACATGTCCCTCTTGGATAGGAAGACTAATAATTCCCTCTGAATTCCTTTCTGCATTATCATAGGCCTTGATCATGATGATCTAATTACTTAAATCTGCTTGAGTATACCCCACTTGTTTTATGAATTTCAGAGTACATAGATTGAGGGTAGAGCCATTATCTACCAAGACCCTTTTTTATTTTATGGTGGGAAACCATGAATTCGATATGCAAGGGGCGATTATGATTGACATCAATATTTGACATGTCATTTTGCCTGAAGTGCAGTTGATAAGATAAAGCACCAAAGCTTGGAATCGTGTAGGATCAATGTCATTAGGTACATGGGTTTCCTGTAGGGCTCTATTGAGGATTTCTTGATGTATAGGAGAAGACTTAAGCACATCCAAAATAGAGATATGAGTAGGGGTCTTTCCTAAGTGATCAAGGATGTTGTATTGAGCCCTTACAGGAGTTGATTGGGTAGGTGCAGAGGCCGCAGGGATGGTGATGCGGGCTTGTTGTGTAGTAACAACACACTGAGGGTCTTTGGCTTTGAATTGTATCATGGATACATGGGATTCTACTTGATTAATGCAATGAATAATACCCTCGTAATTGAGGGGTACATTCTTATAGCTCACGTTATTTGTGCTATTGTCTTGGGGATTACTGTTGGAGGTGCTCGGGCCTTGATTATGGTTTGGAAAGGCATTTTGATATATCTGCAATTGAGAATTGTATGATGAAGCTTGACTAGTGTCAACCTTGATATCTCCTTGATCAATGAGATCTTGGAAATAGTTTTTTAGACCCTGGCACTTATTCATAGAGTGTCCTTTGATTTTATGGAACTCACAATATTCATTTTCCCTAAACCATGTAGGCTTGGGCTTGGATTTGTCAAGTGGCTTGGTGATAGGATACGTGATTGGATAATTGATTTGTAGCAATTTATTAAAGACAACACTCAAGGGTTCTCCTAATTGAGCATACTGACATTTAGTGTTCCCTTGGTTGTTCTAATTTGACTATTGAGGAGGACGAGGTGCCCCCTGTGGTACAAATATGGCATTAGGTACAGATGGTTGTTGTCTCTGGGAGGTATTAGCCACTTGGACATGTTTAGTATCAGTGACATCGTCATTTACTGTGTTCTTGTTTTTGTTCCAAAAATGTGGCTTGTCATTGAATGACCTTTCTTTATCCGGGTTGTATATTTTGATGTTCCCTTTGGCAACAAGGGCACGTTCAAGGATAGGTCCCTTTTCCACTAGCTCTGCGAAAGTGGTGACACAATGTAACCTAAAGTTATGAGCCATGTTGGGATGAGAGTTCTCCACAAAGAGGGTGACCATGTCCTCTCTTAGAGGGTTTTCATTCAGCTTGCTAACACATGCCACCTTTGAAGATATATAGCGAAGGTTTCCCCCTCCCATTGTTTCTCTTTGAGGAGATCTAAGGTGTCAGTGTCCTCCAAATTGAAGGAGAAGTAGGAGACAAGCTTTTCTGATAGGTCCACAAAAGATTTTATGGACCCTCTTTCGACGGTCATGAACCACTCTAGGGCAATGCTTGTTAGATTCCATGGAAATAGGTGCAAGAGATAATTGTCATTGTGCATAACTTCTTGACACTGGGAGTAAAAATCCTATAAGTGGGCCTTGGGATCCTTGTTCCCCCTATATCTATTGAATTTTGGGAATGATTGTTTGCCAGTCCCTACCTGAAGATCTCTCAAAGCGGCTTTAATTTCTAGCAAATCTGAGTTGACTGGTGGTGGGTTGGATGGATATGAATGGTAGGATGATAGAGGATCCTGCTAAGAAAACGTTGGATCATTGAGGTATGGGTTTGGATGGTGGAGTGATGACATCCCTTGTTGGTATGCCGAGGGATTTTGTTGATACGTGGGTTGTTTTTGTGAGGTATAATATGGATTCATTTGATAAAGATGTGAGGTTGGTTGCTTTGGAACTTGGATGTGATGTTATGGATTGACCCGTTGATATTGGGGGAATTGTTGTGATTGTTGGGAGGCCGCATAAGGTGGTTGTTGCTGGGACTATTGTTGGTAATAAGGATGTTGTGGTGGATGCTGATGTGATTTGAGATGTTGCGTGGGCCGAGACAACATGTTGTACTATGCTTGAGCTCATGGTCATAGGATGGATGTGAGGAAAGGAGATATGGTCTAAGTGGGAGGTCGGGATGGATTGCTTTGTGGCTAATATGGTGGTTGTTGCAAGGAAAATAGTGGTTGTTGTTGTTGTTGGGGCGGCTAAGATAACATAGGGGGATTTTGGAAGGGAGGTTGTTGGGTACTGAAAGGGACATTCAGAGGGGGTAGATTAGATTGAGGCGACTGTGGAGATGCATATGAAGGCAATAGTTGGTTCAGGGCCCGAAAGGTGGAGGCAATGCAGTGAAAGGGCTGCCCCCAGTGTTGATGGGAGGCAGATTCAAAGGGGGTGGTGCCGGTAGCATTACTGGTTGTGGTTGCAGGATGTTTTGTGGCATGCTAAAGGCAAAAGGATCATTGGGGTCAGTGGTTTGGGGTGTCCCTATGATCGAGATTGTGGGATGCAATAGATTTTCAATGGGATACAGAACAACGTTGTTGAATTCCGGTTGATGCCAACCTTCTACAGAAGGAACATTGGGGACATATGAACTACCTGGTACATTGTGTGAACCTTGGGGTATATTAGGTGTGGAACCACCATACTTGGATAGGTCAATACCTACCAGAAGTTTGACACCCTTGTCAATTAAGTGAGCCAAGATTTCTTCACCATGTTTTTCAAGAAGGTGATCTGTCATTTGCACATTGACTGGGTTACTAAAGTGTTCCTCAAACGTAATTTCAGGTTGAATGACCATGTTTTCATCCTTCGGGGGTGATGTGTTTTGACCATTGATGTTGGATTGTGATGATGTTCCATTGTGTTGATCTCGAGGGATGTTCGCACTGTTGTTGGGGTCTTGTGAGGCATTAGCTGCATTGTTCGGATCTTGAGGGATGTTTGGTTGGGGTTGTTGTTCGGCCATTCTCCTCGTTTGTGACTAGGTTTGAATGGGCATGCAAGATGATATGATAGATTAGGATGACCTTGGTGATGAAAGGATTGATTTGATTTGATGATTGATTAGCCAAAAAGGATGTGGCTCGATAGGATTGGTTTGATTGGATGATTGATTAGCCACTGAGGCTAGGGATCGATGAGATTGATTTGATTTGATTAAAGTGGTCTAGGTTGATTGGTAGATGATGAGTTGATCTAGATTGGATGATATAACAATATGATTTGGATTGATGATTGATTAGGATGAATGATAGTGATCAGAATCTGAAACCCTAGTTCAAGAGTGATCCTTGGTAACGCTAGGTGTTAATTAATCGAACAAAGGGGGGACATACAACAACAACACCGAATCCAACTTGAGATAGAAGTGGATTGATTGGGCTAACAAGGATGACCGACTCAGGATGGATGACGATCTGAAGTTGGTTTTAATAGATGACGATTAGAGATGAACACCTAGGTCAATTTTGATAACCTCTCTAACAAGGTTTCAATAGGATATCGATGGTCCAAAATGTGGAAAAGATAATTAGAACGTAGGTTCTAAATGGGAAAATGGATGCATGAGTTGAGGGGATGAACATTTAGGATGGCGAATGGATTCTTAAAATAGGTGTACATATGTCCGACATGAGAAGACAAGTGATTGAGATGGCAGAACGAGGGTCCTGAATGGTGAAGTAGATAAAAAAGTTGATCGATCAAAGGTTAGGTCCGCCCTTGTGAAGGTCAAGTCCCCAAGGAGAAAAAACTGATCAAATTAGGTCAAAACAGGCCTAAAACAGGTTGGTCAATAGGTCAGGTCTGCCCATAGGTGGGTTAGGTCTGCCCAAGGAGTAAAAATTGATCAAATTAGGTCAAAACAGACTCTGAAAGGACTAGTTTGAAGGTCAAGTCTACCCCTAGATGAGGGAAAGTCTGCCCAAGGAGAAAAAGTTGGTCAAAATCCACCAAAACAGGCTCCAAAGCACTTGTTTATAGGTTAGGTCCACCCCTGGATGAGGGCAAGTCCACCCAAGGAGAAAAAGTGTCAAAATCAACTGAAAAATGCTCCAAAGCACTTGTTTATAGGTCAGTCCACCCCTGGATGAGGGAAAGTATGCCCAAGGAGCAAAAGTTAGTCAAAATCCACCAAAATAGGCTCCAAAGCACTTGTTTCCAGGTCAAGTCTGCCCTTGGATGAGCAAGCCCACCCAAGGAGAAAAGGTTGGTCAAAATCCACCAAAATAGGCTCCAAAGCACTTGTTTATAGGTCAAGTCCACCCCTGGATGAGGGCAAGTTCCCCCAAGGAGCAAAAGTTGGTCAAAGTCCACCAAAACAAGCTCTAAAGCACTTGTTTATAGGTCAAGTCTACCCCTGGATGAGGGAAAGTCCACCCAAGGAGAAAAAGTTTTGACACTGGAGCGAAAATATGGCTGTCTGTAGGTTTAACTTGATTTTTGACAAAAAAGACTAAGGAAAAGGACTGAAAACACAACAATCATAAAAGAAAAGGATTTGGATAGATCAGACAATCATTGGTTTTGCACAAAAAAGATAGATCAAACAACACAAACCTATGTCTATTAGAGAGGGTAAGTCCAACAAAGTCTTCTAATCTAGGATGAACATGATTACTAGGGAGTCCTTGATATACACCTGGTACGTGAAGCCTAAATTGTGAATACCAACCCATTACAAGTGTGAGTCGGGAACCTAAAAGACTTGGACCAACTCTTCACATAATCTTGATGCTTCACCAATTACAACAGTGTTGGATTGAGGTACAAATTTTGCTCTCCCCCATTTATATACCCCGTCGGTACGCATGGTTGGAATTGTCCCTTGGGGTGATGAAATCCCCAAGCAGGTCCCGCTAAGAAAAATAAAATTGGTAGACTCAAAGGATGGGGTAAGCTATGATTTCTCGTCACCCAGGATCACCGAATGGTGCAAGGGGATTGGATACGTCAAATAGCTCACCCAAAAACATAGCATACAATGTTGATTGACACCTCTTAATTAAACTATGTTCCTAATTAAGGGTTAAGAACCCTTAAAATAGCCAAAAAATTGCTAAAAAACTAAAATTTTACCTTTTGGAAAAAGTTGTCTGGGGAAAATCTGACTATCTGTGAGGGAAAATCTGGCTGTTTAGGGAAAATCTGGCTATCTGTTAGGTTAGGTCTACCTGTTTGTTAGGTTAGGTCCACCTGTCTGTTAGGTCAGGTCTACCCCTCTATGAAAAGATTTCCAAAAAATAATTTCAGCAGTCTAGGAAGGGCAAGTCCGCCCCTGGGAAAGGTCAGGTCTACTTGTGGAGGGTGGGTCCGCCTGTCTATTAGGTTAGGTCTACCCTTGTAGGTCGGGTCCACCCCAAGAAGGTCGGGTCTGCCCCTGTGTAGGTTGGGTCCGCCCCTCTGTAACTTGTACTTGCAAAAAGTTAGAAAATAGAAAACGTAAAAGTAAGAGACCCATTTGTGGGTCCCACTAGGCATGCCAAAAATGTGATAGGCCAAATTTATGTGCTAGAAAATGAACAGCAAACAAGAGAAAGCGAATGATACTAAAAACAACCTACACCTCAAAATTATCGTAGTTGGATTTAACACAAAATAAAGACAACAAATGGAAATTTTTACCTTGTGTCGAATCGATCCTTTGGTTGGCCCTTCGATCTTCGATGTTGTATGCTCCTTGGATGGAACAAGATGCAAGCTAGATGGTGGTATGAGGATGAAAAGATGAGTGGAAGTGGATGCAAGTGTAAAAATGGCTAAGTATGGATTCTAGAATTTTTTTGCAAGAGTTTGGCTACAATGCATATGATCTCCCCAAAATGAGAGAAAAGATGGGGTATTTATAGAGATTTTGGAGCTCTCTAGGAAAATGGACGGTCAAGATTGAGCCACCAAGATCAAGATGTAGGGCTAAGGTGAGTTGAGAACTCACAAGCCCTCACATCTTAACATGTGGCATATGATATGGCTTAAAAATGATGTGTACACGAGGTGGAAGGATAGTACATGATATAGAGAGGGTACATAGTACCTTGGGATTGGGACAAGATCTCCTCATAAAGGAGGTACTTGTCCCCATGTGGGTGAAAGGACATGTGGGGAATTAAAAATTCCTCAAATATTCTTATGGGGATTAGAGAAGGAATTTAAAATTCCTCTAAATGCATTGGGGGATTAAATGTGAATTAAAAATTCACATGGGGAATGGAGATGCCTTGTTCAAAAGGAGAAAGATTTTAATGAAGTTGATTAAGGACACATTCCATAAATGATATGGGAATTAGAGATGACCTAATTAGGTGATTAATATTGTGCAAGTACTTGATTAGATTAATTAAGTACTCATTAGAGGCAAGTGGGAAATTATGGAGGATGGGACCCTAGTGGTGATTAGGGGTGTGCACATCTTAATCATACATTAATTATGACTAAGAAAGAGGGTTAGATTGCTAAGAGGGATTAGAGATCAACTTGAAAAAGTTGGAGGATTTTACAATGAGAGAGAAAATAAGGAATTTAAAAATAAGTTTAAAATTCCCAAAAGATAATATGACCAAATTAGATAAAGTGATGCATTTATTTAATTTAGAGAGGAAAGAGGGGAAAAGTATTTATTAAATTAAATACTTTGGGAGACCCTATGTAGGATACACAAAATTAATTAAATGAATGATTTAATTAATACCGACAAAGAGGATGACTTAAGGGAGCAAAGGGATGATTAAGAAGATGACTTTGACCATACGAAAATGGTCAAATTTGGATGTCTACAATAGTAACCATAGAAGAAGGGATTGACTTTGTATGATGTTCTATTACCTTTTAAGGACTGAACATGATTCTTACCAGATTCAGAATGATTTGGACCTGAACCCTTGATTTCAAAAGAGGTTTTTTGTTTTGCATTATCGATTGAGCATTCACCCTTTTCAAACCTAACACTGGTTTTATCTTTATACAACTTCTGCATGATGAGCATCTCATTAAGTTTTAAAGTGCTTTCATATTTTTCAATTTCCTTTCTAAGATAGAGAACTTCTTGTTCTAATTTTTGAATTTCTTGATCTTTGCAGCTTACAGTCATGCGAAGATAGTCCTCAACTCTTTTAGCTTCTTCAAGCTGAGTTTTTAGAGAGATTATTTCTTGATCAGGTTTATGTTCTTGAGTAAGAACTTGTTTTTTGAGTTTTCTTATCTCTTTTAAAGTACACTTTAGTTCACTTTCAAGATCTACTTCACCTTCTTCAATATCAATGTTGTTTGTATCTTCTTGCTGAGTGATTTCAACCATGAACAATGTTTCATCTTCTTCTACAGATGAATCTTCGGATTCAATGCTAGGTTCATGTTTACTAAACAAACTCTTATTCTTTGTGAAGTTGAAATTTCATTTAGGTTTAAAGGCCTTCTTCTTAGGCCATTTTCTAGATTTCTCATTGTCACTGATTTGATCATCATAGGGGCACTTTGCAACAAAGTGACCTATTTTACCATAGTTAAAGCATTTAAAGGGAAGTTTTCCCTTATATTTTCCTGATCCCTTTTTAAGTTTTCTAACAAAATGGGATTCTTTAGAATCAGACAACTCTGACTCACTAACTTCATCTTTTTCTTTCTTTTCAGTGTTAAAGGCAATTTCTTTTCCTATGGAAATGTTTTTGCTAGTTCTCATTTCATAGGCAGTAAGAATTCCCTACAGACTATCTAAGGTAAGTTGATCAAAATGTTTCTTTTCTTCAAGAGTTGAAACCTTAGATTCAAATTTAGTTGGTAAGGTTATAATGACCTTTGTAACTATATCAAACTCTTTAACCTCTTGTCCTAATCCTTTCATAGCATTGACAACATCATCAATTCTTAGAAAATATTCAACCACTTTTTTATCATCCTTCATTCTCATTTCCTCAAACTGATGTTTGAGAGTAATGATTTTTGATAGTTTGAATTTTTCATTCCCTTGATATATGGTTTCAAGTTTATCCCAAATTTCTTTAGCAACCTTGCAATGCATGACTTTAATAAACACATCTTTAGTTAAACCACACAAGATGGCATGCTTAGCTCTGGCACTAGTTTCATACCTCTTTTTCTTAGCAGGATCTGTGGGTATTGTGGCTGGAACATTATACCCATTTAACACAATGCTCCAAACATCAACATCATAAGAAACAAGAAATGCTTCCATTCTGATTTTCTAGAACACATAATCCATTCGATCAAATAATGGAGCTCTAGTTACAAAAGCTCCTTTTTGAGATTATGCCATTAAAATAGACTCCAAGACTAAGATCCATCCTAGGTGGTATAGACCTATTAGAGGACCTTATGCTCTGATACCAATTGTTGGAGTGAAAATAACACTGAGAGGGGGGGTGAATCAGTGTCTTAATGAATTTAAACATTTTTCATAAAATAAAACCATAGCTCAGATTTGATCTTAATATTACAATGATTCATGCATTCATGAGTTGAATGTAATCATTCATAAAAAAAATTGAGAAATGTAATAACCAAACAGTGAACAAAGCAGTAACAACTCAGTAAAGCAGTGAGACCACAAAAGAACAAAGTGACACAAGATTTTTCTGAGTGGAAAACCCTCCTGGGGTATAAAAACCACTCCTGAAATGCCTTGCAAGTTTAATCTTTTTAATCCACTATTCACAATTCCTTATAGGCTAATTTTTTGAGCACCCACTCAAGGAGCACCAACCCCTCGTTTTGGGATATCAATCTCAAGGAGCACCAACCCCTCAAATTATATTTCTAAACAATAATAATATTTCAGAGGATCTCTCTGTTTTCAGTTAAGGTCATAAAACTCAGTTTTCCCATCTACCTAATACCCTAAGAATTCAAATATTGAATCCTTAAAATATTACATAGAGAAGAATTACAATATTGCTCTGCATCATATTTTTTAGTTTTTGTATAAAAGAGCTTTTACATTTCATTTCTTGATACAACTAGTACAATATCTCAAAATCATAAAACCAGAAGACTCACGTTGTTCACAACAGTATATTTTAAATATGTTTACAAGTATGTCTACGAAAGAAAGTCTTCAAATAATTCGAGGTCAAAAGGAATTTGAAACCCCATTCTCTTTTTAGAAATTGAACTAAAAGAATAAATTTCTATAGAAGATTGAATAATAGGAGAAACACCTGTGCAATAGGCTGTAATTAAAATCTGACAAGGATAAATCAAAGTCCCTTTCCAAATCTACAAACGCTTTTTACAAAACCCGAAACTTCATTAAAATAAAATACCCATTTGATACTATTTTTAGAAAATCATTATGTTGAATCTGTCAAGTTTTGTAATGAATGTAATGGGTCAAAAACGAAACTGGAAGAGTTTTTAAGAACCACGACTGCCCACCAGCTGAAAACCATAAACCTTCAATGCAAGAATAATAATTATCTATTAGGGCATCATTTATTTTCACACAAATTAACAAAACTGATAAAACAAAACAACAACTCATAGCCAAAGCTTGTCAAGAAATGTAACCGATTCCATATCATTATGAGCCCAATAATCAAAACAAACAACTCTTTCAAGATCTAGATAATGGTGAAGAGGAAATAGAGAGAAATACATGATATCCTGACAGAAAGATTCCAACAACCCATGAATCCATTTCATGCAAAACGTCTTCAGCCACAAAGTGATATTCAAGAACCAAAAAATGCATAAATCTACTAGGTAACATATACTGACAAAAACAACACAAGGCTGTAACCAAATAATTGCAAATACCTGATTTGAAGCAAGAAGCAAACTAATGAAATGAGCCTTAACAAAATCTGATAACCATCCAGTGCAAACTGCCATTGATGATTTTCTTCCTGACATAATCATTATAGCGAGCCATAATAAGAATAAAAACAAAGAATTCAATGAAAGACACAACATATACACTTTCTCCAAGGCGATGCTAGTTAGGGTTCCATACCTTTGCAAAGAAAATGACTTCAAATTTTTTTCCATAACTTACTTTGACTTCATTCAAATCACTTTGTTGAAATGAAGAGTGACTTGAAGTCCACACTAAGTCAAGAAAAATAATAATGATCAATTTCAAAGAAGACTAAATTCGCTATCCAAAGGAAATGCCGACCACTTTATAACCATCATGTATAGCATGCTAAGAGTTTACTCACCAAGTAACCCATAATTAGTCAATGATTCTCAAAATGCTAACTATATAATTACCTCTCAATCATGCTATCAACACATGATGAATATCATTCAAGCTAAGATAAATAAAATGCCATTTAACATTGCTAAGAGAAACCCAATAGGGTTATAAGTAGATGCCGACCAAATTATATCTAACTTGAAATTTTTTCCACAAAGTTCATTAATGTGGATATCTTATACTAAAAATGAAAGCATTGATGTCTCATACTCAAGTTCCATTGAGTCAAATGAAGCAATAATCAAACTGTCTAAAATGAAGCAATATATTGAAGCATTGAACCAAATATGTGCCATGATCATAAATGATATACCAACTCAAACCAAAACTAAGAAAATAATGAATCATTATACCTGAACGTGTGAAGTACCAAGTTTAGAATTCTGAAATTGAAAAGAGCCCTAAATCTGAAAACCAATACCATAACCCAATTACATGTACAAATAGGATAACCTATAGCTGCATGAAGCTCAAACTGATCAATACCATAAAGAAATGAAAAATATAAATGTAGACTAAATTTGAATGTAACCCAAATCCATAAAACTATCTACTGATAGCCAAAATAGAGTCAATAAATATGCCAAGACCAAAAAACATATTATCAATTTTATCATCAAATCTGTACTATGATAAGGCATAAAGATCCAATCTGAGACTTTTAACAAAGAGAACCAACTGAAAGAGATTTTGTCATCAAGGAAAAACCATAAACAAAATTGAAATCCAATGCTTTGCCCTAAAAATAGAGGATTTTGACCTCATTTTCATTCATTCACACATTCAAGCAACCAAGCATTCAACATTCAAGCACTCAACTTTTGTATCCTACATTGCTACAACTTTCAAGCCCACTTTGCATCCATTTTGTGCATTTATCAAAATATCCACCTTCACCATTGCATCCCTCATTGCATCTACATCATTTTGCATCTAGTTTCATGTGATTTTCCATCTAAAGGAGCACACAAATGATCAAATCAATAGGGCCAACCAAATAATCGACTTGGGCAAGGTAACTTACTGGTTTTCATCTTTTCTTTGTTCAAGTCTAGCTAGGCCAATATTGAGGTGTTGTTTTGTGTTTTGTTTGTTTTGCATTATTTTGGGTTAGAAAACACACTACACACATTTTTGGCATGCCCGGTGGGACACACATCATGGGTCTTTTTTCTTTGACATTCTCTTTTGTTTGAGTTTTGTAGGTTTAGGTTTACATGCAAGGGCGAATCTATTTTGAATGGGTGAATTTGCATCTCACAGGGGTGAATCTGGTACCAAAATATGTGAATTTGCAACAATAGGGGTGAACCTACAGTAAAAAAAGTGAACTTTCCCTAAACATAGGTGAATTTACATCTTGCAAATTCGCCTATTTGTCAAAAAAGGGAAATTTTTTTCTCTGTCACTGAAACAAGTGAACCTGCTCCTGATTTGGGTGAACTTGCTTTCTACCTATAGGAAAATTTGATTCTAAAAGGGGTGAATTTTCTAATAACAAGGGAAAACCTACTCTCGAGAATGGGTGAATTTTTCTCTTATAGAGGCGAATCTGAAGTAAAATTGAGACTTGAACTTTTCATTTTCAACTCTATTTTGGTTTCATTTTCACGTATTGACTTGTTAACCTATCTATTTTTGAAGTGTGCCTCATTTTGCTAATGTTTTGTGTAGCTATTTCTTGTTCATTCAAGACTGACAGTTGAAAATTACTAACGTATTTGCTATAGAATGAGCAATCCAAGTTCTTTAGAGAGTTTGTTTGTTATTTTTGTACATTAATCTAGGCACACGTAGCTTTAAGTAGAGGGTCAATTTACTTGCTTGCTATGTTTGTGAGTGGGATATTGACGTAACCAATCCCCTTGCACCATTTGGTGGTCCTGGGTGATGATAAATCACAACTCACTCTAGTCCACTTGTGTCTACCTAGGGGGTGCTAGTGTGTCTAAGCTCTCCCCTTGTGCTATGTGTGAGCCTGGGGACTAGCCAAAAAGGTCCAGTACCTTCTTCCCTTAGTGAGACCTGCCTGGGATTTCATCACCTAGGGGATAATCCCAACCACATGTACCAATGAGGTATATAAAGGTAGGAGAGCCAAAGCTGTACCCCAATCCAGTCACGTTGTGTCTAGCAGAGCATCAAAGCTAAGGTGATACCTAGATAAGATGTGAAGAGTTGGTATGAGTTTCTAGTACATCACTAGGGCTCTCAACTCATGTTTTTGACGGGATGGTTTTTATGGTTATTTCTCATGTATCATGCATTTATTGAGGACTCCCTAGATCACCAAGTTGTTTTGCCTAGACAGAGACCCATTTTTTAGTCATATCTTGGTGTAGTGTAGGGGATATGAACCATACCCTAAAGTTACTCACCACGTACTCCCTCCAAGGGTTGAGATAGGAATCCTAATGATGGACTATGATAGTCTCTGAGTGAGAGTGTGAAGGCGAGCCTGTGGTATCTGTTGGCAACCCTGTGCCATTAGAGTGCTAGCTACCCGCCTTCATGAGAAAGGGTGATCTAGAGAACCACCCCGCTATCACAGAGTATTAACCTTAGGTTTTCCACTCAAGGTGGTGGGCCTAGATCGATTTTGTAAACCCATATCACTAATTTTAGGATTGTGTTGTTTGGAGTGTCTTCCTTGTGCGATACCAGTGCATTTCTTTTTAGTTTAGTTAGCCTTGCCTTTTTTCTATTGTTTGCAGTGCTTCTTGTCCTTTGCCATAGTCAGCCCTACCTTCAGAGGTGAATTTTCCCCTTAAAGAGGTGAATTTTGATTGTAGATAGGCGATTTTGCCTTGCAAAAGGGTGAATGCACATCTCAATCCAATCCAAGTCTCCCTGTTTGGGCGAATTTTCCTTTGACAAAGGTGAATTTACTTGTGGGTCACTTTCTTAGGCGACCTTGTTTTCGCTCGTTCACCGATTCTCCATAGAATATGAGAATTTGGTCCTTGCTTGGGTGAATTTGCTATTGTTTTGGGTGAGTTTGATCCATAAAGGGGCGATTTTTCTTGTTTTCTGAGTCATTCCGTTAGTCCATCAGTCATCAAATTTTCCTACTTTTCCAAAAAAGGAAAATTTTCTTTAACTTGAGGTGAATTTGTTTGTTGTTTCGGTCCCCCATTAGTTCCCTAAGTCATAAAATTCACCCATTCCCTTGGAACAGGAGAATTTTTGGCATCCTTAGGTGAATTTTCCATGATTTTGGGTGAATTTTTTCTTTGAAAAACCAATCCCATCTTTCATTCGAGCTTCGTTTGTCTATTTACTCGTTAGATGAGTTTGTTTCATCGTTTGGTCTAGTCCATTTATCTATTTTTCGAGTTTGTTTCCCTGTCAGGGGGGCCCATTTTTCTAATCATCAAGTCTATTTCTATGTTGGGGTAGTCTGTTTCTCTAGTTGTTGACTCCACTTTTCCATTCATTGATGTCGTTTGACCATTTCTTTGTTAGGCTAGGTTGTTTGTCCTTTAGGAAATCCTATTTTTAGGCGAATCTGTCCCCATTTAGGAAATAGGAAAAGTTATCATCCCAATTAGGCAATCCTACAAGTCAAATTTTCTCGTTTTCCTATCGTTCTTTCGAGTTTAGGTGAATTTTCCTACTGTTTGGGTGAGCTTTCTACCTGTTTGGGTGAATTTGTTAGGATTTGGGTGAATTTGATCATAATTTGGATGAGTTTGTCACTTGTTTGGGAGAATTTTCTTAGTTTTTAGGGGAACCTAAAAGTTGTTTAGGGGAATTCGCAATCCATTTAGGTCAATTTGAATTGAAAATTCTCCTATTTCTTGAGTCACCTTTTATTTGGGAAGAATTTCTCTCTGTAAATGGGTGAAGTTTCTTGACACAAGGGCGGATTTTATCACTTTTGATAGGAAAAGTTGTGATCTAAAGAGGTGAATTTGTTACACATAGAGGCGAGTCTGCTTCCCATAAAAAATACAGAACATGAATCCTTTTGGCCACTGAAAGCCTATGTTTTTCTAGGTTCTTTGCCATGATCGAAAGATTTTTATCATCATCCGTCTTCTTGAAATCTTTATTTTCATCTATCTACATCTTCCAAAAAACATCATTTCATCAACCAAACCATCTAGGTGCATCTTGGGACATCCTTAGGTTGCATATCCATCATCAGTTCATCAATCTAAATCCTCTAAACTCTATTTTAGGGGTTATTAATTATCCAAATTGGCATAGGTGTTTGAATCTAATCATCATCATCTGCATCTGCTTAGGATTGTCATCTATCCCGAGTTAGTCATCATCTTCAGCCCAATCAATTGACTGCCATCTTTAGGTAGATTTGGTGTCATAATCATCCTTTGGTCCTTCAATCTGATCAATCAATACCTTAAGTCACCTAGGGTGATTTCTAAACTTGATTTAGAATCCCCTTTCATCATCCTATCCAATCCATCATCTAATATTATCAATCATTTCATCTCACCAATCGATCTAGTATGACCCTATCTAATCATATCCTTATCTAATCATCCAATCTATCGATCCTTCATCCAATCCAATCAATCCTTTAATCCTTACTTAGATCATCTTTGTACTACATCTTAGAGTGTAGCTTCATCTTAGTTCACTTGGTAGTCTTGCATTTTCATGCCCATTCAAACTCGATCACAAACAAATAAGCTAATGGCAGAACAACAAGGTCAAGGTTCCTAGCCTAACATCCCCAAAGATCCCAACAATGGTGCCTCATCACAGTCCAATACCAATGTCCAGAACACTTCACCACCTAGTGACAAGAACATGGTAGTTCAGCCTAAAGTCATGGTTGATCAGTAACTTAGGAATCCTGCCAAGGTTCAGATGATGGTAGTTCAGATTCTTGCCACTTCACTCATGAATGGGATCAAACTGCCACCCAATTTTGACATGATGCAATATATAGATGCCTAGTCTCTTCTAGTGCCTCAAGACTTGTAGACTTCACAAAATGTTCTAGGAAATTTGTATATTCCCAAGGGTCGAGCCATAGAAAATTGGTATCAACTTGGGTTCAGAAATACTGTGATGTATCAAGTCACAAGCTATCCTCACATTCCAATGTTGGGAGCACAACCTAATCCAAATGACCCCCTTGCTTATGGTATGCCACATAATATTCCACCACCACCACCTCCTGTGCATGTCCAGCAAGGTCCAACCCCTATACCATCTATACTACCACTTCCTCATAATTAGCCAGGTCAACCTCCTATCAATACTACATGCCATCCTTCCTCATAAATTGATTTTGCCTCCAAGATCTACATCTACAGGTAATTTACTACCTCCTTTCACATCTCAACAGCCACCCCAAGGCAACATCCTTACACTCCAATAGCCTCATGTTAATTCCCAGAATCTACTGCATCACAAGCACCATCGCAACACATTGCTATCCCCTCTCAAGTGCTACCATAACATACCACTACCATTGCTATCTCGTCTCAACCACCTCATCAACAACCTTCACAACAAAATGTTATAGTTCCATAGCAAAAGACTTCCAATAAAGAATTGGAAAAAGTCAAAGCTGCATTAAAAGACCTACAAGTAGGGACTGAAAAATAATCTTTCAAGTTTGAAGACATTTGTCCCTACCCATTTGATTCCTCAATCTCATTAGTTCCTTTCCCAAAGCATTTCGAGATGCCAAATTTTGATAAATACAAAGGAAAAAAAGACCCCAAGGCTCATCTTCAGGAGTTTTATGCCCATTTTCAAAAAGTTTTACACAATGAAAATTACCTCTTATGATTATTTCCAAGGAGTTTACAAGGGATAACTCTTGACTAGTTTATGGGTCTCGAGAAGGGATCCATCAAGTCTTTTGTAGATCCTTTGGAAAAGTTTATTTACCACTTCTCCTTTAAATTGGTGAAATATGTGGATTCTTTGGATCTCCTGAAGGAGAAGTAGCATGAGGGAGAAAATTTTGCAAGCTATCTTCAAAGGTGGCGAGCTTTAGCTAGTTGGATGAAATCCCTGCTTAGAGAAAAATACATGGTCACCCTTTTCATTGAAAACTCCCATCCAAGTATGGCACATAATTTCAGGCTTCACTATGTCACAACCTTTGTAGAGATAGTGGAGAAGGGTCCTATCCTTGAGAGAGCACTTATTGCCAAAGCGTTAGTCAAATTTTTTAATTTTGATAAAGAAAAGTCATCTAGGGATAAACCTCACTATTGGAACAAGAATAAGAACATTGTCAACGATGGTGTCACCAACACCAAACATGTCCAAGTAGCTAATGCTTCCCAAAAGCCATAGTACGCCCCTCCTTAGTATTCAATCCCTAATGCCATATCATTTTCATAGGGGGCACCTCGTCCTCCCCAACATTGCAATCAAAATAATCAAGGGAATAACAAACATCAATTCACTCAACTAGGAGAACCCCTAAGTGTTGTGTTCTGTTGGAACTATAAAAATATGATGTTTTTACATGTTGATCACATTCATATTTTCCCAGGTGAGTCCCACCTTGAGCACATTTTCCTCTCTTCATGATGTTTTTTCCCATATTTTGGCCGTGTAACCCCATAGAATCCATCGAGTCTTGAGTCATTCATATCATGTTCCCTATTGGCGTGAGAATACTAGGGTCTCCCTGATCCATTTTGTGTTTTTCTACTAGTATGAGTCTATGTTTCCTATCAGCAAGACTCATCTGATGTCACAGCGATCACAAGTCATGTGCATTCACCATTCGGCAGGACATACATATTGTTATACTGACCAACAATAGGATTGACATATTGGCAAAAGATTTCATCTTTGGGGTAATGTCATAGCGAGTCTTTCATGTCTTACCGACTTGTGCAAATTTTTATTTTGGCCAAGCCAAGGGATTTTAGGGTGAGATTTCACCGAATATTTTCAGTCTCACTGACAGGGCACAAAGGGTTTCCATATGTGGTTTTTGGTGAAAGAACTAATGTGTCTCGGCAATGCACAAATGGAAGGAACTACTTGGTAAGACTTATATGGTTTCAGAGTGTGGTCTTGGCTAATGTTGTGGGTCTCACTGATGGAATACAAATGGAGGACTATGTCAGTATAAGAATGGAGTTGTCTCGGCGAACTGGAATGATCACATGGGCTTTCGGTAAGACATAGGATGCTCTACGAGAGATCTCCCTGACTCTAAATTGTCTTAGCGAAGGATAATGAAGGATACATCTTGGTGAGAGGATACTTATATCCTAGCGAATTGGAAGCACATAAAGAAAAACATACTTGGTAACACATAGGATGTTCTAGGAGATGTCTCTCCGATTTCACAGAGTTATGGCGGAGCACAAAAAGCACAAGATGACTGGCAATTTAATTTCCTTCAGCATAACTATCGATATGTCTCGACGACTATCTCATTTCAAGATTAACAAAAATTCAAACACTGTGGCTGATGTGTGAATGCTAAATATAGTTGCAGGCCAACATGAAGCGAGCCCGATTTCAGCGGTGGGCTAACATGGGATTTCAAAGAGATTTTTTTCTAATACTTGTGTATAAATATACACTTTGTGATTGTAAAAGGATCATCAACTATTAGTTATTCAATATACAACAGGAAAATTAGATGGATACAATACAATAGATTTATCAAATCAGAAACTATGATGCATGTTTTCAAAATGGAGGTATTTATGCAGGTCAATTGATGTTCCTGCACATTTCTAGTGTCAATTATCTATTGAATTTAATGAAAGTATTGCTAAGCTATCTCCAAGATGGATTCTTTCTAGTTGTTTAAATTGATGTTACAAGTTTTTATTCAATTCATCAGTGCACATTTGCTATATTTGTGTGGTTAATTGATTGGTTCTTTCAAGCAAAGATTAAATCCTTTTAGTTGATCATAGTAATCAGAGAGATTCATTTGGATTATTAAAGTAGAGCTTAGTAGTTATAGTACTACATGTTTATACAAGTTGTAAATAGAATATATGCCAGATAATTTGAGTTTTCTCTAGAGAAGTGTTGCTCATCTTGATTTCATTTGACTCCACATACCCAATAAAGCACCGGTCTCTGCATTTCATCATTTGGATTCATTTAGTTTCTTTACATTTGTTGATTGAGAATTTTAGGATTTAGATTAAGAAGATTGCTATTGCTATTTGTATCAAGTTTGAATTCATTTGTTCACTTCCATTTGCCATTGTGGAAAAATCATTGCAAGAAGTATAATCATAAGTCAAGTCTGCTTCATTTAGATAGGTACACCTACCTAGGTTTGGCAGCACCTGAAGAGTAGAAGGTTAAATTCTTTTGACCTTGTCTGTTACCCTAAAGCATATCAAGAGATTGGCAGCCTTTTGAGGCATCCCACCTACGTTTTTGAGAGCTAACATGTTCAATAGGCTCCTTCAAGCTAATTACCTAATCACATATCCTATGACAAATCCTCTTGACGAATCCAAGCCGAAACCAACCTAGTACAAAGAAAATGAGTATTATGAGTTCCAAAAAATCAAAGGGCATACATTAAATAAATGTCAAGGTTTGAAAACATACATCCAATATCTCATAGATTGAGGTGATATACATGTGTATGCCAACATGGCACCCTCATCTAATGCTCATTTGTAGATATATCAAAAATCTTTCCCTAATCATAACCAAGGTCCTAGCACATCAAACTCACACCTTGGGTCTAGTAACAATAATAATCAAGGTAACAACATAAATAACATTAGTTAAAAAAATGTACCATTTAATTATGAAAGTATTATCATGCACATTGAACAGGAAGAACCATGTGTGTCCATGATACATGTAAAAGGTAAGGACCCACAATGTGTTGTTACATCCCATCGCACTCGTATCATAGTCCTCGGAGCCTCTATGTCCACCCAGCTGCCACCTGTAAGTTTCCAATATAACATTCTTGATCATCTAGGAAAGACCCTAGCCTAAACATCCATTTTGGATTTGCTTAAGTCTTCTCTTGTGCACCAAGAAATCCTAACTAAGGCCTTACAAGATACCCACATCCCCAATGACAGATCCTACACAATTCCAAGCATTGGTAGGACATCTCTCTACAACATATTAGCTAGGCTTTAGTCATAATGACATGCCTTGTAGTGATTACAATCATAATTGTCCCCTCCATCTTGAGGTCCTTATAGCCTGGCATAAGGTAAAAAGGGTCTTGGTAGATAATGGATTTGCCCTAAATCTTTGCACATTAAAATTCATAAAATAGGTTGGATACACTCACACTGACTTAAATAATCAGGTCATCACTATCAAAGCATATGATAATGCAGATCATGATTCTGAGGAGACAATTTGTCTTCCAATCTAGGTTGGGCACATTCTACAATACACTACTTGCCACATCCTTCATCTGGAACTCCCCTACAATCTCCTCCTTGGCCATCCAGGGATCCACACCATGCAAGCCGTTCCATCCATGTACCACCAGTTTCTAAAATTCCCATTCAATGGGGTGGAGGTTACAATACATGTAGTCCCTCAACCATTCAAATATTGCCACACACTAGAGGCTTGATTTCCCCATTCTTATTACTACCTAGGAGTAGAAATGGGACTACCTCAGACATCATCATCTCATCCATCTTCCAATGCACTAGCCACCACTTCATCCACTCCATCATCAACATTTGATTCCACCCTTACCAAATTCTAGATCATTAAAAAAGGTTTTGGTAAATATGAAATGCATACAACTTTGAACATGGAAACCATGCTACACTCGCCACATACATACGACCAACCTCCTTAGTTTGCAGCACAACAAGAAGAGATGACACTCACCTTGAGCTCCAAGAATGTGGGATCCAACACTTTCTGCCCCCCTAGACTAAGGCAAGATACACCAAAGGATGACATTAGCCAATGGATCTACCATGAGCAACCTAAACCTACTCCCCCTCTAAAGGAGTATTTCCAAGAGAGGTACCCCTATTCCGAAAAGTTAGAAAATAAGTATAATTATCAAGGGGAAGGCCTTGGTGTGAAAGAGCAAAGAATGAAACAATCTATTGAGGCTCCAATATGACCAAGATACTTGGGTCTGGGGCATGACACAAAACATAAGGGTCCCATGCCATCAACTAGTGCTTCTAACAAAATTAGTGTGGACAACAGTCTCCTCAAAGACATACCAAAAGAAGAATCCATCATATGTGTGTATGATGACGTGGATCACATAGACCTTTCTATAATGTAAAAATGCCTACCCATTTGTTCCATTAGCCTATCTCTTTGCCATCCCAAAATCATAGTCTGGGACCTACAAGGTAGCCCACCTATTGAAACTTTCCCCTCAGTGGATACATATGTGCGTCTTATGGTATTGGGGGAGGATGAACGCCCTAACCACAAAAATAAGAAGAAACAAAATAAAAAAGGGTCACCTAGCGAAAACCTCTCTATGGCACTTCTTGACTCAGAAAAGTAAAAACAAAGGGTGTATCTAACAGTGAAAACCTTGATGAGGCACTAGAAGATGGGGATGTTCATCTTCCCCTTGTGGGAACTCAAGTATCTGAATGATCATCTATTCTAATTGAGGAAACACAAGAAGTAAATTTGGGAATTGTAGAAGATCCCAAAATCACATATGTAGCCAAATCACTATTAGAGGAAGAGTACTCTACCATCACCCAGCTTCTCAAAGAACGAATCATCAATTTTGCATGGACATATTCAGATATGCTAGGTCTTGATCCCACTTTAGTAGTACATCAATTGGGCGTACATCCAGATGCAAAACCTGTCTAGTAGAAACTCAAGAAAATGCATCCTTAAGTAGCTCTACTGGTCAAGAAAGAGTTGGAAAAGCTATTAGAAGTTGGATTCATAAGACCCATCAAATACTCTGATTGGATTTCTAACATAGTGCTAGTTGCTAAACCTAATGGGAATATTAGAATTTGCATAGATTTTTGGGACCTCAACAAAGCTTGTCCTAAAGACGATTTCCCCTTACCAAACATCAACATGTTGGCTAATTTAATTGCAAGACTTGAGATGCTATCCATTATGTATGGTTTCTTGGGATATAATTAGATCATAATTGCACCTAAAGATCATAAATAACATTCACCACACCTTGGGACACATTCTATTACAATGTCATGCCCTTTGGCCTCAAGAATGCAGGGCTACCTACCAACGTGCCACGATAGTCATCTTCCATGACCTCATTCACATCATAATGGAGGATTATGTTGATGATTTGTTAGGGAAATAAAGAACAAGGGAAGAGCACCTGATGATCCTCAAGATGATTTTTGAGCATCTAGAGCACTATAAGCTACGTTTAAATTTGAAGAAGTGCGTCTTTGGGGTCACATCAAGAAAACTATTGGGTTTCATCAACTCTATAAGAGGCATAGAGATCGATCCAAAAAAATTCAAGGCAATCATGGACATGCCTCCACCACACAATCTAAAATAGTTGAGGAGCCTTCAAGGAAAGTTATAGTCCATCAGATAGTTTATAGCTTAGTTGGCTGACAAGTGCCAATCGTTCACCCAACTTTTGAAAAAAGATGCTTCCTTCAAGTGGGACCAATAGTGTTAGCTAGGTTTCGATAAAATTAAAGAGTATTTGGTTCATCCACCCATCCTCATGCCTCCAATTATAGGAAAGTCATTTATGTTGTATATTTCTGCTACTTCAATTGCACTGGGGGCACTATTGGCGCAACATGACGAGTCATTAAAAGAAAGAGTAATTTAATACATTAGTCAGACCCTAGTAGTCTATGAGTTAAATTATTCTCTGATGGAAAATGCTTGCTTAGCTATGTTATTCAACTCACAAAAGATGCAACACTATATGATAAGTCATCCAATGAAGGTGATCTCAAAGGTTGATCCACTCAAATATCTATTATCTAGGACAACTTTGACTCGTTGCATGGCTAAGTGGGTCATGTTGTTGAGAAAATTTGAGATAGAGTATGTTGACCGAAAAGCTATTAAAGGACAAGTGATAACAGATCTGCTGGAAGATGCTCTCCTGGTAGATACCTATCCATTGGTAACATAATTTCCTGATGGAGAGGTCTTCTCAGTATCAGAAGTAGCCACATGAACACTCTACTTTGATGCGTCATACACACAATGGAGTGGGGGAAAGCATCTTGTTCGTCACCCCCCAAGGTGATTATATCCTGAAGTCATTCAGGTTGGATTTTCCATGCATGAACAACATCGCAAAATATGAAGCTCTTCTCACTGGCCTTAGAATCACCATCCAATGGAACATCACTCACTTGAGATTCTTTAGCGATTCCCAGTTGATCATCAAACAAGTTAATGATGAGTTTCTAACAAGAGATGCTAAGTTGTTACCTTATAAGTGCATGGTGGATGACTTCAAAAAATACTTCACTTCTATTGATTTCAACTAGATCCATAGAGTGAAAAATAAAGCAAGTGATGCAATGGCTACAATTGGTTCCCTAATTGATATACCAAAATATTGAACAAACTATGAGTTCCTAGTCGAACAACTCTTAATCCCTGCTTATGACATCCCTGAAAGTGAAATGGTGTGCGACATTGTAGGTCCTACATCACCACATTGGTATGACGGAATTTACACCTACCTTCATGACAAAATCTTACCCCCCAACCTTACACATAATCAACGAAAATATTTCATTCAACACACCTCACACTACACTATCTCATAGGGAGGCTGCAGGAAGCAATCACAGATTCCTGGAAGCTGCAGGAATCAGTCACACTGTTTTCAGGTGCTGCAGGAAGCAATCACAAATTCCTACACTAGGCCTTGTCATAGACCTCCTTGGTGAAATTTCTATTCCACCCTAACCTATAGGAACTCTACCTTTTCTAAGTTCCCCTGGTTCTCTTGCCAACCTCACTACCTTGTCAAGTTTGCAACTACCAAGCCAAATCTTGGTGGTATGACTCCTTTCCTCCTTAGCCTTTTATGCATCCAAAAGACTAATCCTCCCTCAATACATGAATGAATCTTGAAGGGGTGAGGTAATGTTTTCCAAAGCTCCAAAACAACCTCCTAGGGTTCCTGAAACTTCACTTAGACTCCAACCTACCAACACTTGCATGAAGCCTATTCCATAGGTTTAGCCTTGAGCCACTATTTGGTCTCTGAACAGGGGTAAATTGCTTTTCCCTCCTAAACCCACCAAAGAAACATGCTTCTTGGCTTAGGAAATGTGTTTCCCCTACCTACACCTTCAATATTTCTAGGGTCTTGGCTTTGTCTAGGCCGTACTTTGCCCTCATGCAAACTCTGCCCAAAAAACTAGGGTTTCTAACTGTCCAAAACTAGTTTTAGGACTGGTGAAAAGTTCTCCTCCTAAATGGATTGATGGGATCTCATCCTTGGCACAATATGTGGCCAGGATCTTCCCCTAAATTCTCCAAAAATATTTTTTTGAAAATATTTTCTCCCCTGCAAGTTATCAATGCTATTCTGCAGCCTTTCCCAACCGAGCTCTTCACTGGCTCACCTAGGGTAAGGCTTTTCTCATAGCTCCTAGAACCAAAGAAAACCTAACACCTACCACTAAAATATGTATAGAGATGGAGCTTGACCACATTCCCAACAATTCCATACTTCTTGGTACAGAGGGAATGCAGCCTAGAACTCCATTTTTACACAGTTCCAGTCAAAACAGAAATAAGGAAATAAAACATAGAATTTACAAGAATGGATGAAACGATAGAACAGCTATCAAATGTGCCAAAAAAAACTTCCAGAGGCCTCTCTACATGCTAAAAAAACTTATAAAATGCCTCTTTTAATTCATTTAGCCGCTGTTACGTAGACAAGAACAAAAAAATAGAAAATAAGACAAGAACTCTATTTTTCTCGATTTCTAGAAAAATAGTCCATAGAAAAAACTTCTAACCAACCAAAAAGGTCATGGTATGCCTTAAATATTCCTCCAAAACAATTTAGGTGCTTGGGTCGTGCTTCTAAATGACCTAAAAAGAAATTTTGTAAAACCCGCTGTGTTTTCAGACATTTAACAATTTTTCACTATTTAGCAAAGTGAGCCTCTAAACTCATTGGAATTTTGACACCCTCTTTCCAAAAGACAAAAAACAACCCTAAGAACCTAAAATAATGGTAAAAATGACCTTATGATAGCACAAAAAAATTAAAAAATCAAAAACAAAATAGTCCTTTGCCTGGTGCTCCTGCACCATTCTCCCCCTCTCAGCACAAACAACTAAGGAATTATGGGAGAGATCAGAGAAATATCAATGCCTTGATTCTTAAAATATGATTCTTCTACCCAGGTAGCTTCAGATTCATGCTTATCCTTCCATTTGACAAGATGTTCCATGCACACCTTGTGCCTTGTAGTCTTTTTCACTCTTGACTCCAAGATCTTCTCTGCTTGCAGCTTGTCTGGAGTTGGTATGGACATGTTGCTGATGTCCTTAAAGACCTCCTTACTATCTTGAACCAGATCCTTGATTGTCCCTTTATATTTGATCAAATCAACAACATTGAAAACTGGAGAGATGCCCAAATCTGATGGTAATTCCACCTTATATGCATTCTTGCCATATTTGGCCAATACCTTGCATGGACCCACTCTTTTCATCTGTAACTTGGTTTCCATTCCCTTCTACAACCTTGATTTGTTAAGATGAACCATCACATAATCACCTACTTGAAACTACACATCTCTTCTTGACTCATCAACTTTATCCTTCAATTTTTGTGTTATTGTT
This sequence comes from Sequoia sempervirens, assembly GCA_007258455.2. Classification (NCBI taxonomy): domain Eukaryota; kingdom Viridiplantae; phylum Streptophyta; class Pinopsida; order Cupressales; family Cupressaceae; genus Sequoia; species Sequoia sempervirens. Next base: position 344,735,046 of record VDFB02000008.1, read on the forward strand.
GTGATTGTCTTCTTAACCTGCTCATGAATCTCTTTCATGGTATGAGTGAAGTCTTCTGCATGTCCACTCCTATTCTCTTGAGATCCAATGTCTCTAAGTTCACAAATACCTCTTGGGTGCATCCCATACACAACCTCAAAAGGACTTTTTCCTGTAGTTCTATTTACACTATCATTACAAGCATATCCAGCTTGAGAAATTACCATATCCCATGTCTGTCCATATTATTTAGTCAAGCACCTCAAAAGATTACCTAGCACTCTATTAACCACCTCTGTTTGACCATCGGTCTGAGGATGGTAAGCTGATCCAAATGACAGATTTGTTCCCAATCTGCTCCATAGAGTCTTCCGAAAATGACTCATGAACTTCACATCCCTGTCTGATACAATGCTCAATGGCAATCCATGGATTCTTACAACTTCCCTGAAGAAAATATGGGCTATGTAACTTGCATCATGTGTAGTCTTGCATGGAATAAAATGACTCATCTTGCTAAATCTTTCCACAACTACATAAATACTGTCAAAACCAGTTTTGGTCTTAGGAAAACCTACCACAAAATCCATGCTCACACACTCCCATGGTCTGTTAGGAATAGGAAGGGGCTGATACAAACCAACATTGCTAGCTCCCCCTTTGGCTTTCATGCAAACAACACACTGTTCCACATATTTTCTGACATCTCTTGCTAACTTAGGCTAGTAATAAAATCTTTGTACCAGCTCTAAAGTTTTGTTAATACCAAAATACCCACTAAGACTGCCATTATGTTTCTCTTGGATCAGATTTTCCCTCATTGATCCTCTTGGAACACATAACAGATTGCCCTTAAATAAAAATCCATTTTGTAGAGTATACTCAGCATATTGACTATGAAAATGATTTGCAAAATCTGAACATACCTTGTAGGCTTCTCAAAAATCTTCATCCTCACCATAGAGATCTTTAAAACTCTCCAATCCAATGCTCTTTAGCTGTATTTCCTGCACTATCAACATTCTCCTGCTTAAAGCATCTGCCACTTTGTTTTTCTGTCCCTTCTTGTGCTTAATGGTAAATGTAAAGGCTTGGAAGCAAGGGAGACTGCAGGAAGCAATCACAGATTCCTAGAAGCTATAGGAATCAGCCACACTATTTTCAGGTGCTGCAGGAAGCAATCACAGATTCCTGCACTAGGCCTTGTCATAGACCTCCTTGGTGAAATTTCTATTCCACCCTAACCTATAGGAACTCTACCTTTTCTAAGTTCCCCTGGTTCTCCTGCCAACCTCACTACCTTGTCAAGTTTGCAACTACCAAGCCAAATCTTGGTGGTATGACTCCTTTCTTCCTTAGCCTTTTATGCATCCAAAAGACTAATCCTCCCTCAATACATGAATGAATCTTGTAGGGGTGAGGGAATGTTTTCCAAAGCTCCAAAAAAACCTCCTAGGGTTCCTGAAACTTCACTTAGACTCCAACCTACCAACACTTGCATGAAGCCTATTCCATAGGTTTAGCCTTGAGCCACTATTTGGTCTCGAATAGGGGTAAATTGCTTTTCCCTCCTAAACCCACCAAAGAAACATAGTTCTTGGATTAGGAAATTTGTTTCCCCTACCTACACCTTCAATATTTCTAGGGTCTTGGCTCTGTCCAGGCCGTACTCTGCCCTCATGCAAACTCTGCCTAGAAAACTAGGGTTTCTAACTGTCCAGAACCAGTTTTAGGACTGGTGAAAAGTTCTCCTCCTAAACGGATTGCTGGGCTCACCTCCTTGGTACCATACATGACTAGGACCTTCCCCTAAATTCTCCAAAAATAATTTTTTGAAAATCTTTTCTCCCTTGCAAGTTATCAACGCTGTTCTGCAGCCTTTCCCAACCGGGCTCTTCACTGGCTCGCTTAGGGTAAGGCTTTTCTCATAGCTCCTGCAACCAAAGAAAACCTAACACCTACCACTAAAATATGTATAGAGATGGAGCTTGAAAATGTTCCCAACAATTCCATACTTCCTAGTACGGAGGGAATGTAGCCTAGAGCTCCATTTTTACACAGTTCCAATCAAAACAGAAATAAGGAAATAAAACATAGAATTTACAAGAATGGATGAAACGATGGAACAGCTATCAAATGTGCCAAAAAAAACTTCCAGAGGCCTCTCTACATGATAAAAAAACCTATAAAATTCCTCTTTTAATCCATTTAGCCGTTGTTACGCAAACAAGAACAGAAAAATAGAAAATAAGACAAGAACTCTATTTTTTTCGATTTTTGGAAAAATAGTCCTTACAAAAAACTTCTAACCAACCAAAAAGGTAATGGTATGCATTAAATATTCCTCCAAAACAATTTAGGTGCTTGGGTCGTGCTTCTAAATGACCCAAAAAGAACTTTTGTAAAACCCGCTGTGTTTTCAGACATTTAACAATTTTTCACTATTTAGCAAAGTGAGCCTCTAAACTCATTGGAATCTTGACACACTCTTTCCCAAAGACCAAAAACAACCTAAGAACCTAAAATAATGGTAAAAATGACCTTATGATAGCACAAAAAAATTAAAAACTCAAAAACAAAATAGTCCTTTGCCTGGTACTCCTGCACTACTATCATAGGTGATACACTTTATCATTGTGGGTATGATGGAACCCTTCTTAGGTATCTAGAGGAGACTAAAACTCACACTACATTAACAAAAGTTTATGATGGTGTTTTTGGGGCCCATTCAAATGGCATGGCCTTAGCTAAAATAATTCTGAGAGCTGGTTACTATTGGCCTACACTGGAGCATGATTCTTGTGATTTTGTGAAGTGCTTTCCTTGCCAACAACATGCGAATTTGATACATGCCCTTGCTCAAGATCTGCATCATCTCATAGCAATATGGCCCTTCTCTCAGTGGGGTTTTGACTTAATCGACAAGATACACCCTCCATCTTTTGATGACCACACCTTCATAATCATTTCCAGTAAGTACTTGACCAAGTGGGTGGAAGCAATGCCACTCTCTCAAGTCACAGGTACTCAGATATCCAAATTCATCCTTTTGCATATTATTTGCAGATATGGAATCCCATCCACCATCATCATAGATAATGGAAATCCATTCAAGAACCAAACCATGAAACACCTCTGTGACACCTTTTAGATTCATCATCATTGGTCCATGACCTATTACCCTCAAGGTAATGGCCAAGTAGAGGCTACTAACAAAACATTGATCAAGATCCGTAAGAAGGTGGTTAACAATACTGGTAGAGATTGGCACCTTTATATTCATCCTTCCCTTTGGGCCTACCGCACTTCCATCTGCACTCCTATTGGCACCACTTCGTATTCTCTCATTTATGGTGTCGATGCCATATTTTCAATTGAGGTTGAGATCCCCTCACTAAAAATATCTTTGAAGAACAACATCAGTGACGAAGACACTTGGGTCGCAAGACTCAGTCAGTTGGAACTCCTCAACAAAAGATGGATTAAATCATACAATCATCTTGAAGCATACCAAAATTGTCTTACAAGAAACTACAACAAGAAGGTTTGTCCTTGCCAATTCAATGTTGGTGATTTAGTTCTTAAGGAGAATCAATGTACCCAGCAGGAGCGAGATAAGAAAGGGAAATTCAAAGCAAATTGGCTAGGTCCCTATGTCATCGCAACAAACTATGGATCAGGGGCATATAGGCTTGACACACCTGAAGGAGAGCCTCTAGAGGAGCCCATTAATATCATGCATCTGAAAATGTTTTACACCTAAATTAGTTGGGTTATCCTATCCATCAAAAATACAAAAAAATAAAATCCAAAAATAGTAAACAAAAATAATTCAGCCTATGGCAAAAACTACCCTTGGTGGCACCTTGGATAAGTACAATTGGTGAAAAAATGGTAACAAGCACCATTCCTAGAGTTCTTAATCATTATCTACCCTGCGTCCTAGTTTCTTTATGCTTCCATCCATCTTGGCCTTGCATCCAATCCTAACATCCTATTAGTCCTATCCTTTCATCTACATCTCCTCATCCACCGCTTGGTATATTTTGGTTGAGCATTGGATGATCTTCATCTGCTTTCCATCAACCTGAGCTTTTATCCTAATGTGAGCTTGTGTCATATGTCCTTGTTGTTAGTCGGTCTCTCACCTTCATCTAGGTTCCTCCATTGTGTTGATCCATATTAGGTCTCATCCTATTTTTTCATTTCTTGTTTATGACATGAAAAAAGTTATTATAATTTAACAGTAATGTTAATTTGAAATATCCCAATCTACAAACTAATTTTGGATTTGTAGGAATTAAATAATTTTGTGTCATGTCAGTCCTTCCCTTCTACCTAGGGTTCTCCATCATGTTAGTGCTTCCTTTGAGTTTCATCCTGTCATGTCTTTTGTAATGAATTTGTCTATTGATGCCTCATCTGGCCATGGTATTTTCTCCCTTAATGGATATCCACATTAGTTTTGTAGTATCTAAGATAGTACGGTCTACAAATTGACTTGGATTAGCCCCTTGGTCTTTCATCTATCTTGTTGTGTTGCTCACCTGTCTTGTATTTTTCCCATTTTTTCTTTAGTCGTAAGTCCTTTTTTGAAACTACATTGCCCTTGCACTTTCATGTAGGAAAGGTCGATCATTTTATCCACCCTTGAGCTCTTTTTGTCCCATCTAGTCTTTGTCTTCCATCACTTGTCTCCATTTTCCTCTTTCCGCTTTTATCCATGGTCTTTTATCAAACTACGAGGGCTTTGCGTTTTCATGTAGGCAAGGTTAATATTTGATCAGCCCCCGAGCCCCTAGGTCTTTAGGGTGTGTTTTTTTTATGTCTTGTCTCTTGTATCTCATGTCTGGTCATCATGTTATGTACTTGTCTAGTGGGTTCTTAACAAACGATATCCTCTAGTATCATCAGATTCAGTTAGTTTTGAGTATCATGTGTCATGTCTCCATCTTTGGTCTTAATAGGATGCATCCTTCCTCATCAGACCACATCAATCCCATCAGCCTATTGATCTTGTGGCAAAGGATTTTTGAAATTGATTAATTTCTTTTGGTGCTTTTAACATTTTTCTTATCATTTGGGCTTCTTATCGTCACTTGTTAGGGCTGCCATGATCCATCATATTATGGTGCAATTCGATTGGTCAACATAGGGGCATATCTTGATCTTTTCTTTGTTGTTGTCTACTTGGTTGTCCCATGTAGTACGCACCAAGATCCTTGTGGTCTAGTGTTATGTTGGGGCATCCTTTGTGCTTGTGGTTCTCCCAATGCTTGGCCCAACCAAAGCCATCATGACTTTGGGTTGTTGGGATAGCCTTCTTTCATGTTGTGTTTGTTTTATGCATTAGACACTAATTTTCCTTGGGTTTCCATACCTTGACATATTGTGGCTTATGGTATAGTAAACATTAGTGCTCAAAAAATGGAAAATGGCATTAGGGTTGCATTTCATTTTCCATTCCATTGCATTGCATTTATCTCTAACCTATGACCTATTATTTTGGTTCTGCAAACGTTCATCTTTCGTCTCTCTTCTTCTCAAGATACCTATGGTTCTTCACAGGTGTCATTTTATAAGCTAAAGCAAGCATGATCTGCAAATAAAGTTAGCTTACCATCTACTTCCATCATTATGCAAGCCCTTATTTACACTTGTGTACATGTTGCATTTCATTTAGCTATTAGTATTTGTAAGGAATTTAATTACATCCCATCCCACATTCTAGGTTCATGGAATTGCATTTCATCCCATGTGCATTGGCATATCATATTCATTTTAAGTAGTTTAGATTAATCTTAATTGGTTATTCTAAGCATCTTATGATTATTTTCTTATCAATTCATTGCATACTTTGCATTTCTGCTCATGTGCATTATCATCTTATATTCATTTTAAATTGTTTAGATTAATCTTAGTTGGTTATTCTAAGCATCTTAGGTTTATTTTATCATCCATTCATCTCATTAATATATAGCATACATCACCACATGCATCACAACTCATTAGGCCCATATCCATAGCATATAATATCAAAAATCATCCATCACATCCTGCAACTTAAATGTTAAGCATCATACATATCATCCATGTCATAAAAATATGCATATATCACATCATCATCATAATCATCCATAATAAAATGACATACATACACATATGCATAAATAAATCGTTATCACATGAGCACAACATAGTGGCAATAAGGGTTGTCGCATATCATATAAATATCAGAATATAATGTTCATCACATGACCAATAATAAATTCCATCATATCATCGAAATACATATCCATCATATACATTAGTCATCATCAAATAAAATGCAAGTACAAGGCTCTGAATCAAATGTGATCTCTGTCACTCTATACTATACATCCATCCTGCACCTATCAAAAATTTGTATCCTATCATCTATCCTCTATCATCCCTACCTTGAGTTTCCCATATCCGACCTCTGCGGTGAGTCTAGCACTCCCCTCTGCATCAAGGTGTCTCTCAATGGCTACTATATCCCTATGTGTGCATCCCTAGTCATCGTGATGGTGTTGGCATCTATGGCACTGCTCTGACATAGGGAGGTACACACCGTACCTAATTTGGAACCACCATGAAGTAGGCCACTGAATAATAACTCACCTCTTGCATGTAATCATCCCTCTCTAGCGCTTGTATCCTGGCTGCATCTCACTCCATCTTGTACCTATCTTGCAACCCTCTTAGCTATCTCCTCTCTTGCTCCTAGGAATCCTGTACTAGCATCAGCTAGTGAATCTGTGCCTGAATCTATGTCACCAACCCTGCATCCACCACTATGTCTCTCTCACCCTACAAAGCCTGTACCTATGCCTCTACTGTATCCCTCTCTCACTGTAAGGTTTGCATCTGTCCTGCTATCGCATCCCCCTCATCCTATAGAGTCTTTACCCATGCCTCTACTACATCTTGCTCACCCTACAAGGACCGTATCTGCGCCATCGTATCCTCCTCTCTCTCTAGCACCAACCTTGCATCCCCAACTATCTGCTCTATTTCCTCTACTCTGTCACAAAGCTTTTCCCACTCCTACCTCAGCTTGGTCCTCTCCCTTAGTAGAATTGTCACCTATCTCCTTAGATCCTTCATATCTCTCTCCACCTCCTCTAGGACCTCTATAGATACCTAATCCTTTAACTCTCCATGGTCCCTCTATCCCCATGCTTGTAGTATGGTGACCTCAGCTTGCAATCTATCTATCTCCACCACCAACTTGATCCTCTCTCATCGTAGCTCTCCTAGCTATCTCCTCCAATCCTCCATATCCCTATCTACCTCCTCTACCTATAGGGTGGCCTGATCTGCCAGCTCTCCATAGTCTCTCTATCCCCTTGCCTCCAATCGAGTCACCTCTTCTCATAACCTACCCACCTCGACCCACAATCCATCTCTCTTTGTCTCTACCTCATACACATGTTGTCCTACCTCATGTGCCAAGATCCTATAACTCCTCTCTCCCTCTGTACACACCCTATCCACCTCAACCAGCAGCCTGATCCTCTTTGCCTCTAAATCCCTAAGTCTTTGCTCTAGAATCCATAGCCTCGCTAGTGCCCCTCTCAATAGTACAACTGGGTCCTCCAATGGTGGTGGTATATATGACATTATTGCTAGTGCATCCACATCTGGAGCATCTAGCTCCATTGCCTCCTCCTATCCCACTCTCTATCTATCCTCTCTCTCCTGCTCTACCTTACCCTCCTCCTATACTTTCCTTTGACGTCCTCCTCTTTGCCTGACTCTTTGTTGTCCTCCCAACCTCCTCTCATCCTCTGAACCATAGCTCAATGCCTCTTTGATTCGATGCACTATCATAATCTTTAGTGGCCGATGACATCCCCACCATGTGAAGTACCTCATGGTCACCCCAACATCTGCCTCTCCCCCTCTCCTACCTGGATAAGGTACCTAATATAGCTCCACCCACTGTTGTCTAGCAAAATATGTCAGGATCAAATTTCCCCATAACCACTCTTGAGAGATCTACCTAAACCTCTAAGGTCCTGGGGGAACGTCCTGCTCAACCCCAAATTTTCTCATAATTGTATCCACCCTATGGAGCTCCACAATACCTAGGTCTCTCCCGATCAAATAGGATACTATAAAGAAGTATCCTCTATTCCTTGCCTCATCCTCCCTCCATCTAGAAAACCGTCACGTCATGTATGGCCTCCATACTATCTAGTCCTCCTGTAAATTCTCTAATCTCCTCCTCCATCTCTCTAGATCACTAGTGTCTTGATAGTGAAATCGCTAGTCGTACTCAATCCCGTCCCAATATTCCACTAGTAGTGTAGCATCCTACTCTCCTCCTAGCAAAATTCCTAGCTTGGCCACACTGATGTGCTCCTAGGCACATATCTATAACAATGTCACATGTGTAACACTAAGTGCTCATCAGTAACACACCACATGCATGTCCCTGTACAACTATGCTAGTACACATGGGGCCCATGCGAACTCCCCCTCCGTGTACTCCACAATATGTCTAACAACCTCAATAACCTTGAGGTTGCAAAAGCATCTACTCTTGTCTAGTAGCAAAATACCACTAATCAGACCACAAAGATACAATGGGAATGGTGGAACTCCTAGTCCTAAACATCCATCCAGATCCAACTTTGCCCCCTGAATCGGTAAGTCTACTCCTCTGAAGAGGACCCATAGGGTTCAGTCTAGCTCCTGTCCCTCTGACCTCGTCCAACTCACAAGGTGACCATCTATTGGTAGTCATAGAATCCTCCACACATCCTCAAGTGTGACAATCATCTCTCTTGTTGGGAGATGGAATGTGGATGTCTTGGAGCTCCATTGCTCCATCAATGTAATCAATAGTGCTCGGTGTGTTCTGATAGTTGGGTACCCAAGCATATGTAGCAAACCTACACGTTCCAATGCCTCATGATCCTCACCATTCATCACTGCAATCGTGACCTCCAAAACCACCAAATGCCTCTCCCGCATTCGTACGCTGTCAAAATGCTACATTCACATCAAACAAAATTTCAATCACTTACCTATTCTCCTCATTTTTATTCTCTTTCCTCTTTTCCCCTCCACCATCCCAAGCTTTCTTATTGAATTTCCCCTTTTCCCTCTTTTTTTTCTTTATTCCTCTCTTGGGCGAATTCACCCATTTCACTTGCTTTGCTCTTTTTGGGAAAATTTTCCATTGGGGAGAATTCGCTCATTTTGTGCACATGGAAAATTCGCCCCTTTAACATGCCTTTGCCCCCTCTTTGGGTGAATTCACCCAAATCAGGGGTGAATTCACACTATTAACCCACCTGTTTGGGCGAGTTTGCCCTTCTAATGGGCAAATTGACCTGTCGCTCTTGGATGGGTGAGTTCACCCATCTGACGGGCTAATTCACTTGTCTGGTGGGTGAATCCACCCATTTCTCTGGGATGAGTGATTTCGTCTAATCGATGGGAAAACCCATTGTTTCCCTTGCGTAGGTGACTTCACTCATATGATTGGCGAATTCACCCTTTTACTAACCCCATGCCCCTGTTCTGGGAAAATTCTCCCAATTCATGGGTGAATCTTCCCCTCCTCTTCGCAACTTCACTCTTTTCAGGCATTTTTCCTTCTTCGTGGGTGAATTTTCCCCTTAAACAGGTGAATTTTCCTCCCTTTCCCACTACCTTTAAATGAACAATTTTGCTTAAAAAATTGGGCAAAACCAAAATTCTCCCAACTACCCATTTTACTAACCTACCCGAACTGTAAAACCCATGTTTTCAAAATGCATGAAAATTTTAAAAAATTGCTTAAAATCATAAAGAAGGTTTTGGAACTAACCTAGCATGGTACCACACATTTGTGGTAGAACCACCACACCTCGTCCCCCCAATGGATGATTTTGTCCTCCACAAACCTCTCGTCCCCACTGTCATACCCGTTAGCCATCCTCATCACCTTCTTCATGTTCACTCTCTCACTCAACTTCCAAGTGTGTAAATGAGGAATAGTAATTCTAAAATTACTATATATTACCATTTCCCTCCTTTCTAGCCTTTTCTATGTTTTGGGTTATTTTACCCATTATTTAACTTTCTTTTTAATTGACTAATCCTCTATCTTCCACGGGCTACCATTTGCACACTATGTTTCCATTTTCCTCCATTCAAAATCCAATATTCATGGTTTTTTGAGCTCTATCGCATGGTACCCTTCATTTTCTCATATTGAAAAGTTGCTTGGGGCCCCTTTTTCTTCCCCAACCACCCTCTTGAGCGGGCATACCCTATTATTTTCCTCCATTCTACCGTCATAGTCATTTCCTTGTGAAACTAGGACATCTCCCTACATTTCCCACCATTTGGATAGATTACGCAACTTCTCCTGTGTTGGGGCATCACCTTCTAGTCATTTCCTCTATCGAGTCATCTGCATTTTATTTTTTTCGAAACACTATCATTCTAATAGTATTTTGAAGAGGGGGAAACTTTAGACATCCAAATTTGACCACTCTCGTATGGTCAAATTCATCCCCTTTTGTTCATCTATTTCACATTCCTTCATTGACATTAATTAAATCATTTATTTAATTAATAATTATCCATTTCTAAATGTTTTCAAGGTATTTAATTTAATAATTAAATACTTCATCTTTTATGCACCTTCTGCTCTAAATTAAATAAATGCTTTGATTTATTTAATTTGGTCACTTTACCTTTTTGAATTTAAATCAATTTTAAATTCATCATTTTCTCTATCCTTGTCCCATCCTCCATAATCTCCCTTTAATCTAGATTAATTTAATTAATCCATGATTAGGATGTGCACAACTTTAATTAAAATTAATGTCACATCCTCCAAACTTGCAACTTGTCCCTAATCCTTCATTAGCCCCCTTATCACTTGTTTGCACAACCTTGATCAAATGATTAGGTCAACCTAATCCTCATGCCATTTATGGCTTACCTCCAAGTTGACCATCATAAATTATTTCTCCATTTAGCCAAGACAACCTCTTCCTCATGTGAATTAAAAATTCACATTTATTCCCCCAAGGCTTTCCTCTTCCCCATGTGGGTTATGGAGGAATTCTAAATTTTTCATGTGTCACATCTCCCACATGGGGACAAGGACCTCCTTTATGAGGAGACCTTGTTCCAATCTCAAGGTACTTCTAAGTACCTTCACATCATGTGAATTAAAAATTCACATTTATTCCTCCAAGGTTTTTCTCTTCCCCATGTGGATTATTGAGGAATTTTAAATTCCTCATGTGTTACATCTCCCACTCGGGGACAAGGACATCCTTTATGAGAAGATCTTGTCCCAATCTGAAGGTACTTTCAAGTACCTCCACAATACATTCCCCTTTAACACCTCATTGCCACATGGAAAGATGTAAGGGCTTGTGAGTTCTCAACTCACCATAGCTTTTCATTTAGTCCATGGTGGCTAAATCCTAGCCCTCCATTTCTTAGAGGCCTTTTCCCTAAAAATAGATGATTTTGACCTCATTTTCATTCATTCACACATTCAAGCAACCAAGCATTCAACATTCAAGCACTCAAATTTTGCATCCTCCATTGCTGTAACTTTCAAGCCCACTTTGCATCCATTTTGTGCACTTATCCAAATACCCACCTTCACCATTGCATCCCCCATTTCATCTACATCATTTTGCATCTAATTTCATGTGATTTTTCATCTAAAGGAGCACACAAATGATCGAATCAATAGGGCCAACCCAATAATCAACTTGGGCAAGGTAACTTATTGGTTTTCATCTTTTCTTTGTTCAAGTCTAGCTAGGCCAATCTTGAGGTGTTGTTTTGCATTTTCCTTCCTTTGCATTTCATTTGTTTTCCATTATTTTGGGTAAGAAAACACGTTGCAAACAAACTATATATAGAGAGAACATGTGGCGCATTATGGAGAACAATAAAGAGGTGAAGAATTAGGTGATTTATATTGATACTAGGCTAGATAAATTTGCTGGGTATTGTGATGATAATATTGGAAACCTTATTTGTCTAAAAATAAATATCATATTAAACATGTTTCAATCATGCTTGTTCTAGAGAAGTAAATGATACTAGTGTTATGTCGGTATCACCCAATAAGAAGAGCTATAAATTTAATTTCAAGTTAAATTTTAACTACACTAATAATTTTTTTGAGTATAAGGCTCTATTACTTAGCCTAAAATAGCATCAAAATATGTTATCAAGTGCTTAGGAGTCCATGGTATCAATTCAAAATTCATAGTGTCTCAAATTAGAAGCTCATATGTAGCTAAATAATAAATATTAAGGATGTATAGGTGTATACATCTAAAAATGGTTACAGTTAATCAAGCTTGTTAATTAATTAAATATGAATTATTTATTTAATCTTCTAAAGTCAGATCTACATATAAATAAATTTAATTATTTATTTATATCGTTCACTTTCGAATTCTTCTAATTTAATTAAATAAATAAGTTTATTTAATTATTACCATCTTCCATATTCCTCTTAATTAATTAAATAGATTTTATAATTTATTTATATTAATTATCATAAGTTTGAATTTTAAATTCAAATGATATTCATCTAAATTCCTTTTCCACATTTAATTAAAAACTTTCTAATTATTCACTCTACATATAATTAAATATTCTAAATATTTAATTAGAAACTTTCCTCACTCTACATTTAATTAAATATTCTAAAATATTTAATACGAAGCTTTCTTCTCTTCATATAATTATATATTCTAAAATATTTAATTAGAAACTTTCTTCTCTTCATATAATTAAATATTCTAAAATATTTAATTAGAAACTTTCTTCTCTTCGTATAATTAAATATTTTAAAATATTTAATTAGAAACTTTCTTCTTTTCGTATAATTAAATATTTTAAAATATTTAATTAGAAACTTTTTTCTCTTCATATAATTAAATATTCTAAAGTATTTAATTATAAATTTTCTTCACTTCATATTTAATTAAGTATTTTATATATTTAATTAAATGCTTTTCTATCATCTTCTCACACATAAATAAATATTAATTATTTAATTATGGAAACTTCCAAAATCCTTGTTACATATAATTAAATAACTTAATTATTTAACTATGAGATTTATCTTCAACTATCAACTCCTCAAATGGAAACTTTCCTTCAATTTTGAATGGAAAAGATTGTGTAGGAGGAAACATCTTACATTATTCTCTCAACCTTCCATATTTCTCTCAACTTCCAAAATCTCTCACCATTCATCTTGACAAACTTGATTTCAACCATCGATCTTTTCCAACTAGATTCTTGCCTCCAAAAATCTATAAATACAACCCTCTTGTGAGTTGAAAAGAATCTTAGATTTTGTGAATTTAATGCTATTATTATAGTTGCATTCTAATCAACATTTAACAATCTTTTCAAGCATTTTTATTTCAAGTTCATAGCATCTTAGTTTTCACATCATAGCTTAAATCATTTAGAAAATAGACATGCATTTTGCATAAGCTCATTCTCTGATGTTGTCATTCTAACAAGTTGTTACCTACACCAACTGAGGGCTAGTACTTGCAACGAATCCTTGGAGATAGAGCACAATAAGATGCTTTCAAAGGAGTTGTTTTTTTAAGAGTTTGCTTTACTTTTCAATTAGTTTCCTTTGATTTAATGTCTTATTTGTGTGTTGGTTTATATCGCTTTAGTTAGATCACACACACACACATACATGCATTAAAGACAGGCGATTAACATTTTAGCATTATTATTATTAGCTTTAGCATTCATAATTTCATAAATTTTATATTTTAGCAATCATGTTTAGTTTAAGCATGTTAATCATATCTTAGCATAGCATGCATTCATCTTTAATCTCGATCTATAGGAAGACTATTTTTTGAGCCTAGCATACAATATGAGAGCAAGTTAGAATCAACAAAAACACTGGAGATAGAGGACAATAGGATGACATGAAGGACAAAAGACTGAGTTTGCATTCCTTTTATTTGATCTTTTGTTTTGATATAATGTCGTATTAGTGTGTTTGATTTATTGTTTTAATCTACATTAGATATACTTGATATCGATCACACATTTCTGGCACCCACCATGGGATTCTCGCCCCATTTTTAATATATTTTATTGCAGATTTTTTGACAAGTGACGGACTAAAGTTGTGGTTTACCGCATACAAGACATTTTTTAGCACATCTAGCACTTCTTTTAGCACATCTGGCACTTCTTCTAGCACATCTGGCACTTCTTTTAGCACATATGAGGACTGTTTTAGCGCATATGGCCTTTGTTTTAGCGCTTTTATAGTCAATCTTAAAATTGCCATAGCTTGGTCATATTTTGGTCTTTTTAAGAGATTTTTTTTTTGAAATGGGGTAGAATTTAATAAGCTATACATTGGTGTAGATGTTTATCAAATTTTATAGAGTTAAAATTTTCAAATTCTCACATATTCTCTAGCGCATATGACTTTTGTTCTAGCACATTTTTAATTTGTATAATTTACTCTCTAGATTTGACACGACCGCGACCAGTGGTTTTATTGCTACTTTTGGATTAAAATGAACCAATCCTAGGGTATCCATTTGGATTAAAATGAACCAATCCTAGGTTAGTCATTCAAATTTAAAATAAATGAATCCTAGGGTAGTCACCAAACAATTGATATATCTTGGATACAATGAATCTCATGCTTGTTGTGAAGCAATATCTTCACTTAGTGTAGAAAATTGTCATTTGGGATTTAAAACTGAATAAATTGTTTGTTGTAATTGGTGGGTAATAAGCTTATTCTCTCCCCTTAATTGGGTGACCAAAACGCTAGACTTACCTTTTCATTTTATGCATTTTTATGCTTTCTTAAAGCCAAGGTTTCCAACCCACTCTAAACAAAAGTGAGTTGTTGGTGAAATTCCAACTTGATAGTAATGTGCAAAGATAACCATCCTCAAATCATTTGTTCTAAAGGTTGGGAGGTCTCTTGAGGGAGTATATTATTTGTCACACTGAACGTAAACCCTTACTAAGAACTTAGTGTAGAAGCCATATGAGTCAATTTATGAACATCCTAATAATCACAGTGCAAGGGGAGGGAAGAATCTACCCCCAAGATACTTACCATATAACTTCCAAGGACCGTTTGCTCATGGGATCTGGTATCCACTTCTGTCACTCTGAGTACATGCTTAGAAAAGACAAAAATGCGGGCGCCCTCTAGGGGTGACATGACTGTCTGAGTCGATGCAATTCTAAGATGTGGGTTGTTGATTATTATGATGACCCTTTTGAAAATTAAGAGTGAGTCTATCTAAAGTGTTTGTTTTGTTCAATACTTGTGAAAGTCTCAAGAACATACACTCATTGTTTAGATTCTATAACTTTAAAAACAATTGTCTTCCTATTGCATGCTTTGTTTTCAAAACATTAATTCAAATAACATCATCCAAAAAAAACAAGAAGTTGACAAATCAAACCATGACATTTATGTTAAGGGATTGGAAATCAAAAATAGAGTAAAACTTGGAAACATTAGGCTTTTGCAAATTGCTTATTTTATCAAACTAAGATCAAAACATCACAAAGTGCATCATCACATCCATTTTTGATTTCTAGTTTAATTCCCATAATAGGATCATCATCCTTCAATCTAGGGAATCACAAACTAAAAATTAGAAATTACTTAGTCATATCAATAGAATCCATCATTCTATTCTGATTAAGGTATCCAACAAATTACACTCTCCCATTTGTGATCAAAGTTAGTAAAAATTTGGTATTAGCATATGCCTATTGTCACAGGGTCCCAAAAACACAAAGAAGAAGATGAAATAAGAGATCCACTTTACAACATGGGTGATAGGGGAGAAAATCCTTTTCATATGTTTTTAACCGAGAATAGTTCAAATGATGAAATAACCAATGAAATGATTCAAGAAGCTGAATAGGATCCATAGTTTCACATAATTTTGGACAAGATCTTAGAGTGAAATAAAGAAGGATACTTTCTTTTATTCACAAACCAAGGTGCCAATTTCCCTTTGACTACGATATGGAGAAAATTAAGGAAGATCTTGAAAATACTAAAGCTTCCTTAAATGATCTTAGTACTCTTACCCAACAAATAAGAGCACTCCAAAGGAAAATCAAGGAAATACAAGGGGGCACAACTAAGAATTCCTTTGATAGAAATATGAATGTAACCTCTTCTCCTCCAAAAAACATCATCCAAATTCAATGTTTTTGAATTTTTGCAAAGGTTAAATGAGAAGCCCAAATCTAAGCCATCAAATAAAATTGACCAATCCTGTCATGTCATACATTTATCTCATCCCCCATAATTCAAAATTAACCTCATTATTCTTTCACCCAAGATAACAATTCCATTCAATCACCTTCTTCTATAATATCCTCTACATCCAATGATTCATTTCAATCTACACATCTCAATCAAAATATTCTTTCCACTCCATCCCATGATACCAAAATTCTACAAACCCTTCCTATCTTTGATCAAGATCCCATCTCTCAAGAACCATATGATGATCCCATCCTTTCATTATTCACCCATGATAATCCTCTTCCATCTCAAGAACAAAATGTTCTTCCAAGTTCTTTGCCCACCCCATTCAATGAATCTATAGTCTTATGATTCCATCATATCCCAGGAGTAGAGCAATTCTTCCATCCTATCCAAAGATTCCCTTCCATCTAATGATCAAGCTACTCCATCTCCTTCATCTAATGATTATTTTCCTAGTCAAGATCAAAGTATCCCATCATCCTCATGTCAAGAGCCTCTCACACCTCTCCAAGCTATCCATGAACCTCGCACCTATAAATTGAGATCCTCCACCTTTATCCACTCCAGTTTACTTCCAACACCTATCCTTTCATCAATATCATATCCTCCTCAAAATGTACTTGCATCTTGTTTCACAAACAATGCATATCCCATGGGTAAACGAATGTACGAAATTATGAATTACAAAGGAAAAGGCTTAGGCCTTCATGAGCAAGGTATCCTAGAACCCCTTTCTATCCAAGCACATCCATATTCGCATGGCCTTGGGTATACATCTCATGCTCAACCTAGGTATCCTAGTCCATCAAACTCTCCATCCATCCTAGGTCCTTATCCTAGTCCATCAAACACTCCATCTATTGCAGGTCCTTATCCTAGTTCATCAACCTTCCATCTATCCTTGGTCCTTATCATCCCAACCCTAGCTCATCAACCCTTCCATCCATATTAGGGTCCCACATTTCTCCATCTCCTATTCTTCAAGAACAACAAAGGCACACATCCTTGATCCACTTTCAAAATTCTTCCTACATTAACTCATCCATCATACCTCCATATCGATCATATCAATACACTCTTCCCATTGCTTTTGGAAGCAATTTGGGTGCCAAATGTCAAAAGATTCAATATAAAAATCCACATGTATCAAAGGATCAACATGTCTCGTCGAAGAGTCATGCAAAAATAAAAGAAAATTTGATCCAAAAATTAAAAGAAAATTTCAAAAGGCCACAAAGGCCCATCAAAGCAAAAGAAAAATTCAAAAGAAAAATTTCAAAGACAACAAAGGTCCATAAATCAAAGAGAAAAATATCAAAGGCTACAAAGGCCCCATAAAGCAAATATCAAAATCAAAAGTCATGTGGATTCCTAAAAGTCTTATAAAAGCAATAAAATCAAAATTGGCATCCAAATTTGCTAATCCGAAAGCTTCTCCCCATCTCCCATCTAAAAACATATCACCTTCCAAATCCGCTATTCCTCCATCACTCCATCACCCTTCAAGGTGTGTTCCAATGTTAATCTTTCCATCCTTTCCATCTATCCATCACCAAGCCTTCCAACCTCCTATCCATTATCCAACATCCAATCCCCATTCTCCTCCTTTAATTCAAAGCTTTGAATAAGGCCTTAGCGTCTACTATCATGCCAACATTTATAAGTCTAATTCCCATTCCCATGGTCTATTAGAGCACATATTTGAGGGATATTAGTCATGAAACTTGATGCTTAAACCCTTCCTCCATCCCCCTATCATGCAAATATTATCTTTCATATCCATCTCCCTATCCATATACTATCTTCCATTTTCCTCTTATAATTCATGGTCATTATCCTCATTTTCACCTTTGATCTTGACAAGGTTAAGGATCTTCTTAAAAATCATGAATCTTATCCTATTCACTTCCTTCGTCATGCATCTACTCTTATATTGTGGGGAATCTTGTTTCTTCAATTGGTCATCCCATTCCATCTTAAATGTCCTTGAAAAAATCAAAAAAAAAAAACATCAAAATCCAAAAAAATCAAAACAACATCAAAAATCCAAAAAAATCAAAACAACATCAAAATCCAAAAAATAAAACAACATCAAAATCCAAAAAATCGAAAACATAAAATCCAAAAAATTAGAAAACAACAAAATCCAAGAAAATCAAAACAATATCAAAATCCAAAAAAATCATAAAACATCAAAATCCAAAAAAAAAAAATCCAAAATCCAAAAACAAATTCAATAAACCATATGCTTTCATCAATAAAATGGTCATGTCTCATCCTAGATTGGGGGAAAAATCTTGAACTCACTAGGGGCAACTTCTTTAGAGCTTAAATCAACAGATAAGCAACAACAAGACAAGCTAGTGAAAACATCAATCATCCTAAACATTAAGTTGAACATCAATCACAATCAATCAAACAACTGACCATCCAAATCAACATTAGAAAAAAAGGAAAATCAACTCTTATTGGATGATCTCTTTTGAATCATGGTTTGATCACTTTAACACTTATGTTCAATTTTTTTATCTTGATTGTTGTTATCATTTCTCTGGAGTACCTTGATGATGCATGGAACAAGAGGGGCTAGGAAGGAGAATGCTATTTTCTTTGTCTACTCTCTATGATTTAATCAGTATTACTGTGCAAATTGTCATGGGACATGCTCTACAAAGTATTATTGATGACATTTTGAATTTGCATAGGAAAATGATTAATTCTTGCTTGTTACACAAGTGATGCTCAGGTCATCTCGGTCTCATTATACCTAAATGCTTATGCTATCTTTCACTATCAAATCTCAACGAAATTTGTATGGAAGTTGTACTTTTGTCATCATGGTCTACATTATACCATTGATGCTTGTACTAACTTTCAACATATCAAAAGGCTCAATGATGATAAATAAGCATAAAGTTGGCTCACATAATGACAACGGTGTGTAGTTCATTTTGCATAGTTAAAATCGACATAGTTAATATAGATGACATCCATATTAGTTTGTGCATGGGCATTATCATATCCATCACATCTGATCTACATTATCTCAATCAATCCATCCAATCATTTTTTCCAATCTCATCTCAATCAATTCATCCAATCCTTTCTTCCTATCTCATCTAATCAATCCATTCAATCTAGCACAAATCATTTATTCATATCTTTGATCTTATTCCTAGCCTTACTATAAGCCTTGACCATTATCATCATCAATGGTATGTATCCTTCCCTTATCAACAACACTCTCATCATCATCATCATTGGGATGTGTCCTTCCCTCATCAAACAACACTATCATCATCATCAATCCATCTTGGCTTGTAGTTTGATTGGGGCAACATCATATTTATTTTTTAATCCATTTGTGCTTTCTTTCTTCTCATTTTATCTTCCCAATATCCTATCGCTTATCATTCTCTCTTGTCCATCATTTTGCATCATCTTCCTCATCTCTCCTTTCATCTAATCGGTCTATCATCTATCAACCTATCATTGATCCTCACCTATCATGAGGTCAATCATCATTATCCTATCATTGACTCTCACCTAGCATGGATCAATTATCAAAATCATCATCATCATGAATTCATATCAATCTTTCAATAGTGGTTTTTATCAAATCATCTTTATCGGCCGATGAATCGAACATCAAATCAATGTAAATCATCAAAAGTTTCCAAAAAAAAAAACTGAAAAATTCAAAATTTTATCTGATTCATCACCCGAGGGGGCATACAGCATCACTAGTCAATTTTTCAAAGACAGGGGCAAATTTTTATTATCTGAATTTTTCTTTGAAGCAATGCATAAAATACATCACTTCAAAGAGGGGCAAAATGTATACATCTAAAAATGATCACAGTTAATCAAGCTTGTTAATTAATTAAATATGAATTATTTAATTAATCTTCTCAAGTCATCTACATATAAATAAATTTAATTATTTATTTATATCTTTCACTTTCTAATTCTTCTAATTTTGATTAAATAAATATGTTTATTTAATTATTACTATCTTCCATATTCCTCTTAATTAATTAAATAGATTTTATAATTTATTTATATTAATTATCATAAGTTTGAATTTTAAATTCAAATGATATTCCTCTAAATTCCTTTTCCACATTTAATTAAATATTCTGAATATTTAATTAGAAACTTTCCTCACTCTACATTTAATTAAATATTCTAAAATATTTAATTAGAAACTTTCTTCTCTTCATATAATTAAATATTCTAAAATATTTAATTAGAAACTTTCTTCTCTTCGTATAATTAAATTTTTTAAAATATTTAATTAGAAACTTTCTTCTCTTTGTATAATTAAATATTCTAAAATATTTAATTAGAAACTTTCTTCACTTCATATTTAATTAAGTATTTTATATATTTAATTAAATGCTTTTCTATCATCTTCTCACACATAAATAAATATTAATTATTTAATTATGGAAACTTCCAAAATCCTTGTCATATATAATTAAATAACTTAATTATTTAACTATGGGACTTATCTTCAACTATCAACTAACTCTTCAAATGGCAACTTTCCTTCAATTTTGAATGGAAAAGATTGTGTAAGAGGAAACATCTTCCATTATTCTCTCAACCTTCCATCTTTCTCTCAACTTCCGAAATATCTCACCATTCATCTTGACAAGCTTGATTTCAACCGTCTATATTTTCCAACTAGATTCTTGCCTCCAAAAATCTATAAATACAACCCTCTTATGAGTTGAAAAGAATCCTAGATTTTGTAAATTTAATGCTATTATTATAGTTGCATTCTAATTAGCATTTAGCAATCTTTTCAGGCATTTTTATTTCAAGTTCATAGCATCTTGTTTTCACATCATAGCTTAAATCATTTAGGAAATAGACATGCATTTTGCATAAGCTTGTTCTTTGATGTTTGTCATTCTAACAAGTTGCTGCTTACACCAACTAAGGGCCAGTCCTTGCAACGAATCCTTGAAGATAGAGCACAATAAGACAGTTTTGAAGGAGCTATTGTTTTAAGAGTTTTATTTACTTTTCAATTAGTTTCCTTTGATTTAATGTCTTATTGATGTGTTGGTTTATATCTCTTTAGTTAGATCACATACACACACACATACATGCATTAGAGATAGGTGATTAGCATTTTAGCATTATTATTATCAGCTTTAGCATTCATAATTTCATAAATTTTACATTTTAGAAATCGTGTTTAGTTTAAGAATGTTAATCATATCTTAGCATAACATGCATTCATCTTTAATCTTGTTCTCTAGGAAGACTATTTGTTGGGCCTAGCATACAATCTAAGAGCAAGATGCAATTGACAAAAACACTCGACATAGAGGATGATAGGATGACATGAAGGACATAAGACTGAGTTTGCATTCCTTTTATTTGATCTTTGGTTTTGATAGAATGTCTTATTGGTGTGTTTGATTTATTGTTTTAATCTACATTGGATACACTTAAAATCGATCACACAATAAGAATGTTGTATGTGATGTCATATAAATTTTTAATTCTTTTGACATCAAGTGGATACATGGGTCTAATAATATTGTAGCCAATACCATTTCCATCTTGGATTCAAATTTTGATGTCTCTTTGACATCATCCTATTGAAAATTCTTGATAATATATACAATTGGTAAGCTTTTAATGATAATAAGATACTTGAGTTATTGAATTACATCAACCATTTTGAGGATCAAATCATAAATTGGTAACCTATACCATAATTAAAATATTTATGGAAATGAGATCATTCAACTCAAAAAAATAACATTCCAAGAAGACTTGTGTCTCTTGAGAGAATGATATCATTTATTTCTACAATAAAAGGATAAATATTGTTAGTGACAATGACATGGAAGGTATGAATTTAGGAAATAAATAAATTCTAAATGTGATCTACCTTGGTAAAAGGTTGAAGCTAGTAGAATTTACAAATAGCGAAATTTTATTGAAAAGGTTCAAGAATTTTTTTTAATGGTGACATGACGAGTTAATGGATTATAGAGATTTTTTCTCTAGTATAACATTCCGTTAGATCTTGATAAAAAATCATTCAAGAAAAATCAAAGTCCCATCAACCCTTCATTGGATGCTCAAAATAGAAACATAATTGATGAAGATGATAAAAAAAGTGTGGCATCATTAAATCAATCAAGAATTTAGAGTGTATGTTTAACCTTTTACTAGTTAGAAAGAAGAATGGAGACATAAATTTGTGTGTTGATTTCAAAAAATAGATCATTTCTCTTAAGAAAATATACTAATTTCCTACTATGGACCATTTATAATAGGGTGTGATATAGTTAAAGATAATTTCAACAATGGATGTATTCTTATTATACAATAAAGTTATGGTTAAAAATTCAAGAGCCAAAAATAGCCTTCACAACTCCATAGGGTATATTTGTCCATGTTTCAATGAATTTTAGACTAAAAATTATGTAGGATCCACTTCCAAAGAGAAATGAATGCATTTCCTATGTTGGGTTGATCATTGAAATTATGTTAGTCTATAAAGATGACTTAACTACCTACTCCAAGGATAGGAATTGGTATTAGAATTCAAAATATTCCTAAAATATGGGATTATCCCTTAATCTTATTTTTTACCTGATTTTCACCTATGGGCTCAATCAGGCAGGGAAATCTATGTTTCAAGTGTTCATGAAGGCCAAATGGGGACATTGTTGTGCAGGATTAAATCATACACCCGATGATATTTCTCAAGGAAGTTTGTTAGAAATCATGCCTCATTCAGATCTGGCATAAAACTCCTGAAAGAAGAAAGTTGCTGAGACCAACTAAGTGTCTTGCCAACTAGCAGTGTGTTATACCCATTTGAAATCCTCATGGTCACCAAGACATCTTGATCACTGTGAAGTTTTATAGCTCTCTTTGCTTGGGATGTCTCACAGATAGTTGTTCACAAGTGTGGCAACGAGGGGAATGATTTGCTTCAAAATGATGTGTCTCCGACTGTATGAGGTCTCGGCGAAAGGGTTGAGTTTGGCGTGAGGTCTGGCCAATCGATAGATATCTCGCCGAAGGTTTGTGGCCTCGGTGTAAGGTCTTGCCGACCCGATGAAGTCTTGCCAAAATGTTTGAGCTTGGGGAGAGTGGTTAGCGATCGGTGTAAGGTCCTGCTGGGGGGTTTCACTGAAAGGATAGTGGCTCAGTGTAATGTCTTGCCGACTAGTGATGGTCTTATCAATAGCAATGGGTCTACTAGGGACTTCGGCAAGACGTCTTCCCAAAAGCAATATATCTTGTCGATAGTCTGGGCAATGACAAAGGGGATATCAGTATGACCCTGCCTGCTCGGTATGACCTCTTGCCGATAGTTGTAAGCTATGCCAATTGCTGCTATGAAGTATAATTGCATCGGGGAGAAATAATTAGTGTCTCATCGACATGCGATTCTGTTTGAATGACTTTTGACCGCTTGAAAATCTTACGTGGTGTCTGTTCAACCAATGGAAGGAGGCTGAAAATGAACTATGGCAGTTTGACTAGTGTGATGAAGATCAACAGGCTATACACGGGATGGATCTACTCTATGATCAATAGTGATGGATCAGCTCGGTGAACAATGGTGTTTGGATCTAACATGAAATCCTGATGCTACTTCTTGAAGAGGCCACAAGTCACAAGGATAGCTGGGATGTCAGCTGGCAAAGGAGGTTCTAGGGTGGACATGAAGGCCATAAGTTAGTGCATTAACTATATTCCAAAAGATTTAAGGGCTACTCCTAAGGATGATCCTTCACCGACATGGACAGCGGGGATACACATTTAATGCAGAAGTAACTTGATTCAAAAGATCTAAGGGTGGATCTTTCCAGAGGCTGATATTTTTGGTAAACCCTAAAGGAGAGGCTGACACTTTTGGTTTTTTGGGTTGTATGTATGGCATTTTTGGCCTTTTTGTAAAGAGAGTTCGGGATATGTAGTTCTTGGAGAGAGTGACTATTGGCAGTCCTTTCACAAGTCTTGTGCATGCTATTGTAACTCAATTTTGAAAATGAAATTCATTAAAGACCTTGATTATTATTGATTTTAAGGTTTTGCCTACTTTTCCTTTGCATTTTTTGTGTTTATTCAGCTAATTGATCAAGCTTTTAGTGAGGTAATGTTTATTTCCTTCAAGCTTTGTCTCATATTTTAGAACCTTTATGTAGAAAGTATGTTTTTGCAGGTTACAAATTGTGTCAAAAGATGTAAATGAATTTTACATGTGAAATTAACTTTCCTTCTAGGAATCTTAGCACTAGGACTTGTTTGTGAAATACTTTTGCAAAAATATACATAAGTGATTTGTGCAAATTTATCTTCAGTCATTGCAAGAAAGTGTATGAAATCTGGGTTCAAATCCAAGTAACATTTAGGTGCATCACTATAGGGTTTAGTTTTAATTTTAAAGCATTCTCCTTCTCCCTTTTTCCTTACAAAGAATCAGTAGTTTTAGGTGATGACTCAACTAGGAAGGCGGCCTTCTCCAGAGGTTCTTTTCCATTTTTAGGTGACCCACAACCAGGAAAAGTTCCCATGTTTCTCTGAAGTATCAAGTTCTACAACTTGATAAGGGTGCAATTTCAGTAGACAACACTTACCAAATACATATTTATTTTAGAAGGAAAATTATTGGACCATAGTATGTTTTCATTAGATAAACTTGGGAAGGGCCAAATCCCATTAAGAAACAACCATAAAGGAAGAAAATACAAGTATCACCAAAAGTGAGACTAGAGAAAATTAAGAAATAAAAAAATAACAGAAACCAAGACCATAAAAAAATCAAGAGAGACTAGCCACCAACCAATAGCAATAGCTAGAGGTCACCCATCAGGTTTAGTACTTTGATAGCCTAACATTCTTTATTTAGGAAATCCAATTTTTCTACAAATGACAACTCTTTAAAATCCTCTTATATTCCAAAAGGATGATAGGAGAGCCAGTTAAGCTTGGAGATTTATCTTTAATTTTCTTCTTGGTGCTAAAGGGAGTGATGTGAGGGTTGTTAGTGTTAAGTTTTGACTTCAGGATAATTATTTTAGGTAGTTTCCATGTATCGGGTAGTCTTTCACCCATTCCATTTTTCATGCCTTTAAAAAGCCTGTACACTATATATTTTATCATCTTTCATCTCATCTCATTTTCTAAATATCATCTTGATATTTTTACAGAATAATCTTTGTGTTTCTATCATGTATCTATGAGGGTGGTTTGTTGTTGTACATTGAGGATCATAGGAAGGAGCTTCCATCTCTTACATGGTATCAAAGCTCCTCCTCCTGCTCACTTCTTGTAGATTTTTTGTCAAGATCCAAGAATTTTTTTTCCTACATTTTGTTTGGTATTTAAAATTTATTGAGTTTCTATTTCACCATTAATTTTTTCTGACCTTTGAAGTCATTGTTGTTGGGAGATTTTAATGATGTGTTTAAATCCTGTGCATTGTGTTTTTCTTGAATCTCTATTGAGGAGGGGACTATTCAATATTGAGAGGTGGAATTTTTCTGTAAGAGAGATCATACGTGGGTATCTTCTCCCTGTGGACACCAAAAAATTAACCCTTCTACTTTTTTTGTCTTATTTGGGACCTGCTTGTGATTTTGGCTTAATGTTGCCTTGATTTAATATTGTAATGTGGATAACACACTCACATTAGGTCTCGAGCCCTTGTAAACTAAAAGGATTCAAGTGGTACCTTACCTAAGTGTTGTAACACACTTTCACACTTTTCTAAGGTCTCATTAATGTATTTCACCTAAATAACCTCTTTTCATCATCTACCAAGCCTTATTTCAAAGTGTTGTAAAGTGTTGTAACACACTTTCACACTTTTCTAGGTTTGTCTTTAATAATTTGGCTTTCTTATGCTTTATTTGGCCCCACTTTACATCTATAGGCCCTACTTATGTGTGTTTTTGAGAATAATCCCAACAAATATCATTTAAGGTATCAAAATCCTTAAATTGACTTTAAAACTCCTAAGGTCGGACTCATTTTCCATTATGGGTGAATGAGTCCCCTTTAGCTGAAAATTCAAATTTAATTCAAAATTCAGGTGGGTTTTTATTCTCAAAGATCTAAGGTCAGCCTGTGATGTTGTAATTAGGAATTATTGCATAATTGAGTATAAATACAAGCTTCTTCCCCTCATTTTTAGACCTAGCATTTATGTATTCATGCATATAGTTTAAAAGAGCATTTGAGCATCCACAAGAGCATTCAAGGCATTTCAAGAGTAGATTATCAAGCAATCGAGAGCATTTTCAAGTTTCATTCATCATGTCAAAGATTTTTTGATCTAGGGGGATACTTGATGTCAAAAATTGAAGTATCCCATATGCTCTAGTAATCATCGCTAGATCGATGTACCTAAAATTATGAGTCCAACACAACTTGAATGGGTTCAAAAGGAGTCCGTACGCCCAAGATATAATTGGTCAAAGTTTGGGTCAAACTAGTACCAAAGGCCATCAAAAAAGTGAACAAAATGGTTGACTTGGAATCAGACAGAACCAACATCAAGTTGAAGAGCTCATCGAGACCTTTCCAATGACATTCATTTCGTCAGATTTCAAGTTTGTACGCCTGAGTTATGCCAATTCAAAGTTTACATGTACCATGGTTGACCAATTGTATGAACGATGACGTTAGCATGTCGATATAGCAGTACGAATGATGACATGGCCCAACTAGATGTTGACATGTGGCAATTGATTGTGCAAGTGACATGGATGTCCGTATAGGCCATACGTTGAGGTGGACCCATCCAAGCATGACACATGGTAATCATACGTGAGCTAGTGGCTGACGTGTCTCTATGGTGGCATTTGATGTGTATTTCTCAATGAATTAGGATTCACCACCTGGCCCTCCTAGGGATGCCACATGGCCCTCTCATTTCTCCTTCTGCAGGTGTGACATTTCGTTTGTTTGTAAAAAAAATTGTTGGGGGGATTTGATCCCCCCACCTCACAAATACTATGCCGACCTCCTACCAATCCATCTATAAATCCACACCTAACTTATAGCTATCGTTGCTTTGGTTTGATGAATATGCAAGTTAATTTTAGTTTTTAAAATGGATGGGGGGGGGTTCGACCACCCAACCTCCCTGCCACATAAAAGTCTTAGCACTGTTACACCAATGGATGCCATTTAATATATATTGGGGATCAGTCATTTTTGACCAATATTTGTAAACTAAATCTCCCCAATTTGAAAAATAAACCCTTTTAGTTAAAATAACAAATTAACCCCTTAACTATTGAAACTAAAAATAATTAAGAGAAGCTCAAGAATACAAAATTGAAGGCTTAAATGAATTTCATTATTTTTATGGTTTTAAGGGGAAGATTTTATTATTTTATTTTTAAAATAAGGGGATATGTTTGTTTCCCAAAATCATTTGGTTATAAACCAAATTGAGCCAATTTTTTGTATTAAAAGGGGTGAAATTGGGAAAGAGAGGCATTTAGAAATCAAGTAGGTGATGATGCTGGGAGAACTACTTGGAAGAATTGAAGCCATTCTTGTATGTCAGAGGAGTGTTATGCCACCAAAGTGTTGGAAGGGAATGGTTTTTGTTTTGCAATTATAATCTTGTTCTTGGAGCATAATAGGATCAGTCGCTCTATTAGAGAGTGACCCAAATACCTAGTCTAATTGGATGAACTCCATTATCAATTCTGTTATGTCTTCTATCTCTTCTCTCTTTCATTCTGTTATCACCTTGTTATGCTATGTTGTTTAAGTATTTCTGTTATGTTAATTTTATTTGTAAATCTTGATTGAATTGTTGTAATAATTTACGCATTCATTAGCAATTGTCATAGATCCTAAAACAAATCATTTTTTTCATCATGTTGTTTTAGAGCTAACATTTGTGATGTGGGATTGTGTGATTCAAGCAAGCATTGCATTCAAGATCAATCAACATCAAGCAAGAGTCCAAATCTACATCCATTGAGCCATTACTTACATGTTTGCAACACCTTATTTCTAGGGTTTGGTGAGTTGCAACATTTCTATTTGTTCATTTATCATTCTCTTTCCATATTTCATTCTATTTTAAGGGTTTAATTACCAACAAGGGGTTTGACCAAGGAAAACCCCTATTCACTAACCCCACAACAATTTTTCCCTCTCTTTGCATGTGATTTGCAGGTCTAGGTTACAGATTTGTCAAAAAGAAAGATTGGAAAAGTTGTCATCAAGTGGTCAAATCAATTCAAAGTCGTCAATTTCCTAAAAGAATATTGGAGAAGACCTACAAATTGAATTATGTAGTTTCAGACCCAGATCTGTATCAAGAGCATAAGAGTAGATTGAGGGCTATAGTTTCTTGTTTTGAATTCCTAGAAATCTAGAGGTCGACTGATTCACCACTATTGGTGAATGAATCCCACTACCTAGGCCTAAACAAGAATTTTATAGATCTGAGTACCCATTTGTTTGAAACCTGTTCTGGCACAGTTTTCCCGAAACTGGACTAAGTCACCCAGCTTGGCGTATGAGTCCTAGTTGACATCAACAATGATTTTTTAGGATTCCAGAGCTCCATTCCATCTCCAACAAGTTTCTAGGTGCACATTTATAGTTTCATAGCTTTCTATTACATTTTACTTGCATTCTTAGGTCATTTAGTATTATTTTGCATATCGCACTATGTTTTAAAAAAAAAAAGTATTTTCCAAGTTTACACTTGGTGATGAACCCATTTATTGTCTCCACTTATCTCCAAGGATATTTGTAGTTAGACATCTCATATCCTTCATTGGGTTGAGATCTCTAAGGTATTCTTGAATGTGAGCATTGCAAAATAAGATCTCTCTTTCTTCATTCCCTTTTTGTGTGGACTTGAAGGAAGTTGAGCATCCATTTTCGGTGTCCACATTTTGGTGAACCCAAATTTTGAACATCATAGTTCTATTTTGGAGTGCATTTACATCCAAGATTTAGCTTGCATTAACATTGTATTACATTTTGCATTAGTGAATTTGCATTCTAGGATTTCAAAATTTGCATTAGTGAAAAGTTCATTTAGCTTGCATTATTGAACTTATTTTCATTAAAAATTAGTAAAATTTTGCATTTGCATCTCGTATTGAATCAAAAAATAAAAATCATAAAATTAATTTTAAAAATTCTAAATTTTTTCAAAAAAATCATTACCAAGAATCATTCGCCACCTTGGGAAAATCTGTTCCTTTACACATTTTGCACAACAATTTCTAGCATTTAATCTTCCTTTCTTGAGTTCTTGTTTGCTATTGTTATCCCTCTATTTTAGTTTGTAGATTTTTTGTTTCACTTAATTCATTATGTCTAGTTTAATTTCATCCATCTTGTGCATTGCTTAAAATCAACAATCCATTACAACATTGTTGCATAGTTTAGAATTTGAAAATTGCATCATGGATGTGTTTTAATAAGCTTCGGATATCATTAAAATCCTTAGTATATATGTCTAGTTGTGCCTTTGGAAATGATCCTAATGACATTGAACTCAGTCATGCTCCTTCAACTCTTAATGCATGTCCTCCTCATGATGTTGACAGCATTGGAGAAGATGATGATAGCATGAATATGTTCCTAAATGATTGTCTTGACAACCTCAAAGCTAATGCACCCTTTTATCCATCCATGAAACAACCAAATCCTCCTACAATACCACTTCCTGAGATGTTTGGTTACTAACATTCTAAAACAAAAATTGAACCTAAGTTCCCTACAATAGGTGAACCTATTTCCTCTAGAAAAGAAAACACTCAACCATTTTATGATAACAAAGTAACAAACACTCCAATCAACCTTGAAGAAACATATGGAAACTTATGGAAAATTAGGCTTCACAATCTTGAGCAAACAAGGATGTGACACAACAAGAGAACATGGAATTCATGAACTCTTAGAGAAAAATCCAACAGATGAAAATACAAAGGGGTTAGGATATCAAGATCCCTCTCATAACAACAAGCCTCCTAGAGAATATCTAAGGCTTAGTGATGATGGTACAATGATATTTGATTCCCATCTCAATTTGAATGTCCTCCTTCCTAAAGAGTAGCCCTTGATTAATAACAATAACAAGAATAAAAGACTCACTTTGGGTCATCCTCCCTCAATTAGAGAGAATGGTCAATCTAGCAAATGCAAGAGGCCTTACAAGTTAGAAAAACTGAAGTCTCCTCACCCACCACCCAAAAGTGAACGAAAATTACAAATTCTTATTAAACAAGGATTAATAATATTACCACCTATGAACCAACTTGTGCTCTATCCTAAAGATGCAAAATTTTCACATTGTGCATATCATCTAGTCCTTTGACATAGTAGTGATAAGTGTCGTGCATTAAAAGAAATATTGAGCAAGTATCACTTTGACAACAATAATTGCTATCTAGTGATCGCATAACACACTCTCCTACCCTTTGTCATGTAATAGTTGTAGAATGTTACATTTCTCACTATTACATGACCTTTTCCATCACCTACCTTGGCTCATTCTTGTCTCGCACTCAGTGGGGGCAAGCAATTGTTAGCCTTGTCCTAGTAATGCATTTTTCATTGTCCCTTTGGTTTGTCATCTACCTTCCACTTATACAAAATGAGATTGGGAGGTGGATGACTTGCTTGATGGTTGACTCACATTTTTCTTACTAGTCTTTTACATTTTCTTTTCCTTTTATTTTTCTTTTGTGTGATTGTATGTGTGTAATGTGATCCCCTATGATGTTCTGTTTGATGTTCCCTCTCTTTGTGACATTCCTGTATTTGTACCTTCATTCTTCTCCATGTCATGCATTGGTTTTTCTTTTTTTTATCTTTATCTTTTTTGTGTTTTTCTTTTGGGGATGACGCAAGGCATCGAGACATTCATGTCTCCTTCATGTTGACCCAAAAGGATTTCTTTTTCTTTTCTTTTCCATTTTATATTTTCTTTTTTTTGTGTTTTCCTTTTGGGGATGATGCAAGGCATCAAGATATTCACGTCTCCTCCATATTGACCTAAAAGGATTTCTTTTCCTTTTCCTTTTCCTTTTCCTTTTCCTTTTATCTTCCTCTTTTTCTTGTTTTTTCCTTTCGGGGATGACACAAGGCATTGAGATATTCATGTCTCCTTCAGGTTGACCCAAAATCTTTTCCTTTTTTATTTTTTTCTTTTGCCTTTTCTTTTTCATTTTTCTTGTGTTTTCTTTTTGAGGATGATGCAAGGTATCGAGACACCCTATATCTCCTCCATGTTGAACCAAGAGGTTTTTCTTCTTTTTTTGTTCTCTTTGTGTCATTCTTCGAGTTCTATGTATTTGGGAGAATGATGACAATTATAAGCTCTCTAAAAACAATGTAGCAAAGAACATATTGACCACAAATCTATAGATCCATTATGTGTTTGGTGTTTTCATTTTGGGGGCAACCCCTCTCTTTCCTCTTTCTCTCGCATGATGTAGCTTTACTTAGAAACATATGACTTGGCATCAGGCTTTCCAAGTTGCCTCTCATGTCTTCCTTTTTTTTAGCATTTTTTATTTGCTACTTTAGAGTAATTGCTCACAACATGGTGTTTAACAATTCCTTTAAAGTGGGGGCATATATTGGAATTATTCTTTTGCATTTTTCCTTTTCTTGGTTCTTAGTGCAGCCTTCTTACTTCATACAATGCGTTTGTCACTTTGTGGATGACATTGGGTGTAATTTATTTCATGAGCATGATCTATCTTAGCATATTGCATTCCTCTTAGTGACTTGATATGATACACTGCATCCCCTAAGTTGAGAATCTTCTATTCTTTGATCAGTCCTCTTTTGGAGACATTAAACACAATGTTCCATAAGTTAAAGACCTTGCATGAACTAAGCAAGACTCCTTTGAACATTCTTTGCATGTTGCACTTTGTATTTTGTATTTGTTATATGGCCATCGTGCATAACACAACTTGCATGCTTTTGGAGCCATCACATTTTTTCATGAGTTTCAAGCATACGAGTTTTGCTTGACTCATGAAGCTTGAAAGACCATTTTTCTTTTTGTGGCATCTTTTTAAAGTTATTAGGAGGTATAACTTTGGTATGGTTGAGCGGGAAACCCATTTCAAGAAATGACTTTCCCCATAGCCACTTGCAAGTGTGTGAGTGAATACCAACCATGAGTGTATGTTTCTCACCTTTTAGGCCTTCTCACTCGATAGTCAATCATGAGTTTTGTAACCTCAGAGTGAGTATGCATTTTTTGGAGAAACAACCTAGATCTGATCCACATTGTGTTGGAAAAATGGTCGAAGCTTGATCCAATTCTTTCTTTTCCTTTCCTTTTTCTCTCTTTCATCTTTGACATTGTATGCTTGTTCCTTGTTGCTATTTTTTGTTATTATTTTCATGTGTGTTCCTTTGTGTTTATGTTAGTTTGTCATGAGATATTGATCTTAGGGGCTTGATCACCCCTCTTGATCGTTGTCATCCCATCTTGCTATCATTGGTTCATTGGAACCCCTCTTAATGCATGTTGGTCTACTTTAGTGTGAGTTTGAAGTAGGTCCATCATCTCACTAAAGTGGAGGTTGTTGGTGTTCCAAATTGAACTAGACCAACGAATCCTAAATAATTAGCCAATGTCTTATGATCAGACTCAATGGGGATTTGGTCAACTGACAAGATTCAGTCAAAGACTAAAATCTCCTACATTTATAGCTCTACAAGACCAAGGTGGGTCAACCTATACAATGCCCAAAAATTAATTCACTCATACACACTGACATTGCTTTTTATAATAGATGATTCCCAATGAAAATATACCAAGGAAAATATTGACAACCTCAAATTTGGCTACATTATCAGTAACTCAACACTCACTCAACAATTGGAAAGCATAACAACACCAAACCACAACCAACAAGATTTAAAAATGATTTTGAATTTAAAAATGTTTCTGAGATGCATAAAATTGAATAATAGATTAGTGCCAATTATGGGCCATGGAGTCAAATTCATAAAACAATTTCATCAACAAATGATGTTCAACCAGTGGATTTAAGTTGTTAATGCTTTGCATGAACTGTTAGTGTCTTACACCAACAATCCAACTCCTATTATCAATCAAATTATCCTTATTAAATCCAACCTGCACATTTGAAATCATTGTTATCTGCTCAAAGTATTTAACCATTTCTTTGAAATAGACCCATAAATAAATAACACAATCTCATGAAGTTTGAGATGACAAACTCAAAATACCTGGTATTATTGAATTCATATGATTTAACTATACAAGTATGAAGACAATCTAAAGATATTCATGAATGTGCAAACACTTCAATGATTTATTTGCATAACTTGCTATATTTGCTCATGAAATTTGCATTTATAGCTTACATACACCAAAATGACTCAGAATTAACAATTCTCTATCTACCCAGCCCAACACAATAGTTCAAAATCAAAATTTCTTACAATGAGAGAAGAATAGAATAAAAGAGGAATGGAAACACCCTAAGATCAATCTGATCCATAGATGTTAGCTGGAAACCTCTTCACCGTTGATCAACAAAAGAAAAGTCTCTCTCATCATTCTTTAAATTGAATTTTCCTCCAATTTGTCTGCTTTCACTTTGGCTGCATATTACTTTCTCCATATATTAAAGTTTCATAACTTTAATATTTTAAACTATGAGCTCTTTTCATTTCCCAACATATAATATTTCACCATAAAGTGAATATTAAATTCACTTTATAAAACATTCCACCTGTACATTTTCACATGTACCTTTTACCATAATATTCAACATTAAAATATTTTCCTTCAGTATTTTTATTTCATTTTAAAAGTGAAATTCTTCTAAACTTTATTTCACTTTCTATTTTACTTCACCATTTTCCATTTGCATTTAAAAACTGACCTGTCGGGCAATATGTCACTTTAATTATTTTTCCTTTAATTTCATCGGGCCCTCTTTTAAATGTTTCACCCTTGTATCAGGAAAAAATTAGCCTTTACTCTATTTAAAATGCAAACCTTGCATCTATCTCCCGTGCACATTGAAGAATTTACCTGGGCCCCACCCACCACGTGTTGCAATTTCGCGCATCTCACAACAATTAACTAGTGCACACTTAAATCCCACGAGCTGGCAGGAAAGGTCTAGATGTGGCTGCATTTTGCTTCTCTTTCTCCTCTGTTAGATCAACTTCAGTCTATTTTGTGCCCCAATTTCCCTCTTTGGCGTGTATTGCTCGAGCTCTGCTCTGCAACTACAAATCATGCTTACAATGGAGGCATTTCCTTATTCAAAGGTCCCTCTCAATAAAATTTGCTCCATTTTCAATGCAGGTGCATTCCCTACTTTTCACTTTCCAACGCACATATCTCCTTTGGCCGCGCCATGATGTGCTCTGTTCAATTGGTTTGGGGATTTCAACATCGAACCCTCCCAAAAGTATCTGCTTGAAAGTCTCTAGTGACCTTTCAACAGATTTTTTTGTATGGTGCCCTATCCTTCATTCCACACGTGCATGAAAGTCTCTAAAGTCTTTTCAACATAGATTTCCCTATGCGCATATATCTCTTCCTTTGTTTAAAAGTTTCTACAAGCTCTTTGCATGCACCATGCATCTGAAAATGCATTGTATTTTGAATAAAAGTTTCTAAGTCATTTTCAACTATCCTTTTGTTTTGTTTGCTGCACATGGGGTTTTTAGTAATCTCCATTTTATATATATTGAGTCTCTATTCCCTTTTGTAGGCATTACATCCCATTTATTTCATTTGCTGTCTACATTTGTATTCCATTGAACTGCTTTCATTTTGGGCGGAAATTCTTTGAGCAAACCCATATGCCTTATGAATGTTGGATCCACCTTTATTTTCTATTGTGAAAACTCAGTCCTCCATACTTTGTGTTTTAATGGCTGTTTATGCCCTCTCCAAGCCATGCACCCCCTTCATAAAGCTATTCCAACAAATTCATTATATTTGTGTTCTCATGTTTAGTGCCCCTGCCAACTGCATTTGCTTGAGGTTTTCTAAATGTATTTTCAGCAGTCCAAAAATTTCCTTCAAGTCATTAACTGACCAATGATTGGCCAACATGTTGGCTCTCCTGCATCGTGGGATTTCCCTCCAAGAGGCATCACCCTCCCTTGAAAAAACTCCTGAAGACCTTTTAGCAGAGCTCATTTATGCATCAGCTGCAACTGGGGTTAATTTGATCCATTCTTTGTATTGGTGTAGGCTATTTTCAAGTTGCATTGCCTAATGGTCTTTGACTTTGAACACAACCACTCTAATGTGCAAACTGCAAGAGTCATGGCATCCACTATCTCCCATTGGGCTCTTCAAGCCTGAGCTTTACATTCTCAATGCCTTGTCTTTACCCCTTGTGGCAGTGGTTGAAGCTTTTAAAAGCTTCTTCAATACTTTGTTTTGTGCACATACCCAGCTTCATGTGAGCTGATTGCATCTGTTTAAAAACTTCTGAAGCATTTAACATAACAATTATGTGAATTGCACATACTTCCTCCATAGCATTCCCTATGTTTGGCACTAGGGTTGTATATTGAAACCATGCCACCAATCCTTTTGAAGCAGATTAATAAGGCACTTGTTTCAAAGAAGACTATACTTCTAAAACTTATTGAAGTTTCAATCCCTATCATTGAGTACATAAGTCACATTTATGCCAAGGACTACTAAAACATCCATATTTTCTGATCCATGTTTAATCTATGCAATCACTATTTTGTTCTAGCTTGTGCTGCTAGGCACCCACACATTTGATGAGTTTCTCTCAAATGCATCATTGGCTCTTTAGAAGACAAAGGCTTCACATGAATAGTGATATTCTTTAAATAACTTTAACATAGAATTGGATTGGAAACTGAGTTCCCACAAGAGTGTATGAATGCTCACAAGCTCCAAATGATGCAAAGCATGTTGGGTCCCATGTGGGCCCGGTTAAATTTCTTTTCATTTTCAAACAAATTTTATCAAACTGACTCAACATTGCCTTTTGAATGAATCTGGCATGAAAATTCAAACTGGGTTTCCATTAAAACTCACTTTTTGACATGTTTGCAAAATGTGCAAAACTACCAAGTGTGCTCTAGAATCGGCTCTAAAAACTAGGCAAATGATCTCATGAAGCTATAAAAACTTGCAGGCTTGTAGACACCAGACCCAAGAATTGAGTGCAAAAGATAGATTGGAGAAAGGAGTCATGAGGTGAAATATATTAATTGGAAAAGTTACCTACTCAGACTATCTACAACAATCAATTGTTCTGAACCAGTTAAAACTCAAGAGATCATCTCATTGCAAAAATATCAAATGAACTCTTGACAAGTTACCACTGGACATAGTAGCTTATTTTGGCACAGTGAACACATATGCAAAATGAATTTGATTGACTCATCTCCCATCAAATGATATTGAAGGTCAAATTTGACCTCTCAGAAAGGCTTCTGGAAATGTAAGTGCAAAACAGGAGAAATTGCATTTGGTTTCAATCTGCTAAAAATAGCAAATCGAATCATAAGCTCTAAAACCTGACATGTGATCTCATTTTGGTATGGAGAATGTAGAAAAACAATCATTCTAACATGACAATCATCTGGTTGCAAAATGCAAGCTCAAATGAGAGGCTACTTTGCAAAACTGAAAGTTTGCAAACAACTAAAAAGTGTCAAAACCCTCTAGCTTCACTTTTCAAAACCCTAACAAAACTCATCATATGAAGTTGAAAATTGACATGCATACTCACATAGGACATATGAGTGAGCTTGCAAAGGTACTTTTCTTGAAAATCAATAGGCTTCAAATAATGACCCTCCAAAGTAGGTCATTCAGGCAGATTCATCAGGTACACTTTTGAAAGTGCAAAGGAAAAAATTTGAAATGGACACTTCAAATTTGGGAAATTTGAGAGTGCCAATAGGGGCTAAATGTGGACATTGAAAAAGTAACCCTTCTACTTTTTCTACTTCATTTGGGCCCTCCTGGTGATTTTGGCTTAATGCTACCTTGATTTGATGTCATAATGTGGATAACACATTCACATTAGATCTTGGGCCCTTATAAAGTAAAAGGATTCAAGTGGTACCTTACCTAAGTGTTGTAAAGTGTTGTAACACACTTTCACACTTTTCAAGGGTTTGGTTAATGTATTTCACCTAAATAAACTCTTTTCATCATTTACCAAGCCTTATTTCAAAGTGTTGTGACACACTTTCACACTTTTCGAGGTTTATGTTTAATAATTGGGATTTCTTATGCTTCAATTTTCCCCATTTTGCATCCATAGGTCCTACTTATGTGTATTTTTGAGAATAATCCCAACAAATATCATTTAAGGTATCAAAATCCTAAAACCCACCTTAAAACTCCTAAGATGGGACTCATTTATCATTCTGGGTGAATGAGTCCCCTTAGGTGGGACCTGTTTGGGCCCAAGGTGGTGAATGAGTCCCCTTTAGCTCAAAATTCAAATTTAATTCAAAATTCTGGTAGGTTTTTATTATCCAAGAACTAAGGTCAGCCTATGATGTTGTAATTTTAGGAATTATTGCATAATTAAGTATAAATACAAGCTTCTTCCCCCTCATTTTCTGACCTAGAATTCAAGTATTCATGAACATAGTTTACAAGAGCATTTGAGCATCTAAAAGAGAATTCAAGGAATTTCAAGAGTAGATTATCAAGAAATCAAGAGCATTTTCAAGTGTCATTCATCATGTCAAAGACTATTTTCATCATGTTGTTTTAGAGCTAACATTTATGATGTAGGATTGTGTGATTCAAGCAAGCATTACATTCAAGATCAATCAACATCAAGCAAGAGTCCAAGTCTACATCCATTGAAGTCATTACTTACATGTTTGCAGCACCTTATTGCTAGGGTTTGGTGAGTTGCAATATTTCTATTTGTTCATTTATCACTCTCTTTCCATATTTCATTTTATTTCAAGGGTTGAATTACCAATAAGGGGTTTGACCAAGGAAAACCCCTATTTACTAACCCCACAATAGTTTTTCCCTCTCTTGGCATGTGATTTGTAGGTCTAGGTTGTATATTTTTCAAAGAGAAATATTAGAAAAGTTGTCATCAAGTGGCCTTCAAAATTGTTAAAGTCCTAAGAGAAGCTTGGAGAAGACCTATAGATTGAAATTTGTAGTTTTGGACCCAAATTTGTATCAGGAGTAGAAGAGCAGACCGAGGGCTACAGTTTCTTGTTTTGAGTTCCCAAAAATCTAGAGGTAGATTGATTCACCACTATTGGTGAATGAGTCCCACTGCCCAAGCCTAAACATGAATTTTACATATTTGAGTACCCATTTGTTTGAAACTTATTCCATCACAGTTTTCTTGAAACTAGACTAAGCCGCCCAACTTGGCGTATGAGTCCCAGTTGACATCAATAGTGAATTTTTTAGGATTCCAGAGCTCCATTCCATCTCCAGCAAGTTTCCAAGTGTATATTACCAATTTTCATAGCTTTCTATTACATTTTACTTGCATTCTTAGATCATTTAGTATTATTTTGCATATCACACTGTGTTTTAAAAAGTCTTGCATTTTCCAAGTTTAAACTTTGTGTGAACCCATTTCTTGTCTCCACTTATTTCCAAGGATATATTATAGTAAGATATCTCATATAATTCATTGGGTTGATATCTCTAAGGTATTTTGGAATGTGAGCATTGCGAAATCGGATCCCTCTTCCTTCATTCCCCTTTTGTGTGGACAAAGGGAGTTGAGCATCTATTTCCAGTGTCCAAACTCCCTTTCATTCATCATGTGGAAAGAGCCTATGATTTTCCACCATCTTCATTTGATCTCTTGTTATAGAGATTCACTTTATTCACATGTGGATGGGATTAGGGTTTTTACGAGAAGATTTTTTGTTGATACTATTGAGTTTGCAGGTGTGATTCCTCTTTGTTGGGGGTAGTTCGAGCTATGCACATCACAATTTTTCCTTTACACATCACAATTTCCGCTTTTTTCATCAGAACTTGACCTTTGTTCATCATGATATTTTCTTGTGTTCATCACATCTTTGTTGTGTTCATTGTGTGGTGACCTCAACTCCTCCACAAGTAAAGTTTTCTCAGGTAGTGAATTTTGTGGAATATGTGAAGGCTAATTTAATCTTCATCAGGATGTGAATGGTGATTTAATCATGTAGGGAGCCATAAATTAATCTCTCATGCATATAATCATGAAAATTCTTTTTGTAGGTGTGATTCATCTCTTAGGGGGGCACAATTTTATGTTGGAATTTGATCGTTTTTCCTAAGCTTTCCCCTAAATATTTATTTAGGGCTGCTAATTGTTGTGAAACCCAAGAGGAAGTGGGCCCAAAGTTTTTTTGATGTTGTTTTGAATGGGAAAATTTATCCCACATTTGTTGTGAAGGTGTCTTTTTGGCCTTTATATGCTCCAACTCTTGCACTAGACATGTGAAGTGCTTGTGTGCTCTATGTGGTGGCTTGTGTGCGTGGTGAGTTGATTTGGAGATTTGGCTTGGTGATTTGGCATGATAACCTACCACAAAATGCTCAGTAAGGTGTATAATATTTTTCTCAATTTTTTTCATATTTAATTACATAATCATCCCCTTTTTCATTATTGCTTCTTGAAGTACTTTGGAAAGGTGAAATTTAATTTCAAGAGGCTTCATTAGTTATTTTGGAGGTTTCGGTATAGTTTGGTGTATTTTTGCTTACTTTTGGTGCAAATTTCTATCATGGCTACTCTTGATTCAATTGAACTTTTAACCCCCCATAACTACAATACATAGAAGATTAAAATGCATAGGTTACTCCAATCTAAGTGTTTGTGGTCCACACTGAATGATAAACAACCCACTTTTACCAAGGAGTATGAAATATTTTCTCATAGGAACAAGTGTGAGGAAGCTATGGGTCTAATAGCTTTGCATGTTTTTGATAGTCTTCTTTTCCACATTGAGGAGTGTAATACACCCAAGGAGGTATGGGATGAGTTTGAAAACCTATTTGGTTATATCAATGAGTTATGTGCTTTAAGACTAGGGGTAGAATTAACTTCTCTTTCCCTTGATGCATTTCCTTCCATTAATGATTTCCTAGCTAGGTTCAAATCTGTGAGGTCACAATTGCTAGGATGTGGGAAGGATAAAAATGATAAGGAGTCCATTTTTTTAATTTTGTCTAAGCTGAGAGGTCCATTTGTATTTTTTTCTTCTACCTTCTACTCCACCATGGATGCTTTGGGAAATGCATTCATACTACCTTCTTTTGAGATATTTTATGATCATTTGATGAGGGAGAAAGCTAAAATTTCCCAGTTAGAGGGGTTCTCTATGAATCATGCATTAGTTGCACAAGCATCTCAAAGCAAAGGGAAGAAGAAACCTAAGGCTAAGTTAGAGTCCAATGAGTCCTCCACCTCTTCAAAAGATGATAAACCTAAGAAGGCGAAGTTTAGTTGTGTGTATTACAAGAAGAAAGGTCACGATGAACACCACTGTTATATGAAGAAGATTGATGAGCTTCCACATCTTCTTCAGAAGAAAAATATTCCACCTCATTTGTGACTCCTTCTCCTACAGCCTCTCCATCTGCATCACCTTCACCTTCATCCAAACCTACATAGTTAGGG
The DNA here is from genome assembly GCA_007258455.2 of Sequoia sempervirens. Classification (NCBI taxonomy): domain Eukaryota; kingdom Viridiplantae; phylum Streptophyta; class Pinopsida; order Cupressales; family Cupressaceae; genus Sequoia; species Sequoia sempervirens. The sequence goes on from VDFB02000008.1 coordinate 344,775,999, forward strand.
AATGCAGGATTTGCAAGTGTAATGAACTTAGGTAAAAAAGATAAAATTTGTATAGGAAAAGGACATGAATTGGTAACTTCTATAGTTCATTTCAGTCATAATAGATGGATTTTGGATTTAGGAGCATCTCATCACATGGGTTTTAATCCCTATCTATTTTTGGTTCTTCATCCTACTAATACTTCTAAGATTTTGTTGGGAGATAGTAAGTTATTAAATGTTGTGAGGATAGGAAATGTTGAGATTGGTTATGGTTCTTTAGAGATGTATTATGTATTCCTGATTTGCACACAAATCTACTTTCCATCTATCAAATGACTCATGGTGAGGTACTTAAGACTATAGATTTCACTACAGATTCTATTTTCATTAGAGAGGTTGATACTACCAAAGTAATTGTTGTTGGTGAAGTTGATCATAAGTCTCATCTCTATGCCTTTTCTCATTTTTCTGTTGATGATGATTATGAGCCTTACACCCCTCTGACTAGTTTTGATAGAAATTCCTTGGGAGATTTGAACTTTAGAGTTCTTCAAACCTATGTTGATTCATCTCTTGTTGCTTCAGAGGTTGGTTCTTCAACATAGTAGGATGTTTTTGATCCTTCAGATCATTCTTTGTGGGATAGTCAATTGATAGGTCTTGTGGAGTTGTAAATTGTGAATATCACATTTTTTATTTGCATGATGCATTTGAGGGTATATCCCATCTTTTTGATGACAATATATGAATAGTTGTCACACCATTTATGTCTTTGGAGATTGTTTCTTCTCAGTTTCCATATGTTCTTGTTGATCCACCTTCTACAACTAAGGTTGCACTTGATCATGATGTGACATTTGGTTATGTGGAGGCATCAAGATAGTTTTCAAAGGCATCTTTTATGTTGATTCTTCCTCTCCCTTCTTTGTTTTAGAGTTGGAGTTTCTCTTAAATTATTGGTTGTTTCTCCCTAAAGGGAGGTATTTTTTTAGCATACATGGGATATTCTTTAGGCTTCTAGGATTAGCATAGGATTTTCTTGAACATGGGAGGATCTTCAGCATTTCTACTCTTTTCTATGGGGGGGCTACATAGTCTCTCTCCTTTTATATTTTGCTGAGATTAGTGATAGGAGTTGTCCTTGGGGGTCTTGTGAAGTCCTCCTTTCACTTTTTTACCCTTTTTTTCTCTCTTTTGGAGAGGAGTTTTCTCCCATAGGGTTTATCTCCTTTTTTCTGATTGTGAGAGATTACATTACATAGTAGTTGTGCCTAGGTACTTAATATGGCCTTATAGTCAAGACCCATCTTGCATTTCATTTTGAATAATAATCTTCCTAAGTTTGCACTTAAGGGTGGGTGTTAGTTATAAGTTTTCACTTTGGGATAATTATTTTAGGTAGTCTTCCTGTATCGGGTATTTTTTCACCTGTTTCATTTTTCATGCCTTTAAAAGGCTTGTACACTATGTATTTTATCATCTTGCATCTCATCCGATTTTTCTAAATATCATCTTGATATTTTGGTAGAATAATATTTATGAACTTCTCTATTGTATCTGTGAGGGTGGTTTGCTATTGTACCTGTTGAGGATCCTTGGAAGGAGTTGGCATCTCCTACAAGGGTGAGGCTAGTGAGTTGTTTCCTACAAATTGCATTTTGATTTCATTTTCTCTAGTTCCTCTTTAAATACTTGAAGAGTAGTGTTGGTGTTCTTCACTAACTCTTTATAGTAGTTTGTTATTTCTTGCATATTTTAAAAAACCTTTTCCTAGTTAGCTTGAACCTTACCAACCTCAAACACCAACTTTCTTCAATCTTTAGAAGATCCAACCACTTTCTTGATGTTCTCAAACTATTTCTCAAGGCATTCCCAATTGTCAAAAGTGGTGGAAATATTTTTTATGGCATCCCAAACATCTTCATTCCTTTCTTCGTCATGCCATTCTAGAGTTTTAGATAGAACAATGGATTCAAGATTGTGAATTATCTTTCTATTTGTATACATTTGAGTGAGCTTCCACTTCTTAATGTCATTATGAAGATTATAGTCCTTACATAAATCATCAATATTTTCCTAGAGATAGGTATAGAGGATGTATGAGGTCACATTCTAAGAATTTGATGGGTCATAAGAAGGATACTTTGAAAACACTTCCTCCAGAGGGAGTGAAGGAGAAGGAAAAACCTTAGTATGGGGAGAATGTGGAGAATCTTCAATACTGTGGGAGCTTGGGGTGTCTAACTGATTATTTGAAATAGAGTAATAAGAATCTTTAGGGGGTTCTTGAAAGAAAACATTTTTACCCTTCAAAGAGGAAGGTATTAGTTTCATTCACTATATTTTTTCCATTCAAATAATCAATTACCTAAGGGATGAAATTATTTTTGGAAGAGGTAATAATCTCAAGAGGGAAGAGAGTGATGAATTTTCTATTTTTAGTAGCAGGACTTGTTGAATATCCAAGATACTGAGAGGGGGGGTGAATTAGTATCTTCTTAAATTCCTTGATCAAATACCATCCAATTATTCCAATGCATACAACAAGGATAAGTAAAATTATTAATAGAGCATGAAATCACAAAACACATGAACACCAAGATTTTTACATGGAAAACCCAAAATGGGAAAAACGACATTGAGTGTTACCTCACAATATAGTATAACTAGTTATAAGATATAAAATGGGTGGTTCACTACTAGGACTCACTGCCCAAATACAAAGGCTCACTTCCTACAAAATTACAATGACAAAATGGCTTACAACCAAAAAATGAATTGATAAAGTACACCTAGTGAGTGCAGATTCAGGTCTAATGAAGCTCAGTAGACTGACTTGACACACTTCATCATATTCGCTCTTCTTCAAATTCACATTCGCAACTCTCATCTCTCTTTTTAATCTTCAAAAACTGTCCAATATATATATTTGATCTTTCTGCAAGCATCAATTAGGTTGGAATAATTGGATGAACTTCTTATTTGCCAAAAATACCAACTGGCGGCTTCAAGCATTCACAAAATCTTCCAAAAAAAATTTAGACACCCAACAAACTATATCATGTCAACACGAACCTAAGATAGGTCACCCATAAATATGCATAACAAAAATTAATTCACCATTACACAAATCATTCATTAGGTCAGCCAAGGATAGACCTAATAGCAAAAATAAAGTAATATCGATATACCATACGTGCATCTGAGTACATGAAATATTGAATGTACATGCTTCCAGAATCCATAAATTATTTCTCAAAACTACAAATGCCAATTGTCAATGGCGGAGGATTGTGAAGCAAAATACTGGAGGATATACCAAAATATTTGAGGATATAAACATTATACCGGTTCAAATATCGAACTAGAATACCAAAACAAATTCAGACTTGATCTTGCAGTTGCAACTCATATACCATGGTGACATCAATGACAACACACAAAAAGAAAATGAGATGTTCTTCATTTTTCCAGCAATCTACCCCTTTGTTGCTGATGGCAACATGTGCCAAAAAAAGGAATATTTACAAAACTTCTTATTTACAACACTTCTCCTCGTAACACCAACATTTCACCATTTTTCACTCCCCCTTTGACATCAAGGACAAAGGGTGTCCCAAAAACTGAAATTGAAAAATGAAAACAAAGAGAACAAAGAAACATGTATCAAACTAGAGGATGGTGAGCCTTGAAGCTCCTTTAGAATACCTTCCCATACTGATTTACCATTCTCCCAACTATCCTTTGTCATCTTGTTCAGGGATTCCAACTCTACCAGAATTTCTTCTGCACCATCTAAAGTATCAGGAGTCAATTTTATCTTTTCAAGCTTTTGTGTGCCTACCAAATCCTTGGCAACTAGAGTGTATTCCACTCATAATGTCACTCAACTTAATGTTTTCTAGATAATCTCTTCCTTCTACTTCTATAAGACAAATAATTTATCTTTATGCACAATGATGGCATTCAAGGTTGATTTGTCTCTATCTTTGGATATACTGTAAGTACTAGAGACAGATGTCAACTAGGACTCAATGGATTCCATAACAACCTTAATGTTCTGAGTGGCATTCAACCACTTTAAGAAATAATCAAGAACAACATTTGCTTCTGACTCATAGATATTCACAACTTCTAGGTTGTTTTCAACATTTGAGTGTGCAAGAACACACTTGTCATGTAATGCTCTAGTAGCCTTTTCTCTGTCAGTTTCTCCTCAACTTCTTGTTTTGTCTTTTCTCCAAGCCTAGAGGTATACTCGTTGAAAGAATCTAACAACAATCTCAAATTTTCAATAGGAGCGAGGGATGCATCAATAGATGCACCAGCTGTGACCTCCTATAATGCCTTAAGAGAATCTTCTATGAGTTATGTTCCTTTCTGATGTGTCTCAAGAATCTCCTTCCTTCTAGATGCTTGCAATGCATCTCCTAACACCACTTTATGCACCGAAGAAATATTCTCCATATCTACAAACCATTCAATCATAGGAAGTTGTAGAAGCTCCCGAGGGATTATTGGATGAAATCTAATATGCTTGAACAAGAAGCCTTTTAGAACATCATTACTGGAGGATGATTCTCTAGGATTCTTAAGAGATTTTACAATCTGCTTTTGACTTCATTTTTCTTGACAGATTCCTCTTTTTATTTTCTTCCTCTCCCTTTTCCTTCTCTTCTTCCTTCTTTTCTTCTTCCACTTTCTCTTCTTCTTTCTTTTCTTCCTTTTTATCTTTATCCTTGTTATCTTCTTCATCATTTCCATCTTTTCCATTTTCATTTTTCTCTTCTTCTAGATTATCTTTTTCTTCTTCTTCACTGCATTTTTCATTATTTCCTTTTTCACCTTCATTGTGCTTCGAAGGAGCATCATTATGTTTTTCAGGTTCAACTTCACCTTCATTCTACTTCTTACTTTTCAGAGGATTAATTTCACCACTGACATCATTTTCAACAACAATGTCTTTAGAAATAGCTGCACTACTTATATCAAGAGGAATATGGGTATGTGCAGGATCACCATGGAAAAAATAGGCCCTTAAGTGGTGAAAAATTCAAAAAAATTAGAGTTAGGAAACTTGATGTAAAAATTTGAATAAGTTATCTATATTATTTCAAAAATATGTGGGTATGTGCAAGATCATCGTGGAAAAAATAGGCCCTTAAGTGGCAAAATTTTTAGAAATATCAGAATTAGGCAACTTGTCATAACAATTTGAATAAGTTATCTATATTATTTTAAAAATATGCAACAATAGAATCTATAGCAAATTGAATGTAGTTTCTAAACTACTAGGTTTATTTAAAAAAGAAAAGAAAATCTATTTGGTGAAAATTTGAAATTTCAATGCAATAGTACTTAAATTTTAGGGAAAAAATAAGTAAGTGTCTATCTAACCACCCTAACCACAATAAAATAATAATATTTTTTAATAAGATTTTAGATATAAGTAGAGGACTCATGTGCCAATGTGATGCATATTTTTTATAAATTTTTTTCAAGTAAATAATTAATTATGAATTTTTTATTACAAATTTTAAAAAATATAAAAACTCATATGTCTAACCACCTTAACTTGGTTAAAACTTCATGAAATTTAGTTTTTTTACTTTCAATACTATAGTATGCGAAGCATAGAAAGTGATGCATGTTTCAATTTCAAAAAATGTGGTATTGTTTGAAAGCTATAAATGTTTTTCAATAAGCCTATCAATCAGGAATTTAGTCACAATTCAAATGGAAAATGAATAATAATTATTTATTAAATTCAAAATAAAGCATAATTTATATTGGTGGAAAGCTGAGAATCTTCTTTAAAAACCCTTTTTGTTTCATCAATTTTGGGTAAAAAAAAGTCGTTAGCCACATACCCTACACATACCCATCATATTGCCACTTTTTGGCCCATCATGATCCCGCACATTCCCATGTAAGAATAGAATTTGTAGAAAATTGAATGTAGTTTCTAAACTACTAGGTTTTTTTTTTTTTAAATCTATTTAGGTGAAAAATTGAAATTTCAATGTAGTAGTACTTAAATTTCAGGGAAAAAATAAGGTGTTTGTCTGACCACCCTAACCACAATAAAATGATAATATTTTTTATAAGATTTTAGATATAAGTAGAGGACTCATGTATCGATGTGATGCATATTTTTTTGTGATTTTTTTCCAAGTAAATAATTAATTATGAATTTTTATTACAAATTTTAAAAAATATAAAAAATCGTATGTCTGACCACCTTAACTTGGTGAAACTTCATGAAATTCATTTTTTTTTTAATCCTATAGTATGTGAAGCATAGAATGTGACACATATTTTGGATTCAAAAAATATGATACCATTTGAAAGATATAGATGTTTTTCAATCAACCTATCAATCGAGACTTTAGTCTTAATTCAAATAGAAAATGAATAATAATTATTTATTAAATTCAAAGTAAAGCATAATTTATATTGGTGGAAAGTTGAGAATCTCCTACACATACCCATATCTTCCTCAAAATTTTCAGCAGCAACATTTTTATCAACCTTAAGCATGCCATATTTCTCTATTATGTCCTTGATCACCTTTGTTGTTTCCTTCCTTATCTTCTTTATCAACTTTTTATTCCTTGTCATTAAAATTTTTACCCTTTTCTTCATTTGAAACATCTCTGAACAAATCTTTTTCAAAGTCTCTAGATCATTTGTGGTCAAGGAAGACCCAATCTTATCATATGCATCATTCCTGATTTTTTCTTCAAATTCTATAGCCTCTGATCTCCTTTTCATTAGGGCTTCCCACATATTCTTAGGTACATATTTCTTCACATCATCCCACTTAACTTCCAAGATGATAACATATTGAATGATAGCTAAAACCAAAGTTTTCTTATCCTCTTTTCTAGCATTATCATAATATTTTGTTGTAGGCTTTAGCATGTTCTCAAAATGTAACAAATTATTGAGAGTTGTCTCTAATTTAAAATGGGCACTAGAACTTACTAGATTGTCCTGTTCTTCTCTTTGGCCTTCATAGGCTTCATCAGATACCTTAGTCTTCTTTGACTTTGGTTTGGTGTGCATATGAACACCAAATTCCCGCTCTTCCTCATCATCAAAAGGTGATACAATTTGCACTCTCTTAGAACCAATAGATTCCTTAGAAACACCTTCACCAGAGGTAAACTTCATCTTCTTCTGCTCACCAATTTTGCAGTAGGATCTTCTTCCTCTTCATTATGATCATTTGTGACAATAATATTTTTCTCCCTTCTCTTTCTTTCATCTTTTTCTAGGGGCCACCAAAGGAGTTTCTTTCCTCTTCCCAGATCTAGTAGTAGGTCTGAAAGAAATCGAGCCTTTTCCTTTATCAGCTGTACTAGGTTCAATCTTTACTAGAGGGGATGTAGAGGATTTAATAGGTGTAGTCATGTCAGATCCCCTTAGGCCAGATGATTCTGCCTCCAACTATTATCCCTTAGCCCTTACAAGAGAAATCTACTCATCAGTGAATCTAGCTTCTTTAAGATTATTTTCCACTCTCTTTCTGATTATTGTATTTTGATGCTCCATGTGGACCTCCATAAACTTTTCAACATAAGTACCAATTTTGGCTTCATTGGGATCCTTCGTATTTTTCAGTAACATTTGTACATAACCCTCAACCTCTTCTTCTATAATTTCATATCCTAATGTTTAAATCCATATAGTCCAGGGCTCTATAGCTTCAATCTACATTCATTAGAGGAAACATGGAATATGATGTCATCTTTGTATTTCTCAACAATTTTCCTTGAAATCCTATCTCTTTCATTTATCTTTCTCTTAAATACAACAAAGAATGCTATTAGAGCATTTTCTTGAGCATTAAAAATACCCAGACTATGCATATAATCAAAAATCTAATGTGCCACTAGTCTAGATGAGTCCCAAAACACTTCATCATTCTTTCTAGGAAGTCTCTTCATGAAATAGAACAACAAACAAGCAATGAATGAATTGAATTTGAAAACATACTTCCTTTCCTTTGCTGACTTCAAATTCTTAAGCAACTATTGTTAGAGAAGCTCACATAAGTCATAGTCTACACCATTTACAACCATATCAAAACCAATATAAATTTTGTACAGCCAAAACAAAGTTCTGTTTGTTTGTGAAGTATATTTTGTGACCAATCATGATAGTTTCATACTTCACAACTAGATTAGTGATGGACTTTGTCGGTAAGGCTCTCTTATCATATGTAGCTCCCGTAAGTTCCATTGCTACCTCATTCTTCATAGCTTTCAATACAGGTACTGTACATTTATCCCATAGGCTAGTAACATACCTAATTGCCTTAGTTATCAAGTGTGGTCAGTCAGTCCGCAAGAATTTATCATGAATTTTTATTAGGACTAGCTTCAAAAATTTGTTATCAACCTTAGAACTAAAGTTGGGGAAATTGTTCCATCTATCTAATCTCTTTGAAACTAGGTTTGAGTATTCAAGTTTTATCAAGAAATTATCACTAGTAAGCTCATTCTACCAAATGTTAATCAATTTTGTGTGATTGAATTCCTCAGTCTTTACTCAAATATACATCCTTGTGTCCTCGGTCGACATAACTCCATGAGGTATTGATGAGAATGCACCCATGGGTTTTTCTTCAAAAACTTTTGAGGAATACTTTCTACAAGATGGTCTCAGACTCTCCAACACTTTAATGACTACAAGGGTTGTCATTCTTCTAATTTTGAATTCAAACAACTCAAACAACACAAACCACAATTAATCAAAAAATTAAAATACCCCTTTCTTCACGAATAATCAGAACTAGGTTTTGCATGGCTTGAACTCCAAATCTCCTCAAGAATGCTCCAAAAATCTTTTCAAACTCTATAAATGCACAAGTGATCAAAACTCCTTACACATTTTCTTTATCAAACAATGGTTTTCCCTAACTAGCATTAAATGTGACAAATTTCAAAAAGCTACTAAAAAACTCTTCTTCTCTGCTCAGAAAAAAACCTAATTTGCTTCACAAATGATCATTTCTTCATATTTTCTTCCATTTCCACTTGCATAATCTCTAGCTTATCGTTTCTCACAACATATCTTTGTGCCAAAGACTGGCATGCCAAACATTAGGGGGTTCAAGTGATTTTGTGTTAAATCTCCCCCTAAGACTATGCTGGGTCTAGTTCTTGAAGGAATTGTATGTATTGGATGAGGGTACAAACAAATTTTGTCATCTTAGTCTCTTATTTCTTCCTCCAAATATTATTCCTTTCTTACTTAATCTCATATTTTTCAACCTACTTTGTAGGTTCATTCTTTTCTACTGAATTGGTCTCCTTACCTTTCTTGCTTCTACAAACTCTTGAGATATGTCTTGGTTTGTTGCAGTTATAGCAAACAATATTTCTCTGATTAGATTGACTTCCAATGACTTTTGTTCTACACTGATTAGCTTTATGTCCATACTTGTTAGAATTATAAAAATAGCCATTAAAGGATTGATTCACTCTTCCTCCATTAAATTAATTCATCATTAAGGTTCTGCATTCACTTGCCCTATGTGCAATTCTTTTGCATGCAAAACATTGACCAGTGAAGGGACCACGAAACTGATTCATTCTACTCCTACATCCTATTGCATGAAAAAGAAGTGCCATTAAAAGAAGGAAACCTTTGTGCATTAGGCTATCTCACAACTGGTCTCCTAGTAAAGTTCCTTGAATTTCCTTTTTCCTTTTCTTTATTCTCAGTCTTTTAGTTGTCCTTAGATTTTTCACCTCCTTCCATTCCCAAGCCACCTTTGTCTTTTCTTGACTTCTATCCTAAAATTAATTCATCAAGTTTGTCAGAGCTAGATTTGAAATTGTTTTCATAGAGTTTTTCCTTCTCCAAATCCACTTTCAAGTTCACAACTTCTTGTTCAAGCTTGGTACACTCATCAGACTTTCTTTGTACTAATTTGTTTAGACATTCTTCAATAATTTTCTTCTCCTCTACTTGCACCTTCAAGCCGGTAATTTCTTTATTAGCCTTCTTTAATTGATCAGTTACTTTCCTATGCCTTTCTTTAAACTTTTTCAATTTCTCTTTTAACTTCTAGATGCCTTCATTTGCATCTTCAAGATTCTCTTTTAGATCTCTATTTTTTCTTTCAACTTTATCAAAATATTCAAGGGTATTATGGAGCTCTTCTTTATCATTCATTTCTTCCATTGTCAGGATATCCCTCAAGCTGTTAGGCTTTTCTAGAGGAACCAAGCCATGATACCAATTGTTGAATATCCAAGATATTGAGAGGGGGGGTGAATTAGTATCTTCTTAAAATTTTTGATCAGATACCATCCAATTATTTTGCTGCATACAACGAGAAGGATAAGTAAAAGCATTAACAAAGCATGAAATCACAAAACACATGAACACCAAGATTTTTATGTGGAAAACCCAAAATGGGAAAAAGAACGGTGAATGTTAGCTCACAATATAGTATAACTGGTTATAATATATTACTAAGTGGGTGGCTCACTGCTAGGACTCACTATCCAAATACAAAGGCTCACTGCCTACAAAATTAGAATGAAAAAATGGCTTACAACAAGAAAATGAACTGATAAAGTACACCAAGTGAGTGTAGATTTAGTTCCAATGAAGCTCAGTAAATTTACTTAACACACTTCATCATATTCACTTTTCTTCACATTCACATTCACAACACTCTCATCTCTCTTTTTAATCTTCAAAAACTATCCAATATATATATATATATATCTAATCTCTTTGCAAGCATCAATTAGATCAGCCTAATTAGATGCACTTCTTATTTACCAAAAATACCAACTATCAGCTTCAAACATTCACAAAATCTTCCAAAAACAATTCATGCACCCAACATGCTACATCATGTTGACATGAACCTAAGATAGGTCACCCATAAATCCACATAAAAAAAATTAATTCACCATTACACAACTCATTCATTAGGTCGGCCAAGGATAGACCGAATAGAAAAAATAGAGTAATAACGATACACCATATGAGCATCTGAGTACGTGAGATTTTGAATGTATGTGCTTCCAGAATCCATAAATCATTTCTCAAAACCACAAACACCAACTGTCAACGGTGGAGGATTGCAAACCAAAATAGTAGAGGATATACCAAAATACCGGAGGACATAAACATTATACCAGTTAAGATACATGACCAGAATATTGAAAAAAAATCAGACTTGATCTTGGAGTTGCAACTCATATACCATGGTGTCATCAATGACAACACAAAACAACAAAATGAGATGTTCTTCATTTTTCCAACATGACCCTCTTCTAGCTAGATAAGAGAGGGGTTGTAAAAATGTGGAAAACAAAATAAATGAGGATTAGGGAAAAATTATGTGGTCAAATATGGTAGATTAGGATTTGTTGGAGGGGTATAGATGTATTGGTTATTATGACTTTTTTCATAAAATGTTCTAGTGAATAATAAATCTAGAAAGAAAATTCATTTTTAGATTATGAAAAGAATGATCTATTATAGGGAAGAGATAAGCATGAAACCACTTATAGTGATTCTCCAAAGTAATGCACCTCATTAAAACTTCAACAATCTTCTTCCACATGCTGAAATACTTTGTTTGTTTAAATCATATTGAAGTATGTTCACTTTCTCCCCCATTTTCATAAACCTACTCATCGCATCTTGGTAGTTTCCCTTAGACCTTTTAGAAATTATAATACCCTCAAGGGAGAGACTCATAATAGTTGAAATAAGCTCAATAGAGACATTAAAGGAGATGCCTCAAACATGAATAGTTTCACATTTCCATGAGTTGCAAAATTCATTCAAGAGAACCAAATTGTAGATGTTCATGGGTTCGATATATGAATCTATATTTTTCTTTTGTAGAATTCTCCATACCTTCTAGTCACTTTTAGGGCATCAAAATAATTTAGATCAACTTGTAGAAGATCAACCCTATTGTATGGAAGACTACAACAATAATAGAGAGGTGAAAAAACATGAAGGGACCTAAATTCATATAATTTTTGTGAAAAATTTGGAGGATGAGGTAAAGGTAGTATTTTAACTTGCCACAAAATATCAAGTAATAATAATAAGGAACCTTCCTTATTTGAAAATGATTAGAGTTCCTTTTGATAGTGTTATTCATCAACTCAGGGGAGAAAGTCATTCCTGCCTCTAACACTTGGGGTTGTGAAATATTTCACCAAATCAATAATATTTAATTTAACATGCTCCAAGAGAGTATCAAAATCAATCCAAATCATAATAGTTTGGATGTGAGAGGTCAAATTAGCCAACATATCTGCAATCATATTACCTTCTCTAAACACATTCTTGATCCTTTGAGTTTTAAATCTACTCATGTTTAGGCATGTTTCCCTTATAATGTGATGGAGAGACTAGCTAGGATTGGCTTTAACTTGCAACATGTTTACTACTTTTCTAGAATCACCCACAACTAAAACCCTAGTTAATCCTTTGCCTTTTTCAATTTGAAAGCAATGGAAAGAAACTACAAACTCAAAAAAGTTAAAGGTTGATTTCCTAGGCTGACAACATAAGAAAAGATCATATTCCCCATGTAATCTCTTAAGGTAGTAACCCCTTGCACCTATCTTGGATTTCCTTTAGCCAAGCCATCAAAATTGAAGTTTATCCAACTAGGATCAAGGGGTCCAAATGGTAGATTATGAGATAGAGAATTTTGAATATCTACCTTGATGAAAATTTGAGAGATACCCTATTTCTGGGTAATCTATAATTCCATATCAGATGGATTTATTTTAGGATTTCTTGAGCCCACATTTTTGATGTTTTCATTGATGTGTGAATAATAGATTTGAAAAGAACCTCCCAAGTTTTCTTTTTATCTCTAAATTTTCTATTATTCCATTATTTCCATAGTCCCCAACTACTATGGAAGAAGGCTTGCCACTAGATTTCCATAATTAGGGGATGAGAGAAGGGGTGGATCCAAATTTTAGTGATGATTTTAACATTATTCTATTAGACCCAACTCACAAATAAATTGTTGAGGATAATTAGCTAGGCTTTCCAAGCATAATCATGTAGTGGATAAGAAGGTGATCAATACTTTCCCTTGTTTTGATTATATTGGAAAAAAAGGTTTTGAAGGGACCCAAAACCATTTACATCACTTTAAACCAAAATGATACTAAGAGAGATAGCCATTGAAGCATAAGCATCAACCAAAATAAATCCAATAGCCAAAAAAATAAGGACCCAACAACAAAGAAACAAAACAAAAAAAACAACAGACACAAAAACTATTTCATATTTTTCAAGGTGTTGGCCACCTCGATCTCCTATTTGGAGTGTAGGTTAACCATATCCATTAATTATTTCTTTTCCTCTTCAAATTTCTTCCTAAGGTTTCCCATAGTTCTGGTACATGGGCCTTTGACCTCTTGTTTGGCATTCTTCTTCCCTTTACCCTTGGATGACTGGTTCTTTTCAATCATATCCATAAAGTACAACTGATCTTCTTGAACTAAATAATCTACCCAAACAACACCTTCAAGGAATCCACACTATTCTTAACCAAACTATGACTAACTTGCAATAATTTCATTACATCTCCATTCGTTTCCTTAATCCTTCCCTCCATTTCACCAAGGTGATGCTCACACTAGGTTTTGAAGTCAGAAAAAGAGAACTCTAAATCAACTAGTCTTTCAATTGGAATATCTGGAGAGGAGCCCTTTAGATGGTTCATCATGTTCTCCTTCAAACCCCTAATCTTAATATTTACCTTATTAAATTCCTACAACACCTATTTTTCTAGTTTAAAGGTGTACGTGCACCCGAACGAGCCATATCCAACAGCTCAAACATGGAAGTATTTTTATTATTCAAATAAGAAAAATCCTCAAAAAGAGGATTAACCTTTAATGGCTTAGGCTTTCCAAGGTTCAGATTCACATCCTCCTCCTCACTACCTGGATTCCCCACACCTTCCCCACTACAAGATGACTACCAAACAAGGGAATCATTAATCTCCATAGCATTGTCAGCCACACTCTTTCCCTTGACCAGAGAGGCCTACTTACCCTTTAGGTACCACCTTTCAAATCTCGCTTCTTCAAATTTATGATCCATTTGGAATCCCTTCACAAAATCTCCTTAACCCCATTAACCCTAGCCTCAAAAGATAGGTCATCCTCCTCCTGACCAGATGCACCAGAGCCCTAACCATGAAACTCAATATTCTCTTTAGACAAATCTTGAAAGCATTAGATATTCAGTGTCATCTCCCATAGAAAGGGACCCATGGAAACCTAAATTCTGCATTACAGGATTCTTGGCAGGGACCTTTTTTAAAATCCCCTTCTTTAATTTTTTATAGGGGCCACCATAGGTAAAGAGGAGCCCCCCAATGAACTCTCTTCCTCCTCATGCCATTCAGCTTCACCATCAACACTGGTCTCTAAGCCAGACAAAAAAGACTCATCACTAATGGCCTTCTCCTTGCCTTTAATAGATTTGGTAGGAGTATGGGCTCTTACATGCTCCATAATGAGCAAGATGAGTCCCTCATGAAGCACAAGAGCCCTATGATTCTTCAAATGTGCATAAACTAAAAACATCCAAAGATGAGAGGAGAAAGAATGGGAAAGAAACATGTAACCCATGTCTAAAATGATTAAGTAGGGTAAAATGGTGCTCGAGAATAGCAATATACCATCCATCTAGAGTAACATACCACATAATGAATTCATCTACATCGGACCAAATACACTTCAGGGAATCCTATTCATAACCCCATGAGGGCATCTTTATCAGCTTCTCCCATTCATTTCCTTTGAAGAATTGGTACATAGCGTCATCATTGCTCTTCCTTAAAAAAATTATAGACATCCATCGACAACCTAGTAATGAAGGCTATGAATTCTTCATTGATCACAAATTCCATATCTTTCACCTTCAAGCTTCAATTGTGCCAGCAATGAACAAAATCCATGGAGGCTTTAGGGTTGTGGCCATGGAGTCTCTTTAATAGGGCGTATAATTCCCATGTTTCAAGATTCTCCAAATTCTATGCTTATTCTTCTATCTCTCATAGGTTAGAGGCTCAATCCTACTCCTATCTCCACCCATCTCGACTATCACCATTAACTAATACACCAGCTGAAACACACTTTCTAGAATAAAATTAGGCAATACATAAACCACAAAGTGTTATAATAAGGAGGGTGATAATTGCTCTATCACCCCACATCATAGGGTCTACATTAGCTATCATTTTGCAATAAAATCTTGGCTTCCTTGGGAAGGAGAGAGTACTCCTCCCATGCCTTAATTATGAAGCCTAAGAACCTCGTTTGTAAAAAAATATGTTAGGGAATTACCTTCCCTATAGATATGCATGACACATATCTCATCAAAGGATCCTAACATAATTATAGAATCCATAATCAACTATTTGATAGTCCAACTTAGCTTCCAAATGCCAACTAAGCAATTGAAAATATTGAGAGAATCTCCTTCAACCCATAACTTAGAATAACCCCTATCCAATACAAAATTAATACTGATGAATGCAACATTGGCCTCACTGTCATGAGTGGTTTGGTTTCCTAATGGGAGTGCCATTGTGCCCAATAACCTTCCATCTTCATTTCTCAAAATCCTCCCACAACCTACAAGCCTATGATTACACTAGGGGTGGGGGCTTCCACTTAGTGTTCAATATGGCATTGATACTAGGATTAACAAGACCAGAAGGCAGGGAAGTGATCTTCCAATTAGTAGTCACCAAAATAACATAACCAACCAAAAAAGAAGGAGCACATTGGGGAGAGTCCTGAAACTAAAAGGAAAAATTTTCCACAATGGCCCTTCGAATTTTGATAAACACACTGTCCATCTTAAGTTTAAATAGTCTCAAAAAATTCTGTTATTTCTTTCCTTCCAAATTCCCCAAGAAATATGCAGGGCCATGAGCTCCCAAAGACTTTGAAGAATAGAGGAAGAAGGACACTTCAATTGAAATAGGTAGCATGGATGAGATCTCTTCAGGCACAAAACTCTCTCTCTCTCTAGTCCATCCCACTCCCTCTCTCTCTCAGGTCTCTCCCACTCCCTGTCTCTCTTTCTCTCTAAGGTCTCACTCTCCCACCCTAACTAGATAACTCTCTCTTCCTCCCTCCCACCCTCTCTCTCTCTCCCTTCCTCCCACCCTCTCTCTCTCTCTCTCCCCCTCTCTACCTCCCTCTCTCCCTCTCAAGTATCTTTTGCTCTATCCCTCTCAATTCTCTCTCTCTCCCCCTCTCCCTCTTGATCTCCCTCTCAACTCTCTCCCTTCCTCTCCCTCTCTACCTCTCAACTCTCTCTCTCTCTCTCTCTCTCTCTCTCTCTCTCCTCTCTCTCTCTCTCTCTCTCTCTCTCTCTCTCTCTCTCTCAAGACTCTCCCCCTCTCTCCCTCTCAAATCTTTCTTTTTCACTCTCTTCCTCTCAAGTATCTCTCTCTCCCTCTCTCCCTCCTACTCTCCCTCTCAACTCTCTCATTCTATCCCTCTCTCTCAGGTATCCCTCTAACCCTCTCTCTGTCAACTCTCTCTCTCCCTTTCACTCTCAGGTCCCTCCCAATCCCTCTCTCTCTCAAGTCTCTCTCTCTAAAGACTCTCTCTCCTTCTCAACTCTCTCTCTCTATATATATATCTATCTCTCTCTCTATGTATATATATCTATCTCTCTCTCTCCCCCTCTCCCTCTCTCCCTCCCTCTCAAGTCTCTCTCTCTCTCTCCATCCCAAGTATCTCTTTGTATCCTTCTCTCTCCCTCTCAAGTCTCTCTCTCCTTACCTCTTAGGTCTCTCTCTCTCCCTACCTCTCTGGTCTCTCTCTCTCTCAAGTCTCTATCTCTCCTTCTTAGGTCTTTCCCTCCCTCTTAGATATTTCTCTCTCTCCCTCTCACTCTCAAGTCCCTCCCACTCCCTCTTAGGTCTCTCTCTCACTCTCCATCTCTGTCCCCCTCTCTCTCCCTCTCTCCTCTCAAGTCTACCTCTCTTTCTCTCTCCATCTCAAGTATCTCTCTCTCTCTCTCTCTCTCTCTCTCTCTCTCTCTCTCTCTCTCTCTCTCTCTCTCTCTCTCTCTCTCTCTCCCTCTCGGTGTTCTCTCTTTCTCTCTCTCTCCCTCTCTCCCTCTCAGGTATTTCTCTCTTTCTCTCTCTCTCCCTCTGACTCTCAAATCCCTCTATCTCTCTCACTCCCTCCCTCTCCCTCTCATGTCTCTCTCTATTCCTCTATCCCTCCCTCTCTCCCTCTCAAGTCTCTCTCTCAAATTTTTCTCTCTAACTCTCTCCCTCTCAAGTCTCTCTCTATCCCTATCTCCATCTTGATCTCCCTCTCAACTCTATCTCTCTCTCTCTATCTCCCTCTCTCTCAAGTCTCTCTCTGCTCTCTATGTCTATGTCTATCTCTATCTATGTCTTTGTCTTTGTTTATCTATCTGTCTATTTGTCTCCCTCCCTCTATCCCTCTCAACTCTCTCTATCCCTCTCTTTCTCTCTCTCTCCCCCTCTCATTCTCAAGTCCCTCCCACTCCCTCCGCCTGAAAGGTTTCTCTCTCTCTCTCTCTCTCTCTAAAGTCTTTATCTCTTCCTCTCTCCCTCTCAAGTCTCTTATCTCTCCCTCTCAAGTCTCTCTCTATCCCTCTCTCTCCCTCTCTCCCTCTTTTCCTTTCTCTCTCCCTCTTAAATCTCTCTCTCTCCCTCCCTCTTAGGTCTCTCTCTCTCCTGCTCTCTCTCTCTCTCACTCTCTCTCTCCCCTCTCTCTCCAAGTCTCTCTCTCTCCCTCTCAAGTCTCTCTCTTCCTCCTTGTCAAGTTTCTCTCTCTCTCTCTCACCCCTGTTTCCCTCTCAAGTCTCTCTCTCCCTCTTCCTCTCCAAGTATATCTCTCTCTCTCTCTCTCTTTCTCTCTCTCCCTCTCAAGTCTCACTCTCTACCTCCCTCTTAGGTCTCTGCATCTCAAGTATCTCCCACTCTCTCTCTCCCTCCCTCCCTCCCTCCCTCCCTCTCTCTCTCTCTCCCTCTCTCTCTCTCTCTCCCCCCCTTTGAAATCTCTCTCCCCATCCCTCTTAGGTATCTCACCCCCTGCTTGGTCTCTCTCTCTCTCAGGTCCCTCTAACTCCAACTCTCTTGTGAATTGGTCGCACATTAATAAATATATAATATATACTATGTATTAAATATATAATATAATATATATATATAATATACTGCATAATATTAATATAATATTTAATATTTAATATATATACTAGTTATATATAGTATATAATATAATATATAATATAATAATATAGAATATATAATATATAGTATTGTATAGGAGTGAATTTGCACCCCTTGTGTAAATTCCCCTTTTGCATGGACGTGTGTATGGCATGCTGCCATCCCTGAAAAATTCCTACCTCTAGAGTCTGTAGGGATGTTACACTCTCCATTGGACATGAAGCATAATGCCTCTATGTCAACTAGCTAACTGAAAAATGGCTCTTTCCCTCTCATTTTGAACTTAAAATGCCTATCTTTCTCATTCATTCCATCTTCTATGATCTGTTTAGAAATATATCTCATCTTCTTGGAAATTCATGTGATCCTCTACAATCCATTGAGCATTACATTAGCTTGTTACTTCATCAACTTCATCCTTGTACATGTGCTACCATAGAAGTTGTGAGTTTGGAGTCTTACGAGACCTCCCTTTGTCACTATTGTAGCTGTGTCAACTTTTCCAAGCTCATTGCCTTGCATTGTCCCTTCATTTTCCTTGAGAACTTTTGGGTGGAGGTGGTATTGCTTCACTTTCCTTTCTTGTTGTGGTTTGATAGAGTAGCATTGTATCTTTTGTAGTGTTAAGTACTTTCATTTCTTCTTTCTTTTATCACATTTTCTACTTCATGGCTTTCCTAGCTATCTATGGAGGTGGAAAAACTAAAGCGGGGGTTTGACTGAGGCAAACACCTATAGAGTCCAATAGTTTTCCTCTCTTGGCTATGTGTAGGTGAACATCCTTTTGGAGCTCGCTGGTGAACTAGAGTCTCATTGAGTTGATGTCCATCACCCTCATTTTCATCTATCTCCTTTATCATTTATATAGTTATTTCAAGTACTTCATAGTTCTCTTTATTTCATTAAAATTAGTTAGCTATATAGTTAGTAGGTTTTCTTATTTTTCTTATTTTATTTCACATTTTCTAGCCATACAGATGCCAATGCTCCAGAGAGACACCAACATGCCACACTATCATCCCAGACCGCACTATCGTTCTTGGAAAAAGAGCTATTTGAGGTCCAGTTTGGACTCTAGAAACTGGGTCGTGTAGCCTCATTTAAGTTTTCAAATTTGTAGAGTGACATAAGCACTTGAGGGTTCTCTTCATTCTTGATTCTTTTCTTGAACACCCATCAGCTTGAGGTAAGATAGGGAAGCCCTCCACTCTTGGCTCTCTGGGACCTGGAGCCTTGGTGTGGTTGGTCCCCCTACCTTACATTTTTTGTGAACCTAATGTGAACCATTTTTGTTTTTTTTAGTGGTGCTGAAAGAACCTTTCATCATATCTTAGGAGTGTTGTAGGCGTGAGTACTATGAGGCACCTAGCCTTGTAACCCTACCTACAACCCTTAGTGGCATAGTTGGAAGGTTCCATAAGCATCGTAGAATGAAACCTTAATTGGGTCACTGTCCAATTGTAAAACCTATGGGGGCTCTATGAAAGTTTTATTTAGTATGCGCAATGGCCTCCTTTTTGCATCTACATATCCCTTCTATGTAGCTTGCAATTAGTTCTCCTGACATAACCTTCACCTCACAGGACTTTTTGATGGATTATAATAGAGAGCCATCTCCACTATACATCCCCACATGAATCAAGACAAAAACTATGATAGGTGTTCTTGCTAACCCAACATGTCAGGTGAATGTGATTACTAAGGAGATTTTTTGATCAATTTCCTGAACAAAGATGGGTATGATGCACTTGAAAGTACCATTCATACACATAACAAAGTTTCCATACCTCCCCTTGGCAACATCACCTTGTCGGTCCTTGTTGAACCTAAGTCAGTAAACTTGGTCTTTGAAATAATCCCAGGGTCTGAACTATTCAAGGTGAAACTAGATATCCCTTGGTTAGTCACTTTGAATCCAATTCCCTTGGTCATGCATAAGTGTCTAAAATTTATCCATGAGGGTACAATGCATGTAATCCATGACATTGGCTATAAACCACCAGTTGCATGTGGTAGCTATTCTCTGGATCACTTTCGGCCTATACCCATTGGTCCACTTCCACCCTGGATAGACCTCTTGTGTTAGACCTATGATAATTACAAGAAAGAGTGCTTAACACCTAATGCAAGATACCCTCCATGTTGTCTCACATAGGGTCTGCTTGAAAGTTGACAATGATGCCACCTTGGCTCGGAGAAGGGAGGAAGATAAGCATGCTTGAGGTTATTCTTCCTCCTCTTCCATTGTCCTATCGGTCACTTCCTCTCACCCTGTTGTGGCATCATTAGATTCCATTCCTAAACAATTAATAGAGAATCCTATGGTTCCTGCTTGGAAAAATCCCAAGCATCCAATGTTCGAACTTCCTGTCATACCCATGATGCCTAGGCCCATTTGGTATGGTAAGGGGAAGGCTCCCTATGAGGAGTCCACCTTCTTTAGAGGGTGGTCTTGTGCTAGCATGTGTTTTCCTAGTGATAAAGGAAATTCTGGCATCCTCGGAGTTCGTCATTGCTCCCAAGTTACTCGGTGAGTCTAGCAGTGAATCTCAAGCACCACCTTCCTCGTTCGTTGAAGTAATGCATGGAACTCCTATGAAGTGCATGTTTAACTCTTTGGACGAGGTCTTGGTCCTATCAATAATCTTCACAAAGTTACTAACCTTTGCTCCAAAGGAACCAAGTGGAGAAGACCTCACCAGGCCTTCTTCCTTAGCTCTTGTTGTGAGAGGGTCGAAGGGTTCTCCCCTTAACATTTTTCCCTTGCAGGATCATCCACCTTCCCCATATAATGATCTAGATTGGAAGGCTGATGACCGATTGGTTGATGAGTGTTAGGGGGGTACCTCTTCTTTATCTATAGTGTAGATTGTGTGTGTGTGTGTTTGTGTTCTCTCGTGCTTGCATTATGTGTTCTTGGATGACCCTTGTCACCCTTGTAGGTGCTTGGATATAGAAGTGTTTTTATGTCGTAAAAAAATCTCTATTTGTGGCATCATTCTTCCTTTGTTATGTGTATTTATTTTCAGAAATTGGGGATGATGCAAGGTGTTGGGGGCATTTAGGCTTTTGTTCCATGTTGACCCAATTTTTTATTTTTATTTTGTTTTCTTGTGCATTCTTTATATGGTTTGATATAGTAGGGGTTGATGATAGTTCATTAAATATACTATTATTATACTTATATATATATATATATATATATATATATATATATATATATATATATATATATATATATATATATATATATATATATATATATATATATATATATATATATATATATATATATATATATATATTTATGAGTAGCTCTGACCCAAAAATATTAGTTCATCCATGTGCTCCTTTTTCATAATGTTATTGTCTCTTTTTACAATTTTGTTATCTTTCTCTCTTCTTCACTTGATTCATGATGTTTTGGTGTTCATGTGTTGTCCCTCATGTGAAAAACATCATTACCATGATGACATCTCGCTATGTCTTGCGGGCCACAATATCACTTTTGCATTCATGGTTTTCTCTCCTTAGGATACCATGTGCCTTGTGTTTGACACAAAACTTCCTAACGAGTGGGGCTATCATGCCATATTTGATTTTTAGAAAATCCATTTGATTGCCAATGAACATTTTCTTGAAAATATTTTCAAAACTTTTTCAAAAATCACATTCTCAACTTGGACCCCTAGTGGAACATGTTTCCTTTGTCATGGGTTCACAAAGAAAGAACTTGAAAAAATTTCCTCCAAGGAGGGATCAACTTTTTTGTGGGAGAATCCTTGACCTTCCCCTCATGAGGGCACATCTTCTTCCTTTTGAATTCAAGATTTGATGAAGTGAGCATATTTCGAAAGGATTCCTTGATGATTGAATTGATTTATGAAAAATTTTCACTTTCAAATAGTGCATCCCTTGAGCAGACCCCTTTTATTTTGAAGGGTTCCCAAAGGACCTCTTTGAAAGCTATTCAATTTTTTGACCATCTACATGACTATTTGTTTGTTTTCCTACATGTCTACCTTTTTTTTCCTAACATGTTATATTTGAAGATTAACATGTTGCTTTGTAGGTGCTCTTGTGAAGTTTCTTTCTAGTCTAACTCTATGAAGTCCCCTTAAACTGGGGTTCCTTCAGGAGAGACTACTTGAGGGGCACCTTCTTTACAGGTTTGAGGGCTTGTGAAGTGCTTGCATCCTACAAGGTTTTTCCATCATTAGTCTACGAGTCTTTGGTGTACTTTGTTCAACTTCATAGTTCCATGGAGATATGAAGTCATTTGTTCAAACCTCCTTAAGAGAGAGTACCTATAGAGTCCTTTCCCTACCCTACATTTTTGAGTTCTCCACATTGTGGTCTTCTTCCTTGATGATTTAGGTATACATTTATAACTATTCAATCTACTTTACCAAACACTCATTGATACTCATGCTCACTAAAGTGGGGGAAAAATGTATAGGAGTGAATTTGCACCCCTTGTGTAAATTTTCTTTATGCATCCCTTCACCTTAGAAAATCAAACTTGAAGGAGAAATTCCACATCATCCACCTGCCTTCCATCCACTTGGAATTTGTCTTGTACTTCGATGGGGGAATATTTTTCAGGAATGCAAGCACTGTGTGTAGATGTTTATGTGGTGCGCTACCATCCCTGATAGATTCCTACATTTGGAATCCACATGGATGTTACACTTGGGCATGAAGTGTAATGCCTCTATGTTGGCCAACTACCCCAAAAATAGCTCTTTCCCTCTCATTTTGATCTTGAAATTCCTATCTTTCTCATTTTTTCCATCTTCTACGATCTCTTTAGTAATCTATCTCATCTTCTTGGAAATTCATGTGATCTTCTACAATCCATTGAGCATTACAGTATCTTGTTACTCTATCAACTTCATATTTGTATGTGTTGTGCTACCATAGAAGTTTTGAGTTTGGAGTCTTACAAGGCCTCATTTCATCATTGTTGTGGCTATGTCGACTTTTCCAAGCTCGTTGTCTTGCATTCTCCCTTTTAATGCCTTGTGAGCCTTTGGGTGGAGGTGTTATTGCTTCACTTTCCTTTCTTGTTGTGGTTTCATAGAGTAGCATTTTATCTTTTGTAGTGTTCAGTACTTTACTTTCCTCTTTTCTTTATTGTATTTTTTACTTTGTGGCTTTCCTAGTTATTTTTGGAGGTGGAAACACCAAAGTGGGGGTTTGGCTAAGGCAAAACCCTATACAACCCAACATATTTCCCTCTCTTGGCTATGTGTAGGTGAATGTGCTTGTGAAGATCACTAGTGAATTGGAGTCTCAGTGAGTTGATGCTCATCACCATCATTTTCATTTATCTCCTTTATCATTTATACAATTATTTCTTGTACTTCATAGTTCTATTTATTTCATTAAAATTAGTCAGCTAGATAGATAATAGGTTTTCTTGTTTTTCGTATTGTATTTCACATTTTCTAGCCACATGGATGCCAGTGCACCACATTGTTGTCCCAGACCTGCACTGTCATCCTCGAATAGAGAGCTATTTAAGGTGTAGTTTGGACTCCAAAACTGGCTCATCTAGCCTCATTTAGGTTTTCAGATTTGTAGAGTGATAGAAGCACTTGAGAGTGCTCTTCATTCTTGATTCTTTTCCTAAACACTCATTAGCTTGAGGTAAGATAGGGTAACACTCCTCTCTCAACTCTCTGTGACCTGGAGCCTTGGTATGGTTGGTCCCCCTACCTTACAAATATAATAATATAATAATATATAATATAATAATATAATAATATATAATATATTTAATATAATAATATAATAATATATAATATAATAATATAATAATATATATTATATTTAATATTATAATAATATAATAATATATTAGTATATTAGTATATATTAAAATATTAAATATTATGTATTATGAATAATATAGGTAATAGATGTCTATTTTTTCTAAAAAATCAATATGCTCGAGATTTGGCTTGGGATTGCCTAACCTGGAAATTCAACCTAAAGAACATGTTTAGAAAGTTTGCTTAGTTTTCTGAAGTTCACCCTTATGACTGGTGAATTTTTTTATCTGAATTTCATGAAATAAAAAGGGTTTATAGAAAAAATTGTTAGCTTTCCACCAATATAAGTTATGCCTTATTTTGAATTTAATAAATATTTATTAATGATTTTCTACATACATTACAACTAAAGTCCTGATTGATAGGCTTATTAAAAAAATTCTATAAATTTCAAACTACTTAACATTTTTCAAACCTACAAGATGCATCACATTCTATGCTTCGCATACTACCAAGCTATGGTGGTTAGAAACACACATTTTAATAATTCTGAAATGTTGTAATAAAAAAATCATAACTAATTATTTACGTGGAAAAAAATTACAAAAAAAAAAATCAGGCACATTTGGGCATGTGTCCTCTACTTATATTGAGAGATTCAAAAAAGAATATTATTTTTTTCTTGTACTTAAGGTGGTCAGACATACACTTGCTTCTTATCTTTTTCCTAAAAATTTAGTACCAATGCACTGAAATTTAATTTTTTTGCAAAACATATTTACTTTTTTTTTTAGAAAAAGGACTAGTAGCCTATAAACTACATTCGATTTTCTACAACTTTTGTTCTTACATATTTTTCAAATTATGTTAATAACCTATTCAAATTTTTATGTCAAGTTTCCTAACTCTGTTTTCTAAATTTTCATTGCCACTTAGAGGCCTAGTTTGGACCCCAATGATCCTACATTGACCCTCATGAAAATAGGTCCAAAAAAAAAAAAACCTTGGTTGGTGGCTAGTGGGTGGAAAAATATTTTTAAAATCTTTTGTTTCTTTTTTCTTTTTTCAAAAGAAAATAAAAAAGCAAAAAATCAAAATTGATGATGATGATTTTTTTAATTTTTCTAGAAAATGGATTAAAAAACTAGAATATTTTTCTCAAGATAGGATCTCTTAAAATCTAGATCGGAGGCTACAAATTTAGAGTTTTAATACTATGTTGAAGTTAATGATTGAACTCCACAACACCAAGAAATCACCTACGAGCAATTATCATATCACAAAAGAAAGATCAAATAAATTGATTTGTTTATGTAGCCAAGAGAGAAAATATTGAATTCAGAAGAGCACTAATATGTGTAATGTATTAACCTAAATGGTTTTGAATTGAATTATTACAAAGAATGTGCAAGCTTTACAAAAGAATGAAAAATAAAACCCTAGATGAAGATTTGACTAGATGGTGCCAAGTGTTCTAATCTCATGCAATGAGACTTCTCCTAGATATTTAATTCAAACTAATAATAAAAAAGCACTCCTAAGTTTAGGTTAAGTGAACTAAAGAAATAAAGGAATTAATGATTAATTAATGATTAAGTAATTATCAAGTGATTATCTTGATTACTTCAACAATAATTTATTTTCCTCTTGAGCAACATCATCCCATCATTCTTTTTATAAGCCCCATCATTTTTCCATGTCAGTCCACATCTATACTTTCATTCTTCTTTGATACCGAATTGCTGCTTTCATGTTCATTGTCCTATTCATATTTACTATAAATGGAGATATGCCTCAATGTCAAGCTTCATTCTATTGCTCCTATTGATCACATTGTGGTTCAAACATTGATTGCATTAATATTGTTAGGCTTCATGAAATTGTTTCTCTCTAGTATATGTGTCAATTATTTCATTCTACACTGTGTACATATTCTATGTTGGGACCACATCTCTATACTATATTACTTATGTGATTGTGTGGGTATTTTTGGTCATTAAGGTCCAAAACACCATTATATTTCCTATAATGAAATAAGCCTATCATTCTTTATGTATACATCTGTTATTTATGTGCTCATCATAATTTATCATTTCATCAAAATTAATAATCATACCAAGATGTATTCTATTATTTTTCTAGGTTTATAAGATTACATCATACATTATAATTGATTTATCTAACATCATATTTCATGAATTAATTATACCCTTTCAGAACAATCAATTGAAGGTTAGGCATATACAATTGCTAATTTTCTCATTTTAGATATTTGATTTATCTTGTGGGAAAAATCTACTCATGGAATATTTCCTCTTCTATTTCACTAGACTTCGTGGGAGAACACACACAAAAGGTATATCCACATGATCACATCTTGCAAGTACCATAACTTTATATGGATCTCATGAGCCCTTCAAGGTGATCTTTTGAGTGTCTAAGTATTCAATTTATTACATGTATACAAAATTTTTATTGCTACTATTGGATTTTGCAATAACTAAGATATGACCTATTGCTAGTAGTAGATCATATACACTCCAGTCAACAAATTATTGAAAATAAAAATAGTAGAATGGATAAAAAATCTGAAAAAGAGAAAGAGAGAAAATAGAGACAACATTGCAAGAGAATTTTGAGAAGGCTCTCATCACTATCACAAAATGATCACCGAACTAGCTGAACCAGCTAAACTTGTGAAGGTCAGAGGAGAGTGCTAAATATATAGAAGAATAAGGGAGAATACATCCAAGAGGTGCATTAACTCCTAATACCCATAAACAGTGAGAATTTATCACCTACTAGTAAATGACAAGACATGTGGCATAACATCCTCAAGTGGAGACATGAGGGAGGTGGCACATAAAGCAAAAAGAGGGGGAGAAACCCAACTACCCCATAGACTACTCAAGTAAAAATAGAATAGTGGTTATGAGAGGTGGCACAACAAGCCAAAAGAGGATGTGTAACTCAACTACTCATGTGTGGGGAGAGAGTGACACATGTAGCTATAGTATTTTTCCATGTGTCCTCATATTACAACATCTAATAAGCCTAAGCAAGCTTAAATAATAATGTGTAGGAAAAAGAAATACCCCCTAACATAAGGAAAATAAAAAACCTACACTAACACCCCCCCTTAAGCATAGCTTAGGTGGGTGAAAAGATGATGGGTCCCGACAAATGAAACCATGTTAGGCACCGATGTACATATAAAATTCCACCAAAAGAAGAAGAAGGACCATCCTGCAAAAAGGAAGTACACCCCCCATAATGGAGAGAGAAATGAAGTGGAAGGACAAAGAATCCCCCCAAAGAGATCCAATGGTAGATGCTCAAAATTGTATGTAGAAGATGATCCAAAATTGTCGAACAATGTTCCTCCCCTTAGGAAGAAACAAAACCAAAGGTGTATGTGAGCTATCTCCCCACTCTTGAAAGGAATATGTAGGAAAAACATGTAAGATGAATGAGGTCCCTGAAGTTGACTCAAGTATCCCCATGTCAATGCTGAAAGTTGCCACAATCAAATTAGGCATTCTAGGCCACACTGCTGAAGATGATAAAATAGAATCTCCTAGAGATTGATGTAGAGCATAAGCCAACAAATCAAGTATCTCCTCTAAGGATGTCTTCTCCAAATGATGATCCAAAGTATCCACACTCATGTCAAACTATAAGGAATGATTATGTAGAGAATGAAGATGAGGGTCAAAGTGTTCCCTCACAACAACTGAAGAAAAGTTGACTTCATTGTAGAGAGATTAATATCATCAATAGTGTCTCTAGATCTGTAATATGTGTCTCCATAAACAAGTATGAAATACCTGTCAAGAGATCATCACTTAGAGTTGAAATTGAAAAACTATGTATGTCCTACTGCAAGGAATTACTGGAAACTTTCAAAGAAGCAACACTGGAATTTGAAGTAGCAATAGTAGATGATGATGGAGTATTAATGAATTGATCATCCACAAAAGATGTGTCCACACAAGATGGGGAAAAATAAGTCTTAGTGTCATCCACTATAGCTTGGTCATCCAAGGAAACATCACTTTTAGATGAAGATTCAATGTCTCGATATAACTATTGAATGATGGTCCAAGCAGTGAAAGGGCACTTAGTATGCTCAATATGATGCAAAATATCCTCAAATATAGTAATACATATTAGTCCATAGACCATGTCATTATTGTTAAACCATGCATTCTTTTGTTCATAGGAAATTAGTTCAGGAACAAGTCCTAGGAGATAGGGTAGTAGATCCTGCTCAAGGCATTGATTCTTTATCCCTTTCTTCCAAGAAAAATAGCTCTTTAAATTTAGCCTTACAACAAATTTGTGAAATTCATTACTAATATCCTTGATTAAACCCCAATAGTGGAAGTTTATCTCAGTTCATGATTACAATTAAACCCATTAAAATGTTTTAACCATGATGCATAAAATCATGTGTGAAAAAGAGAATATGTGCAAACAAGAGTCAACACAATGAACCCCCTCTTTCCACTAGTATCAAAAATTACCCCACTCCCCAAGATATTACAATGTTGGCACTTTATGATTAGTGCTTTTACAAGACTTTTCTAGATTACAAGGCTTTTAATAGCAAAAAATACAATATTTGATGCAAATTAATTTTTAAATAAAATCTAGAAAACAACCTTGCAGCTATGTTTTACTCTTCAATATCTTTCCAACACTTTTTTGTTTTTGAAAAAATGGATTACAAAAGTGAAAGATATGACATATTGAAGATAAAAAAAAAGCAACAGATTCCACCTGCAATATCTGATTGAAAAGGGTAGAAATTTTTATACAAACCTCTTTTTATGGAAAGTACTCATTTCTAGATTTCTGACAAGTACTCGTTTGCGAAAATTTGACACCCGAGGTAAAAGTTATGCAATTTTGAAAAAAGTTGCAAAATCTGCCTGTGAAAAATGACTCATGCCTATTTTTGACTTGATTTCTAAAATAATTATCAACTTTTTGCAAAAAGTAATGACTACCCATATGCTTTCTTGACCATGGGAATAAAACCCATAAATCTTTGTAAATGAGTGGAAGCTAGAATTTTGAAGCCAAAATGGAAACAACTCCAATAAAAATTTAGAATTTTTTTTACTTTGTCCTCCAATCTTTGATTTTGGAGAAATAAAAGTCAATCTTGACTTTCTAAAACCTTTTGGACACTCTAGAAATGCTGAAAATGCCTCCAATATTACCAAAAAGTTGCAATCACCTAGATCTCACAAGACACATACATATATAAACCAAATTAAATAGATGTTTATTTTTCCTTTAAATTGTTCTAATTCCCTAGGTCATTCGAGGATGTAGGAGAAGAGCATATACTTGGTTTTTGAGGAAAATTTCAGCAATATATTAGTCTCAAATCTCTGAATTTTTTTTTACAAAAACAATGATCTATACTAGACAAACCTGCTCTAATACCATGTTGGATTCTGTGATAACTGAGACAGGATCTATTGTCAGTAGTAGATCATATACACTTCAGTCAACAAATGATTGAAAATCGAAATAGTAGAATGGAGAAGAAACCTGGAAGAGAGAAAGAGAGAAAATAGAGACAAGACTACAAGAAAATTTTGAGAAGACTCTCATCTCTCACATAACGATCACTGAACTAGCTAAACTAGTTGAACTTGTGAAGGTCAGAGAAGAGTGCTCAATATATAGAAGAATAAGGGTAAATACACCCAAGAGGTGCATTAAATCCTACTCCCCATAAAAGGTGGGAGGTTATCACCTACTTGGTAAATGACAAGACATTTGGCATAACCTCCTCAAGTGAAGACAGGAGAGAGGTGGCACATAAAGCTAGAAGTGGGTGAGAAACCCAACTACCCCATAAACTACTCAGGTAAAAACAAAATAGTCGTTATGAGAGGTGGCACAACAAGCCAAAAGAGGATGTGTAACTTAGCTACACATGTAGCTATTGTATTTTTCCATGTGTCCTCATATTACCACATCTAATAAACCTAAGCAAGCTTAAATAATATTGTGTATGAAAAAGAAATACCCCCTAACATTTAAGGAAAATAAGAAGCCTACACTAACAACTACACATTAAAATATACACGATTCATTTAAAAATCACATTCACATCAAAGTGGGGATAAAATGTATAAATGAAAAATGTTTATTGATACTCTTTCACTTTCATATTTTTTGCCCGTTTTTAGATAATTTGTTGAAACATGTATATGATAATTGATTGTGCACTCTTGTGCAAATTCATCACCTTATACCTAGCTCTTATCTACACAAAATCGTATGCTAATTGTCATATCTTATTCCTATATACACATGTTCCCATGTAATCTTGACTTGCTTGTTTTCTATTCATAATTATCCATACAATGATCCCTAGATAGCATGTATCTATCACAATTTATCTTATTTATTTGGTCCCACATTAAGTCTATGGTCATGGGGTCTTCCTTGTAAGTGCAAACATAATTTTTCTAGGTTTAAATTTGAAAATTCAAATTTGGTCATTTTCCCCTCTTTACCTAAATCTTACCTAAGGCTAACTAAATATGTAAGATTTCATGCCATGTCCTAGTATTTAAAGGCATCATTTGTATTCATTTTACATCACTAAAAAGACATCAGAGATCTCTAATTCATTCTAGAGCATTTAGAAGAGAAAACAATAGTGATATATTTGAATATAATATATAAAAGATGTAATGAATATGATTCCTAGAAAATTATCTAATACCTTTAATCATTAAGTTAAAGTCGTTAATTTGACATCCTTACCTAATTTGACACGAGAGTTTTATTTCATAATCAATACAAACTAATAACAATACTAAATCATTTTTCCCATTATAATTCATACAATCTATTTTATATTACTCAAAAGATAGAATCTAGATATTGTGTCAAAATCTAAACCTAGATCAATGAATTCAACCTAAAATAGAGTGGATAAAAATATTCGTTTAGCCATAGTCATTTTAATGTCTTATCCATTAGCATACATTCATTGTTCATTGAACCAAGTGATTATATCTTTCTCATTTCCTTTTTAAAAGTGGTAAATACTTAAATAGGAGCAATCTACGTGGCTCTATCTTCTCCTCTATATTATAATTTAAGCTAAATATAATATGAATTATATAGATTAGTCTAGAGTTAGACTAAGCACTTAAGGTTGAT
Organism: Sequoia sempervirens; assembly: GCA_007258455.2. Taxonomy (NCBI): domain Eukaryota; kingdom Viridiplantae; phylum Streptophyta; class Pinopsida; order Cupressales; family Cupressaceae; genus Sequoia; species Sequoia sempervirens. Next base: position 344,807,214 of record VDFB02000008.1, read on the forward strand.
TTGATATTAGTGTAAACGCTGTTTAAGTATTCAACATTTACCAACCATGGATTGTATAAATAAATCACCGACCGCCACATATATCTGTCTTTTTTCGTAGCAGAACAATTATATATTGGATTCTGAGACAAACCTCCCCCAGATTTTTGGTCTAGTTGAGGACCAAATTTGGGATTTTCCTGAATATTCTGCAGTTACCTCCCCAACTCTTCGGGTATGCTTGACTGTGAGTTCTCCTATCATTGTATATAAAGAAATTGCAATAGAAATACAAACTCATTGACTAGTTATACTTCTTTTTTTTCAATATTTGTGAGGTGTAAAAGTATTAAATTGTTTGATTGACCAATTTTAACGTAGTTGGCTGCTCATGTGACTGGCTAATTCTTTTGTTACTCAACCGCATTTCCATTTGAATCCGGTTTTTTTGAGGTGCAGTCCACAATCTTGGGGGCGTACTTATGTTCTATAATTCCCCCCTCCCCCCACTTTGCATCTATACAATTCTCTTGCTTTTGCTTTACAGATCGCAAGACTAAACTACCTGCGGGCTGTTGAAGTTAGGAAAATGATTGGATATCTTTCTACTCCCGTTATCATGGGATATTTCCTGATATTGGGATTTGTTTTGGATTATATTGGCAATGCCATTATTTCTCTTCTTTCTTGGCTTGGGCTGCGTATGCCATTAGAGCCACACGGTTTTCACTCCGACCACTTCTCTCAAATTCCTTCTACCATTTCTTCTGATTTTGCTAGCAGGATTAGGAGTTCTTTGCCTCTCTCCACTTTTGGGGATTTTGCACAGAGGTTTGGTGAGATGGAGGACGATGTTCTGTGCGCCGTTTGCTTGAGCTTCTTTCATGAAGACGACGAAATTCGGGAACTCTGCAATTGTTGTCATGTATTTCACAGGCATTGTCTGGACAAATGGATTGATGGGGATCATAAGACGTGTCCTTGCTGCAGAAGCTATCTGCTTCCACACAACTTTGTGCATGCAGAAGTAGAGGACGATTATGAGATATAGGATTCGGCTGGAGCTTTTCAACTGTCAAACAATCAGTCATAATTTTATAGCTTATTCACTTCATCTTAAGAGATTTTATGGTTTGATGTTTGGAAAGAAATCGCCATTAAAGATTTGTTATAGAAGCATAAAGTGTAGATCTCCAAATGTTCTAGATATTTTACATCATTTCAAATTCATAAAAGTGCTAATGAATTGGGCATAAAGGAAGTTAATTAGTAAGATAGAACCTGTTTCCTCTTCAATATGATTGTGTTTGGAAGCTGTAATTATACTTACGCCATTGTAAAATATACAAGAATCTACTCTAAATATAAGGATGATAAATATTTTTAATGTCTTTTACTGCTGATATGGCCATGCTGACTTACAATGTTCTTGCATGTACTATCAAACAGAACTGAGGTTAACATGGATAATGAAGTACATCCAAATGTGGAATAAACGTTAAGGTTAAAGTGAAAATTACATTCACTTGTCTATGGGATTGCCATGCATGACTGAATTATGACAGAAAGAACATAAAAATTACTGTAATTGAAATTACCCGCTACGTATTATACATCATAGAAGGGTGTTTAAAACTTAATATTAAATGAGCAAGCTATCTTTGATGTGTCAAATTCATTTTCTGTTTATGATATTGTTTGTTCTCTTGTAAATAGTTAATAGCAATGTTATATCTTATATTTACCAAAATTAATAGATAATTAAATTATATAAAGCATACATCTTTATTATCTTTGAAATTCTTCTGCTCTCAATTGTGATACATATGCATTGCACACAACATATGACAAAATTGAACACCATGACACATAACTCAAGTGCCAATCTTTGCTTCATCACATGCTACTATATGTCTTTGCATAACCTCATGCAAGCACCTAATAACATCAATAGATATATACATGTGGACTTCAATGCTCATGGGCTAGAATGCCAATCATTACGATGCTCAACCCATAGGTGGTTTGAAGGCTGATAGCTTAGGACATAAATCATTACATCTTCCCACTCTTTTTTGTAACTATAATATAATATACATAATTTGCATGTCTTAAAATGGAAAGATAATAGATACCTAAATAGTTGTAGGCAAACTAGTTTGATGTGTATGCCTTTTTCTTATCATGTAAAGTCTCATTTTTTCATTGCTTAATTGGTAGCATTTATTACACATAGTCACTTCTAATTGTGAATAAGAAGTAGCATAAACAGATTTTGAGCATGTTTCAAGCCTAGAAAGGGTCATTTAAGGCCTCATATCTTACTCTAAAGATAAAATTAGGATGTTAAAAAATTCAATGACAAATATCTACCATCCTAGAGCTAATATTGGCTTGAAACTCACCTAGCATGTGCAATTTACAAAATCAAAGCTTTGGAAAAAATCTCAAATCCCAACACCTTCATATACAAACTTACTAAAAATAGAAACCTATTATTTTTAGCCCTTATTTACAAACCAAAAAAAATTTTAACAAAACTATTTTTTTTGGGTGATGCAAGATTTCTCTTACACCCCAGATGCTCCTTCATTAGATACCCAAGGGAATTTGAGAGGCACGACCTTGTCACATCTAAGGTGTTTTGAGGAAAACCAAGATGGTCAACTTTTGCCTTGGATAGCCATGACCAAAATTCAACAAGCCTTCCTTTCCACTTAACCAAGTATTATTACATGAATTCTCTATTGATTTGGCTATTGGGACTTCACTAGGTGACTTAGACGCCACTTTTCCATGGTATTATATTATGGTTTTATAATTATCATTTGGTTGTTTCATTCACTACTTTCTTTATTTTCTATTTTCTTGGGATGTAGTTAGCTTATCATAGTTTTATTTATTTTTATGTTTTTAGTACTACACTAGATCTAAGTGTAGACCTATTTGTATCATGTGAAGGATCCTTGTCTAGATCACATTGCAATTAATATTGTTATTGTAAATTTTAGAGGTTATAGTTTTTCTTCAAATGGTTTTCCCAATATAATCATTGTATTATTGTAAATGATTCTTTTTGTTTCTTTCCTAAAACTTATTTTAGATTATATTTTATATTCATCTATCCTCTTAGATTAGCATGCGAATCATTTCTACACATTAGACTCCTTTCATTGTGTATCTGAGCTTGATTAGCTCAAGCCTTAGGTGGTAGGAATAAGATTTTTGTACCAATTTTCCTTTATGTCAGGGCATATGTAGTGATCTATTTTTAATTAAAAGAAAATAATTTATAGATTAGAGATAGAAAATTGAGTAGTAGTAAATTTTATTTTTCAAATCTAAAGATGGAGGATTTGATCATTAACCAATATTTATGAGTTTTAGTATCTAGATAGAAATAAATTATAATATCCCTAGATGATTGGGTAGTGATGGGTAAAAAGGAAAGAATCATTACCAAGATTTATTTTATAAGTTTTTATTATTAAATATGTTGGTGTCATCCACGTCCCAAGAGCACCATCTATAAAAGTAACCTTCACAGAAAATGAGAGAGGCAACACAAGGCCATCTCACCATAAAAGAGTAAATAAAAAATGAGATGAATAAAATACATACTAGTACAACCTTTCAAAGGAAAGAAAATATATGATGGGTGGGAAAACTACCCACACGGGAAAAAACCACTTGGGAGATTAAATGAAAAATTAAGCCTAAGTAAACTTAAGCAGGTAAATGGTAAAAACCATTTACTCCAACAAAGTATCTATGAAGAATCCACTATAAAATTTCTTTGATAAATGTATGGGAACTATACCATGCTAAATGCTTGGTTAATTAGATTTTTCTTTAGAAGAATATATACACCATAAGGATGATTGATGGTGATTCTATTTCTAAGCACCCAAATGTATTCAACATCATTTTAACCTACTTATAAATTGTGTTTGTGAATATGAAAAAGAAAAATTTATGCATGACCCTTTTGTATTCTTTTCTAAACTCATGTGACTACATAATAATGGTTATATGAAGAATTTTTTATGTAGACACCTAAAATTGTCCTAGCCTGCAAACTAGCATACATCACTGCATTTCACATCATCAAGCATCAAAAGCATCAAATGCATCAAAAACCCTAATTTCCTCTATTAATTGAATAATGCAACATTATTTAATTAATTCACCTTTTCATCAAATTTGACCAATTAAATCAATTTAATTTATTTAATATTATCCTAATATAACTTTATTCCTTTTGATTGATTAAATAATGCCAAATATTTAATTAGTCGCTAATTCACTTTATTCCCCTAAGTCAATTAAATTGTTAAATCATAATAATTTAATTAACACACTTTCCCTCCAAATTTGAATAAATTGAATAAACTATTCAAATCATCATCAAAAATCAAATCAAACTAATGCAACTTTGTTTGTAAAATTCAAATTTGATTTGCATGTTCAACTCGAAAAAGGATTAATTAATTAAATCAATGAATTGAATTATCCTCACCAACTTTCATGATTGAGTAAATTGCTGCCAACATGATTTCGTCACCAACTTTCCTCAATTCCACAATTTTCTCTACATAATTTCCTCAATCCCATTGAAGGATCAAATTAATTTCTTCAATTTCATGAATTGCTCCACCCACTTCATCAATTCCACAAATTTCTCAACAAGATTTGTTCAATTACACTAATCATGTAATCTATTTTTGCACAAATTATACCCATCTAAATCCTCTCAACATCTTTATATTGTTGATCAGGATATTCTACTAAATGATCTTGATCGTCCATTTCAAATCATAATTTCTATATAGCAAACCTCTTTCCTCAAAAAAAAGGATTGAAGAATAAACCTATCTTGCACAACGAAGTACTGCCGAGATCATAACCAACATTGACAATGCTTCAACACATTTCTTTGATCAACACATGCATAGCATCAAAGCTTCTCGCATGTAACAATGGAGGCTTCACAGTGATATGAACAACCTAAAATATTGCGAACACACTCTGACATGGGATCGTAATCTTTCTTTTGTTTTAAATTTGTTTTGATAATTGTAGGATTTCATTGTTTGTTTTCAATAGCTTAGAAAGTCATTTTGATAAGTGAAGGAATAGATCTAGATTAGTTTTTTTGATTAATATTAGCATCTATTTAATTGCATTTATCTTGCTTAGTCTTTATGATTTCCCCCTCACACATTATGGCACACCCGGTGGGACCATGGTCCTAAATACTAATGTTTTTATGAGTTTAAATTGAAGTTGCAAGTTTTGGAAGTGCTTTGGAAAAATCCTCATGCACTATTCTAGGAATTTTCATACCTGCTATCATGGATTCAGGGCATTGACCTTGTTTTTGGTGCACTTGACCCCGATTTATGTACTTTTGAATTTTTCCCATGCCTTTTTCTTCTGACAGAGGGAACTCTTAAATTTTTCTAGCACTTTTGCTCTCTGACAAAGGGTACTTTTGTTGGTTTTTTTGTGCTTTTGCTATGTTAACTAGTGCCCAAGATCTACATGCTAAATTTTTGTTTTCTATACTAACAAACACCTAATTTGAATGTGTGAAAGTTATTAATGTTTATGTATGCATGATTGAAAAACCACTAACACCTTTCTACAAGGAAGATGAACGGTCAAAGGGTTTCAAAATTTCAATGCTTTTTAAGTTATAAATCCTTCATTTTGGTGCTTAAAAAGAACCCTACAAACAACACATTTTCATTTAAGTGCTCTAAAATGAATCATTTTCAATGCCTTTTAAGTTAAAAATCCTTCATTTTGGTGCTTAAAAAGAATCCTACAAACACCACATTTTTTTAAGTGTTTTAAAATCAATCATTTTCGAAGTTTTCTTAAGTTAGGAGAATCTTAATTTGGTGCTTAAAAAGAACCCTTCAAACAACACATTTCAATTTAAGTGCTCTAAAATGAACTCTTTCCAAGCTTTCATAGTTAGAATTTTTTCACTTGGTGATTAAAAGGAACAACACAAAAAAAAAATCAATTGGTGCTCTAACAAGGTTTTTAAGCTTTCAAATTAAACACTTGGGATGTTTGATTTCCTTTTTATTGACCATAACAATTTTCTTTTGTTGATGCATGATCAAATTCATTTTTGTTGACCAAGTAAGACCATGATCTAGGAACACTCAAATTTTGGGCTTTAAAAATGAACAAATAAAGTTGTTTTGTTTTGTACCTTTGCTCTTGTATTAACTGATATCTAGAACACTTCCATTGGGTGCTTTTAAAAAGAACAACTGCAATCTTGTACACACTTAAAATTCTCATTTTTTTTGTGTGTGGATAGCATCATTCGAGGTGCAAAAAAATAATACCGTGAGGAATTGCATATCATGTTTTACATTTTTTGCAAGCTAGGTCTTTGTTTTCTCCCCTCAAACCTTTTGGAAATCTTTGGTGAGCGAAAACATCTTGAGCTTCACATTTTTATTTTCAAAGCATACCTTTTTAGAGGGCTTACCTTTTGAGACACATCCCGCGTTGGAGAACTCAAAGGTGACCCAAGTAGTACTCCTTTTTTGGGCCACTATATAAATAATTGTGGGTGTGAGGAAACTTCTCATATGTTAGGTGACGCCATTTTATACTGACGTGAGTCTCCCCTAGTATTTGTGTGATACGTAAAAACTCACAAGGGCTGGGAGGCCTCTTAATTGAGCAAAACGCTGCATGTATAGACATCTGAAACTAATAATCCCAAAAAATTACTAAGAGCCAAATGTTTATAGAAGCTATCCCTTGTATCCAAATCATACTCTAAATTGGTGCATTATAATTTACATATGAGAAGTTACTTAGCAATTCCAACTTATGGTTGAGCATACAAAGCCTCTCCATTCATTGCATGCAAAATCATCCATTTGGGGCATGAGGAAATCCAACCAAGGAAGAAGTGCCTATACCTAGGGTGGACTTTAGCTTTCACAAAAAAATGCCAAACTTGTTCAAACATCAAACATTGTGCTTGAATTTAAAATGACTATGTTAGAACCAACACTAAACCATGTGATGGTTGAATCACAAACCATTTGACTTAGTGTATGCTTTTAAAATAAGCCCTATATTTTCTCTTCTTAAAGGATCTCCTTATAGGTTTCTGAATATTTAGGCTACATTGGTTCAAAGTAAACATTGGAAACTATGGCTTGGGTATCGTGATTTCACAACTTAAAGCCATAGACATACATGTCACACAACTACATGATTTTTATGTCAATCAAAGTTGTTGTATCACTTACCAAATCTGGAAACAAATCAAGACATCCAAAAACTACAAGAAAAACATCAACGATGTTGCCAAATACTAAAACTAGAAGACAAATTTGAATAAAGGTCGCTTCTACTATTGTTTCTAGCGCTTTTGACTAATACTTCATCACACTTGCTAGAAAAATCTCACTTTTTCTCTGTCTTGTAAATTTCACTAATGAAAAACTATTGCATTTGACGAAACCTATGCACTTGATGCAAAAAATAGCACACTTTCTCTTTTTATGCCACAATTGCCAAACATTTTCAAGCACACTTGCCAGAAAACTAGCCACATTTTCTAGAAAAGCTCACTTTTGAATGATTAAATTACCTCATTGGAAAAAAACATACATAATCCACACATGACAATTAGAAAAATGAATCAAAGCTTCTTACAAGATCCTTGTTTGAATGAAAGAATCATAAACCCAGATAAGTCATATAGTCCTTCATCCACTCTCAGCATTCCATCCTACTTTTGGAAATTAGAATAAAAAAAAAACATAGATTATTCCCTCACTCACATTTTGAAGATATAAACAATTACTTGAAACTCATAGCTAGTTCAAGTAATTTTGTCCACAACATATCCTCTAGAAGAAGTGAGATGTCAATTCAGTCCCCTCAACATTTTGAGTTTTGAGAATAGTGTCAATTCTAAACAACACTCAAAACTTAGGATCTTGAGCTTCATAACAAATCATATCAAAACATCCACACTTTCACCATATGAGCATTTGGCAACCAGTTGCTCCAGTTCAACAACCAAACCTTATATCACCAATCCTCCAACAAAGTCTCACCCACATTGAAGGTGAACAAACTTATATCATTATTAGTTTAAGGACCTTCATATTTGAGAAGAATGAAACACCAAACCAATAGAGAAACAAAAAAAACATCTTGGATATTTAGAGGAAGAGAAAGAAAACCTAGAAATAGGAAGATGTGTGTTACCACCTCCTATGTGGCAATAGGTATCCATCATTCATGATCTTTGGCAAGAGAAAAATCCTTAAGTGGAAATCCATATTCCAACTTTCAAAGAACCATCTTAATCTAAAGTTTTCCAAAGGGTACATCTTGATAAGATATTACACCCATCAAAATCGACTAAACTATTTCTATTTACACTTTTTGATGGGCCAACCATGCTTAGATACTCCATAGAAAATTCCATAAAATAAAATTCCTAAAAAATAAAATCCTAAAAACAAATGCATTCTTTTTCCATAGTTATGATTCATGAAAATAATCACAAAAGTTTGGTAGTTGTTTATGACAACTATGAGATCACAACATAAAAAGAACATGGAATAAAAAAAAGCAACACCAACATCCCACCAACAAACACCATGAATGAAGAACATTTCCCATGGGACTATAAACCGAGTGACCTTGAAACACCTCAAAAGAGACCTAGATACAAAGACACATTTAGTGAGCAAGACATAAACTGCAAATGATGATAGGTGTTGGAATAATCTAAGTAGGACCCAAACAAAGTACTCATAGAAGAAGTAGATGCTAAGGAGGAAATAAATGAGGAAGAACCATTTCAACACTCCAACAACCCCAAGGTGCTCATCTACTAATGGAAAATTTGTTGAAAAAGGACCCAAATTCTTACTTATTCAAGTTTGCATAGAGTGGTGCTAAATTTCAAATAGACTTCAACATGGAGGCTCTTAAAGATCCTAACATTATTCCCTTAGAGGATAACTCGGTTGTGAGACATATATCTAAACCCACAAAAATTCTAAACATGTCACTTGTATTCTAAAAAAAAATTGTTCAACTAATGGAAAACACATTGTATAGAAAACCAAATCAAATCAAATAAGTGGCAATGGCCCAAGAGTATAAAGGAGGACCTTCCCAATATGTATCACAAAGCAGCAATCCTCCACTAGGACATTACATACTTCAAAACACTTTGTATGTTGACCCTTCCCAAAACATGTAGTATCATCAACAAGGTCAACCACAGGGCCCCCTTTGTTAGGGTTAGATAGGTAGATATTTAACAATTAAATGCAAATTTAATTAATAAACAAAGGAAATAAAACACACATAGAATACATTATAACATAGAGAATTTAACATGGTTCACCCAATCTAGGCTACATCCACTAAATCGCAACCATCCAATGATTTTATTATCCAGTGCAAAAACCTATTACAATCTTGTGAATAATTGCGTTTTTCATCATACTATAACCCACATCTAAACTCCTTTTTAACAAGCTTAGAAGCTTCCAAATTAGGGTTCTACAAAGTTTTTTCCTTTTTTCTGAACCCCTGCCCGGGGCCTGGCCCAGCCCCAGACCTCGGCAAGGATGCATGTTGGGGTGTACAGTATAGCATGATTAGTCACCACATACCAACAATCTCCCACTTGGAGACTGATCAGGCTCCACACCAACACAATCTCCTACTTGGAGACTAATTCTGGATGACACTGCTGCACTTACAGCTCCCACTAGAAATAAGTACCTTGGACCCTGCTACTCTGTTATACTTGAATTCAACCTTGAAGGCCAACCGAAGCTAAAGAGGAGCTCAACTTCTCCCTTGTCACCACCTTCATAAACATATCTACTAGATTGGCATTTGTATGTATCTTGTCCAGCTTGACCTGTCCATCCTCCAACACCAACTGAATGAAATGATATCTCAACTATATGTGTTTTGTTTTAGAATGCAAGGCAAAATTCTTTGCATGATGTAGAACACTCTAGTCGTCTGTAAACAAGTAATTTCTAGCCTGTTGTTTTCCCAACTCATCCATGAAAAGTTGCAGCCATATCATCTCTTTTTCCACCTCTGTTGTAGCAACATACTTTGCATCTGTGGTGGATAAAAAAACTACCTTTTGTAATTGAGAAATCCAACTTACTATTGTCTCACCAACTGTAAATACATAACCTGTGGTACTCTGCCTGGTATCTATATCCCCTACCAAATCTGAGTCAACATAGCATTTTAAATCAGTATTAGAGCCCCCAAAACATAAACATTTATTGGATGTACCTCTCAAGTACCTGAGAATCCATTTTACCGCATTCCAATGCTCAATTCTAGGATGACTCAAATACCTATTAACATGAACTCCTATGACATGTGCAATATCTGGTCTCGTGCATACCATGGCATACATTAAACTGCCTATAGCTGAAGCATATGGTACCTTGGACATTTTTTCTTCCTCCTCTTGTGTCTTTGGACACATATCCTTAGTCAATTTAACATGACTAGGCAAAGGTGTGCTGATAGCTTTTGCATTCTCCATATGAAATCTTTGCAACACCTTTTCAACATAATTAGCTTGAGATAAAAACATTTTTCTATTTTTCCCATCTCTACAAATTTTCATACCAAGGATTTGTTTTGCTGCCCCCAAATCCTTCATAGCAAAAGATTTTGCTAACTGTTGTTTTAGCTCACTTATGTAATCCATGTTAGACCTAGCTACAAGCATTTCATCAACATATAAACATAAAATAATGTATCCATCATTATCCAACCTCTTAAAATAAACAAAATGGTCAGAATTACACTTGTTGTAGCCTTGCTCAGCCATAAAACTATCAAATTTCAAATACCATTGTTGAGGTGCTTGCTTCAATCCATATAAACTTTTATTCAATCTGCACACTAGTTTCTCCTTACCTTTGACCTCAAATTCTTGTGGTTGTTCCATATATATTTCCTCTTCCAAATCACCATGGAGAAAGACTATTTTAACATCAAGCTATTCTAAATGCAAATCTTTAGCAGCCACAATACTTAAAAAAATATGAAAAGAAGTCATTTTAACACCTGGAGAAAATATCTCATCAAAATCAATACCCTTTTTCTATGCAAATCCCTTTACAACTAATCTGGATTTAAATCTCTTCTTACATCCACCCTCCTCTTTCATCCTATAAACCCATTTGTTTGGTAAAGCCTTTTTACTTGTAGGCAACTTGCATAATTCCCAAGTCTTATTTTTCAGCAAGGAGTCCATTTCTTCTTCCATTCCATGCTCCCACTGAACCTTGGTATCCATCTGCATAGCGTCATCATAATATTTTGGTTCACCAACATCAGTTAAAAAACTAGTATACAAAGAGGGAAAGAATCTTTCTGGAGGTCTACTTATCCTTGAAGATCGTCTAACAAGAGTTTGTGGTATTTGTTGTTGTTGTTGCGGAGCATGAAGAACCACTAAAACATCATTGTTTGGAATATCATCCAACACTACATAATCATTTTCTTTCTTCTCATGTTGTAGCAATAGATCTTTGTACAAAAACTTTCTCATTGAATATGACATCCCTACTTCTCACAATTTTTTGATTTTCAAATTCCCAAAGTCTATAACCAAATTCATCAATGCCATATCCAACAAATATACATTTCTTTGATTTTGCATCAAGCTTGGTTCTATTTTCAAAATCTACATGTGCAAATGCTTTACAACCAAAGGTTTTGAGAAAAGAGTAACTCACCTTCTTACCTTTCCATGCTTCCTCTGGAATACCACAACCCAAAGGATTAGAGGGACCTCTATTAATTAAATAAATAGTAGTGTTTATAGTATTTTCCCCCATTTTTAAAGGCAGCCCAATATGCAATCTCATAGTCTGTGCATGGTTCATTATTGTTTTATTCATATGCTCAACCACTCTATTTTCCTATGGAGTCCTTGGAACCATTTTCTACCTATGAATACCATTAGAGGAACAATAATCTTCAAAATCTTTGCTGCAATACTCACCACCATTATTAGATATGAGACATTTTACCTTTTTACTCATCTCATTCTCAACCAAGCTTCTTCATTTTTTAAAGGTTTCAAATACATCAGATTTTTACCTAAGGAAATAAATCCATACCTTCCTAGTTGCATCATCAATGAATGTAACATAATACTGAGAGCCACCGAGAGAAGATACCTGAGCTAGTCCCCATACATCCGTATGCAGAAGCTCCAATTTCTCATCTTTTTTTTGCTTCCCATCCTTGAGAAAACTTACTCTCTTTTGTTTTCCATACACACAACTTTCATAGAAATCCATATTAACACATTTTAGACCTGGTAAAACATTATTTGAATGAATTAATTTCATACCTTTTGCACTTATATGCCCAAGTCTATTATGCCATAGTGCTAATTCAGAGTCCACAACAAATGTATGATCTTCTACCTATTGAACTGCAACAATTGTTCCTTAACATTGACCTTTTTCCATAACAATTAAAGTAGAAGGAACAATATGACCTATACAAAGATATAAGGTGCCTACTTTCACACATTTTCCTACCACTAAGGCACCCTTTGTGACCTCCAAATTTTTATCACTAAATGTAACAACACAACCTTCATCATCTAGTTGCCTTGCTAAAATTAATTTTTTGCATAACTTTGGAACATGCCTTACCTTATGTAGTAGCCAATGATTCCCATTCTGCAACTTAATCTTGATTCTTCCCTTTCCAACAATCTGACAGGGTTCATTATCTCCTAAATAAACCATCCCAAAATCCCCTTGGACATAATAAAGAAAATAACTTCTATGGGGGGTAGCATGAAATGAAGCCCCTGAATCTAACACCCAAGAATCATCAACATTATCAAGGGAAAGAATCAAAGCATCCTCATCATATTTATTGCTTACCACATTTTTCTCTTTACTTCCTTCCTTTTTGTCTCCTTCTTTATTTTTTTGAGACCAACAATCTTTCTTTAAATGACCCAGCTTACCACAATACTAGCAATCCCTCTTGTCTCTAGATTGGGACATTTTTTCCTTTCATTTTCCTCACGAGTTCCCATGATTTTTGGAATTGTTTCCTCTCTCCTTTGTTCTGCCCCTACTTCTGCATTCAAAACACTTCCTGATGTGGATGTTCCACCTAAGCTCTTCCTACGAATTTCCTTGCTCAAAATAACACCAACAACGTCATCAAATTTCAATGTATTTGAACCATAAACATAATTGCTAATAGCCATTACCAAGCTATTCTAGTTTTTAGGCAAAGAACACAGAATCAAAAGATCCCTAACTTCTTCATCAAAGTTTACTTTTACAGAAGTTAATTGACTGGTGACCGTATTAAACTCATTTAAATGATCAAAAACTAACCCACCTTCTACCATTTTCATATTAAATAAATGCTTCATAAGAAATATCTTATTTGAAGTAGAAGGCTTTTCATATAACTTCACTAGGGTTTCCATCAACTCTTGAGTTACCTTTGTTGTTGTAATATTGAACACCACCGATTGTGCCAGGCATAAATGAATACTTCCAAGAGCCTTTCTATCCAAAATATCCCAGTCCTCATTAGACATTGTTGCGGGATTCTTGGTTTTCCCTTCCAATGGCTGCCATAAATCCTTTTGATAGAGATAGTCATCCATCTACATCTTCCATAACTGATAGTTCTGCCCATTAAAATTCTCAACCTTCTTACCCTCATTTGCCATTACTCCCACTTAATCGTGAGACCTTCCTACAGACAATAATCGAAACACAACCTACTTCGATACCACTTGTTAGGGTTAGAAAGGCAGATATCTAGCAATTAAATGCAGATTTAATTAATAAACTGAGAAAATAAAACACACATAGAATAAATTATAACACAGATAATTTAATGTGGTTCACCCAATCTAGGCTACATCCACCAAACCACAGCCATCCAATTATTTTATTATCTAGTGCAAAAACCTATTACAATCTTGTGAATAATCACGTTTTTCATTATATTGTAACCCACATCTAAACCCATTTTTAACAAGCTTAGAAGCTTCCAAATTATGGTTCTACAAAGTCAGTTTTTTCCTTTTCTAGTGATGACACGAAAAAGTAGGAGGAAAATTTTTCTCGAGGGCTGTCGGCCCCGAACCCCTACCCGAGGCCCAGCTTTACCCCGGACCCCGACAAGGATACATGCTGGGTTGTACAGTATAGCATGATTATTCACCACATACTAGAACCCTTCCCAATCAATAATATGGTCAACAAGGTGGACCATAGGGTCCCCTTCCCAATCAGTAGTATAATCAACAAGGCGGACCACAAGTTGCCCTTCCTATTCAATAGTACCATTAACAAGGTGGACCATAAGGTCCCCTTCACAATCAATAGTACCATCAACAATGTGGACCATAGGGTCCCCTTCTATATTAGTACCAACAACAAGGTGTGCCACAGGGTACCTTTATTCATCACATCAACAAGGGAACCCGTTAATGCACCATCAGGGAAAACTTCAATATAAGTCTAACTCAAAAATAAGGAATTTCACAGGGAACCCTTCTCAATTCATCCCATCAACAAGGAAACCTTCAACCTAGGTCATCTCTTCAACAAGGTAACTTTCCAATGCACCATTAGGGAAACCTTCAACATATTTTACCCCAACAACAAGGTGTACCACATGGTACCCTTCCAAATTCATCCTATCAAGAAGGTGTCATGTTAACGCATCATCAAGGGAACCTTCTAAACATCACATCCCAACAACAAGGTGTACCATATGGTACCCTTCCCAATTCATCCTACCAAGAAGGTGTCCTACTAATGCATCAACAAGGTAACCTTCACTATAACTCATACCAACAACAAGGAGCTAACCCCCTTTATTTTCAACAAGGAGCTAACCCTCCTTACACTCAACAAGGACCTAACCCACCCTATATTCAAAATGGATACCAAGGTTCAATACCCTTGTTCTACCCAACTTATGGCCAAAAAATGTTGTGGGAAAACAAGGCTATTTTACACAAGACTTGCAAACAAATGTACTGAAGACTAAGATGGAACTACAACTAGAGGAGATGAACCAAAAGATAACAGAAATGTAGGTAGGAAAACAAAAGAAAACCTATACCCTTCAGGAAATATGTTCATTCCCATTTGATCCTTCCATCACTATCCTACCCTTCCCAAAAATATTTAAAATACACAAGTTCTACAAGTACAAAGGAAGAGGATATCTACTAGAGAACGCATGATATTTTTCATAAAAATGTATGGAAGTACAAAAAAATGATGCTTACCTCATGAGGTTGTTTCCACATAGCCTTATAGGTCATGCCATGGAGTGGTTTTCTAATCTATCATTGGGAATTAAAACCTTCAATGAACTATCTAGAAAATTCATAATTCACTTCTCCTTCAACATAGAGCAAGATGTCACCATCACAAATTTATCCAAAATTAAACAAATTCAAGGAGAGTCCTTTAACCCCTACCTATAGAGATGGAGGTACAAAGCTAGTTGATGTAAATGGCCCATTCCTGAAAAGGAATTGGTAGATATCTTCATCTCGAATATCGTACTCAAGATAAACTACCAACTCACTATGTTATGTCCCACAAAATTCAAAGAAACCATTGAAAAGGGATTACATATTGAGAGAGCCCTCATAGCATAAGGAATCCTTAAACTGATAGCTCGAAGATAGTCCCTCTAGTTCAAACGATAAACCTAAGATTTGGGAAAAGAACAAGAATGTTACAAATGATGGAGTAGTTGATGCTAGAGCACTATGGAATGAAGAAAACAAGCCTCAAAACAAACAAAAAGTTGCAAAAACGAGCTATGTTCCAAATGGTACACAAAATAACCAAATTTCCTATACCAAGAATAATCAGGCAGTCAATGAAAAAAAAAAATCAAGGAGGGAAAGAGGCAATAAAATCAACCAAGGATATATTTCATGGTACTAGGTGAGTCACTTGAGACAGTCATGCATAATATAATATAAAAAAACATCATCAAACTTAATGATCACCCAAACTATGAGGAACCTAGCTTCAAAACACCATGCTACAATGAGGACTTGTACGAATTCCACAAGATCAAATGACACACAACAAAAAATTGCATGAGACTCAAGCACCTCATCCAAGACATGATAGAAAAAGGAGAAGTGGATGCCAAACATTTTATCAGAAACAAGGGCCTTCAAATATACACAAACGCAATCCCAAACCATGCTAAAAGGAATGACAAAGGAAAGGACCAAGATTACCATAATGCTAACTACATTTGTGGTGACATGGTTATAGGAATCCTCTCACAAGTTGATGATAATAGGTAAAATGTAGTGACTATACAAGGTAGAGACAACAAATGTAACATAACTACCTATTGAGGGAGAGTTACAATAAAAGGATCTCCTCCTAAATCCATGGATAAGTCATCAAATGACTAAAACATTGTGGAACAATTGAAGAAGACTCTAACCTTCATCTCAATCCTAGAACTGCTAAAACTATCACCCGCACATAGGGAGATATCAAAAAATGGATTAGAAGCATCAGTCCCTAATGAACTTGATCCTAGTTAGTTCCAAGCCATGGTTGGAAAAATCACGACCAAAAATCATTTAGTATTTTCCAAGAAAGATCTTCCACAAAGAAAATTCCACAACTAAGCTCTCTACATGGAGGTTGGTGTTCATAAAAACATGGTCAAGTAAGTATTGATAGATAATGGTATGGTTCTAAATATATGTACCTTAAAATTCATTATAAATTTGGGGTATTTTGATGATGTGATAGACAAAGGAAAGAGCATTACTGTAAGGCCTATGATGACCTTGAAAGGAATTTAGAAGTGGTAGTTAGGCTACTAGTGTAGATAGGACCAGCCACAGAAACTGCATTCCAAGTAATTGACCTTGAGTTGTCATATAACCTCCTCTTAGGATGCCCTTGGATCCATGCATTACAAGTAGTACCATCGACCTTTCACCAATTCCTAAAGTTTCCTCATGAAGGAAAAGAGATGATGCTATACGTTGATCTTGAACCCTTTCATTTTTGTGCAAAGTTGGAGGAGAAGTATAATAAAATGCAATGAATACCTAGCAATGACACATCCTTCCATTCATTCTCATATATTGTCCCTTCCACGCTACCATCAACCTCAACCAAAATAATATCAAGTGAGCAACCAAAAATGGAAACCAAGGTTCAAGTACTAGACAGGGGTAATGGAAACTACCACTTCAACCAAGCATTCTACATTGGTATGCTTCCACCAACACCCAAAGTCTATGAATTTCTGAAAGAGATCAATCATACTCAGACAATGCAAGTGATAGCCAAACCCATGATCTTCACCAAGTGGGTGGGCATGAAAGATGAAGAAATATTCAAAGAGGACTTATCATCCATGATTTACAAGGAGGACCAAAAAGAACCAGAAATGCCACAACCCATTCTAATTTATCCTAAAAGTAGAGGTTATCAATTAGCTAAAAAAAAGGGATATCAATAAATAGGTGGCCTTGGGCTACAAAAATAAGGCTAATGGGAGCTTATCATAGTGGAATAGAGAAAGAAAAATATGGGACTAGGTTATGATCCAAGAGATGTGGTTACTTCAAAAATCGAACGAACCTCTTTTAAGAAACATGAAACTTCTACTAGCATTAAGAAACTGGATATATACCATATCAAAACCATTTCCAATATCTATTATTATTCAAGAATGGATTCTAATGAATACGAATGGGATTCTTCATCCTTTATCACTGGATATGATTTCCCCACTTCTAGTAATGACAACCTAGACACCCAATGGGAAAAAGATACTAGAGCCATACTAACTATTTCAACAACCTCTATAAGCTTTGTGGATAATGATAGTAGCCTACCCCTCTACTACCTACAATTGATAGATTGGGACCAAAAACAACATACACCTATTCTGGATCAATTCTAGAATGATGAGGCAATCATAGAGTTCATAGGACTTCAAACAGACATACGAGCAGGGGATCAAAAAGAAGGGTTCGTCATGGACCTTGAATAGGATGCATACTTCAGTGGAGAGATTGAATCTTCTAGTTGCAGAAATGAAGAAGAAAACATGTGATCCCCTAGAGAAGACCACAATGTGGCTCTATCAAATCCTGAAAAGAAGAAAATAAAGGACACATCTGATAGTGAAAACCTCCCTAAGGCACCCAAGGATGGAAGGTTCAATCTCCCCATATTGGAATATCAAGAAAAATCAACACTCTTGGTAGAAGAAACAAAGTCCATAAATGTTGGCAGTGTAGAAGACCCAAAGATAACATACCTTGTGGCATCGCTTGATCCTAATGAGAAAGAGAACTTAACAACATTCATCAATGACATGAAAGTAAACTTTGCATGGACCTATGCAAATATGCTTCAATTAGATCTAGCACTAGTGGTACATCATTTTTCCATTTCCCCTAGAGCAAATCCTATCAAGCAAAAACTCATAAAAATGTATCCTCATATTGCATTTTGGTAAATATAGAACTAAAAAAGTTAGTAGATGTGGGTTTCATTAGACCCATCGACTATCTAGAATGGATATCAAATCTAGTACCAATGTCAAAGCCTTATGGGGGCATAAGGATTTTCACAGACTTTAGAAACTTGAAAAAATCCTACGCAAAGGATGACTTCCCCTTCCTAGTATTGACATGATCGTGGATCTAACTGTAGGGAATGAGATGCTATACTTAATGGATGGTTTTTCTAGATACAACTAGATAAAAAATCTCTCTAGACAATCAACACAAAACAACATTTACTTGTATTTGGAGGACCTTCTGCTAGAATATAATGCCATTTGGTCTAAAGAATGCACGAGAAAAATATCAAAGAGAAATGAAGACCATATTCCATGATATGCTACATATAATCATGGAAGACTATAAGGATCACATTCTAGAAAAGTCATTCAAAAGGGAAGATCATTTGACCAATCTTGAATTTTCTTTTGATCAGATAGAACAATATAATTTAAGACTCAACCCTAAGAAGCATGTGTTTGGAGTAACATCCGAGAAGTTATTAGGATACATAGTGTTAAGAAGAGGGATTGAAGTGGATCTTGAAAAAGTAAAAGCTAGTCTAGAGATGCCTCCACCAAAGACACAAAAATAAATGAGGAGCTTACAAGGGAAGTTGCAATCCATCAGGTGATTTATAGCATAGCTGGAAGACAAATTTCACCCTTTCACACATCTCCTACATAAGGATGTCACCTTCAAGTGGGATGGGAGATGTGAATTAGCATTCCAACAAGTCAAGGAATACCTACTTACTCCTATATTCATGCTACCTATTCCATATAAGGAAATGGTACTCTATGTGTCTACAACACAAGCAATGTTGGGAGCTTTCCTAGCCCAGCTAGATGATGATAACAAAGAAAGGGTGGTCTACTACATCAATTGAACACTAGTGGGATACAAGTTTAACTACTCGCCCATGGAAAGAATGTGTCTCTCAGTTGTATTAGGGACACAAAAGTTGAGACACTACATCTTTTAAAAAAGCTATACTTTATTTCAAAATTAGACCCACTAAAGTACCTACTAGCAAAAGCAACCCTAATAGGTCGAATTTCCAAATGAGTGATGATCCTGAGTGAGTTTGATATAGAGTATGTGGATAGAAGAGCCAACAAGGGACAAATCATAGCATACCAGCTGGATGAAGCACCCACAGATGACCACAAGCCTATCATGGTGGAATTTCTAGATGAAAGTATACTGATGACAGAACAAACATGCCATTAGACTCTATACTTTGATGGGTCCCACACTCAACATGGCTCTAGAGCAAGTATTCTATTTCTCACACTAGAAAGAGATAATATACCCAAGGCATACAAGATTTATTTCCCATGCATGAACAATATCTCAAAGTATGAATCTATAATCACATGGCTCAAAATGGCTATTGAATGGAGAATAGAAGAGCTACATGTCTTTGAAGACTCTCATGTAGTGATTATACAAGTGAATGATGAGTACCAAAAAATGGAAGAAAAATGGATGCCATATAAAAGGATGGTGGATAGCTTCAAGGAATATTTTTTCACAATAACCTTTGAAAAAATTCCTTAGATCAATAATAGAGTTGTCAATCCAATGGCAACAATAGGATAACTTCTTGATATTCCACAAATTGTTCCTAAGAATGAGTTCCTCATGGAATAACTGCTCATACCTCCATTTGACATCCTAAAATTAGAACTGGTATGTGTTGTTGTTGGTCCTAACTCCCCATGGTATGAAGATACATTCGGCTACATCTAGCATGGTATCATACCACTTGAACTAATAACCACTCAAAAGAAATCTTTCACCCATAGAACTTCTCGCTTTACAATCCTATGCGATACCCTATACTGTGATAGTCTAGATGGTATGTTACTCTGATGTCTTAATGCAGAAGAAGCAATAACAACCTTATAAGAGGTACATGAAGATCTTTGTGAGTCCCACTCTAATGGACCTAACCTAGTCCAAAAATTGCTCGGAATGGGGTATTATTGGCCCTCCATGCAACAGGAATGCATTCATTATTCTAGAAAATGTCGTCAATGGTAGCATCATAGTGACGTTTTCCATGACCCAGCATAGGAGTTAAGACCCATCATATAACACCATGGACTTCTCTCAAAGGGGCTTAGACCTCGTAAGTAAGATTTCACCTACTTCATCTCATGTGTTGGTTATTTTTTTTAACCAAAAAATAATTTGATCCCTCATCTATGAATCTTCCATAACTCAATTATTAACAAGGGTAAGGATTGGACAACAAACAAGTGAGGCTCTAAATGATCTCACTTTTTCACTTTGAGCTCTATGAAACCTAGGAGGGTAATCCCATTTATGCTTATAAGTTACTTATTTAGTCAAGAGAATTTCCACACATAGATGTATTCCTTAGAAAGTGCAAATAAGAAAAAAACATCAAAGGCTTGGTAAACCTTTTAACAAGTTATTACCTAGTGCAAGGAATATAGTACTACTTTAATAACTAATTTTTTTTCTTATGAATTTGTTCTTATTTCAATTATCTAGCTAGGTTCACCAATAGCTCAATTAATCAAAAGCTAAACTAATGAAAGGAACAATTCCTTGTCTAAGGGAATAATGGAGTCATAATTTACAATTAATTAGTAATAGAACTATAATCTAACTCAGTGATAAGAGGACTATTGGCATACAACTTTGTGGCATCCAACTCACTATGTTTAAAATATTGCTACTTACAAAACCCTATATACTTTTCCCACAAACCCATGACCTTATTTTAGCATTTAATCAACTCATTGAATTGAAGCACAAATGAGCCCATTCATTTAGTGAATGTGATAAATGAAAAATGAAATTATTGTTAACAAACTAATTCATAGTTTGCAAGAAAAATACACAAGAGAGCACATATTTTAAAACTAGTATTTTCTTTCATTATTGATATTACTTTGTAAAACCATTTTAAGATCAAAATACATTATGACTCATACCCTAAACATGCTTCTCATATATTAATCAACTTATCTAATTACATTCTATTGTTGTATGAGCTTAGCTTTTTCCTAGACCCTTCTGAGACTCAAAAATTCTCCTAAATCTGTAATTAGCCATGAAATCCCCTTTATAAATAGGGGAGCAACAAGCACATATTTGAATTATGATTACATTTCAAACTTCATCTCAAAACCTAATTTCAACTAATTTTGAGAAACTTCATAGGTAGTTACATGCAATCATTTTAAAGCAGAGGAGGGAAAAAGACAAAATTCAACCATAGGGTACCGTTAGTTGTTTCTGCAACATCCACGTCAAGCAAAATATTCCTTATTAAAATAGCCAAAGGAAATCAACATTGGCATATAAGAGTAAAAGACTAACACCATAGACAAATTGAAAAAGGAAACTCATCATGTACATACCATGGTGTCATCAAAAACAAAAGAAAGGAGGAGATGCTACTCTAATTCATCAGCATTAGAGGATGCTCGACCACTCCTTTTTCATTATGCAATTAGAACAACCATCACCGCATCATCGTCAAAGTCATCATACAAAACTAGGGAGAGAAAGTAATAGTCGTATCCCAAGTCAGTGTCACCTTCACCATCCAAAGGACTATCAGAGAGCACAATGACAAAATTATGTTTTCCTAGATAGGCCTTATGACCCTTGTTGCTTTTCATGGACTTCTTTGCAGGCTCTACCTACTTCTTGCCCTTAAAATTGACCAATTCTTCTAAAATAGTTATGTTTCTTAAGTTGTAAGTACTCTGGACAATGGTTCTCTTCCTTTTACCTTTTGGCACAAAAGAATTTGTAGGGACTTCCTACTTAGACATATCCTCATGACACTCAAACATGCTAAGTCAGCTAGACCTCCTGAATTGGGACACCAGACTTTCCCATTTTGTAGGACACATGGTGAAAACTAGAAAATCTAAATTGAGGAGAAAATTGATCAACTTAAAAGATTTCAAATGAAATTTGCATGAAAGCACACTCACTAGCCCCAACAATCACAACCCACCCTAGAAAAAATGGAATTCCTAGGTGAAAAAGAAGAATGAATTAAAAGGAGCTACATGAAAGACCAACTTACTCAAGATGAAAAAAACACCTCTATAGTTGAAATCTCAACACTCACACATTCCTTTTGTGATCCACACTTCATAATTTCAAAGAACTGAAAATGGTGAGATCAAATGGTAGGTGTTCTACATTAAATAGACCATTTGGAATGTGTTGCAATTAATGTTTGAAGAGGTCATCGTGCGAGTGAGTTGATAAAGTAGCAACTTAGTTTTAACTCTAAACCATTGATCTTGGATGATTTAAAACTTCATCAATGGCTATGTTGAACATCGTTTCTATCTTTACAACCTATTCCTAGAAAATGGCGATGCCACCTCAGAAAGCTACCACGTCTACCCTTAATCCTCACTAGTCACTTGTTATTTGACAATCATCATGCATTGCCTTGAATCAATCTGCACTCCTTCATTAATATCAGTAAAGTACACAAAATGAACATTTGGAGAGAATAGTCCTTCATACACTCCATCACTCATTGTAGGCTTGCCCCATTTTCTAGGGTTCAATCAACGATGACAATATGGACATGATGAACTTCAAATCGTTGATCATTTTTCTTTAAAACCATATCAAAAGTTCTCCATTAGCCTCGTTACTTTCTTCCTTGCTTTATTAGATGTCCTCAAGCTTTGCCACGTTGCCCTTTTCATTCAGTAGCTTCCACTTATCTCTTACACATTTCATCCTTCACTAGTTCTATCAGTGATGGAAGCATCCACACGATGAAATATTAACCCTTGAAAATATGGCCCATCGTCGATCCATTCATTTTCCCATCACACATCACTAATTTAACTTCAAACATTGGATCACATCAGCGATGGGAGATAAAGTGATGAAGCAAGATTAAGACACATGCACCTACATGAAAATAAATGATAGAAAATACATCGTTCAGAGAATCAATTCAAATCAGAGAAATAAAGTTGAACAAACAACTCCATCACACATCTCTATTTTGAAACTTGAGTTTTGTAAAGGATCTGTAATGAGTGATAGGAGAAAAATATAGAGGTGTCAGGGCTATCGCTTATTGCTAATTCTCCTGATAAGCATTTCAAGCAATTAGCGATGAGAGATCCCAACAATTTGCATCGTGTGTCGTTAATACAAAACTTGACATAAAAAACCAATCCACGATATGCGATACACATGAGATACTTCATATCACTCATTTCTCTTTGAAAATTACAATCACACAACCATCCACGATGAATGATGAAGAGAAGAAAAAAATTATGTAGGCCATCATTGATTGCTAATTTTAATACTCAAGGTTCAAGAGTCATTAGCAATAAGCGAAAGGTCAATGATATAAGGAGAGGAAAGAGCATCGACCATTGCTGATTGATATTAGGAGCTCCAAAAGATATCTCTGATGAGAAAAACCAAAGAAATACCGGCCATTGCTTGTCACCAATCTAAACATACCTTTCATAAGCTATCTGCGATGAGCGACAAAGAGAGATAGCCGAAGGGACTTAAGTGAAAAAATTTAAGTATGTGCCCATAAGTTGTTCAAATGAAGGGGACCACTCTAGGATGATGTAGGAAAAGGTCTCCACAAGATTAGAAGTCATAAAAATGCAAAGGATGTAAAGGCCAAAAAGGTTTTTAATTCAACCTTATAAAAAAGGAAGAAATTTAGACCTAGGCATGAGGGACCAGTTACTCCATGATGGTCAATGACACAAGATGTTTTAAAATGACAAACAACAGGAAAAAAAAGCTCAATGACAAATTAGAACACTGGAAGGATATAAATGCTAGGGTTTCCTAGGTGAAAATGATAATAACATAACAATAGTAGAAAACCAAAAAATTCAAAGATGAGAGGCATGTTTAAGAATTCAGGGTTTTCCAAAATGGAACCAAAATTTTGAGGGTTCCATTTGTGGCTCTAGTTGGGGAAGTCTATTTCTCTAGAACAGAGTGAGAGTTAAGAATCTCAAGTGAAGCAGATCGAGAACATAGAACCAAAACCAAGGACAAAGCAAGAACACCAAACACAAACAAAACAACATATGTACAACATTTACATAAGTTATAGGGCCAAACCAACCTTAAAACTGGTGCCTACTATTGGTTGTTTTCAATGAACTAATCAGATCCCACTAGATTCCTACGAGTTTTCCAGACTCAATTGTCAAATACGTGTAAGATAAGTGGCCAAAAAATGAGATATAGAATCAATTGCTTTATCTCCTGCACTTTGGGCTTTGCAAAACCCCGAAGGGTAGTTCCACAGTAAATCATATGACTCTTCTAAATAATTAAAAAATACATTACATAGATAACCAAATATATTCTCATGAATGGTTGGGAAGATGAAATCCTTCAAGAAATTGGCATTTCCTTGAAAGAATTGTGCATCTAAAACTGAGAATATGAACAACACCAACTACAAAAAATGAAAGATTGATTGAAAATTTATTTAAAATGATGTTCTCAACTTGGGTATCTGAAATCCTAAGAGATGCTTTAAATGATATAGATCAGTGTCATTATCTATGGGCTAAGAGTCAAAGAAAATTGAAATGCAAGGTAAATTTAATCCTGAACACAAATGTTCTAAGTGAAATTACTTTACAATTCACCTATCGATAATCAAAGTCTAAGACTACTTATCAAATCCAATTATCCTACACATGAATTTACGATTTGATCTAAGCATAGATTTTAGTTGATTCTTTGAACCAGAGCTGAAATCAAAGCATATACCAAAGCACAACAATGATGATAATTAATGAAATGATCTTTTATCAGAATTTTCATTAATAACTCAAGTACAGATTAAAATTGGAGAGACTAAAAACTTTGAGAACTTGCATTATCATTCACATATGCTAAAGAACCATACATTTGACAAAACTTACTATCTAGACTCAAAGCATTAGACAAGGACTTCTATCATATTCGCTCTATGTTTCTCAATTACACTGTTTGATTACAAAATTCAACAAAAAGACCTGTACAATTGGCCTTGAATTCCCTTTTCTGGAAACAATGGAGAAAAACAAGCTTTGGTCCAATAATACATATGTCACATCCTAATTGGACAAATACAAGAAAATATTCCCTTACATTTATATTGAAATTTTCAATCAAAGGGAATACGTATCAGACGAAGATTATTTTCATTTGTTGTGAAGAAGCAAACCCGAATTCCAAAAGGAACATGTTGAAAAGAATATCCTTCAAGTTGTAGCATTTCCATCCCACTTGGAAAGATGACATAACTTACAGTTGTAGGAAAAGAAAAAAAAAATCTCAGTCAACATCCACATCAGTGATCAATCCTTACCTATAGCACTCTTAATTAGGAAACACATATTGTATACATTATAACCTCGAAGGCCAAAACTGTACAATACTTGACCAAGTGTATGTGTTCCAACCTAAATTCACTAATCCAATCCAGCTACAAATATCCTTCTCCATTTTTCATACTCCTCTTCAGTTGGCCAATTGAATTCAATAATTTCATCCATTTTCTTTCTATAAGGAGCATACTTTGTCATCACTGAATTAGCTTCCTTTTCAAAATATTTGAGGAAACTAATGATAAAAGATAACTTCTCCAAAGTATCTTTAAGAAGATCAATATTGACATCCTCACATATTAAGTTTGCATGAGAAGTAATTGTAGTATCCACTTGATTCGTCCACATCTGTAGAGGCTTCACTTCATCATGGGCTTCCAGGATGTTAGGTAATAGTGTCAACTCTACCTGATCATGCTTGGTCCTTAACTCTTCTATTTTTTTCTCTAATGGAGCCGCATACCCATGGAATGGTTGTTCCCTAATAGCATTGACAAAATTGTAAGTGGAAATTACCTTTGGGTATTTGTCTTCTTGTTGCTTTTCCCTAGCTACCATTAACTTCAAATCATTAACTCTAGGAATCCATCTATCCAAGGGTGGGGTTCCCAATTCTTCATCTCTCTGAGACATATCCATTGATCTCAACATCAAAGAATAATTAGCATGGACACTATTCAATTTATTCTGAATTTTCCTATTAAGATGCTTCATAACAATATGAACAATCTTGGCATTATTTTCATGCATTAGGCTTTGCATTTCCTCAAGAAAATTCTTATATACCTCTGTTGGATTTTTCTGATATGTGGTTGTCATTGATGTCAACACTATTGGCCTTAAAGACATCAAAAGTTGTATATGTCGAGGATATTGAGAAAATTGTAATAAAATATGTTGTAGCTTGTTAGTTATGCAACAAATTTCATGATGCTAGTTGGCATAGTACATTGATGATCAAAGGTTTTGGATTAAATGGTTTCTTGTTTAGTATATCTAGTTTATCCACGTTAAGTTTCATTGATCCACATGAAGATTTTATTGAGTTATGAACAATTGTGTTCTGACAATTATTTTGTCGCTTCAGTTGCTGTTCCTAAATGAAGATGATGTGATTCTAGTAATTTTAGTTGTTGTGGATGTCTCTAGATCATGCTTTATCTATGTTGTTGGTCCACATTGATCATTGTGTTCGCAATTGGTGATTTTCTCTTGCATGTTCATGTTTTTCATGTTCATGGCTAACAGGGTGATTATAGTGGGTTGTGGATCCTTGTGGAATAATATTTGAATGTGTTTCATGTTTGAGGATTTTTTTGGGTCTTCACTATGTTGTGGCTGACCTTGCTTGATTTGCATTGAAAATTATTTATGTTTTGGGCTGACAGTTTGTATTCATTTTATGATTTTGTTGAAAATGACATGTAGTGATGTAATTTCTTGTTGCGGATATATATAAGTGATTGTTTATTCCATTTAAAGGAATATGCATTTGTATGAGATGTATAAATATTGTACAAATCATTTGAAGGTAGATCAAAGTGTGAAGAAGAGTGAAGAAGAGTCTATATGCTTAGCCAGAACTGTAATCAAGCATTAGCAGATGCTATTTTGTCAGTTCAAAATCTTGCGGATGGAATCCAAATGTTTCTGTAAGATAGTGTGTCTTCCTTTGGGTAGTAAGCCTTGTTGTACTTGAGCAGTGAGCTCTAGGTAGTGTGCCTGAATGTATGTGCATTCCCATTTATTCTTTATACTTTTAACAGGGTATAATCTTGTGGAATAACCTCCACCATGGTTTTTCCCCTAATTGGGTTTCCACATAAAAAATATTGGTGTTATGTGTGTTTTTGATGTGTTGATGATTTATGCTTTCATGGTTATTAATCATATATGATAATAAGGTTAATAAGTTCAAATTTCTATGACAACTGATTCACCCCCCCTCTCAACTTTTTGCCCTTGTGTTACCAACAACCTCAACTTGCTGAAGTAATTGTTCTTTTGTGGGTTCATTGGATGGAACTGCATCTGATGTGGGTATGTGCATGATCATGATGGGCCAAAAAGTGGCAATATGATGGGTATATATAGGGTATGTGGCTGACGACTTTCTTTTTACCCAAAATTGATGAATCGAAAAGGGTTTTTAAAGGAGATTCTTAGCTTTCCACCAATAAAAATTATGCTTTATTTTGAATTTAATAAATAATAATTATTTATTTTCTATTTGAATTACGACTAAAGTCCTACTTGATAGGTTGATTAAAAAACATCTATAGCTTTCAAACAGTATCACATTTTTTGAATTTGAAACATGATTCACATTCTATGCTTCGCATACTATAGGATTAAAAAAAAAAAAAAAATTCATGAAGTTTTGACCAAGTTAAGGTGGTTAGACATACGAGTTTTATATTTTTTAAAAGTTGTAATAAAAATTCATAATTAATTATTTACTTGGAAAAAAGTACAAAAAATATGCATCACATCGAGACATGAGTCCTCTACCTATATCTAAAATCTTATAAAAATAATTATCATTTTATTTTTAGGTGGGACACACTACTTTTTTTTAAAATTTAAGTACTATGCATTGAAATTTCAAATTTTCACCAAATATATTTTTTTTTAAATAAATCTAGTAGTTTAGAAACTACATTCAATTTTCTACAAATTCTATTCTTACACATTTTTGAAATAATATAGATAACTTATTGAAATTTTTACGTGAAGTTTCCTAACTTTGATTTTTCTAAATTTTTTGCCACTTAAGGGCCTATTTTTTCCATGATGATCCTGCACATGCCCATGCACTCGGTTTCTCTATTGCAATGGTCTCTCAACCCATGTTGTAAGATATGATTGACAATGGCTACTCAGGTGGAGGAGACCAAGGATGAATTGTAGGAGATATGGGGATAGTATGACTTGAGCTTATTGGCCCTTGGGACCTTAGTATTTCCACTTGTTTCCAAAAATTTTCCTCTTTTTCAAGCTCATCTACTCTCTATTGACTCTTATTGTATTCTCCTAGAATCTCTTGGTACTTGCTTCTTAACATATCCCTATCACTAGTGAGATGCTCAACTTTTATTTTGTGAACCAAGAAACATTTATAGTCATGTCAACAACTTCTAATGTTGGAGTATTTGCAACTCTCTTTATAATCAATCTGCCACTGAAGCCTGATAACTATGCAACTTTGGGATTTCTTGAACTAAGAGACAATGACCATATTGCCAGAGCATCATTTTCTTGATTAAATACAGATCACTAAAGTGTCAACCTAGCTTCTTCTCCAATTTGAAATAAATTCTTATCAACCCTTCCTATTGTATCAAGTGCCACTACATCAATAATATCCCATTTAGGTAACAACGAAACACCACTCTTTCACACAAGTTCTCTACCCTCCTTAGGCATAATATTCTTAAACTAATTCTTCATTTCTTGCATCACATTGGCCTAGATAACATTCTCTAGCAATTAAGGATGTAAACTTCTCTCAACAACAACCCTCTCCACATATTCTCCAGCTTTTGCTCTCCATGTAAAATCCCTGAACGCTGGTGTTTAAATGAAAGAATCATACTCCATGAACTCTTTGTAGGCCTCCACCCTCATATCGTCAATATTTCTCACACCACTCAATTCATCTTTTCCCAATCTTAGGATGCTTCTCCCTGAGGTTGATGCAACTTCTCTTGGGGGAGAAGGCATCCCTTGTATATCTTCAAAAGTTATCACATTATCATCTTCATTATTGTAAGTGTACTCCACTACCAGGCTCTTCTCTACCCTCTATCTCTTAATTTGTGGCTGTTCTAGGGGAGAAGAACTTCTTGGAGGAGAATCAATGTTAATTATAATAGGTGAGGATTTCCTAGGAGGCAATGAGATTGATCCAATTGGAGAAGCTAGCTTTGAATCCTCCAATGCAACAAGGGTTGGCTATGTCTACTCCCTTTTAGTTGTTTCCTTTTTCCTAGTGTACACCCAAATCTTTTTAGGTGGTTGATAGGAAGGAATTTCTTCCAGTTGTGCAGATGACCCTTCTTCGGTCACTAAAGCTTTTCCCTTTTCCTTAGTTACTTCTACTCTTCTCTACACACCCACAACTTTTTTTAAATTTTGCATTACATACATTACCTAGTTGATTTACCCTTGAATGTTGGGCAAAGGGTCATAATTTGGGTTTTCCCTCCTAATCTTTTCTACCATCTTATTGAAGTAAAGATACATAGCCTTCCTTTCCTCCTGCACTTGGAAATAAAAAATATTTCTAATGGTATCCTCAGGGAAGTATAAATTGTGAACAAACAAACCCAATGATCTTTTTCCATTTACTGCATGAATGAATCCCTTAGGATCATGGTTCCTAGGGAAAGTTTTCATCAACTTGTAGGGCTTGAGGAACTACTCCAAAGCTTTCCAATTTCTTTTGATCAACACAAAGTCTACAAATACTATGTAATATGGGAGGAATGATCCCTTCTTATTCTTTGTCCAGTGACAATCTTGGGATCCAGCCAACTATCTCATGACTACAATAAATCCAATCCTGAGGGGTACATCCATTGGTAATAGAAAATGGTAAACAATAACTTCCCATACACCTTGAATATGGTCCTATTTGGGTGTGGAATGATATCTCCCCAATTATGGGTTATATTTAGCTCAGGCCTCCTTTCCATAGGCCTTAGGAAGTCATGAATTTATTTAGGGATCCTTGGAAAATCAAGAACCAAAATTCTTCTCAGTTTAGCTACAAAAACATTGTTAAAGAATAGGTAATCAAACTTTTGGTCATCCATATCCAGGATTTGGGTCCAACATTGGACTAGTAGCTCAATATCACCATCCACTTTCTTTAGAGACACGTCTTCCCCAAAATATTTCTCTTGCTTATTCAAAATAATATGCATCAAAAGAGAATGCCACTAGAATATTACCCAATGCTTTCCTCCCTTAAGCTCAACCAGTCACTTGTGCATGTTTTATACTAGATAGGTGGCATAAACATAAACCACATTAAAGGCTACATACTGGATATTGCCTGTCATGTATAAATATTCAATTGGTATGGTTCCAAGTGCATCAAAGCCGATAATTTGATACAAAGAGTAGATGGTCTTCTTGAAGTAGTGGGTAAAGTAGCTCATGGGAAAAGGTTCCTTCTCATTTTTCTCAATATTAATTTGCTTCTTATTTTTCCCATATCTAGTTGAAGCATTGTGCATTGGCAACATTATGGTTCAGAACAAGAATTTGGTATTCTCATATTCCTTTTTGAAGGTGTTAATGTCAATGGGGACCATATCATCATTCCATCCCTATGGTTTAAAAACTTTTACAATCTCCTCCTTGGTGATCTTGACCACCTCAACACCATTACATGTCGTAACAATTCTGGATTCTGGATCATATCTTGCTGCAATATATTTGACTAGGTCCACATCCACATATACATTTGGGACTACAAGTTTCCCCATATCCAACCTCCATGTATGGAAAATGGGATACTCACAATTCTTGTTCCCAAACTAATTTCTAAAAATTTTCCATCCAGTATAGGGAAATTTAGCATCCTTGATCCAAGCTTGCTTGTCCTGCAATCCCTAATAAATCCTAGGGCCATAATATATTGCCACTCCTTGATTTCTTTTATTGGTTGAGGGTTTAATCTGGTCAATAATATCATTAGAGAGTAACCTAACTAGGGTTTTAGGACAAGGCTTTTGTGTTTTGGGAGTCATGGATACTCAGAAAAGTTCACAACGAAATAGGGTTATGATAAAGAGGATCTCAAAACCTAATTCCCTCAATTAGCAACCTAGGGTGCAATTACAAGGCACAAACTTGAACAAATTTAGCCGAGAACAATAGTTTTATATAGAATATTACCAAAAAAAGGTAATTAAAGCACACAGGCTAAATAAAACTGAAGAAAAAAAATGCAACCTGCCCTGATTCAAGATAATTAGAAATAAAGCACAAAGTTCGGTTTTAGTTGTACTCACAACTTTTTGCATTAACAAGAACCCTAATTCATTCATGTCTCAGCTTGAACACCTTGGCTTAATCTTCCAATAGCTTTACACTAGCTTGTAATGCAAGGAAATCAATTTGAAGTGTTTTATGACTCAATTACAATCACTGCCAATGCCCTTTCAGCAATTACTTCTCACTTGTGTGAAGCAAAATGGCTCTAATGTTCATGTGTTTGATTTATTTCTAAGATGGGATGATGAATGAATTTGATTGAGTCAACAAAGTTTTAATTTTCTCCACAATGGTTCATCAACTCGTCAGCCAATGAGAATGTGTTGATTGGGAACTATGCCATTTCTTCCCGTGGGCTCCACCTCTTTTCCCAACAAACGAAACTACACACGTGTTGACTAATCATGGACATCGCATGTCTCCCAAAAAGAATTAAATTAATGATACGAGGTGTGTGATGGGTGGCTAAGATTTAATCGTGATGTTACTTGTGGGTCATCAATCTCAAATGTACTGGGCATCAGCTGTGGTGCAAAAAAATTGGCCCCCTCCATGACAAGGACATGTGTCATAGAATCATGAACCACGCATGCCTTTTGGTGGGTGCTCTTCAACTCCTACATGGTGTGTGATGGAAAATTAGGATTTCACCAGTAGATCCAATGCACCATGTTTCTACACATGCTAATAAAGGTTAACTTAAAACGGGGACCTAACTAGGCTGACGGGTCTTGACCCTCAAGGCTTATACTTTCCTAAGGAAAATTTCATAAAATATTTTTCTGCCTGATCTTAGGCATCAATGAAATGATGATTAAAACTAGGAAACCAAAAAACTTAAGTGAAGGGGGCCAGTAAAAGGGCGCTTGCGATGGTCTAATTTATGGCTTGATCAACCAGAGACCAGGTAGAGTAGGTCAATCGAAGATTAAAATGTTAAAGGCTTCAAATGCAAGGGATTTAGAACAAGATCACAAAGCTAAATCCCTAAACCCAACCCATGGGAATATGTGTGATAGGCCATTAACAAACACAAAATGAGTCCAAAATTTTGAAATTTTGGGATCTCCATCACCTGGGTATGTACAGGATCATCATGGAAAAAATAGGCCCTTAAGTGGCGAAATATTGAGAAAATATTAGAGTTAGGGAAATTGACTTAAAAATTTGAATAAGTTATCTATATTATTTCAAAATATACGTAAGAATAGAATCTATAGCAAATTAAATGTAGTTTCTAAACTACTAGGTTTTTTTTCTTTTTTTTAAAATCTATTTGGTGAAAATTTGAAATTTTAATGCAGTAGTACTTAAATTTCAAGGAAAAAATAAGTAGGTGTTTGTCTAACCACCCTAACCACAATAAAATGATAATATTTTTTTAGAAAAAATTAGATATAAGTAGATAACTCATGTACCGATGTGATGAATATTTTTTTGTAATTTTTTTCCAAGCAAATAATTAATTATGAATTTTTATTACAACTTTTAAAAAATATAAAACTCTCATGTCTGACTACCTTAACTTGGTCAAAACTTCATGAAATTCAAATTATTTTTTAATATTATAGTATTCAAAGCATAGAATGTGATGCATGTTTCAAATTCAAAAAATTTGATAGAATTTGAAAGATATAGATGTTTTTCAATCAGCCTATCAATTAGGACTTTAGTCATAATTCAAATAGAAAATGAATAATAATTATTTATTAAATTCAAAGTAAAGCATAATTTATATTGGTGGAAAGCTGAGAATCTCCTTTAAAAACCCTTTTTGTTTCATCAATTTTGAGTTAAAAAACTATTGTTAGCCACATACCCATCATATCGCCACTTTTTGGCACATCGTGATCCTACACATGTACCCACCTACCTCTATCAAAACTCAAATTTCCACCATTAGCACCATGCTAAAGCTAAAAAAACTATCATGGAGGGTCCACTAGTTGATTATGTTGTGGCCACTACTTTCAACCACCATAGAAATGTGCCTGAACTTGCAATCATCTATTTCATTCATGTTCCTCTATGAATTGTGGTCAGGTGTTAATAGGAATATATGATTAGTACAGAATTCTATCTGATTTAGCTTACCATTATATTCCACTAAATTCCCCTCTAACTGGATTGGGAAAGTGAAAATTTTATAATCCATTTGATTACTATCATCATTCAAACTAATATTAGATTTATTCTACTCATTAAGCTAGAAATCCTCATATATGCTCCTTTGAAGGTTCTCGTTCAGGGGTACACATTCACCTTGTACAATAAACAAGAAATATTCATACACAAGCTTCATTTCAAATTGGTGCTTATATTCATGAGAGTAGTGTAGACTATCTATGTTTCCAAATGCTCCATTATCTTGGGCATTTGACTCATCAGACTCCATAACATTCTTGCTTTCATTCATACCAAGGATATTTCCACAAAGATCATCATACCTACCATCTCAAGAACCAAATATTATTTATTTTCTGGTTCATTTGCATACTCCAACTTTTTACTCCAATTATTGCTCAAATTGTAGAAAAAAATTTCATTGGATGAGTCAAGCATCTTGGGCTTTTTGTGACAAGCATTATGGTACTCAAGTATGTCATTAGTTGAAAAGTTTGTTGATTCGTATTTGTAGGACACATTATACCCTGAACATTTAACAACCAAACAAGTTTCTTCATTCCTTTCCTCAATAGGCTCCCTATTAAAAACAATCATATCCATCTCTTCCATGAAATTTTCACAATTCATTCATCTTTCATATAAGCCATTAAGGACATGAAACTATTGGCTATCATTTTTAATTTCATCACTCCTGGTATTTAGCTTGTACATAGGTTGTTGAATATAAACTTTCTTGTCTTGAAATTCATCATTAATCATATTGTTGTAACACTCCAATTCTGATGTTGTTGAACTGCATTCCATGAGTCCATTTGAACTTTGTTCATTTACTACTAAGGGCAACAACTCATGAAGATCGGTACAATTGAATTCTTCAAGAAAGAAGGATATCTCTAGGTCAGTCTCATAGAGAGATTCATATTCCTCCAGAGAGCAATCAGAATATTTATTTTCATTATCCTGGTCACCAACCTTCAAGGGAATATAAGTAGTTTTTGTAAATGTGACAATTTCATCACCTACAATACTAGATAGATGTTTTTCCTTTGAGACATCCCTACTCATTGCTTGAGTAAACATTTGACCTTCACTAGGAAAATTACCACTGTGAGCTTGAAACCTCATTCTTTGTATATAATCATTCTTAGTCTCCTCAACAATCTTGATCCAATCAAGTATCTAATAAAAGTTTTGAGGTTTCAACTCCTTAGGCAAGGCACTGAGTCCTAGCTCATAAATATCATAGTATATGTCAGTGCAATTTGAATCTCCAAGTTGTAACCCGTTAGGAATTTCTAGTAGGGCATCTAAGAACCTTGCTAACAATTCATATGGTAACTCACCCTCATATCTCTTTGCATTCAAAAGTCTTTGGACTAACAACACTTGATTATTATTAATTAAACTTTGTTGAAGTCTATCCTGAATTAATTCATGATTAACATGTGAGAGTGAAAAAGATGATGTATCTAGAGCACTATCACCTTGATCATTTCTTTCATCTTTAGGAGATCCACTCACTTGTTGTGAACCAGGGAAAGAAACACTTGCAACCAAATACCCCCTCATCATTGAGTATTTCACAATATTTTTAATATCCAAAGCAATATGAAAAGCATGCTGCAATGTTTTGGGTTCCTTATCCCTTATCAAATAACTCATTTCATTATAAAATGCACCTAAATATATAATCAAACATTTTGCATCACTAGGTCTTAAGTATTCAAGAATATCTCTTACTACTTGTTCAAATCTGAGGTTAAAAGTAGGAACCAACTCATCTTCATCTTTTTGGATTTCCATAACTCTTTTCCTTACCAAGCTAGTATTGACCCTTTCACCAAATTGCTCCATAAATGTAACCATGAAACCATTCCAAGAAGCTACATAGCAAATTGGTAGATATGAAAACCAGTCTCTAGCATTTTCCTTTAAAGACTAAGCAAAAAGTTTCATGATCACATCCTCATGATCTATCTCAAAATCACCCATCAAATCTATGAATGCATTCAAGCATTTAGATGCTAACTTAGAATTGTGCCCTATAAATTTAGGAAAATGTTTCCTAACATCACTTGGAATTTTGTTAGGGAAACCTTGAATACCATTAAAACTTAATGGTTTATATCTTTCAATAGAGAACTTTTGATGGCATGATAAGAGATGCATTCCTTGAATGTATGTATTTTATGTTCCATAGGGAAATGAAGGAGAATAATACATTTCCCCTATACCATTATCCAATCTTTCAAAATCAACTTCATCATTAATTTTTCTACTGCCTCATTCCTTAATTTTAATCACATTTTGGAGCTTGAACACATTCATACTTTAAACTCTTTATGAGGCATAGTTTCAGGAATAAACATATTTCTTCAACCCACTTTAGATATCACAAATCACACCTTATAAGTATATAAAATAGCTACCATCCCTCAAATTGTGCTTAACTCACATAATATGGAAACCTAATTTTCACTAGATCATTTCAACATGATTTTCACATATTTATTTCTTCATTGAAAACCAAAACAAGGGAAAAATACTTGGATATAGTGTAACTACTTCTGAATTTTTCCCTTGACTAAAAAATCTCTATAGATCTGGAAATTTCTCATTCCTTCATCAGGTTCTTATGCTTAGAGTCACCACCTCCTTTATAGAGGAACCCACTTCATCAATATGAAGTTTCCTTGATGAATATGTTTTACTTTAACCTTCATTAATCAACAACGCCACATATAACCCTTTATACTTATTTCTAGCAACTTCTTATTCCATCTTGCAATATTCCATACTAGTACATAGATTAACGGAGTCGCCACCCACGTCTAGTGAGTGATTTTTCAAATATTCATGAAATATGTTAAATCTTTTCAACACCCACAATTTTTTTCAACAAAATAGAACAAAATCATTCCATACTACTAAAGATTGGCTCATTGAAACAAAACCAGGCTTAAGAACATAACCCCCTAACAAATAATTTGAGTCTTTAAGGCCAAAATGATCTTCACTCATAATATCTTCATGATAGTCCCTAGTAGAGTCGTCACTTTTGTTGTTTATTTTTTATGAACCAAACTTAATCTTATCCATCATCTATGAATCTTCCAAAACTCAATTATTAACAAGGTTAAGGATTGGCCAACATAAAATTGAGGCTCTAAAATATCTCACTTCTTCACTTCGATCTCTATGAAACCTAAGAGGGTAATCCCATTTATGCTGATAAGATACTTATTTAGTCAAGAGCATTTCCACACATAGATGTATTCCTCAGAAAGTGAAAATAAGAAAAAATCGTTAAAGGCTTGGAAAACCTTTTAATGATTATTACCTAGTGCAAGGAATACAATACTACTTTAGTAACTAAAGGTTTTTTCTTATGAATTCGTTCTTATTTCAAGTATTTGTCCAGGTTCACCAATAACTCAATTAATAAAATGATAAACCAGAAAAAGGACCAATGCCTTATCTAAGGGAATAATGGAGTCATACTTTGCAATTAATCAGTAATAAAACTATAATCTAACTTAGTAATCAAAGGACTATTGGCATGCAACTTTGTGGCATCCAACTCAATGTGTTTAAAATACCGCTACTTACTGAACCCTATGTCCTTTTCCCACAAACCCATGACCTTATTTTAGCATTTAATCAACTCATTGAATTGAAGCACAAATAAAACCATTCATTCAGTGAAAGTGATAGAAGACAAATGAAATTATTATTAACAATCATATTCATATTTTGCAAGGAAAATACACAAGAGAGCACATATTTTAAAACTATTATTTTCTTTCATTACTGATATTACTTTCTAAAACCATTTTAAGATCAAAATATATTATGAATCATACCCTAAAATTGCTTTTGATATATTCATCAACTCATCTAATTACATTCTATTTCTCTCTAACCTTAGGTTTTTCCTAGACCCTTCTAAAACTAAAAAATTCTCTAAACTTTGTAATTAGCAATGAAATCCCCTTTATAAATAGGGGAGCAACAAGAACCCAACTGAATTATAATTACATTTAAAACTTGATTTCAAAACCAAATTTCAACTAATTTTGAGAAACTCCCCAAGTAGTTACAAGAAATGATTTTGGAGTAGGGGACAACAAAAGAAGAAATCTAGCCACAGGGTACTATTAGTTGTTGTCGCACCATCCACATTCAACAAAAGATTCCTTATTAAACCAACTGGAGGACCTTGACATTAGTATATAAGAGTAAAAGACCAACACCAAAGACACATTGAAAAAGGAAAATCTTGATGCAGAAACCATGGTGTCATCAAAAATAAAAAACAAGGAGACACTACTCTGAGTTGTCAACATTAAAGGATGATCAACCACTCCTTTCTCGTGATGCAATTAGAGGAACCATCACCATATCATTGTCAGAGTCATCATATGACACTAGGGAGAGAAGGTAATGGTTGTATCCTGAGTTAGTGTCACCTTCACCATCCAAAGGACTATCATAGAGAACAATGGGAGAATTATGTTTTACTAGGTAGGCCTCATGACCCTTGTTCCTCTTCTTGGCCTTCTTCATAGGCTCGGCCTAGTCCTTGCCCTTAAACTTGACCAAATCTTCTGAAATGGTTATGTTTCTTAAGTTGTAAGTACTCTAGACAATGATACTCTTCTTTTTACCATGGTCATTCCTTTTACCCTTTCGTACCAAAGAAGTTGTAGGGAATTTTTTCTTAGAAACATCCTCATGACACTCAAACATGCTAAGTCAGCTAGACCTCCTAATTGGTTGAATTGGCACACCGAAATTTTCCATTTTGTAGGACATAGGGTGAAAACTATCAAATATAAATTGAGTAGAAAATTGATCAAATTAAAAGCTTTCGAATCAAATTTGCATGAAAGCACACCCACCGGCCCCAACTATCACAACCTACCCTAGAAAAATGGAATTCCTAGGTGAACCAGAAGCATGAATTAAAAGGAGCTCACACAAAACACCAACTTACTCAATATGGAAAAAACAACACCTCTACAGTTGAAAGATCAACACTCACACATTCCTTCTATGACCCAAACTTCATAATTTCAAAGAACTGAAAATGGTGAGATCAAATTGTAGGAATTCTACATTAAATAGACCATTTAGAGCACGTTGCAATTAATAATTGAAGAGATGGCCACATGAGTGAATTGATAACTTAGTAGCTTAGTTTTAAATGTGAATCATTGATTTTTGAGGATTTAAAACTTCATCAATGGAAATCTTGAGCATCTTTTTCATCTTTTACAACTTGTTCCTAGAAAAAATGATGCCACCTTAGAAATTTTCCATGTCTACCCTTAATCCTCATTAGTCACCTTTGATCTGACAATAATCATGCATCACCAACTCAATCTGTGCTCCTTCATTAATATTGATGAAGTACACAAAGATGCCATTTTGAGAGAATAGTCCTTCATACACTTTGTCCCTCATTGTGGGCTTGACCCATCTTTCCAGGGTTCAATCAGGGGCAACAATATTGACGTGATAAACTTTAGCTCATTGATCATTCTACTTTAGAACCATATCAATGGTTCTCCATTATCCTCACTACTTTATTCCTTGCTTTATACAATGTCCTCAAGTTCTGCCACATTGCCCTTTTCATTTAGTAGTTGCCACTTATCACTAACACATTTCATCCTTCACTAGTTATATCAGTGATGCAATTATCCACACAATGATATTAACCCTTGAAAATATGGCCCGTCCTCGATCCATTCATTTTCCCATCACGCATCATTGATTTAACTTTGAACACTAGATCACATCAACGACGAGAGATAAAGTGATGAAGCAAGATAAAGACACATGTACTTGCATGAAAATGAATGATACAAAAGACATCGCTTAGGGAATCAATTCAAATAAGTGTAAGAAAGTTGAACAGATGACTCCATCGCTGATCGCTATTTTGAAACTTGAATTTTGGAAAGGATTTTTGATGAGCGATAGGAGAAAAATACAAAGGTGCTAGGGATATTGCTTATTGCTAACTCTCCTCATAAGGTTTGCAAACAATTAGCTATGAGAGATCCCAACGATTTGCATTGTGTATCCCTAATAAAAAACTTGACATTCAAAACCAATCCGCGATACACAAAACATAGGAGATACTTCATATCACTCATCGCTCTTTGAAAATTACAATCACACAACCATCCACGATGAACTATGAAGAGAAGAACAAAAGTCTAGAGGCCATCACTGATTGCTAATTTAAATACTCAAGGCTCAAGAGTCATTAGCAATAAGTGAAAAATCAATGATATAAGGAGAGGCAAGAGAATCGTCCGTCACTAATTGATATCAGGAGCTCCAAAAGCTATCTGTGATGAAAAAAAACAATGAAATACCACTCATCACTTGTTGCCAATCTAAACATACCTTTCATAAACTATCTGTGATGAGTGACGAAGAGGCATGACTTAAGGGATTTAAGTGAAAAAATTTAAGCACGTTCCCATAAGTTGATCAAATGAAGGGGACCACTCTAGGATGACATGAGAAAAGGTCTCCACAAGATTATAATTCATAAAAAATGCAAAGGATGTAAAGGCCAAAAAGGCTCTTAATTCAACCTTATAAAAAGGAAGAAACTCATAACTAGGCATGAGGGACTGATTAGTCCACAACGGTCAATGACACAAGATTTTTTTAAATGACCAACAATAGGAAACAAAAGGTCAATGAAAAATTAGAATGTTGCAAGGGTATAGACCCAAGGGTTTCCTAGGTAAAAATGACAACTTAACAACACTGCAAAATTTGAAAATCCAAAGATGAGAGGCATATTTAAAAATGCAAGGTTTCCCAAAATGGAACAACTTTTTTGAGGGTTCCATCATAACGAGCACAAGTTTTTTATCACAACAACAAATTATTTCATTAAATGGATAGAGGAAATTCCATTGACCTACATCACTCGAAAACATATATCAAAATTCATTTAGAATTATTTGATTTGTAGGTATAGAATTCCCCAAATGATAATAACAAATAGTGGAAGGGTATGTGCAGGATCATCATGGAAAAAATAGGCCCTTAAGTGGCAAAAAAATCAGAAAAATCAGTGTTAGGCAACTTGAAGTAAAAATTTGAATAAGTTATCTATATTATTTGAAAAATATGTAAAGAATAGAATCTTTAGAAAATTGAATGTAGTTTCTAAACTACTAGGTTTATTTAAAAATAAATAAAATCTATTTGGTGAAAATTTGAAATTTTAATGTAGTAGTACTTAAATTTTAGGGAAAAATAAGAAGTAGATGTCTGTCTGACCACCCTAACCATAAGAAAATGATAATATTTTTTTATAAGATTTTATATATAAGTAGAGGACTTATGTCTAGATGTGATGCATATTTTTTATAATTTTTTTCTAAGTAAATAATTAATTATGAATTTTTTATTACAATTTTAAAAAATATAAAAACTCGTATGTCTAACCACCTTAACTTGGTCAAAACTTCATGAAATTTAATTTTTCTTTTTTTAATCCTATAGTATGTGAAGCATAGAATGTGACGCATGTTTCAGATTCAAAAAATGTAATACCGTTTGAAAGTGATAGATGTTTTTCAATCATCCTATCGATTAGGACTTTAGTCATAATTCTAATAGAAAATAAATAATAATTATTTATTAAGTTCAAATTAAAGCATAATTTATATTGGTGGAAAGCTAAGAATCTCCTCTAAAAACCCTTTTTGTTTCATCAATCTTGGGTAAAAAAAAAGTTGTAAGCCACATACCCTACTAATACCCATAATATTGCCACTTTTTGGCCCATCATGATCCTGCACATACCCAGAACCCCATTCAAAAATCAAGACGTCCAAGAAATTTTCTCTCAATTTTCTATCTAACATATATTTTCCACGCCCTACTATCCTCAAGGAAACATTCAAGTCGAAGCATCTAATAAACCCATACTAAAAATACTAAAAAAGACTATTAATGAAGCTCGTCATGATTGGCATTTGCAGCTAAACCCAGCCCTAAGGGCTTATCGAACTAGCATCCAAACACCTATAGGTTCCACACCATCTTCCTTTTTCTATGGATCAAAGGCTTTCTTACCTATCGAGGTTGAAATCCCCTCATTGTGAATCTCATTAAAAGGAATGATCAACAACAAAGAATATGGGGTATCTAGGTTAAATGAATTGGAACTCCTAGATGAAAGGAATTTGAGTGTGTTAAACCATCTTCAATTTTATTATAATTGGTTCAAATGAATTTATAAGAAAATAAAGGACATGAATTTCAAGTTGGTGACCTAGTGCTCAAAGAGAATCAAAAGGTACAACTGAATCAGGATGGTAAAGAAAAATTTCAAACCAACTAGTCAAGCCCATTTGTCATCACAACAAACTATGGTTCTAGGCCCTATCAATTAGCTACTCCTAAAGGACAACCTTTAGCTAAACCACTAAACAATAGCCACCTCAAGAAGTTCTACACATGGAGCACAACAGAATACCCTAGGCAAAAGGGTAAAAATTCAAAAAAATGGAAAAGATAAAATATACAAAAGAATCAAAAAGTAAGAAAAATAGTAAAGAGAAATAAAACATTCCTTGAGTGAAAACCACTTTGTGTTGCTCCTATAATAGGTAACATAGTGAAAACCTAGCAAATAGGTACTATGTTTGAATAAAACTCGCATCATTATCTATCGGTAAGTTATCCATAACATTCACCCATTCATTCCATAATAAAACATGTATCCAACCATGGCTTGTTATTGATTTAGGAAAGTATTATTGTCTCCAACTAGGGGCAACTTCCTAAAGCTGGTTGTGGATTAGATATTTGAGCATCCTATCATGATCAAATCAAAATAGTGCAACTTTGTTTGCAAAATTCAAACTTGATTTACATGTTCAACTCCAAGAGGATTAATTAATTAAATCAATTAATTGAATTATCCTCACCAACTTTCATGATTGAGAAAATTTCTCCCAACATGATTTCATCACCAACTTTCCTCAATTTCACAAATTTCTCTACATATTTTCCTCAATCCCATTGAAGGATCAAATCAATTTCACCAGTTTCATGAATTGCTCCACCTATTTCATAATTTTACAAATTTCTCAACAAGATTTCAATTACACTAATCATGTAATCTATTTTGCATAGATTATTCCCATCTAAATCCTCTCAACATCTTTCAACCATCAATCAAGATATTCTACTATTTGATCTTGATCATCCATTTCAAATCATAATTTTTATATAAAAAACCTCTTTCCTCACAAAAAAGGTTTGAAGAATCAACCTAACTTGCACAATGAAGTACTACCTAGATCATAACCAACATTGACAACACCACTTTAATATGTTATTAAGCATGAGCATGAAGTGCAAATAACATAAATCAATATCAACATAAGAAACAAAATATTTATGTGGAAAACCCAATAACAGAAAAACCACGGTGAGGATTAACTCATAATATAAGAGTAATTGCAAAACCGATTACAAAGAGGCTCACTACCAAAGATAGGACTCACTGTCCAGATACAAAAGGGAGGTGTTGTTTTATGGTGACTAATCATGCTATACTGTACACTCTTCATGGCCATTTTTTTTTGCGTCGTCACCAAAAAAGGAAAAATCACCAAAAAAAGGAAAAAATTGACTTTGTAAAACCCTAATTCTGGAAGCTTCTAAAAAGCTTGTTATAAGTAGTTTGGATGGGGGCTGCAGTAGGGCATTATTAGAAATATTGTAATATGTTTTACACTAGATAATAAAATCATTGGATGGTTGTGGTTTTGTGGATGTAGCCCAGATTGGGTGAACCACGTTAAATTCTTTGTCTTGTCTTGTTTCTACTATAATTTTATGTGTTTTATTTCTTTATTTTATTG
Source organism: Sequoia sempervirens (assembly GCA_007258455.2). Taxonomy (NCBI): domain Eukaryota; kingdom Viridiplantae; phylum Streptophyta; class Pinopsida; order Cupressales; family Cupressaceae; genus Sequoia; species Sequoia sempervirens. The sequence goes on from VDFB02000008.1 coordinate 344,851,283, forward strand.
ATCAAATCTATATTTAACTATTAGATATCTTCCTTCTAACCATAACAAGTGGTATAAGAGTGGGTTGTGTTTTATTATCGTCTACAAGAAGGTGTCACAGTTGAGTGGGAGTCTCACAATTAAGTGAGAGCAATGGCGGATGAGGGTAAATTGAAGGTAGATAAATTCAATGGGCAGAACTACTAGTTATGGAAGATGCAGATGGAGGATTATCTCTATTAGAAGGATTTATGGAGGCCGTTGGAAGGAATAGCCAAGAAACTAGCAATAATGAGTGATGAGGATTGGAATCTTCTAGACAGAAAGGCACTGGGAGCCATTCATTTATGCCTGGCATAATCAGTGGCATTCAATATTACAACAACAAAGACAACTCAAGAGTTGATGGAAACACTGGTGAAGTTATATGAAAATCCTTCTGCTTCAAATAAGGTATTTCTTATAAAGCATTTATTTAATATGAAAATGGTAGAAGGTGGATCAGTTGTTGATCATTTAAATAAATTTAATATGGTTACCAATCAATTAACTTTTGTAAATGTAAACTTAGATGAAGAAGTTAGGCCTCTTTTGATTTTTTGTTCTTTTCTAGAAAGCTGGAATAGATTGGTAATGGCTAAATTAGCAATTTTGTTTTTAGTTCAAATACATTGAAATATGATGATGTTGTTGGTGTTATTTTGAGTGAGGAAATTTATAGGAAAAGCTCAAGTGGAACATCCACATCAGGTAGTGTTTTGAATGCAGAAAGCAGGGGTAGAAAAAAGAGAGGAAATAATTTTGGAAGTCATGGGAAGTCATGAGGAAAATAAAAGGACAAAAGGTTCCAATCTAGAGACAAGAGGGATTGTTTGTACTGTGGTAAGCCGAGTCATTTAAAGAAAGATTGTTGGTCTCAGAAAAATAAAGGAGACAAAAAGGAAGGCAATAAAGAGAAAAATGTGGTAAGTAATACATCTGATGAGGATGCTTTGATTATTTCCCTTGATAATGTTGATGATTCTTTGGTGTTAGATTTAGGGGCTTCATTTGATGCTGCACCCCATAGAAGTTATTTTCTTGATTATGTCCAAGGGGATTTTGGGCTGGTTTATTTGGGTGATAACAAACCCTGTCAGATTGTTGGAAAGGGAAGAATCAAGATTAAGTTGTAGAATGGGAATCATTGGCTACTAAATGAGGTAAGGAATGTTCCAAAGTTAAAGAGATTTAATTTTAGCAGGGCAGCTACATGATGAACATTGTGTTGTTACATTTAGTGATAAAAATTGGAATGTTACAAAAGGTGCCTTAGTGGTAGCAAAAGGTGTGAAAGTAGGCACCTTATATCTTTGTATAGGTCATATTGTTCCTTCTCCTTTAGCTATTGTAGATAAAAATCAATGTTAAGGAATTGTTGTTGTAGTTCAACAAGAAAAAAATTAGACAGTTGCTATGGATTTTGAATCAACACCATGGCATAATAGACTTGGGAATATGAGTGCAAAAGGTATGAAAATACTTTATTTAAAGAATGTTTTGACACGTCTGAAATGTGTTAATATGTATTTTTGTGATAGTTGTGTGTATGGAAAATAAAAGAGACGTAGTTTTCTCAAGGATGGGAAGCAAAAGAAAGATGAGAAATTGGAGCTTGTGCATACAGATGTATGGGGACTAGCTTAGGTATCTTCTCTTGGTGGCTCTCGGTATTATGTCACATTTTATTGATGATGCAATAAGGAAGGTATGGATTTATTTCCTTAGGTAGAAATATGATGTATTTGAAACTTTTAAGAAATGGATAAGCTTGGTTGACAATGAGATAGGTAAAAATTTAAAATGTCTTAGATCTGATAATGGTGGTGAGTATTGCAACAAAGATTTTGAAGATTATTGTTCCTCTAATTGTATTTGTAGGCAGAAAATAGTTTTAAGGACTCCATAGGAAAATGGAGTAGTTGAGCGCATGAACAAAATAATAATGGAGCATGCACAGACTATGAGATTGCATGTTGGGCTACCTTTAAACATGTGTGAAGAGGCTATAAACATTGTTGTTTATTTAATCAATAAATGTCCCTCTAATCCTTTGGGTTGTTGTATTCTAGAGGAAGAATGTAAAGGTAAGAATTTGACTTATTCATTTCTCAAGACCTTCGATTGTGAAGGATTTGCATAGGTGGATTATGAAAATAGAACTAAGCTTGATGAAAAATCAAAGAAATGTATATTTTTTGGATATGGCATTGATGAATTTGGCTATAGGATTTGGGATTTTGAAAATAAAAAAATTGTGAGAAGCAAGGATGTCATATTCAATGAGAAAGTGTTGTACAAAGATTATTTGTAGTAGCATGAGAAGAAAAAATTGATTATGTAGTGTTGGATGATACACCAAACAACAATGTTCTAGTGGTTTGTCATGCTTCGCAACAACAACAACAAATACCGCAAACTCCAATGCATGTTAGATGATGTTCAAGGATAAGTAGACCTTGAAAAATATTTTCTTCCTCTTTGTATTCTATTTTATTGGCTGATGCTAGTGAGCCAAAATGTTATGATGAAGCTATGCAGGTGGATACCAAGGTTCAGTGGGAGCATGGAATGGAAGAAGAAATGGACTCCTTGCTAAAAAATCAGACTTGGGAATTATGCAAGTTGTTTGTAGGTAAAAAGGATTTACCAAACAAATGGGTTTATAGGCTGAAAGAGGAGAATGGAGGTAAGAAAATATTTAAAGCCAAATTAGTTGTAAAGGGATTTGCACAAAAAAAGGGCATTGATTTTGATGAAATATTTTCTCTAGTTGTTAATCTGACTTCTATTCATACTATTTTAAGTATTGTGGGTACTGAATATTTACATTTAGAATAAGTTGATGTTAAGACAACCTTTCTCCATGGTGATTTGGAAGAGGAAATATATATGGAATAGCCACAAAGATTTGAGGTCAAAGGTAAGGACAAACTAGTGTGCAGAATGAAGAAAAGTATATATGGATTCAAGCAAGCACCTTGGAAGTGGTATATTAATTTTGATAGTTTTATAGCTGAGCAAGGCTATAGTCGGTGTAATTCAGACCATTTTTTTTATTTTAAGAGGTTAGATGATGATAGCTACATTATCTTATATTTATATGTTGATGATGTGCTTGTAGTAGGTTCTAACATGGATCACATAAGGGAGTTAAAATAGCAGTTAGAAAATTCATTTGCTATGAATGATTTGGGGGAAACAAAGAAAATCCTTGGTATGAAGATTACAAGAGATAGGAAAAACAAAAAAATATTTTTATCTTAGGTTGATTATGTTGAGAAGTTGTTGTAGAGATTTCATATGGAAAATGCAAAAATTGTCAATACAACTTTGCCTAGTCATGTTAAATTGACTAAGGATATGTGTCCAAAGACACAAGAGGAAGCAAAAAAAATGTCCAAGGTACCATATGCTTCAGCTATAGCTAGTTTAATGTATGCCATGGTATGCACAAGACTAGATATTGCACATGTTGTAGGAGTTGTTAGCAGGTATATGAGTCATCCTAGTGTTGAGCATTGGAATGTAGTAAAATAGATTCTCAGGTACATGAGAGGTACATACAATAAATGTTTATGTTATGGGGGCTCTAATACTAATTTAAAAGGCTATGTTGACTCATATTTGGTAGGGGATGTAGATACCAGGTGGAGTATCACTGGTTGTGTATTTATAGTTGGTGGGATAGAAGTGAGTTGGATTTCTTGGTTGTAAAAGGTGGTTGCTTTATTGACCACAGAGGTAGAGTATGTTATTGCAACAAAGGCGTGAAAGGAGATGATATGGCTACAACTTTTCATGGAAGAGTTGGGAAACCAACAAGATTAAAATTACTTGTTTATGGATAGCCAGAGTGCTATACATCTTGCAAAGAATTTTTCCTTGCATTCTAAAACCAAACACATACAATTGAGATATCATTTCATTCAGTCAGTGTTGGAGGATGGACAAGTCAAGCTAGAAAAGATACATACAGATTCCAATCTAGTAGATATGTTTATGAAGGTAGTGGCAAGGGAGAAGTTGAGCTCCTCTTTAGCTTCAGGTGGCCTTCAAGGTTGAATTCAAGTATAACAAAGCAATAGGGTCCAAGGTGCTTATTCTCGTGGGAGCTATAAGTGCAATAGTGTCATCTAGGATTAGTCTCCAAATTGGAGATTGTTGGTTTTTGGTGACTGGTCATGCTATATTTTACACTCTTCATGCCTATTTTTTCGTGTTGTCACCAAAAAAGGAAAAATCACCAAAAAAATAAAAGAAACTAACTTTGTAAAACCCTAATTTTGGAAGCTTCTAAAAAGCTTGTTATAAGTGGTTTGGATTAGGGATGCAGTAGGGAATTATTAGCAAGATTGTAATATTATTTTACAATGGATAATAAAATCATTGGATGGCTGAGGTTTTGTGGACGTAGCCTAGATTGGGTGAACTACTTTAAATTCTTTGTGTTGTCTTGTTTTTGCTATGATTTTTTGTGTGTTTTATTTCTCTATTTTATTGATCAAATTTGTATTTAACTATTAGATATCTTCCTTCTAACCCTAATAGTAGAATCACTGCCTGTAGATAAAGAAAGATAATATAAAATCCACCACAACAACTTGCACACATCTGCAACCTTGATTAGAGAATTGTTGACACCATTAGCTCACTACTTTCATGAGTCAAACACATTAAAGTATTGTTTCCTTAATTCACTTCTACACACTCTTGCTTCTCACACTTGTGGCATTCAATCCTTAACATCTTATTTTATATTTATACCATCTTCAGCCTTAGAAGCTTTCTCCAAGGTTGGCTACACACACTTCATATTACAAATTCAAATTAGGTCGGTAACTCAACGTTCCCACGATGGAAGAGAATGAGAGAGAACCAAACCAACACTTAACCATGACCCAAAATATCACCTTGGATCAATCACACACTTCCTTAATTGATACTTATCCTTCACATGATGTGTAGACACCAAGTTGGCCAAACCTAATGAAAAAAAAATGAACTTTTAAATACATGTTTCTGAAACAAGAAGACAACATGTAGACCACATAAAATGCTTCATCATACATTGGAACACATCTTGGATGCCTTCATATTCATCCACAACTAATGTAACAACATTCATACACATAATACTTTCCATTAGTCTATCCAGACTATACAGACACATAATAATTCTGAACCTAGTCTTCCAGAGCACCAAACCATGAACACTTTTGGTAGAACATTGATAACACCAGTACAAGACTTCTACGAAATCTGCAAGACCTGAAACAAACCAGCAGAGGACTGTGGAGTAGATAAATATCTCATAGTCCATAGACAAACAACTCTACTAGTCTAGTTCACAAACCAATGAACACAACTTTCACTCTTGATCACACTAGAAGATTTAATCTAGAAAATATCACCCAAGGATTCCCTTAAACAACAATTCATATCTACACAAGCATAGGATCAACACAAAAGAAATGCAGAGCATAGATCAAAGTACATTTTGAACACACACACAATTTTTTCTTCACTATTTCTCAAAATCACTTGGTAACTCATCATATCAGCACACTTGCAACAGCATAAAGATAGTTCCATGTAATCACAACATTTCTATAGTATCTCAACTATACATTTATAGCCTACAATCACTTGTTTCCTTTCTCTGCAACAACCTATACTATGTTGACATCAATGAAAACAATAATGACAACACCACCATACTCATTCATACTTGCAAAAATCTCCCCCTTTGTCATTGATGGAAACACATGATGTGAAAACTACCAAAGATAAAATACACTCCTTTATTTTCTTGATTAGAAAACCTACACAACATTCCTACACTCTCTTTTCCTTACAATATTCTCTCTCTATCTCTCCTCCTTTCAAATTTTCCTTTTCCACATGGCTCTCTCTCCCCCTTTGACATCAATGGAAAAGAACAAAGATTCTAATCACTCCCCTTTAGGTGTGCACCCACATCTCATACTGTAAAAATGATACTTCCTACTCCCCTTGAAGAGTAGACCCTAGTCATAAGTCTAGACAAATGAAGAATTTGTAGATCCACTGGACTGATGAACCTCCATGTGCACCTAGTTCAAAGGAGGGGCAATAAACCCCAACTATTCTCAGAGATACTCAAAAGTATCCTTCAGAAGAGCCTTGGTAAATATATCAACATTTTGATCCTTTGTAGGCACATATTCTAACCTAACTTCATTCTCCAATACATTTTCTCTCAAGAAATGATATTTTATAGATATTTTCTTTGTCCTTGAATACATTACTAGATTCTTTGAAATATTTATTGCACTTGTATTATCATAGAATATAGCGATAGGCTCATCACATATCACTCCTATATCCTTCAATGTTTGCTTCATCCATAATACCTGTGTGCAACAAGATGTTGTTGCAATATACTCAGCCTTTGCAATGGATAAGGAGATTGAATCTTGTTTCTTGCTTAGCCATGAAACCAATCTTCCTCCAAGAAAGAATGCACCACCACTTGTACTCTTCTAGTCATCCATAGAACTAGCCCAATATGCACCAATTTAACCACTCAAATTGAAATGAATATCCTTAGGTACCACAGGCCATAATCTGAAGTGCCTTTTAGATATCTGAATATCCTATTCATAGATATAACATGTGTTTCTTTAGGTTCTAGTTGAAATATGGAAACCAAACATATTGCATGGATGATATCTAGTCTAGTAGCAGTAAGATATAATAGTCTACCAATCATAGATTTGTACATGCTCTAATCAAATTTAGGAGAATCATCATCCTTACTCAGTTTGCATCCAGTCACCATAGGGGTACAAACTGATTTGGAATCATCCATTTCAAACTTCTTCAACAATTCTTTAACATACTTTGATTGTGAAATCAATATGCCCTTATCAGTTTGATTCAGTTGAAGTCCAAGAAAGAAGTTCAACTCCCCAATCATAGAAATCTCAAACTCTTTTTGCATCTCCTCTACAAATCTCTTGCACATACCCTCATTTCCTTTGAAGATAATATCATCAACATACACAACCACCATCAACATTTTGTTTCCTTCAATTTTGAAATAGAGATTATTGTCTATGGAGCCTTTGTTGAACCTTAGCTATGTCAAATATCTATCACCATTAATAATTCATATTCTTGCAGGACCATAGAGGTCTATATGAATCAATTCCAACATTCTGGCAGTTGATTGTTCTTTTTCTTTAAAATTGCATCTTGTTTGTTTTCCCAATTGACAACTACTACAAATAGTATTAGTGGGAATTGTGATTTTAGGCAGATCCCTAACAACTTCTCTTCAAATAATCCTAATTAGAATGTCAAAGTTTACATGCCCCGTCCGCTAGTGTCATAGCCAACTTTCATTTATTTGAGACACAAAACATTGACTATCAACACCCTTAAGCTGATAAAAGTTTACATATGTTCTTCCTACAACTACCACAGTTCCAGACTCTTTTATGATCTCATAGGTATTATCCTAGAACACAAGTTTAAATCCTTTGCTACACATTTTCCCAACACTCAAATTATTATTCCTTAAGACCTTAACATAATAGAGATCACCAATATTGTTTTTTCCATCAAAACTAATTATTCCTTTTCCAACAATATTTGCACCAGAATCATCTCCAAACATGACTAATCATCTCCAAACATGACTAATCCTCCATCATAATTTTCAAGTTTAGTAAGCTTAAGTTTTCTCCATTCATATGATTTAAACAACCACTCCCAATTACCCAACAATATTTGTCTTGTCTAGCATGAAAGGCAGTAACCATAGTACCTTCCATCTCATCCTTCTTGTTTTCTAGACCACATTAAATTGCACATCTTCCATGGTTAGTAGACATAGATTTATTCTCTAAGGCTAGAAACATGCATTCATCTTTATCATCCTCAAAATTAGATTCATCATCAGAAATTCCAAAATCTTCTCTAACATAATACAATTTCTTGAAGTTTTTGTCCTTTTTGTCTTTATTATCTCTTTTTTTTTGTGTATGGCTCTATCTGGACATCTTGAAGCATAGTGACCAATATTTCCACAACTGAAACATTTAAATGGTAACATTCCTTTGTAGTTTCTAGTACCTTTCTTCAATTTCCTTGTAAAGTTTGCTTCCAACTCCTCTAAACCTGCACTATCTGGATTATCTTCTATCTTAGTGGATTTGAAGGTTGTTTCTATTTTCTCCTTTTATTTTCCAAATTTCCTCATTTCAAATGTGGTCAAGGTGCCAAATAGCTATTATTTAGTGAATTTCTTTGGATCATACACTTCCTCAATAGACGAGACCTTGTCACTATAACTCTCTAGTAGGGTCGTCAAATTCTTCTCTATTACATCTTCATATGTCAAAATACCACCTTGATTTTGACTTCATTTGCTGCAATATCAACCCTCTAAACTTATCTTGTAATGTCTTCACATTCTTCCATTTTTCAATTTCTCATATCTACACTTTGTTGTTAGCTTCTTTGATAATTTGACTCTATCATTTCCTTCATAGATATCTTTCAACTTTTCCCATACTTCTTAAGTAGTGCTTTATGAAATAACTTTTGTCTGCTTAGTCTTGGATAAAGCACTATAGATTGCAAACCTTGATTTTTCATTTTCCTCACCAATAGAAATCTCATCTATAGAAGAAGGACCACTTATCGGCTCAAAATATTTTGTCTCAACAACTTTCCAAGTTTGAAGCTAGGAGAGATCAGGTAACCTCTCATCAGCACTTTCCAGTCACTATAAATCCATCAAACATAGGGATTGATAATTTGTGCACCATCAGATCTACCTCAAGTATTTAAGCTCTTCTCCAAGAAACCAAAGCTCTAATACCAATTGTTGAAATGTAGAAGACAACTAAGAGGGGGTGAATCGGATATCACCAATCACATTCACAAATATCAAAAAATTATTAACTCCACATTCACTTTAATTTTTTATTAAGTATGAGAATGAAGTGAAAATAACAGAAAGCAATATCAACACAAGAAATGCCAAATTTACGTGGAAAACCTAATAAGGGAAAAACAACAATGAGGATTAACTCAAAATATAAGAGTAATTACAAAAATGATTACAAATAGGCTCACTGCCAAAGATAGGACTAGTTGTATAGATACAAGGCTCACTACCTACAAATAGGACTCACTATCCAGAATGGAGGCTCACTGCCTACAAATAAAGAAAGATAACAGAAAATACACCATAACAATTTACCCACATACGTAAGCTTGATCAAAGAATTGCTAACACCATTAACTCACTACTTTCAGGAGTCAAACACATTAAAGTACTACTACCTTAATTCAATTTCACACACTCTTGCTTCTCAAACTTGTGGAATTCAATCCTTAGTTCATCTTGTCTCATATTTATACCATCTTCAAGCTTATAAACTTTCTCCAAGGTCGGCTACGGACACTTCATATTACAAAATAACATTAGGTCAACAAATCAACATTCTTACAGTGGAAGAGAATGAGAAAAGAACAAACTAGCACTTAGCCAAGACCCAAAACATCTCAGATCAATCACATGCTTCCTTAATTGATACTTATCCTTTCCATGACGTGTAGACACCAGGTCGGCCAAACCTAATGAAAAAAAAAATGAACTTTGAAGTACATGCTTCCGAAACAAGAGGATAAGATGAAAAGCACATAACATGCTTCATCATACACTGAAACACATCTTGGATGCCTTCATATTCACGCGTAGCTAATGTAACAACCTTCATACACAAAATAATTTCCATTAGTCCATTTGAATTGTATAAACACACATAGTAATTCTGAACCTAGTCTTCCAGAGCACCAAACCATGAATACCTTTGAAAGAAGATAGATAACATCATTACAAGCCTTTTACTAGATCCACAAGACCTAAAACAAACCAGCGGAGGATTGCGGAGTAGATGCATTTCTCCTAGTCCATAGAAAAACAACTATGCCAGACTAGTTCACAAACCAGTGAACACAACTTCCACTCTTCATCAAACTAGAAGCTCTAATCCAAGATATATCACCAAAGGATTTCCTTAAACAATAATTCAAATCCGTACAAGCATAAGATCAACACAAAATAAATGTGGAGCACAAATCAGAGAAAATTATGAACATACACACAATTTTGTCTTCACTATTTCTCAAAAGCACTTGGTAACTCATCATATCAACACACTTGCAATATCATAAAGATAGCTCCATGTACTCACAACATCTCTATAGTATCTCAACTATACATGCAAAACCGTCAATTACTTGTTTCCTTTCTCTACAACAAACTATATTGTGTTGACATCAATGGCAACATTAATGACAACACCACCATACTCATTCATACTTGCAACAGGGATGGTAACCTTTCTTTTCTTTTGAATTCATTTTGATAATTGTAGTATTTCATCAAGTGTGTTTTCAATAGCTTAGAAATTCATTTCATGAGTGAAGGAATGGATGTAGATTAGTTTTTTTGATTTAGAGTAGCTTCTATTTCATTGCATTTATCTAGCTTAGTCTCTATGATTTTCCCCCTCACAGTTTCCAAAATTTGTCTTGATGATCAATATTGTGGCCACTCTTCTCCAAAAAAAGATGATTAGTTTGGATACTAGATCTATCAATTGGGACTTGGTAATATTTGGGAAGTCTAAAATGAAAGGAAAGAAGAATAACAATTGAAAATTTAATTCCCATGGTAGCTCTAGGTCCCTTGGAAATTTCAAATAAAATGTTAGAACTATGGGAAGACAAGCCAATTTAAAATAAAAATAGGGAGAATAAAAATAAGAAAATTTTCATATTTTATGGTGATTATAATAAATATCTTTGGGAGGATGCAAGTAATGCAATTTTTATAGCCCTAACAATTCATGCATTTGAGGATGTATGGAGGATAAAATCTAGAGATTCTATAAAATTGACACTCTATTAAGAGTTCTTTCTTAAATTATAATAAATATGATGGTTGGAAGGTATACCTCATCAATAACTCGTATTTCAACATAGTTAGTCATTAGAGAGTCAATAATAGATTCTCTAATGGAGGATCACAAGGATTCTAAAAGTCTTAAACATCCTTAATTTTGCATATTTTCTTAATCTATAAATGTAAAATGAATGATTTAGTTGTGTAGTTAATCTTAAAATATTTGAGTGTGTAATATGGTCTAATGGGCTATTGTTCTCATGAAGGGGGTTTATGTTTCTACTCTCTTTTATGTTGATACATGCACTTACATTTAGCCTAATATCTCTTTAGTAAATGTGTCGAAGAGATAAATTTTCTACACCATATTCATTAGAAATTATAGTGAATAGGTTGATTCCATCTAGTACTTGTAGCCATGCATTTTGGGTACTCATTATTCTCTTGAAATTAAATTTTGTGAAAAATTCATGTAGAAAGAAAAAATAATGTTTGATTTCACTCTATTTATCATAAATACTCTAGGTTTCTATATCCTATTCATTTTGATGTATTTGATCCTATAGATGTTGTCAAAGTAATTGTATTATTTTTTTATTTATGAAAGATTATTGTATGAGGGAATGCGAACATTTTCTTGGAAATTGAGATCTTTAGTCAATTTAGCGAGCTTAATTATCTCTTGAGAACAATAAAGAATGGAAAGTTTTATAGTCTTTTTAAGGAGAATGCCACTAAAATACATAATACAAAACCTTAAACCCCTTAGAGAAATATTGTTATATAATTTATCAAACAAAATTCATGGAAATGGATATGTGTATGCTTAGTGTGTTTGGATTGCAACATAAATTCTAGGCCAAAGTGGTTGCTACTTCAATTTATCTAATCAATAACTCTTAAATAAATACTTGTGGAGAAAACCACTATGGAGGTCTAGATAGAATGAAAACTAGTTCAATAGTGTTGGGTGAATATTTGGTAATTCCTTTAATAATTACAAAATGGTAGTTTCAGCCATAGCTATGATGAGAAATTAATCTCTCCTCTCATAAAGGGGGTGCTCCCTTCTTATTGCTCTCTAAATCAACTAGTAACTAAACTCAAATTATGTACACTACAACTATCCATGGGAGTGTCTCCATTAGCATGTTCTCATTTTTTAGAATAAGGGAATCACGTTACAATAATGACCTTGGTGTTCACAGTAAACTTAGTTAGATAAATAACACTAATTGGAGCAATAATAGTCAATAGCCAATTTTGTTAGACATAATCTAATAACAAGAACAATTACCATCAAATGATAGTGACTTAGAAAATCAATAGAAACCCAAAGTATTTCGTCACTTTCCACAATGGTTCAAACATAACAACATCTTATAGCTCAAAGACTCCAATTTATTTGCAAAGATGATTCTAAAGAGTAACCCATGTATCAAGTTGTATCTCAAAGACTATAAGTTACTAACAAGACCAAAATCCACAACAATATATCTAACAATCATAGCACAAAGACTGTGAGTTCTCAACCAAATTCATACACAAAACATATAGCTCCAAATGCAATATGATAGCACAAAGTCTATTGGTACCAAATTTGAATTCCCCTTCAATAATTAAATTTCATGCCACTTAGAAACTAATTTCAAGATAATATGACAAGAGAGACATAAGAACACTCTTACATACAACAAACATGCTCCAAAGCAAAGGTTGAAGGCAATCTGCTTCTTTTATTGATCAAATTTCAATTTGCAAATTCAACACAAAGATTCAAGTATGCATTCTAAAAGTGGCCTCATTTAGTGTCAAAAGATCAAAGGTCCTATTAAAAATAACTCCCTCATATATATAGAGGATAGTCAAGGGATAATCTAGGAAAGAAATAACTAAATTGACTTATTCAATGGGACAGTCCAATTTGATTTAGGACTTCTCTATTTTTACATGTAATTACATTTTTGAAAATGACATGTAAAATGTCCTAGACTAATTACATAAAGCATCAAAATACTAAAAATTAAACAAGGAACGTTCAACTTTCTCTACTGTCCTTCTCCATAAAATCTTCATACTTCTGCATGGTTGCTTGAAATTCATCATTATTGGGACCTGAAAAATAGCTAGGTCCCCTGTTGTAGAATCCTTTATGGTGTTACAATCTTTCTTGTTCCATCCTAAAAAAACCTTTAGGTTCTCCAAGGATAATTGAATATCCAACTTGTCCATTGTAGCCACTAAGAAGGCTTGATCTTCAATTTTTTTGGACCATTTTGGTGAATTCCTAGACAACTGCATCTGAGGAAAGAAACTTTTGGTTGTCATCAAGTAACTTACAGGGAATTTATTCAACCCTATTGACAAAATTCAAATAATTTTCCTCGTTGATTTCTCGAGCATTTTACAAGTCATTGATCAACTCCTTGATGATGTTCACTTTGTGTATCATGGTCTCTTTTACCTCAACAAATATTTCCTTATTGTGAATGATCCCAATTTCCACTAATCCATCTAGTTTGAGCTTCTTCATCTTGATCCAAGCTTGAAAACATTTTTCCATGTCTTGTTGTTCTTGGGATAAAGTATTGGTAGTTTTTTCTAACTCTAATTTTATGTTTTCCATATTTTCCATTTTCTCCATAGAGGATCTTAAGAGGTGTGAACCTTGTGCAATCTTTTGGTCTGTGAACTCATTGACTACCTTTCCCCTTGTATAAACTTTTTCCACCTTTTGAATGACTAGATACTCAATGCTCACGACTATAGGTTCAACTGACTCCAAAGACTGGGTAATGTTTTGGAGTACTGTAATTAGTTGTTCTTCCTTGGGTTTGTATTGATCCTTCACCTTTCTAACTTCATCAAATTTCTCTCTAATACAATATAGTGTAGATTGAGCATCTTATTTAGCACTTACATGAGTTATCTTTCCTAACCCAACTCTTGTGATAGAATAATTAGAGATGTCCACTTCTTCCAAAGTCTTGACAAGAGGAGGTTGTGCCACCTCATAATACCTATAGCCTTCTTTATTAAACAACAATCTAGAAATTATTTGGCTTTTTTTTAGATTTTGTCTTCACCATTACTAGTTGTGTAAATTCAAATTCATCAAGCGAGATGCCTTGCTTCTTCCTTTTTGGTTTTTTGGATGACAACCAAGTTAGAAGTGGAGAAATCTCTTCTAGATTGGCAATCATGTCTTGATTTTTCATCATTGTACTCACAAAAATTGTCACAATTGCAGTAGTGTCAGTCAAAATAGCAGTAGGAATTTCCACACTAGAAACTTGCGTAGAATCAAACATAAACTATGCTAAGTCAAATTGAGAAGTAATATCAAATGAAGGTGATGATAAACTAGGAAAAGACATAGGTGATCCTAAAGCATTGTCCAAACCATGTTTGGGACTATAAAAAATTGACCATGAAAATGTAGATGAATTAACTGATTGAATGGAAACTGAAGGGGTAGTTGTGATAGTAGGAATGACCTCATCAATGACAGGTAAAGATTGTCCAACTGAAATAGTAGGAGGAATAGGAGCAGAGATAGTAGTAGTAATGGGAGAAGAGGAGACAGGTGGTTCCTTAGAGAAATTTTCATGAGGAGATATTATTTTTTCTCATTTTTTTCTTCTTCTTTCCTTTCCTCTTAAGAATATTCTCATTTCCCCTCAGTAGATGGCCCCTCTATAGCTATTTTACTCTTTTTCTTACCCCTTTTACAAAAAAACCATGATTGTTTTCCTAGAAGGCTTGTTGGAGCTAGGAGCATCACTTTTATTATTTTTCCTTATTTTTGATTTATTACCTGTAGGGTCTTGTGATTCCTACTCTAATCCAGTGTGAAAGAATTTCAATAGAATTCCCTTTTCTTCTAACTATACATTTCTTTTAGCAAGAATCGGTTCAAACCTTTCTCTAATCAAAGTTACCTCTTTATGTGACCATAGGATGACTGGTAGAGCATATCCTACAACATTATTCCTTTCGTAGGAGGGTATGTGTAGGATCATGATGGGCCAAAAAGTGGTGATATGATGGGTATGTGTAGGGTATGTGGTTGACGACCTTTTTTTTACCCAAAATTGATGAAATAAAAAGGGTTTTTAAAGGAGATTCTCTGCTTTCCACCAATATAAATTATGCTTTACTTTGAATTTAATAAATAATTATTATTCATTTTCTATTTGAATTATGACTAAAGTCCTAATAGATAGGTTGATTGAAAAAAATATATAGCTTTCAAATGATATCACATTTTTTTAATCCAAAACATGTGTCACATTCTATGCTTTGCATACTATAGGATTAAAAAAACAAAAATTGAATTTCATGAAGTTTTGACCAAGTTAAGGTGGTCAGACATACAAGTTTTAATATTTTTTAAAAGTTGTAATAAAAAAATCATAATTAATTATTTACTTGGCAAAAAAGTACAAAAATTTATGCATCACATCCAAACATGAGTCCTCTACTTATATCTAAAATATTATAAAAAAATATTATCATTTTATTGTGGTTAGGGTGGTCAGAGAGATAGCTACTTCTTATTTTTTCTTTGAAATATAAGTACTATTGCATTCAAATTAAAAAAATTCACCAAATAGACTTTTTGTTTTTTTAAATAAACCTAGTAGTTTAGAAACTACATTCAATTTTCTACAAATTCTATTCTTACATATTTTTGAAATAATATAGATAACTTATTCAAATTTTGATGTCAAGTTACCTAACTCTGATTTTTCTATTTTTTTTCCATTTAAAGGCCTATTTTTTCCATGATGATCCTACACATACCTAGGAAGGATCTATGATATTTCCATCATCTTCCATACCTTCATAAATATCAACCAAATCAAGATATTCAATCTATTCCAATGCCAATCTTCCGTAATCCAACTTCCTTATCTCATCCTCTATCCTATAGTTGGCCCACACATCCTTAATTCTATGCATGTGTGTGATCTTTCTTGATATTGTCTTTCATGCCTTAATAATAAAAATCAAATCTCATTTTGAAAGTCTTCAAAGTGACCAACTGCATCTTCGATTCAATGGCCTTAGCCTTTGGAGATGTTTGAATTGAATACCTACCAATAATTAAGGGAAACTTGAAACCTAACTTGTGAGATTTCATTTATTTGTTATGGTCTGCATTTATCTATCTACATAACTTTGTTAAAACAATTTTTTGTTGGGGTACCTTGGGAGCATGTATTGATATCCCACAAAGCAACCAACCCTTACATATGTGAATGTGGGAAACTAAAGGTAGAGACAACCATACTTGTTCACCACTTCCAAGGCTTCATAAGAAACCATTTTCCTTTACAAGTCAAGATCAAAAGTAAACATGAGCAGAGAAAAGAAAGCGTAATTCACTCTTCTAAAATGGTGAATTCTTCTATCAAGAGTAATATGAGGAAAATACTTGCTCACTGGAGTCACTCTTTAGTTTCCTTCTATTGTTAATTTAGGAAAATATCTCATCACAACAAAAACATACACCAAGTAAGATGTCATGTAAAACTCAAGTGAAGTATGCAATTTAGTCAGTTGTTCATGAATTGTATCATTGATTTATTGACCCCAAAGGATTTGTTGTTTACCCCTCATTATGATTTTGATGTATTCATACATCCAATTTTGGAATATGGATGATATAGGAAAACCTTGTGTTAGATTGGTGGTTGTTGTTGCACCAAAACATTGACCTGTTAATACTTGATACAACTACAAAATTTATACAAGATCCACAAGAGGTGGTTAAGCCATGTCATGAACCCAAGTTACACGCCATCTTGCAAAAATACCCCCTAGCACAAGTGAGGGGTTCGAACCTATGACCTCGGCTTTGATAATAAATTTTGAATGTGTAAGACAACTGAGAGGGGGGTGAATTAGCTGTATCTAATCAAAAAATGAAATTTAACCCTCAATACTAATTAGATCCACATGCATTCAATAAACCCTTATTTTGTTAATGTGATTAATTATGAAATGCAAATAACAAAAACTAAAATAGCAACACCATACTGAAGAGAAGATCAAATTTACATGGAAAACCCAATGAGGGAGAAACCACAATGAGGATTAGCTCACAATATAAGTAATTGAAAAACCGGTACAAATGGGCTCATTTCCAAAATAGTATAGACTGTCTAAAAAGGCTCACACCCAGGGCTCACTGCAACAAAAATAACAAGAATATAGAAGATAAATGTTACACAAATAAAAATTTCTCAATGCAACAAGGAATCCACTACAATGCTCCAACACTTTCATAGTCTAGCATGAAAGAATTTAGACACATTCGGCTCACTACATTTAGGAATCCAATATTTTGAAGTTTGCACAACTTTTCTAAAAATTGGAGCACACACATCACTTGCATTGATCTCACATCTATCTTTCTTGTGTCTTCATCCTCTCTCAAATCATAGCAACTCCACTCTTATTTATATCAATCTCAACCTTAAACATCTTCTCCAAGGTCAACATTCTATCTGTTATATTTACAAATTCAAATTAAGTCAGCACCTAAACATTCCCGTGGTGGATATGGATGAAAGGGTACCCAAAAAACTTAACTAAGACCCAAAATTAAGTCTCACACACCATGCTACACATTCATTAATACTTGAACATTTTTTAATGTAGTGTAGACACCAGGTCCACCATTACCTATGAAAACACATTAACATTAAGTACACGCTTTCAAAACTTTCGATAAAATTAATCATGAATCCTCTTCACACAAACAAGAGAACAAAACCATTAACTCTCCTTCAAAACCACAAGTCCTAAAAAGAAACTACACATAAATGTGGAGAAAATATATTTCTCCTCAACACCTTTATACAGCACTGCAAAACCATTTCTCATACTGGTAAACACAACTTCCTCTCACCAATAATCTAGAACACAAAATTATGAATATAACAACCTCTAACAACCTTGAACAACATACTAAATCCACACAAACATAGCATCAATATAGAAGAAACATAGAGCACATATCGAGAACACACTTTGAACACTTGCACAACACTATTTTCTCTATTTGTCAAATTTTCTCAAAAGCACTTGGAAATCAAGTACCAAAGACATCATCTCATACCAGTAATTCATTCCAACTCATCTCTATATATTTCAAAAAAAGATAGCTCAATGTAATCACAAAACTTCCTCAATATCTCAACTACACATGCACAACCTACAACAACTTGCTTTCCTCTTTTCCATAGTTTTCTCAATATCCTCAACATTTTCATCATGCAACAACTTCACTAACACATATTTGACATCAATGACAACACTACTCAGTAGAATTTTTGTTGACATCAATGACAACACCTTCAAACTTTCAGCAATCGCCCCCTTTGTTATTGATGGCAACCCATGATGTGAAAAACCATCAAAGACAACACAACAACTCTAAATGCACTTTATTTTCTCCCCCTAAATGATTTGAAAATATGCACAACTTTCTCCACTGATACCTTACACTTTTTCACATGACATTTCTCCCCCTTTAGCATTAGTGGCAAAGGATAATTTTTTTGCATTATTTACCCCCTTTGACATTGAACCTACATACTTGCTCTGAATAGTCCCCCTTAGGAGTACACCCAATGAAATCAGCAACTCAATGACAACACATGACACTACATACTCCCCCTAAGAGGTAGCCACCAACATTATTCCATACAAGGAATAGATCCATAGATCCACTAAACTGATGCATCTTTGTATGCATCTGGTTCAATGAAGGAGGGCAACCTCTCTCGAAGATACTCAAAAGTATCCTTAAGAAGATCCTTAGTAAATATGTTAGCAATATGATCCTTTGTAGGTACATACTCAAGTTTCACCTCATTCTCCATAACCTTCTCTCTAAAAATGTGATACCTAATTAATATATGTTTTGTCCTTGAATGCATCATTGGATTCTTTAAAATGTTCATTGCACTTGTATTGTCACAAAATATAGATATAGACTTGTCATATACAACTTTGATATCCTTCAATTTTTGTCTCATCCACACAACTTGTGTACAACATGATGTTGTTGCAATATACTCAACTTCAATAGTAGACAAAGAAACTGAATCCTTCTTCTTACTCAACCTTGACACAAATCTACGTCTAAGAAAGAATATACCACCACTTGTACTTTTCTTGTCATTATCAAAACAAACCCAATCTGCACCTATATAAGCACTTAATGTGAAATCAATATCCTTAGGATACCATAAGCCATAATTTTGAGTGCCTCTTAAATATCTGAATATCCTCTTTGCTACTACAACATGTGTTTTTTTAGGATCTTCTTTAAATCTAGGCATAAGACAAATTTCATGCATGATATCTATTCTAGTAGTAGTTAGATATAGTAGTCCACCAATCATAGATCTATATTTTCTCTAATCGACCTTAGGTAAATCATCATCTTTTCTCAATTTACAACTAGTTAACATAGAAGTGCATAATGGTTTGGAGTCATCCATTCAAAACCTCTTCAACATCTCTTTGACATAATTAGACTATGAAATGAAAATCCCTTTATATTTTTTATTAATTTGTAGCCCAAGGAAGAGATTCATCTCCCCAAACATTGGCATTTCAAAGTTTTTCTACATCTCTTTAGCAAATTTTTTACACAGCTTCATTTCCTCCAAAGATAATATCATCCACATATACAACCACTATCAAGATTTATCTTCCTTAATTTTGAAATAAATATTACTATCTGCAATACCCTTATTGAATCCTTTTTGTATTAAATATCTATCCAATCTTGCATATCAAGCTCCAGGAGCTTGCTTCAACCAATATAGTTCCTTCTTCAATTTACATACCATATCTGGTTGTTATAATAACTTAAATCCTTTTAGTTGTTCCATGTAAACTTTTTCATTCAATTCACCATTAGAAAAATATACTTTACTCCATCTGATAAACTTTAATTTCCTTGTATGCAACACATGCCAAAAAAGTTTTTATAGCTTCCATCCTATCCATAGGAGAAAATTTCTCCTCAAAGTCTATTCCTTCCTCTTGTGAGTAACCCTTACACACAAGTATTTCCTTATTCCTTCCCACTTCTCCATTCTCATTCAAATTTTTGTGAACACACACTTAGTTCCAATTATAATCTTGTTTTTCAATCTAGGAACCAATTCCCACGTTTGATTTTTCTCAATTTGCATAAGTTCTTTCATTTTAAATTCATCCAATGTTCATCCTTGCATGCTTCACTCACTATTTTAGGTTAAACTTTAGAAATTAAACATATATTTACCTCAATTTCAACATCTTTTCTTCCTTTCAATGCACCTTTCCTTTTGTATTCAATGATTTGTTCTTCAAAATGATTCTTTTGCATATATTGAGAGGTCTCAGGGTCTTCCCTGGAGTTTCTTCCTCTTCATTCTACACTTCTTCTTCATCAGATTTTTCTTCTCCTACTTCTCTACAATCAAGTTAATCTCACACATATCCATCCACTATAATTGAATTCTACAAGTTTTCATCAACCTTAACATTTGCACTTTCAACAATCCTTCTTAGCCTTTTGTTGTAACATCTTGTAGTGTAGGAAAAAGTATCCTTTTTTCACACTTAATTTGGGAGTGAATAATTAATAATAAAATGGACTTAAAGTTTCCATATTTAGGGTGTTGTAAAGTGTATCCTAACACTTTCACACTAATCTAGGGCTTTATTAATTGATTGGGCTTATTTATGCCTTAAGGGTATGTGCAGGATCATCATGGAAAAAATAAGCCCTTAAGTGGCAAAAAATTCAGAAAAATCAGAGTTAGGCAACTTCACATAAAAATTTGAATAAATTATCTATATTATTTCAAAAATATGTAAGAATATAATCTGTAGCAAATTGAATGTAGTTTCTAAACTACTAGGTTTAAAAATAAATAAATCTATTTGCTGAAAATTTGAAATTTTGATGCAGTAGTGCTTAAATTTTAGGGAAAAAATAAGAAGTAGGTTTCTGTCTGACCACCCTAACCACAATAAAATGATAATATTTTTTTATAATATTTTAGATATAAGTAGAAGATTCATGTCTCAATGTGATGCATATTGTTTTGTATTTTTTTTCCAAGTAAATAATTAATTATCAATTTTTTATTACAAGTTTTAAAAAATATAAAAACTTGTATGTCTGACCACCTTAACTTGGTCAAAACTTCATGAAATTCAAATTTTCTTTTTTAAATCCTATAGTATGCGAACCATAAAATTTGACACATATTTTGGATTTAAAAAATGTGATACCATTTCAAAGCTATAGATGTTTTTCAATCAACCTATCAATCGAGACTTTAGTCATAATTCAAATAGAAAATGAATAATAATTACTTATTAAATTCAAAGTAAAGCACAATTTATATTGGTGGAAAGCTGAGAATCTCCTTTAAAAACCCTTTTCATTTCATCAATTTTGGGTTAAAAAAAGGTCGTCAGCCACATACCCATCATATTGTCAGTTTTTAGCCCATCATGATCTTGTACATACCCTTAATTGGTCCTATTTTGCATCCACAAGCCTTATTAATTGCATCTTTCCATGGATAATCCTACACTTATCAAATAACCAATCATAATTCAATGTTCTAGGTCATGTGTTCTAGATCGGGTGATCTTGGCCTCATACACCACCTTGGGCATATGAGTCCCACCTAGGTTTTGGTACCTAATTTCAAATTTCACATTAAACATGACCTTTATTGGATTTTATGTCCCAATTTTGAGCCACTAGGACTCATATGCCACCTTGGGTGTATGAGTCCCACTCTAATCCAGACCCATTTTTAATTCAATTCATGGTGGAATTTTATCCTCTTAGATCTAATGTCACCTTGTAGTGTTGTAATTTCAAGAAATTTGGCATAAACAAGTATAAATACAAGGTTAATTCACATAGTTTCATCCTAGAACTTCATAAGCAATCAAGAGCACTTTCACAAGAGTTCACAAGAGCATTCAATTAGGACATTCAAGAGCACTTAAAGAGAATTCAAGATCCATCATCATGTCAAAGTCATAAAGCATCAAACATGTTCTTGAGCTAGTGTTGTGATGTAGCACTCAAGATCCAAGTTAAGCATTGTTTCACATCTAATTCAAGATCGAGATCTACATTCTTCATGGACACTTCATGTTAGATTGCAGATTTATATTTCAAGACATCATTCAAGGTATCATTGTTCATGTTTCATGTTTCATGTTGATGTGTCATTGTCTTGTCATAAGGTTTAATTACCTAAACGGGGTTTGACCAAGGCAAACCCCTATACCCTAAAAATCAACAAGTTTTTTCTCTCTCTACATGTGTGATTGTAGATCTAGGTATTTTGGATCTTGAGGATCCTTTAAAGACAAAGTTGTAAGATTGAAGAGGGTTTTCGAAGTTGTCTCCTTACTTGCAAGATCATGGAAAGTCTCCTATAGGTCAAAATTTTGTGTTTTAGACCTAGATATTTGATAGGAGAGAAGCTACAGGAGATCAACAAAAAATACCATATTTTTAGAAAAAACACTAATACTAGGACTAAATCACCACCTTGGGCATATGATTCCTAGTACTCCTTTTTCTAGATTATAGGAGATCCAAATCAATCGGTGAGAGATTCTAGCTTTTGCACAAAAACCCTAATTTGGGACTAAATCACCCATACTTGGGTATGAGTCCCAGTATGCTTTAAAATTTATATTTTTATGATTTTAGGCATTGTTTCAAGCTTCTTCAATTTTCTAGGTGCCCCTTTATCCTTTCTTAGTTCATTCTTCTAATTTCCAGTTTCATATCTTGAGTTGCATACTTAAGTTTACATATAATTGTATTTCTTTCTTTTCAAGCCCCTTGTAGTCTTTAATCACACCCCTATGACACCTTAGTGTAGATATCTATGCTTCATTTCTATCCCTAGATTGAGATCTCTAAGGTTTCCTTGAGTGAAACTTGAAGGAAATTAATTCTATCTTCCAAAACATAGACCTACAATTTTTGACATTTCATTTTGGTGAACTTGACCTTCAAACACTTGCATTTCTGATTTGGAGTACATTAAAGTCCTAGATCTAGCTTACATTGGATTTGCATTAGATCTTTCATAAGTTAATTTTCATTAATGAAAGTGCATATAGGTTGCATTTTTAAATCTTAGATCATTCAATTTCATTGAAATTCTGCAATTGCATATAGTAAATTCAATATACAAGCTAGAAACCTTAGTGTGAAGCAATTTTTCCTTAATCTCATTTTTATTTTCATATTTTATTCATTTTTGGCTTCATGATGTGTTCATGTTTAAAGAAAAAGTTGTTCTAAAAGGTGTGCAATGTGCCACGTGGTGGCTACATGGTTTTTTGTTTATCATCTTCCTTTCGGGAGAAAGTCAGGGCACATGTAAGCTCAGCAAGGATTTCTTTTAAGGCTATTTTCATAGATTTGAGACTCCTTGCCCGCTTGGCATGTCATCTTTTCACTTTGAGCAAGTTGCACTTTAAGGAAAAATCTCTTTTTTAGTTTTTCAGAGCATGTTACGTTTTCCTTGTTTTTAGGCTAGAACCTTTAAGTCACCGCCATCAGTCTATGTGGTTGGTCAACTATATTTTTCCAGGATTCTTTCTAGAATTTGATTGTTTTAAGATAGAAATCTTTGCTAAATATATAAAATGACATAAATGAGGTAATTGAGAATTAACAAGCAAAGATTGCCACAATCTAATCAAAGATCTAGGATCAGATTGTGAGCTATCAGATGCCAACATCTAGTAGAATTTACTTCTGGGATGTTGGCAGAAGTTCTCCCTTTTCAACTATAAATAGAAAGATGCGGCAGAAGGAAGGGGTACCCCTTTTTGGGAAAAGAAGTTCTTTTAGTTTTCCTTAGTTATAGAGATATTTTAAGAAGCTAAAAGCTTGTAGAACACTACTAAACTCTCTGGAATGTTATATTGTTTTAACTCAAACTATTATAGGATTGGCATCTGACCTTTTTTTTTAAGTTCATTTGATATTTAAGTATGAACTGTTTGGAAGAAATCTTTGAAACTATGCATGTTATGGCCATTTTCAAGTTCCTTCTTTATGTTTTCATTCATAATAAAATACTATGTTAAGCTTAATTCGAATCACTTGAGTAGTTGATTTCCATGTTGTAGGCTTATATGATATATTAATAACCTACGAAAATTGGATTATGTCTATTGAACTTGTCTAGCTTCTTTACGGATTATTATTTCTTCATATTATGTTGTAAAAGAGGAAAAGTTTATGCAATTTTTGAATCTTTTTCTATTTACTTTTGGAACTTTTATGCTTGATAAAACCTTAATGAACACTTCCCATGGGGAGATTTGAAAGAATACACTATACTTATATTTATCCTTTGTTGCTTGTTCTCTTCCCAACAATGAATGGTTGTGGCATTCTATGTCTAATATATCATTCATAGAAAAAGAATTGGATTAAAAATGTTGTAAAACCTTTGGCACATTGCCATTTTCATGTTTTATATTTACATTTCTTTCTATCCTTTTATCCAAACTCAAATAAGAGTCGAATTTCTATAAAAATCCTACAGGTGTTCAGTAAGGCACAAATTGGTCCCCCATTCACTGAATTTCCCAAAAGGTAGTCGGAGAGGTGCAAGCTTTGATGATTGAAAATTATTTTTTTGGAATGCCTGATGGGACCTAAAGGTTTTCAAATGTCTTATTGGAAGTATGAAATATTTCTTAAATCAAGCCAAGGAAAGATGCTAGAAATTTCATGCCCAAAATCCAAACAAGAGCATCCTCAAGAGGCCAGCTCCAATACTCCCAATTACCTACCTCAGTATCTACGAGAAGAAGACTTACATGTTATGTATCACCTATAAGGAGTAAAAGAGTGAGAAGTGAGAGACCAAGATCTAGAGCCTTATCTACTTGACACCTGGAGGCTGAACTTTCCAAATTAGAATATATACTAGTATAACCAATTAATAGGAATTTTTCTCCATGGCTCATGTAGTTGCCCCTGCTCCTAGAAAATTTGTGACCTAGCATAGTGGTAGTCTGCTACAACCGCCTATGCCCCTAGATGTATGGCTTACCATACCTTCTAATGCCCTCAAGGCTATTCCAAAATTTTCTGAAGAAGACTTCAAAACCCCCTCTGAACACCTCCAAGTTATAGCGAGGTATGCAAGGTGCATAACATAGCGAAGGAAAATATTGCTCTTCGAATGTTGGTCACTTCTTTCAAAGGAAAAAATAAACATTGGTATCAACTTTGGTTTCCGGTTCTATCCACTCTTGGCATCAGCTTGGAGAAAGGTTGTTTGAATGTTTCTCATAGAAGGGAGATCGCTCTTTGTTACTGCATCGATTAATCACTATCGAAAGAGCCCCGCAAGACGCCATGAGAAACTTCAACACTAGGTTTCAAAAAACCTGGAAAAGAATCCTTGTGACTACCTGACCCCTAGCTGTGATGGTGTTTATGTTCTACCTTAAGGCTTTCAATTCAGACATTGTAGTTATGATAACCTCTATGGGAAGGGATATCTTACTCGACACATACAATTTGGTTGTGTGTGTGGAGAATAGTTTGATTGACACTCGAATGCTTCCACCATGACCTTCAATTCCTACATTCACAAAAATCCCTAGTGGTCATCGAGAAGAAGCTACTCCAAGCACTTCCACTACACAAGTGGTGACATCGGCCATGTCGCAATCCATGTATGTGTATCCCACCATGTAGCCAAGCACGTCAGGCTCTTCCATTCTAGTAATGGAAATCAATGATATAAAGAGTCTCATGCAATATTTTTCCAATGAGTTAGTTCTCATCAAATGGTAGGAAGTGGTACCTCTGAAGCAAGCCACTCTTGCCTATTTGGGGGAAGGCCATCCTATCAAAAAACTGTTTATAGAGGACCCACAAGACGAGGAGGTCAACAAACGACATGCACAAGTTAGATAGTTCTAGTCACTATGCCACTATAGACAGTCAAGGACAACTAGAGTAAAGAGTTAATCCTAGGCCAGAACAACCTGGAGGAAGATGAGAATGTATGGTGCTTCCCATGTAGTGATAGTCACATGCCATAAAATTGTCTAAGGGGAAATATGCAACAAAAGATAGCAGAACAAAGAAACATGGGTGAACTCCTGAATGCAGAAGAATATGAGTCCGCTAAAATGGAAAATTCCCACTTTAGAGCGAAAATGAAAGGGATGTCTTTAGAACAAGAATTGGATATTGTGTTGGACCAAGCACTATTTTCATTGATGGAGGAAGAAGATTTGTATTTGCGAATGAAGCTTCGATGACTAGTGCTCCACAAGTATAATCAAACTACAAGACCAGATCCAAAAGAAGGCTTAGGGTATGTGTAGGATCATCATGAAAAAAACAAGCCCTTAAGTGGCGAAAAATTTAGAAAAATCAGAGTTAGGCAACTTGACGTAAAAGTTTGAATAAGTTATCTATATTATTTCAAAAATATGTAAGAATAGAATCTGTAGCAAATTGAATGTAGTTTCTAAACTACTAGGTTTATTTAAAAAAAAAATCTATTTGGTGAAAATTTAAAATTTCAATGCAGTAGTACTTATATTTTAGGGAAAAAATAAGTAGGTGTCTGTCTAACCACCCTAACCATAATAAAATGATAATATTTTTTATAAGATTTTAGATATGAGTAGAGGACTCATGTCCTAATGTGATGCATATTTTTTGTAATTTTTTTCTTAGTAAATAGTTAATTATTATTTTTTTATCACAACATTTAAAAATAATAAAAAATTGTATATCTGACCACCTTAACTTGGTCAAAACTTCATGAAATTCAATTTTTTTCTAATCTTATAGTATGCAAAGCATAGAATGTGACACATGTTTCAAATTCAAAAAATGTTATATCGTTTGAAAGCTATAGATGTTTTTCAATCATCCTATCAATTAGGACTTTAGTTGTAATTCATATAGAAAATGAATAATAATAATTTATTAAATTCAAAGTAAATAATAATTTATATTGGGTAAAAGTTGAGAATATCCTTTAAAAACATTTTGTGTTTCATCAATTTTGGGTAAAAAAATTTCGTTAGCCACATACCCTACACATACCCATCATATTGCCACTTTTTGGCCCATCATGATTCTACAAATACCCCTCACAGGAGAATACACACAACAAGATCTACCATGTCCTCAACCACACCAACCATAGTTGCAAGAAGAGTAGAATCTGCTAGCAACTGGCTAATCTACTCAGCAACTATGAACTCTTTTGTTGCTAGCAAAACACTTGGATAGGATGTCGAGCCCATTCATTATGGATCATTTTCCTCTGAAGATGAGAGAGATACCACCATTTAAGCCCAAGGCAAAACTAGTCAAAATGCTTAATGTGGTGGAGCAATTGAAGAAGGGGCCTGCTAACGTATCTCTGTGGGATGTTATATCCATTCCTAAGCAAAAGACGTTGCTTTGGGAAGAATTAAATAAGGAAGAACAAATATCATGGATAGAGGCAACTCTACCATGTGATCAAGATAAAGATAAAGAACCTGCATTAGACCCTTGAGGTTCGAAAGATGCGGCTTATGTGAATGATGCAAACAATGCAAAAGAGAAAGAGGTAAGCAAGACAAATCCCATGCCTTTCTTTTTAATACTTGTTGTGGAAGATAAGCTTTTGCTTAATAACATGATTGATTTCAGAGCTAGTACAATGGTCATGCCAAAGCAAGTGGATGATGCCCTAAAAATTAAGTATGATCCACTTGAGAGGGGAATCATGCAATTAGATGGGAAGAAGGTTCTAACTATCAATCTCATCAAAGATCTATCTTTAACCCTCTTCCCATGTCCAAGCCAAAGGATCACACAAGAACTAGTAGTGATAGACATTCCCCTGGTCATCAGAATATGTCTCCCAAGAGATTTCAAAGCAAAGCTTTCCAGATATTTGGCACTCAATTGGTCCTACCTAATATTGAGGACCAAGCATGGGGTGAACATGAAAATCCTATCTAAATATTTGCATCCAAAACACATAGTGGACAATGTAGTCCTATGCTTTGAAGAAGCACATACCTCCTTTTCATAAAGGGAGAGATATTGTGTAGAGATGTTGGAAGATGAAGAAGACACTAGTGATCAAACTCCCAAAGAGGAGGTCCTCCTCAACCAATTAATTGATTCCAACCCATTTGAAAAATTTCATGCAACGGGACTAGGCACCTATGTGATCTTTGATGGTGATCAAGTCTTTCCAAAATTGATAATGGATCGGGAGGAATATGATGATTCAGGTGACAACTATCTATGAACCTTATATTTTGATCATGCCAAATGCAAAGCTGGTTCTAGAGTAGGTGTCTGATTAGTGTCCCTATAGGATCAGAGACCCTCAAGGATTTTCATTTTTAGTTCTTGTGCTTGAATAATGATGCAGAATATGAAGCCTTGGTTCATGGTCTGATTCTTGTAGAACGAATAGGTGTAAATATAATACAATCATTCAGAGATTCAAAGTTAGTTGTAAGCTAAGTCTGTGGGAAAGCGGCTATGAAGAATATAAGTATGAAGTCGTACAGACATTAGATATGGGATCTAATTGAGAGTTTTGAAGCTTTTAATATACAAGTCATTCCCCAATCTCAAAAAAATGTCGTTGATTGGATGGCTTCAATTGGTTCACAATTTTAACCAATTTCCAATTCAATAATGAAGCAGAATGCAATGCAGATCATCATTTGACCAGCAATTCCCGACAATGATAAAGACTAGCAAGTATTTTAGGATGATATTCATATTGCCACCTTTTTACATAAATTCAGAAGAGCTTCTGACTATTCATAGCCAGGAGCAAGATCTCCTGAAGGAAAGGTCATCCAATTGAAAGGAAATAAGCTTCCTCAAGGTTCAATCTCCCTTGAAAATATTTTTGACTATGATGATGCAAGAAATAGCAAATAGAGGTTCACTATAGACTTGAGGGATTATGAAGAGCTTGATGTCAGAAGTGGTAGAAAGTTAAAGGTTGGAAGGAATGTTTTGTGGAAAGATAATGAAAGACTAAGGGATCTATGTTATAGATATGATGGGGATGTAGCCTGGACCTATGATGATATTAGAGGGTATGATCTGGGAATAATTCAACATACTATTGACTTGGAGGAAGGATCAAATCCCATAAAAAAAAAAAGGCCAATCAATCTAAAGGTTGAAGCGTTCATGGTGCAAGAGCTAACCAATTTGATTGAATCAAGGATCATATATCCGATTAGGCATTCCACTTGGGTGTCTAATTTGGTACTAGTTCAAAAAAAGAATGGTGATATTAGGCTCTGTGTTGATTTCAGAGAGTTGAATAAAGCCTCGCTCAAAGACCACTACCCTTTGCCATTAATGGAGTAGATCCTGCAGATAGTTTTTAAATCAAAGATGTTTTCATTGCTCGATGGTTTCTTAGGTTATAACTAGGTATATGTGAAGGAAGGTGACCAACATAAAACAACATTCACCACTAAGTGGGGAATGTTTGCATACTCAAAAATTTTGTTTGAAATTTCAAATGTGGGTGTGACTTTTCAGTGAGAATGGATATTGCTTTCAAAGGATTAATGAATCAAATTATTTTAATATATCTGGATGACCCAACAATATTTTCAAAGTCAAAGGATGATCAGTTTGATCATATGGAAAATATTTTTCAAAAATGTCAACAGTTTGGAATTTACTTGAATCCCAAAAAAATGTGTTTTCAGAGTGTCCCAAGGTAAGCTACTCGGTTTTGTGGTATCAAAGGAGGGAATATAAATAGACCTCGAAAGGGTGAGATCTTTAATTAAGTTACCCCTGGCAATAAATCATAAAGGCCTGTTGTCTTTTCTAGGGAAGATTAAATTTTTTAGCAGGTTCATTTCAGATTTCATAGGCATCGTCAGGCCCATCACATTGATTTTCAAAAAGAACATAATGTTCAAATGGACCCCCGAAGGAAAAGAAACTTTTGAAAAGATAAAGGTAGCTATCTCTATCACCTTGATGTTGGATAACCTAGACTTTTCTAAGGAATTTCTACTCTATGTATACAACAACCAACATAGCATAGCTTCGGTACTCACTCAGAAGGATGAAGGAAATTGTAGCATAGAAAAAATTATGCGTTTTACTTGCTTGATTTGGGAATAATTAATGATAAATTGGACTTAATGATGCCTTGATTTACTATTGTGAGGTTTTTTACACATCCAAATTAGGTCTTGGATCCTTGCAAATTGAATAAAATGCATTTATCAATGTCTTGAAAAGGTGTTGTAAAGTGTTGTATATGACTTTCACACTTTTCTAAACTTTTATTAACCATTTAATTTTAATGGACATATTTTTCCCTTAATTCAATGTTATAAAATGTATTTAGTTGCATTCTCACATTAATCTAGAAGGCTTGTAAATTAAACTTGATTTTAATCTAGTGGTGTAATGTGTTTTACACATTCACATTGGATGTTGTGCCTTTATAGGCTGTGTGGACCTCATTTTTTGTTCTAAATTGTATTTAATCAAACTTTCACATTGAAATTTGTGTCCTTGGCTCTAATTACCATTTACATAATCATTAATAGGCCCCTATGAACCATATTATGCATCTTGAGGCTTATTTTGATCAAAGACTTGATAAAATCAACATATAAACCTAATTTCTTCACTCCCTAACATCCTTGTTGGAAAAAGAGCCCCTATGGGACCCATTTTCCACTTTGGGTGAATGAGTCCCATCCAAGTGGGACCCATTCACCCAAGATGGTGAATGAGTCCCATTTGGACCATTTTCAAGGTTTAAGTGGGAAAAAATGGTTTTAAGTTTATTTTTCTTCAATGTCGGCCTTGGCGATCAAATTAATGAGCATTTTAGGTGGATTTCCTATATAAAAAAGATTTTAAACCCTAATTCATGATCCATTCATCATTCATTATTCATCTCAAGTCAAGCAAGTTAGGTTTTTAGCATTTTAATTCATCAAGATAGCATTGAAAGGCATTCAAGGGAAGATTCTTCATCCATTGTTATAGAAATTCAAGACCTATCATCATGGAAAGCCTCTAATTTCATTATTTCATGCTTCATTATCTTGTTTCATCATTTTGGTTTAATTACGTAAAAGGGGTTTGACCAAGGCAAACCCCCATTCCCCAACATTCAAAATTTCTCTCTTTCTTTGTGTGATTGCGGATCTTGGTACCTTCAAGGATTGGAGATCATTGAGGAATAGGTTGGAAAATTTTTGAAGACATATCCTAATTGGCTAGGTCAAAATATTCACAAAAGGTCACTTACAGTGCTGAAAATCAGGGTTTTAGATCTAGACACTTGGAGGAATAGAAATAGCAGACTGAGAGCTTCTGATTCCACTTTTGAGTTTTTAGAAAAGTCAAAGTGGACTCATACGCCATTAGTGGCATATGAGTACCATTGTACCTATTTTTTAGAGATTTCTACAGATTCAGATACCCATTTGGCTAAAATAGGCTCTGGTATAGTTTTCCAAATCTAGGATTGATTCGGCCAAAATGGAAAATGAGTCCTAGTAGGTCAAGATTTTAGGATCAACAACATTTCTAGTCTTCAACACATTTCCAAGTGCACACTTTCTATTTTATATCTTTCTATTTTGTTTTATTTGCATTTCTAAGCTATTTTCTAGGTCTTTTTGGATATCCTAGTGTGTTTTCAAATATCTTGTATTTTCCAAATTTTGCATTAGTGGTGAACCCCTTTTATTAGTTTTCAGCATCTAGGACATTCCCCTTTGACATATTTCAATCTCATTTGCATTGGAATCTCAAGGGCTTATTCTTGAGTGACCCATTAAGACTTTTGGATACCTCTCTCCTCTTAGGTGCAAAACCCTAGAAGTGTAAGAGAGCTCCCATGTCCAAAAAATATTTGGTTCAAAAATAATAGGGAGTATCATATCACATTCCACTGAATATATCTTAAAGGATATGAATCCAAGTATAACTTTGTTAAAAACCAAGCTTTTTCTATTGTTAAAAGCATAAAGAAGTTCTAAAACTATGTGTTGGCCAATAGAATCACCATTATCATCACACATTCCAATGTGCGGGAGTATATCACTAAAGGTGAGATAATTGAGAAGAGGGAAAATTGGATCAACAAGATCCTAGAGTATGATTTCAACATTAGACCAACCAAGCTGGTTTGAGGAAGAGGTCTATGTGAATATCTTGCGCAAGAATCAAGTTTCGTACATGAGAAGGAGACCGATCAAGTTTACACAAACTAGTTTGAGTTTGAATAGTCTTGGGTAATAGATTGAACGTAGTATATGCAAAACGGGGTATACCTGACCAACCTTCCATCTCAAAAAAGGTGATACTACCAACTACAAGGCACCAGGTATGTATTAATTGAAGGTATCTTATTCAAAAGGAATTATGATGGTATCCTGCTCTAATGCTTGAATAAGCCATGGACTGAAAGGGTTCTTAATAAATTTCATAGTAGTTGTGAGGGTGGAAATTTCTCTGCCAAGATGACTACCTTAAAGATAATGCAAGCATAATACTATTGGCCTTGAGCCATGTTTTTTGAAGTGCACCATCTGGTACAAAAGTGTACTTAGTGCCAATATTTTGTTGGCAAAATAAATAATTTTTCCTTGCCTTTAGGTCCAATTGTAACTGAGGAACCCTTTTTTCAATGTGGTTTGGATTTCTTTGGGATGATAAATCCTATTTATAGTGTTGACCATAAGTGGATCCTTCCACAACTGACTACTTCACATGGTGGACAAAGGTCGTTGCCCTAAAAAATGCTACAAAGGGCGAGATCATCAACTTCCTTGAAGAGTTAGTTGTTGGTAGATGATCAATGCTCCCCTCAGGATTTGTGACATGGAATAACCACCTCCCATGGATCCATTAACTCTGGCAATTGTATCGGGCAATAATAGGTTGATCTTTTGGTGCAACGAAAACTATGGACCGACAACTAGTATTAGAGCCAAAGGTGTCAGGTTCAAATCCTCGCTGGTAACGCTGAGGGGGAGTTTGTTGGTAGATGGTCAGTGCTCCCCTCAATATTCACAGCATGGACTAACCACCTCCCACGGATCCGTTAACTCTGGTAGTTGTATTAGGCATTAACAGGTCAATCTTTTGGTGCAATGACAACTGTGGGCCAACATAAGTAACCAAATTTTGTTTTACAAAAATCATCATATCCAACAATGCATGAGATTTTGTAGGTTTGGGGTGTCATATTTCACTATCAAACATGGGGTTTACCTTAAAACTTCATCAAATTACTACCCGCAAGGAAATGGGTTAGCAAACTTGACCCAAAAAAACCTAATTAGGTTAATCAAGCACATCGAGTCAGAGCGACAAAGGGATTGGCACAAGCACTTGTGAGCTACTCTATGGGTAGACTTGATTATGCCTAAGCAGATCCTAAAGGCCCCCCCTTATGAACTAGTATACAGAAAAGAGGTAGTTTTATCTATTTCCATAGAGATCCCTTCCTTGCAACTACTAAAAGCCCTAGAGATTTAAGAAAGCGGTAGAATGGAAGGATGGTTTGCGAAACTCCTCAAACTTGAGGAAGATAGAGAAAAGGATTATGGAGCCATGATCAATCACCAGCAAAAAATAAAATGGTGCTTCAATAAAAAGACCTCCAACCCATATTTTATGGAAGAAAGCCTGGAACTAAAGTATGACAAGTGCACTATGAAACCAGGACAACATACAAAATTTGAAGCACTATGGAAGGGACCCTTCCAAGTCAATGTGTGTAAGGAAAAGAATGTGTATGAGCTTGAAGATATGGAGGGAAAAACTTTGGATATATCGGTGAATACTATTTATCTAAAATTGTTCCATTAAAATACCTAATTATTTAAAATATTTCACAATTATGTATTATATATAAAAAAATTTGTAAACACATTTTAATTTTGAGAATAAGCCATGAGAATAATACAGAGGAAGTAGAAAAGTATTGTATTATATTATATTCATTGAAAATTTACAATGTAATACAAGCCCAAGGCTCATATTTAAACATGAAGCTCTCTCAAGCAAACCCAAAAAGATTCTCAAAGCAAAAGAAGAAAAAAAGGAGGCAACATGTAAAAAACAGTAAAGCTAAGTCTCCAACCGTTGTTAAGTAGTTGAAGTGGCTCGTCATCAAATTCTTCTTCTTCTTCTTCTTCTTTGTTAGGTTGAAAAAGGGGGGTGAGCATGCAACACACGTGGGCTCAAAACAACATGGACCTCAGTTCTCATTGCCACAACTATACACCAAAAACTCAGTGTTTCTTCCAGTCAAGCCCAGGAATGTGTTACATGTCGTACTCCCACAACAAGAAATTTGTTGCTAGTTGAGATGAAGAACAGTGCCTCTCAAGGTCCATGGTGTAGAAGTCAATAAGGAAAGGAAACCAGGCTATGTCTATCCCATAATCGGCGTGCTCGTGAATATCCATGGCACTCAAAATACCGACACTAGGGATATCCATTTGCACAATTTTTCTGAGCCCTTTTAGAACTATGGAGTCAAACATCTAGTGGAACAATTCAATTATCATGGGCTTGGTGATATTCAGGTTGAGAAGGGAGGTGACAAAGTGAAAAATAATTTTGCAATTGCTCCTCAACTGGTTATCATCTTCAATATAGTCCTAGTTGAGTACCCACCAGAACACAATGAGAATAAGGTGGTAAAATTTCTTCACCAAGCACTTAATTTTGTCACAGGTGACCTCACCCACAAAGTCATATTGTGGCATCTGTGGTAGAAGCCGAATGGGAGTTCCTAGGCCAGCTGACATTATGACAAAATAGTGAAAGCTAACAGAATGGAAGATAGCAAGAAGATATTGCTAAACTAAAAGGCTATTTTTTTTTAATGAATATTGCAATAACATGGCATGGTTATTTATAGAAAAGAGGTGTTGGAAATCCCAACCAATGGGAAGTCTATTTTTGGTAGGATGGAAATGAAGAAAATTCCAAAGCAGTTGAAGGGAAAGAGATGAATCATATAGAAAATATGACAAGAAGTCCTGAGAAATAAATTTGAGCATTGGGAGTAAATGCTTGTGTATATTGATCATTGACATGTGTCCTTTTCCATCATCAACACTAGCTAGCTTTCTTATGTAAAAAGACATGGATAAACACGTTAATTTCTAACAAATTAAATAGGCATGTCTTTTCAATAGTATCTTGCATTACTTAAGCATGTTTCTCATAGCTAAAAGCACACTTTCTAATGCAATTAGCTTATTTGTGAAAGAGGAGATGAGAAGAATGTACTAATTCCATTATCTCAACATTTTTGGAATTCCCAAGGGATACGTATCCCAAAGCTACACATATTGCCTCGCTGGAAGCATTTAGTGGACTAGCGGTAACGATAAAGCCTTAACTGCATGTACATGAAAAGGAATTAACTGCACCCAAAAGCATATTTTTCTAATTAGAGATAAAGCAAGTGGTTGTTTTATAGAAGAAACTCTTTGCAACTTCTTGGCACAACTATGGTAGAAGCATCAACATCTGGTAGAAAGGTTGGAGCCTTGTCTAAAATGTCAAGTTATGCTGACATCTTTGGGGGGAATTTAGTGGCCAATGCCCCAATGCCAAAAGAAGGACAGTTTGATTATACCAAATTAGTGCAACTGGATAATCATGTCATAAAAGAGGTGGTGAATGATTTCACTGACAAATTTTTTGACCCAAAGTTGGAAACTAACCCTAATGGCCTTAGGGAGGGGGCATTCCAAAGAATGATGTAGCATGGGTCATCTAAAAGTTTCACATCTCAGCTTTGGAATTGTGGTTTTTAATAGTTCATGTTGCTCGTCATACACCCATGCCTGGAGCTAGCAAACACATGTGCCAAAAGATTCAACAAGGAGATAGGAGTTATTGTTGGCAACAAGACCAAGGTTACAATTTCTACAATGTCTATATAGGATATGTTGTGTATCCCTACAACTTGGGGCATAGTATGCTTTGATGAGGAAGAGATGGAAAATTTATGGGAAGCCAGAACCAAGAAGGGAAGCTTTTATGAGAAGGAAATGAAGGAAAGACCAGAGAGAGATCACTTTTATTTTCCTCTCGTGTGAAAAAAGTTTAAGAAATACATATTCTATTTTCTCAATGTTGTCTTGGATTTATGGCGTTGATGATGATGAATAATTCCATCACTTTCAAATGGGACTGGCTTTCATGCTTAAAAGAGAGAAAATTCAGAAGTATTATGATTTTTTTGATGTAGTAGCCAAAGGGATACTAGATGAATTGAGGAGCTATGATACTTAGTATAAATTTATGTATTCTTCTTTCTTGGCTCACTTGATTTTGCATCAAAATTTTGGGCTTCTGGAGAGAAGTTTGTCATTATCAAGGTTCAATGTAAAGGGTTTCTATCAGCCAATTTTTGTATAGAATCATGTAATGTCAAGAACATGGGATAACTACTAGTATGTGGATTATTTTATGAGGCCATTACTTCAATATTTTCTCCCACACCCTATGAGACTCTTCTCTCAAATTTTTCAATGGATTCAAAGGTTTCACCGACCTTAATGGATTATTTCCTGGGTGAGGATTTCACTTTTATCAAATTCCATGGTTTCATCAGGGAGCCTTTCAGACTCCCCAAATTTGTAATGGATAGAATTTTTTCTTTGGAGGCATTCCATCAGGAAACCCTTATTGACAATGTTTATGGCATCAGAAGTCATAAGACAGGGCTTTACCCAATCCCCCTTAGCATTGCCAACAGTCAAGTGACATTGGGGAAGCAGAAGGTAGAGGGTGAGCTTAAAAAAAAGCTCACGATCTTAGGCTTGGTTCTAATTTGTGACATGTGGGACTACAATCTAGAAAAGCACCTCCCAACTTTAAAACATGAGATTTAGGAGTATTTTTAGTCAAGGAAAAATCTAACTCAGGAAAGGCCATAAGTCTACATTGACTTGGCCTGCATACCATTCAAATGACCAACATGGCTAAATTTCTATGTAGTGCAGGTGGAGTATCAAAAGAAGCTCCCAATGGGTAAATCCCTCAACATGTAATTGAAACATCAGGGGTAGTCAGAAAGGAAGAAGGAAGATTTCTGGAGGTTCTGACAAGAGATGAGATGCCTCAATGCCCTGTTTAAAGAATTTCGGCCACATGATGAAAGGTTCAAGGAGGTTTATGACGATGACGATGGTACTAACAATAGTAATCTGTAGACAAGTCATGAAATTGAACAAGAGGAGATTCCAAGCGATGCTTTCCAACCCTAGAAATTATACAAAAGGAAAGGATTGAGGCAAAGGGACTCACAAATAATGTCCTCCTCTAGTGCCTGAAGCAAAGGGAAAAGAACCCGGTGGTCCCCAAGAAGATCTGCTATTGTTATTGAACGCCAAATTTCAACAAGATCGACAACTAAAGGATCAAAGGATATGTACTATTTTTGATCATGCAAAGAGGAGATGAGTCCAAGATGTAGGAGGACCCGGTGCATCATTTAGAGGAGAAGAAGAAGTCGAGTCTACTTTGGAAGGTGTTTCGGCCATTTTGAACCAAGTTTCACTCCCTCTCTTCTTTCTGCCTTTGTATAGCTAGTTACTCCTTTGCCCCCATCTTTGGAGAAGAGTCTTCCATTTGTGAACCCTAATATTTTGGTTCTTAGTGAACCCCCATAATTTTTTAACAATGAACCTTGTGAAGTAACCCTGTGCACTGAACGAGTAGCATCTGCTTCGGCTGTTATTGATTCTTTGATCACCCCATTAAAGGCCCCATTGAAAGAGTTGAAACATTCATGTTTCCTATTACTATAGGCCCATCTACTTCAAGGAAAACATCTCTCCTTCTACCTATGTCTCTTTTCACTCTGATTGGTTTTCCCCTTGCCCAATCTCAATTTGGTATCCCACCATTTTCCATGATAACACTCCCATTTTCCTCCTTGTATGCTCATGTGCATCTGAGGTTTCTCCTCCCATCACCCTATTTGGTCTCCCTCTAGTTGCTTCCATTGCTACACAAAGCATTGACACCTTGTAGAGTCTCCAAGAGTATTTCAATGTAGCCAAGCAAGCTCAACAGGCTAGAAAGCATAAATGGCAATTAAAGAATGTCCCACAGTCGACTACCAAGAAGATTGAAGATTGCTTCAATGAAGTGCAGAATTCTCTGTTGATCACTACCATGAATCCACGCATGTCCATGCCTAAGGTACAAATTCAAATGGAATATTTTGACATCAGAGCCACGGGTTTGGATTTAAAAAAAAATCACTTGCATGACAAGGTGGTCCTAGCCAAAGCCACCTAGAAGGTGGTATATGTGGATTACGAGAGACTGGATAGGAAATTGAAGAAGCGTAAGGTAGAGTTGATAAATGTAAGGGAAGAAATGATCAGTTTGTAGATAGAGATCAAGGCCAGAGATGTTTAGATGACCCACATAAGATAGATGCAAAATCAACAAGGAGAAACAACTAAGTTTGTCGAAGAGGTGCAAGGTGAATAGGTTCAGCTATATGCTAAAATTGAAAAGCAAAGAGTCGAGCTTGCTACTTGTTGATGGTGTTTTTAGCACTGCAACAACTCAAACAGAATACAAGTATCCTATCTCTCTTGAAAGTTAAATCTCTATCAGCAAGCCTCAAGAAATAACCCCAACATCCCTAATGTTAGGTCTTGACAATGTAGCAAACAACTCAAAGATAAATGTGAAAACACCGGTAATCACAAGGGGCCTTACAAATTAACAATTTTGGAAGTACTTATCATCAAATATAGCAATGTAGTGATGCTAATTTAATCCTAAAATACCCAAGATTTCAAAGAAAAATCAAAAGAGATGAGGGTTTAAGAGAGATTCGTCAACTAATTCCTAAGGTCAATCACAACAATGATGAATGATTCAAATGGATAGATCCCCAATAAACTATTCTCTGCTTGATCAAGGACAAGCCTACAAGAACATATAAATGGTGCAATCTTCTAAGGAAACTAAAATATTTTCAGACCATGAACACCCATGATTGTAAACAAGCATTCATAGTTGAACTTAGCACAATATATATCCCAAACTAACTTTACACAACAATCTACAATCAACAAATTACCAAAAGTATGGACTGAAGATCAATCAACATCATTAACATTTCACCATTATGGAAAAATAATTGAAAACTAACATCTAACATTGAGAATCAAGAACAAGAAACCATAAAACTGCCAAAGTGCAACACAAAGTTTTCCAAACCAACAATCCAATTGCATTAACTTCTCCAACATTTACATAAAAATTTCCATCTCTTTCTCCTCCTAAAGCCTAACTCCTACTGATTTCTAGAATTCTAACTTATCTAATTTTGGCCCCCTAACTCTTAAAATCTAACCCCTTACAAATGAGAAGGCACTAGACTTTTATAGATTTTACATTACAATTTCAATGGCCAAGATTAAATCAATCCAATGGCATAGATTACACTTCTAGAAGCATCTGAGAGTTACATTGAGTTTACAAATGTGATACATCATCATCCAATCAAATAATTTTGTGTCAGCTTGGAGCAATGAGAAAAAAATAATCTACCACCTCGATCTTTGATAAAAATTTTGATTGGAGAAATAAAACAACTTCACATGTGATGTGGAACCTTCCAAAAGTCTTCTCTAGTTGGCATAGTTGTGGCACAAACTCTTAGGTA
Source organism: Sequoia sempervirens (assembly GCA_007258455.2). Lineage (NCBI taxonomy): Eukaryota > Viridiplantae > Streptophyta > Pinopsida > Cupressales > Cupressaceae > Sequoia > Sequoia sempervirens. The sequence continues at coordinate 344,891,075 of VDFB02000008.1, forward strand.
GGCTCCACATTTAATATTTGATTTGAACTCTTCCAAATTTTCCTCTTGGCACAAATGCATATGCAAGTCCCCTTTTGATTTATTTATTCCTAAAAAACAAATATCATCATTACTAGCTCACATGTTAAAATCCAATCCATAAAATATCCAAATTAAAACTGAATAAATTTTTTAAAATTTTGGTCTTCTAAGAAAAAATTCCATTTTTGGAATTTTTTTGTGTTTTTACAAAAAAAAAATCATTTAAAATTTTTTCACTTTTGGGAACTTTTAAAAAAATCCATTTTTGGAAATCTTTTGGATTTTTGATGGGTCTTTGGATTTTTCCAAAAACGAAATTTTTGGGAATTTTGATTTGTCTTGGATTTCTCAAGGTCATGGATTTTTTGGGGAAAATCTGCCTAGGGAGGATTTTTGAGAAGATCTAGACATTGGGGAAATCTGCTTGGGGAGTATTTTTGAGAAGAACTGGACATGGGGAAAATCCACCTAGGAAGGATTTTTGAGAACTCGACATTGGGAAAATTAGCCTAGGGAGGATTTTTCAAAAGAACTGGACATGGGGAAAATCTGCCTAGGAAGGATTTTCTAGAAGAACTAGACATGGGGAAAATCTACTTAGGGAGGATTTTTTAAAAGAACTAGACTTGGGGAAAATCCAGCTGGGAAGGATTTTCCCAAAATCCATGACAGCTCAAAATTCCCCAAACCCTATAACATTTTTTCTAGAAGGAATTTTTTAAAAGTTCAAAAAGCAACCCAACCTAATTTTTCATTCTCTATACATGGCTGGAAGAAAATATTTATATATTACATTGAAAATTCCCTTCAAAATCCCTATTTCCAAAATTCATGACAGGTAGATTTCTTTGAAACCTTGAAGATGCCTCAAAATATTGCCTTCATTAAATCAAATCTGGATCAAATTTCAAAATAACCTCCCAAGAAAAGAAAAATTAAAAACTGACAAAGCCAAGATGCAAAGATGCAAAAGGAAAAAGGGGGTCCCTTCCTTCAATGGGATGTGTGTGCAAAAAGTGCACAACAAATGGCGACTCTGCTAGGGAAATGCTCCAGAGCATTTTGATGACGAGCTAGAATTAAGAACCCAAAATCTCTGGTTTTGATCCTCATGTCAAGTCAACCAATATACTAAAGACTCAAAACCAATGAAAAATATAGGCCTTCCCATGCTGGAAATCCAAGTGTGTGCAGATGTATTAATTTCCCTACCCAAGCTACTACAAAAACCAAGTTTAGTCAAGTTAAGCTACATGAATGATTTTGACTCCAAAAGCAACTTGGATAGAACCTTGTTGCCAATCAGGTGTTTATAGCCTCAATGAGGTTATCACTATGATTCTCCTAAACATAGCTCTACTTCCAGCTAGGCATCCATAGCTCTAGTAGAGATATTCAAATCCTCAAGTGGTAAGTTGAATCCTTCTTTTGTTTTTCAATATTTTCTTCTCTTTTTATTTTCACTTCTTTTCATTTTCAACCCATAAGCAATGAAGCTCATACTTAAGACTGAGAATCATAGTGGCACTGAAGTAGAAATATAAGATTTTTCACTTAACAAGACCTCACAAGGAACCCAAAACAACCTCAGGATTCTTAAGATATGTGTAAAACGTAAGATTTGAGCACATTTAGGAACTAACTCAATCCAATGACTTGTCCACTTTATACGTTTAGCACATGTGACATTGAATGGAGGGCTTTCACCAAGCCATCCAGAAAAAGATTAGAGTTTGTAAAAGAAATACTTAAAATAGTCCCAGATAAATAAAATATTGTTGTGCATATAAAGAAACCCTAGAAAGAGACTAGGGAGAACTAGAATTGGAGAAGCAAAGCGAAACCAAAAGCAAACCTACACTATCTAAAGTAGACCAACACTATCCAGAACTAGCAAGTAGATGCAAATCAAAGCAACTCTAAACTAACCAAAGCCAAAAAGAAGAGAAAAAGAAAACCTTATACTAAAGCAAACCAACCTAAAGAAAATAAAAGATGATTAAAGGAAACCTATAACAAAATAAAGCAGAGCAAGATACATTTATTCAAATCAATATTATGTACAAAGAGACTCAAACTGACTCATGATCAAATAGGGCGAACTGAGACCCATCCCCATATGACTCATCAATGCATGGACAAGTAATAAGGTAATAGCAATAGTCCTCAAGAATGCAAATTCATCCTTATACTCAGCAACATAGACCTCAATATTGCAACCTTCTCACTCAATGTATGAATTAGGAATAATTAGTAACTAAGGTAACTCATGAGAACTATGATCAATCCATATGCTCAATCCCTAAACTTGCATAATCAAATTGATAAACTTAAAAATTCACAAGTAAAGAAACAACTTGGTGTGATGCTTATTTAAGTAGAATGTTGTGTTTATCATCTTCCAATTGTGAAGAGTTGATATCCCTGTCATTGAGAAGTCTCAACTGATGGTGGAGCATTTCTCTCACACTCAAAACATGCAAAATAGAGTTAGATTTATCAATGAACAATTCATGGTGAAATTCAAATTGAGCAAATTCATAATTGACATCATGAAACTTTTCACCTATTTGCATGTCTTCATGAGGGATTAGTGATGAATTTGTAATAATATCCTCATGTTCAACAAAGTCCTCAATAAGATGGTCATTAGGAGGCATCACATACTGATCTTCCAACACATTTTCAACTACAATTGTGTGGTTGTATCTATTAGTGATGACTATAACATCATTATTTTCAACATCTTTTGTAATCCCCCACATACTAGCATTATTTAGACCAATCTTATCAACATCAAAGTATGCTTGATATGTGAATCATCATTAGCGGTTGCATTAGACCATAAAGGGAAAAAAAAGTGATAAACAAAAAGACTCCCTATCATTGATTATTGGTGCAAGCTTGGAGTCTACATCACCATTAGCTTCTTCATCCAACTCTTTAGTTTACTCCACAAGACACTCATCAATAATTTTCTCAAGTTCCTTTATTAAAGACTCAATCTCCTCCACGGCTGCTTCAAAATTTTCTACTATGCATTCCTCAAATTCATCACCTATTGGCTCCTCTACAATGCATCCTAAATCACTCTTAACTTGATTGATGATTTCCTCACATGAAGAACAAGTTAATTTTGGATAGGACACATTATGCACCCTACACCAACTCTAGACAAAAGAAAAAATTGTGAACACGGGCCACCACTCAACTGATCTTTCACTAGCTCTTTGAATGACTCAATTGTGGCATCAACAAATTCCTTTTATGACTTTGTAGGAGCCAATGGCTTATGAACATCCAAAAAAAAAAAATCTTGTAAACTCATTACCATTCTACCCAAATATGTTAAGCATTCAAGCTCATTATGCTTACTAGTATTATGGACTCTGCATTTATCCAATAATGCAACCTCATGTAATCTCCAAGAATGTAATCGCCTATTCAACGACTTATGAAGTTGAGGAATATTAATTTGAAGATTATTCCCATCATGTGAAATGTAAGACTACCTTTCCATCTTAACTCAAACTTTGTACTTTTAGATTTAGAGATCTATCATATCTTAGATTTTCAACATGAAGGCTCATTCAACTTCTAGCAATGTTGCTTTATACTCATGCCCCCCTTCTAGTGCCAATATGTTGATGAGTGCTAGGAGGAGAAGGGAGTGAAATGAATGAAGCAATATCTTTGTCCTGCCATCCTTATAGCACCAATCTGTTGGTGGTATTTTTAGCACTGCAACAACTCAGATAGAATACAAGTATCCTATCTCTCTTGAAAGGTAAATCTCTATCAGCAAGCCTCAAGAAATAACCCCAAGGTTTCTAATGTCAGGTCTTGATAATGCAGCAAACAACTCAATGATAAATGTGAAAATGTTGGTAATCACAAGGGGCCTTACAAATTAACAATGTTGGAAGTACTTATCATTAGATATAGAAATGTAGTGATGTTGATTGAATCCTAAACTAACCAAGATTTCAAAGAAAAATCAAAAGAGATGAGGGTTTAATAGAGATTCCTAAACTAATTCCTAAGGCCAATCACAACAATGATGAATGCTTCAAATGGAAAAATCCTCAATAAACCAATCTCTTCTTGATCAAGGACAAGCCTACAAGTACACAAAAATGGTGCAATCTTCTAAGGAAATTGAAATATTTTCAAACCATGAATGTGCATGAATATAAAGAAGCATTCACAATTGAACTTAGCACAATATAGGGCCCAAAATAACATTGCATAGCAAATACAATTAGGAAATTTCTAAAATTATGGACCAAAGATCGATCAACATCATTAACATTTCACCATTATTGCAAAAGAACTCAAAACTAACATCTAACATTGAGAATCAAGAACAAGAAACCATAGAACTACCAAAGTGCAACACAAATTTTTCCAAACCAACAATCCAATTGCTTTAACTTCTCCAGCATTTACTTAACAATTTCTAGCTCTTTCTCCTCCTAAAGCCTAACTCTTATTGATTTTTGGAATTCTAACTTAGCCAATTCTATCCCCCTAACTCTTGAAATCTAACCCATTACAAAGGAGAAGGCACTAGCCTTTTATATATTTTACATTACAATTTCAATGGTCGGGATTAAATCAATCCAATGACATAGATTACACATCTAGAAGCATTTGGTAGTTACATTGAGTTTACAAATGTGATACATCATTATCCAATCAAATAATTTTGTGTCATCCTAGAGCAATGAGAAAAAAGTAATCTACCACCTCTATCTTTGATAAAATTTTTGATTGGAGAAATAAAATAGCTTCACATGTGATCTTGAACCTTCCTGAAGTCTTCTCTAGCTACCTCAGCTGTGGCACAAATTCTTAGGTAGGCCCCACATTTAATATTTGAGTTGAACTCTTCTAGACTTTCCTCTTGGCACAAATCCATATGGAAGTCCCCTTTTTATTTAGTTAATCCTAAAAAACAAATATCATCATTAGTAGCTCACATGTTAAAATCCAATCCATAAAATATTCAAATTAAACTTGAATAAAATTTTGAAAGTTTTGGCCTTTTAAGAAATTTTTTGTGCTTTTTCAAAAATCTTGAATTCCAAGAATTTTCATTTTTGGGAAAAAATTTCCATTTTTGGAAAACTTTGAGACTTTTGATGGATCTTGGATTTTTCCAAAAAAGAAAATTTTGGGAATTTTGATTTGTCGTGCATTTCTCATGGTCATGAAGTTTTGGGGGGAAATCCGCCTAGGGAGGATTTGTGAAAAGAATTGGACTTGGGGAAAATCCACCTGGGGAGGATTTTTGAGAAGAACTAGACATGGGGAAAATCCACCTAGGAAGCACTTTTGAGAAGAACTGGACATGGGGAAAATTTGCTTGGGGAGGATTTTTGAGAAGAACTGGAGATGGGGAAAATCCATCTGGGGAGGATTTTTGAGAAGAACTAGACATGGGGAAAATCTACCTAGGGAGGATTTTTGAGAAGAACTAGACATGGGGAAAATCTGTCTAGGGAGGATTTTTGAGAAGAACTAGACTTGGGGAAAATCTACCTAGGAAGGATTTTCCCAAAACCCATGACAGCTCGAAATCCCCCAAACCCTATAAATTTTTTTCTAGAAGGAATTTTCAAAAATTTCAAAAAGCAACCCAACCTAATTTTTCATTCTCTATACATGAGTGCAAAAATGATTTACATATGAAATTAAAATTCTCTTCAAAATTCCTATTTCCAACATCCATGATAGTTGGATTTCTTTGAAACCCTCAAGATGCCTCAAAATATTGCTTTCATCAAATCAAATATGGACCAAATCTCAAAATAACCTCCCAAGAAAAGAAAAACTAAGAATTAACAAAGCGTCAAGATGTAGAGACGCAAAAGAAAAAAAGGGGGTCCTTGTCTTCAGTGGGGCATGTGTGGAAAAAGTACACAACACTACTGAGTGCCAAAAAAACATAGAGTACTGATGTACTTAGGAAAACCTATAGAGAGAGTTGGATGATGTTTGATCTCAAACTTCTGATAATTTGCAAAAAGCCTAGGTGGAAGCAAAAAGGTCAAGACAAGAGAAACATGAGATCGTGTCCACTCTACATGCTCACAACCAAGAGGTCGGAAGGTTGAGCTCCAAACTGGAAAACGCCCTTCGAGAGAAGAATCAGATGGAGGAGAAGATAAGAGAAAGAGAAGCTCTGTTCCACGAAGAGTTAACTACTACACGAGGGTCTAGGACCCTCCCAATATTAAAGAATTTGATATCCACACACTGGGAAAGGATCATAGTTGCGGTTGCCATTTTTAGGTCATCCCTACATTTCTTAAGGGATGCTCAAGAATTAAACAGAAAGGTTGGCTCGATGGCCGACCAAATCCAACAGATATATGCTCCCCAAGTAGTGGAATTGTAGACTCTAATTTCCCGATTGTGTGTGGCCACTTACGAGGCCCTAAGAAGTGTAAGGATTCTAAATAGAATGGTTGTCTCAAGCAAAGCAAGTGAATTTTTCAACTGTCACAAAGTTGTAGCAAAGAGCAAGGAACTCATTCAAGCTATCATTGTCCATGTTTCATGTTCATGTTTCATTGTTTCATCATAAGGTTTAATTACCTAAACGAGGTTTAACCAAGGAAAACCCCTATTCCCTAACAATAAAAAAGTTTCTCTCTCTCTACATGTTTGATTGCAAATCTAGGTGTTTTAGAGCTTGAGGATCCTTTGAAGACAAATTTGCAAGATTCAAGAAAGTTGTTGAAGTTGTCTCCTTACTTGCAAGATCACAGAAAGTCACCAACAGGTTAGAATTCGGTATTTCAGACTTAGAGATTTGATATGAGAGAAGTTACAGGAGATCACTAGAGAATACCAGAGTTTTATCCAAACCCTAATATTGGGACTAAATCACCACCTTGGGAAAATGAGTCCTAGTACTTCCTTTTTCTAGATTTTAAGAGATCTAGATCACTCATTGAGAGATTCCAGTTTTTCCATAGAAACCCTATTATGGGACTAAATCACCCAAACTAGCATATGAGTCCCAGTATGCTTTAAAAGTCATTTTTTTAGGATTTTAGGCCTTGTTCCAAGGCTCTTTAGTTTTCCTAGTGCTTCTCTATCCTTTCTCAATTCATTCTTTTGATTTTTAGTTTCATATCTTGAGTTGCATAGTTAAGTTTACATATTATTGCATTTCTTTCTTTCTAAGCCTTTGCTTGGTGGTGAAGCTCCTTTTAGTCTTTAATCACACCCCTAGTACACCTTATTTCAAATCTCTTTCCCTCATTTCCATCCCTAGGTGGTGAAGCCCCTTTTAGTCTTTAATCACACCCCTAGGACACCTTATTGCAAATCTCTTTCCCTCATTTCCATCCCTAGATTGAGATCTCTAAGGTTTCCTTGGATGAAACTTAAAGGAAATTGGTTGTATCTCCCAAAACATGGAGCTACAGTTTTCTACGTTTCACATCTATAAGCTTTTCTTTTAATAGAATATTCAAGGAAGATACCTTCATCAAACCTTGCATCAAACTTTCCTAAGTTTTCTTCTTCTCTTTTGATATAACATTTGCTTCCAAATACTCTAAAGTACTTCACAGTCAGAATCCTTCCATACCATAACTCATAGGGAGTCTTTGTACTATTAGGTTTGGTTTGTACTCTATTAAGTATGTAAACAATAGTATGAATTGCTTCTCTCTAGTATAATTTTGATAGATTTTCCTCTTTCACCATAGTCCTAGTAGCTTCTTGAATTGTTTGGGTTTTTCTCTCAACCACTCCATTATGCTGAGGAGTTTTAGGGGCAGAAAAATGCCTCTTTGTTCCATGAACTTCACAAAACATGTTGAACTCATTGGAGGTGAATTCACCACCTTTTTTGGACCTCAAACATTTTATTTTAAAATCCATTTCATTCTCAACCATAGCTTTATACACCTTGAATTTATCTAGTACATTAGATTTTTCTCTAAGAAAAGTAATCCATGTCATTCTAGAATAATCATCAATCAAAAGCATAAAGTACCTGTCACCTTATAGACTTCTCACTCTTGTAGGACCACAAATATTTTTATGAATTAATTCTAGTAGTCTAGTAGCAAATTATTTTTTTCCTTTGAAACTACTCCTTACTTGCTTTCTAAGCCGACAATCCAGGTTGCATACAACATTGATAGGCTTTGTGATTCTTGGTAGGTCTCTCACTACATGAACTGAACTGAATCTCACCATATTATCAAAATTCATATGACACGTCCTTTGGTGCCATAACCAGCTGTCACTAATCTACAACATAAAGCAATGACCATCAACACCCTTAAGTTGATAAATGTTTCCATCTATTCTCTTACCACCAATAATCACAGTTTTGAGCCCTTTTCTAATCTCACATTTTTCATCCTTAAACACAAGATTATATCCCTTGCTACACATTTGTTCAACACTCAAAAGGTTACTCCTTAAACCCCTAACATAGTAAACATTATCAATGTTATGCTTGCCATCAAAACTGATTGAACCTATTGGACACATAAATGAAACAATTATATTACTAAATAAAACTCTTCAAGTAAAAATAGAATAAATAATGTTAAAATAAAATCATTCTTAGTTAAAAATTAAATCTATGTCAAGGGTAACAATTTTTCCTCATTTTAGGTCAACCTATTAGCATAATTAAATAATTTTGAATTGAAAGTCAATTTTGAATAAATATATGATGTAGTTGCATTTATTCGATAACAAAGTTAGATTTAAGTCACAACTTTTGAATATATTTTGTAGATGTATGAATGTATTTTTAAACAATATAAAACATTAATATTGTAATTAGTGTTTATATTTTCTTTTTTATATTTATTAAAAGTTAATCATCAACATTTAATTATCTCTATAGAAAAATATTAAAATTAAAAAAAATATAATACACTAAAAGAGAGACTATGTTTAGATTATAAAATAAAGAATTAAGTGAAAACAATAAAATCCCATTAGAATGGTTGTATTTTCATTATATGAAACTTTCAATATTTATTTAAAAATGTATAAAAAATCAATACTTATTAAATTTAAAAAAGACCCCAACAAATTCTCATACTTCAATAATAATAATCTTAATCTAAATTAGAAGACTAACCTAACAAAATATTAAATTCAAGCATTTAGGGTCAACGAATGCAACATAACTAATAAAATATTGTAGCCAATAGCCATATAAATTGAGATGAAACGTGATCCACTTTCTAACGTCTGCAACAACAAACCAACTAAATTAAAATAAATCCATTTTATTCACTTTCTAGAAGTTCTAATTTTGTTTAACCTCTGTAGGATCTTGAAATAAATCTCCACTAGAATTTGTCTACATTATTTTGGAGGTTTCCTACATATTCTACTATTAATCTGTTGTCTTTATGTGCGTGTAAACCTTCATTGACGGTGAGTTTACACACTAATTTGTAAGAGAAAATTGTAATATAAATCTCATTGGTCAGTTGGGTGTGTATATGAATACAAAATTTTAGGCCACCTTGGGTGGGGGATTTATTGTAAATATAATATTAGTGTTTCAATCAATCAATCTTTCTTAATTGTCAATGGTTTAAATCAATCTTATTGTACCTACAATCGTGTTATTCCAATTCAAATGTCATTGTCTTTCTTTTTCATCTCAATTAAGATAATCTTCAAAGTTCAGATTTTTTTCTTACTTAAATAAATTAATATCAATAAATTGTATATATTTTATTTAATAATTAGGAAAACATAATTTACATCTAATAAACACACAAGTAATATTTTAATCGTTGTAGATCTTATATTTAAGAGAAGTATAACTTCAATAATGTAAATTGAAATAATATACTTGATTTTTTGTTGTAGTTAGTTGAGCATAAAAGTATAGAAAAATAAAATCATTCACAAGAATAGCTACTTACCAATTGGTATATGATATTTTTTTTATTATCAAATAAAGCATATACAAATCATCTTAATATTTGAAAGATCAATGAATATGTTATATAATTATAAGTAATCTCATTCAAATTTTTAATCAGTTGTGAGGAGGAAAACCATCATTCAAACACTTTTCTTCTAACCATAGAGCTAGCGGTCCCCACACACCTTCCAATCCAAGAGTGCCCCTACCATTCAACAAGGGTGGTAGATAATATACATCCATGGAAAACACTAGAACTATATGAGAACCATGTATGCTTTAGTACAATTACTATTACATGTACTTAGCCAAGTAAAATCTAAATACTATCTATCTACTCATTACTAAACTCTACATACTCTATCTACTCATGATTTCTAACAATACATGTATACAAATCTACAAAGTATAGTGAATTGGAAATGCATATAATTATAACATCACTTTTATAGAAAAAAAAGAAGAAGAAGAAGAAGAAAGAAAGTTATATTTAATTGGTAGTGCATATAAGCATATCATCACTTTGATTAAAGCATGTAATTTATGCACCTTTCATAACACAAAAATATGGATCATTTATTCACAACAAAAATATTTTATTCTTGACACACTATTAACAATTATTTTTAAAGTTTACATGCATAAAAGAGAATGTAGCAAATTACTTTCCAATCTAGAAATATTTATTCCATGCCCATAATCTATTCAACAAGTTAAAGTCAAAATCATAAACAAAGTCAACCTAGTCATAAGTATATATTTGTAACCAAATTTCACTAGGTAACCACTACACACATTTTTGTCTTAGTTAATATGCTTATAAAGCATTGGCTAAAATACTAATCTCAAAGGTAATTTCACTGATATAATGATGATAATGAATCAACGTGCATATAATCTAATGCCTACTTATCTCACATTGTTTTCTACCTATTCTTACAATCAATAAATGAATGAAAACCACCTTCAAAATTCAATAACAAGATGCATATATTAAAAAAAAATGATGTAAGCACTTCCTTATAGAAAGATATATTCCTAAAATACATAATTTTGCATATGTTTTAAAACATTTGAAGTCACTTAACATACAAAACTTTTTAGCTCTACGATATTTGCAATAGTTACAAGAAACTAATTGAATAAAATAATTCAAATAATTTGTAACAATTTTCTAGCCTTGAAATTGGTGTTCTTGAAGGATACTTGGTATGTTTTAATATTGTATTCAACTCGAGAATTTACTCATACTTAACTTCAACATACAAGTCTTATTTATAAATGAGAAATTAAAGACATATATCAAGATAACATAATATATATTCTTCTTCTTTTATATAGAAAAATGGAATTTATAATCCTATCATTATTTAGTTCTCATTAAGTTCTCTTTAAAATATTGAAGTACCTCATTTCATACATAAGTAATTTTTATTTTATTATTATGTTCAAGAATATCATGTATACATTTTCTACCATCATAATCATATTTTCTAGTCTTATTATTATTCATAGGGTGTTGCCACAATAGTGGTTTACACTTTCTAGGAGATCTTGATTTTTGTTGAAATCACATATTTTTAGAAAATATAATGATTTAAGCCTTGAAAAGTTCTATTTAAAGGATTCCAATTGAAGAGGTTTTGATCAAACTACCTTAGACCAAGCACCCTTGGATAGAACCCCACTAGTTTTTAACCATATCTATAACAAAGTCTCCTTTACACCTATCAAAATGCTAATAAAAACCACTTTTGATTTACCTTTTGGGAGATTAGATGAATTCAATTCAAATTTATTTTTTGTAAGTATGTAGTCTTTATTATAAACTTCTAAAAAAGTATAATTTTAATTAAATTTAATTTATTATTATATTTATTTTTTATTTCTTATGAATATATGTTTTTCACCTAAAATCAAGCTCTCTATTATGTGAATGTGGAAAAATAGAAGATTATCAATGTAAAATAAAAATAAAAATGAGTGCACTAGATATTGAAGTCATTTATCCAACAAAAAAATAAATTGAATTTTGATACATACAAAAAAGGTTATTTGTTATACGGTTGCCTATGTCTAAATTGTAATTGGTTTGACTTCGAAACTTTACTAAGGAAAAAATATTCAACAAAACACTATGAAACCAATTGAAAGCATTCGATATCATAGTTACAAATATAAATTCGAAAAAATTAGAATTTTATCCTTCATGGAAAAATAATTATGTGTTATATGGTGAGTGTCACTCCTTAAAAATGGTGTTTACTTAAAAAAATAGTTTTCAAAGGCGATGGAAAAAGAAGTGCAATATAATTCCAAAATTTTTGAAAAAAATATATTTAGAATCTATAGACAAAATTTCACAAATCACTAGTTTGCATCATCTTCAAATTCCTTATGGTTTAGCTGCTATAAGTGTTTGAAAGTGAAGATTTAGTTAGAAAAAATCAGTTCAGTGTCCAGTATGGCCAAAAATTGTAAACCAATATTGTGAGATCACCCCAAAGAAAGATTATATAAATTTAAAATGCACTCCTATAAGTTTATTCTTTAAAATTCACAAGTTTATGAAGGTTTGAAAGAACTTTAGAAATTTAGAATATACACCTGTAGGTTTTTTGTTTACATTTTTAACTTTATTATGGTTTAAATGACCTACACAAATTTAAAATATAAAGGTACAAATTTGTTGTTCAAATTTTATAGCTTTATATTAATATGAATTTTATTAAGAGAAACTTCATTTACATTAGGATGCTTTTTTGTCGAATATTCATGAGTAATGATATAATCAAAGAATATGGATCAAAAGGAAAATAGCTTGCTATGACCTGCCATTTGAACACTTGACTTGCATAGTCTTGAAAAAAAATGCATGTTAGATTCACAAGGAACAAAAAGACAGATTAGACCTATGAAGTATCAAATTTCCTTTGATATTTTCCTTAATATTTTATTATTGTAATTCCAAAAATTTGCAACTACTTATTTATTTTCTTGGTTTTTCCTTCTATATTTCAAATTATATCTATTTAAATATTTCAAAATTTCTTAGAAAGTTAATAACGACTTTCAATGTAAGAATTTAACAAAACTATAAATAAGCACATGGTGATTACCCAATAAAATTTTTCCCTTCAACTTAATTTCTTTGCTCATTTACCTAGCTCATTAAATCTCTAGATCCCTTCCCCTTGTGCAAAAGTGTAGGGGCTCCACTCTATCAACTAAAAGATAGACCCACTCTCCAAAAACTTCAAGGTGGTTTTTATGTAGTCCCAAGCTTCCTAGAAAATAAGAAAAAAATATTGGCTATATGGAGGGTATTTTTAACTAGTTTTTACCACTAAAATTAACAAAAATTTAGATACATTTACCTAGAATATTTCTTATCATATGAATTTTAAAATTGATGAATAGCGGATTTCTAATTTCTTTCACCTAGGTTTTGAATTTCTACAAAAAGATCTCCATTCACATAGCAATAATTTTTCATAAAATTCAAACCATGAAAGGGACAATAAACATAATAATCTCATTCCTTCTTCACTTTGTGGTTCTTCATGGTTTTTTAAACCTAAAACCAAATTATGCTATGAGTTTTTTAAAGGCCAAGATTTAATAGTCAAGTAATACGATGTCAAGGTCACCAAAACAAGATATTTCTTATGGGTGCCTCTAAGATGACATGAAAATTGACAAGCATATATCTTAATTTCATAAACCAAAATTAAATAAATTCAATTGAATATCTCTAAAAGAATCTAGAAGGTTATATACTTAGCCCAAGTAAGTAAGGTGTCATTGAAATGCATACAAAATCAATAGTAAGTAGATAGGAAAAGGCATTGTACATGTGTATATCAAAATTTCATTGAATGTTCAATACATCCACACATTTTCATGATCTACCTTCCTCTCTTGTATGATTCCTTCCATCTAGGAAATTCCTTCACAATGGATAAAATATATGCCATGGATCCATATCAAGCCAAATTGGTAGTAGTTAGCTTGAGACATAAAATCATAAATCATAAATTCCCTACAGAAACTACCACCTATGAAGTATTATAATTTCATAACATCTACCTAAATACTTATGAAATAGATATTATAAAACATATGAAAGTATTATAAGTTCATAACATCTAAGAAAATAAAATGAAAATTCACCTAAATACTTATGAAATAGATATTATAAAACATATGAAAGTATTGTAACTTCATAACATCTAAGAAAATAAAATGGAAATTCTCAATCAAACTACAAATAGTCCTACTATGTGGTAAGTCATCCTTGCAATATTAGTCCCATTAGACATTACATTGAGTTGATTCTCATTATGAAAATTAATCTTTTATGATTGATAACCCTTCAATAGGATATATACTTAGTACTTGTAGGTTTAAAACCTATAAGGAGGTCCAATAAAAAAACATGTGAGTTATCAACCACATTATTTTGTAGATATGAAAATGATAAAAATTATGCAATTGAACAAGAGTTGGTAGCAAAGAAGTTCTATAATAAAATGGCTTAATAGCTTCAAGTACTTCAAATAAACCCACATATTCTTAAGCTAGTTTTGCTAATTTTCCAAAATTAATCTCTCTTTTGAGTTTTAACTCTGGAAAACCTTGTCTCTAACCAAAAACTATCTTTCTGTCCATTTTATGTTAGCATATCTGTTATGTATATCATTACAATCAACAAATATTTCCTTATTTAGTTTAATATATTCTTCCATTTTTGTTAACATCTCTATGCCAACACTTATTATATCCACAAGCTTATCCTAGTTGATAAGAATTTTACATTTACTTCGATATAATGCATCAAAAGACAATTTTTAGAGAATAATAGCATGAGTTATATAGGAAAACTAAACTAAATTTAAGTACGGAAAATGGAAAATAGAAAGAAAATCAGGCTTTTGAGGATTTACTTGGGATCCCAAATAGAGCTCTCTTTAAGTTTCACAATTTTTTAATCGAAGAAAAGTAAAGTAAATCAATACTAATAAATTAGATATATATCATTTAAAAATAAGAAATAAACATTTTCCACATGTAAAAATACACAAAATAACATTTTGATTCATTCTTGACCTTATACTATATGAGAGAATAAATTTAATGATATAAATTATAATAGTAGATTTGAATTTTTGTTGTGATAAGTTGATAATTAAAGTACATAAACATTAAAATCATTGATGGGAACAACTGCCTACTCACTGGTATATGAATGTATGTCATAATATTGTGTTGATCAAATAAACATATACAAATCATTTAAACAAATGAAAGATCAATAATATGTCAAATGATTCTATGGAAGCAGTTTAGTTTGAGATTGTAATCAATTGTATGGTAGAAAAGAATCATCAAGGTGTTTTTCCTCTAACCAAAGACTTGGTGGTCCTCAACATGCTACCCAATCCAAAAGAGATGCTCACCTTCAATGAGGATGATAGATAATGTACATCCAAACCCGTGGTACCGTAGAGTATGTCACGCCAGCGCCACCAGTCATTTGAAATTTTTTTACCAAATGCACTGCAGTTTATAGAAGAACGGATACCCAACCGATTTCTACAATCTAAAAACAAAAACTTATTTATTTCCTTGAATTTTCTTCTATTCCAAATTAAATATATCTAAAAGCTTTGAATTAACTGTTACCCACATCATAACAACTTTCAATGTTAGAATTCTTCAAAAAAAACTAAAAATAAACATGGTACTTTCCTGATAAAACAGAAACCTGGTATATAATTTCCTACTGCAGGCAATATTTAGCTGATTTCTTCTTCCTCATCCCTAGCTCATGAAATCTCCGGGTTCCTTCCTCTTGTGCTGAAATCGAGGGTCTACTCTCCTCCAAATCATAGATAAAACTTACTCTCATAACTTCAAGGTGGTTGTTCCACATTCCCAGGCGTCGTGGGAAGCAAGCCCCGAAAGTGTGGTCTTTATGGAAGGAATTTTAAAGAAATTTTTGCCACTGAAACTAACAAAACCCGAGGTGCCCAAAAGCTTCCTGATCATGCAAATTTGACAAATGGTGAATGGTGGAGCCCAAAATTGTCTCACCTAGCTTTGCATTTCTGCAGCAAGGCCTCCATTTGCATGACAATAATTTTGCCAACAAACCTGGGCCATGAAAAGGTCAATCAAAATTATAGTAATCTCTTTCGTTTATTTCAAGAATTTTCACTCCTAAAATACAATTATATGATGAGTTTTTCAAGGTCAAGATTTCATATTTAAGTATTACAATGTCAAGTCCACCGAAATAAGAAATTTCTCATGGGTGCCTCTAAGATCTTTAGTACGATTTATTGTTATTTGAAAATATATGAACACTTTTATTTAAATATGTATATCTCGAGACAGCCTGCAAATTGAGTAGCTTACCTTAAGGTAATAAATTAAAAGTTAAAGTCAGTCCAATCATATGCATCAGTAAACATTTAAAATATGATCTATATTGCCCAACTAATTAAGGTGTTATTGAAGCAAGTTGATAAGACAAGGATTTATACAAGTATATGTGATGGGTTCTTAGTATGCTTCGTACATTCATACATTGTAATGATCAACTTTCTTTTTCTTTAATTTCACAAGGGATAAAATAAGTTTCTTGCTTTCATTTCAATCAAAACAAATCCAAATAGATAGTAGTTGCATAAAATTGTAAATAAACAATGAAAAAAAAATAGTTTCATGTTAACAAATATTAATTTTTTATCGTAAAAGTGGTACTATCATGTAAATATCAACATACAACAATGACATATATATTAAACATCAAAAGTACAATCAATAGTGAATATCATCTCAACCATCTTATAAATGCATAACATGCATGATAAAGCATGATCACAATGATTATCATCTTATTTATGTTATACTAACAAAATACACAACAATATAATGGAAAAGAATGTTATATCTACTACACCAAAAAATATAGGTATCCATCTAAGTAATAAAATAACATTAGATCACAAAAAATACTCCACCAGACATCATTTAAATACTATTAGTTTTTCTCCTTTCAATGGGAAAAGTAGGATGTAATATTTTCCAACGCTCTCAAAAAATCTAACCATTACCTATTGTTTCTCATATTGAAACACTTTGAATATAGTATCTAGCATTTTGTTTAAAAGGTATTCCTAGGTCATTAGCTATCATGATATCTTATCATTAAATCATTGAAGAATCTCATTCACATCACTTCATAAGTAACAATCACAAAAAATATAATAAAATTGTTTCAACAAATACTATATATTGTAACATCATGTAGGTACATACATATGTACATGGTGTGCCATTAGTTACTGTTCATCACAAAAGGGATACCTAGGTATATCACAACATACCCTCAATTTGTTAGAATTTCCTCTATGTTCATGCATATAAGACATTATATTTTGGTTAACATATAGGACTTTTGAAACCATCCGTACAAATTTGAATCCACTTATACTTACAGTAACCGAAAAATTTGAGAAAACATGAAATTTATAATTTGAAACTAGAGAATATCAAAATATGCAAACCCAAAAATTTACATATAGGAAATCTACATAACCTACAGATCCAAACAAAATGAATTTGAAAATATATTCAAGAAAAAATATCCAAAATGATAGAGAGTTGTGTAGGTGATTCAAGCCACCAAAACACCTATTCGACAACCATCACTGAGTACATGCAAAAAATGGAACAAGTTTGTCTAGGAGCTTTCAAGTCACAAAAAAACCAACTCCACAACCCAAATAAAAATATGTGTTAATCATCGAACACTTCATGAAACTAAGAGATGAAACCTTGAACCCAACATGAGCACTCCTTACACTAGTCAACATAACTAGTGCTTTCCCATGTGACAAGGTTTCTTAAAATAAATACCCAACATGCACACTCTTTGACTACACATGTCCATAGGATGAAGGAACATAAGAACTATGTTAGAGGGAAATCACATATTACCAATAGGAGCTCTAGGTTACAACCATGTAACATGAATATATATGACCAATGCCATTAAACCTCTCCACCATTATGCTAGTGATTATCATTCTATTTCCTAAAGTAACAAACCAAATCCACTACAAAATTGCACTCATATAAGGATTATTAAGCAACCAATTCCTTCCAACATGTTCCCTCAATTTTACTAGGCTAAGAAATTAGCGATGGAGGAATACCTAGAATCATATCACCATAGATCCATTATGCGCAATGACAAGGAAACACATGTAAACAACATAAAAATACATGCAAGCACATGCCACCACATACAAACCAAAGAGTCACCTTTATTTTGATACCAAATGTCCTTATCAAGTAAACCAAATATTCATAATTATTAAGCATTAGAGACATTTCCATATTAACCATTTGAGAATATTAAAACATTAAATCTATTTATAGTAATTTCAACATGATTCTAGCATTTAAATATTAGATCAAGTAACAAGTGAGAGAGATACACTAGATATACACTAGAAATAAACTACAATAAAGAGAATGACATTCATATATCATGGGAAGATAGTTTCAATAAAAATTCAACCTCCAAAGCACTAAACCAATGTATTATTTAGAGAAAATAAACTTGTTCTAATATAATATCAATTTCTTGCCTCCATGGAGATCAACATTCTCTTCCTTTTGTATAAATCTAATAGAATAACCTTACAAAACAATTTTCTCTAATATCTCTTAGAGGCCCAAAATGTCACCATAAGGCATTACCATGGGACCAAACAAAGGTCCCAAAATTTCATAGTAAAAATCCATACAATCCACATTCCATTATTTGGCACTTATTGGTATATTTAGAAAGATGATATATGATGTATCATAACATGAGTTGTAAGTGGGTAACGATTCCTAATCCACTTTGTAACCCCCCTCTTAATCAAATTCTTACATATCATAATATCTCTTAAACTAGATATCTTTTTCATATATTCTCTTACACAACTTTCATGACATGCTTTATTCTCTAACATCTATATTTGCATATGTAAATGGAAAAAAATAAAAAATCATATATAGAATAATTCCCAAGGCATAAACGGGAATGCCCCATTTCATCATGATGCATAAAATAATAAATAATTAAATAATCTACATTGGGAGTAGCAAACTGTAGGATATACCAAATCCTAAGACTTAGATTCCTTACATGTAATTTTACATGTAGGAGGAACATTAGTTGTATTAGATGGTAAAAATAGTTGTTGAAATGAAACATTTTGACCTCTAACAAAAACCTAATGTGTGTGACCAATTGTATGATAAATTTGTGGAGTAATCTTGACATGAAAAGTAGGAATATCCCTGATAGGAGATGCCATATGGCATAAAAGGCCTAGGATGAGAAGGTACATAATCCATATGTATAGTAGAGGAAAAGGGTGAAAAGGAGTGAAAACATAGACCATGAGAAGGTTCAACTATGTAAATACTATTATCTTTCATACTAGAACAAGAAAAATGAGTAAGAAAAACATGTGTCAAATACATAAATCAATGATAGAATATACAAGATGACTCATCCTATCAAATAAAGTTATACCACACTAATTGATCTTGAAATCACTAATGAACAAGATACCATCATTTAGGTATTTATAATTAGGAAAAAAAATGACTTAATATGTAACAAAGCACTAAAAGAACCATTAAAATAATCATATAATAAATTGTCACTAGGTGCAATAATATCATAATGTAATGAACAAGATGATAATCAAATATCAAGATCTACATGAAAATAAAATGAACTAGCATTGTATGAAATCTATCATCACTAATAAATAATGGAGAGGATAGCTCATTACAATCCATATCATCTATAACTATAATAATAGAGAGTGGAGCTACATGCTATCCATATCTATCATATAAGATACATCATCATCGTAATTCAACTAATGTGAAGGAAATTTTTTAAAGGTAAAATATCATTGGAGGAGATAGAATAATCAAAATAAATAACATTAAACAATTATATGGATGAGTCACTAAGGAAATTAAGGTTATGAAACTAAAAAAAAATGAAGCACAAATATGCATCACCTAAGACATATGTAATGATATAAATAAGAATAAACATGGAATATAGTATTACAGTAGGATACAACATAGGATCAACCATAGGTAACTAATGATCTAGCATCATGTATATGTAAATTAAAGATATCCATCAAAGAACATGTACATCTATAAACATTATGAAACATTTCCTAGTTAGAGTTGGAAAGAATATTTGTATTATAAAAATTCTATACCTATCAAGGTGACTTAGGCAAGATGGCATAGAAGAAGTAACATAGAGATGCAATCATTGGATACATATATGGTGTTATCATGAAAAAAAGAAGAAGAATAATCATCAAAGTACAAATAGGATTTTATGACAAAGGTTAGATATGATATGAGATCTACAAAATTAGTGAAGATTAGATAAAAAATCAAAGATGGGATTCTATGTCCAAAGGGTCGGAGGGTAAGGATCAAAGAGATCTTACATTGAATTCCAAACCCTTTGAAATAGATAAAGAAATAATAAATGCACTTAAAGGTGAACCCAAATCCTAATCATATCTTAAATACATATATTATAATAAAAATATCATATTTAGATTATTGATTGAGAAGGAAAAAACCCTATAACAAACCATTAGGATGTGTATGAAAGTGAGGTTTTCTATTTTATAAGAAAATGAATGACACTTACATAAATAATCTAGGCTAAATAAGTAAAGGAAAATATACATAAATAATTAACCTCTATATAAGAATCAGATGATAATTGTAAATGTCATTATTAAATAAAAAATATATTATATTAGGTGCATTGATACTTGGTTCTAAATTTGATGAATGTGTTATTTCATAGACGTTAAGAGCACATTCATCTTGATTTTATAATTTTAGAACTTCTCAATTGACTATTAGTGAGTGACATGTAAATTTGATTGTGTACTATCTTAGTCATTTCCATGTATGTAAAAACAATCCGTCTATTTGTAAAATTGAACTTCAAGTATGGATTTGAACATATAGCTTGTGGATCTAATCTAAAACAACATTAATTTCTGAAACTGACTGACCTTTGCATTTATGATATGAATCTTTGTAAACACAAGCAATGCATCATAAACTCATAATTTTAGGAGTCTATTAAATTACGACACTTATGTTCTCCTCAATCAAATTCTTAGATGAACAAATTCAGCAAAGATGGTCCAAGGTTGACAATTGTGAGCAAGAATGCATCATGCTCTTATGAGGATGATGTAATGTTTGTATGATATCTTTTTAAGAAGAGTCTTTAAATAAATTACCTTATAGTATAATTTAAAATATGTTTTTTTAAATTAATTTATAATGATTAATAAGAAAGAGAAACATAAATCCAAACAAAAATCAAATTTGAAGATTCACATTCAAATCAACTAACCTTGATTAATTCTACATCCATAAATATAAAATAAAATAGTAAATGACTAGATTTAAAAATCAAATCTATATCTTAAAAATATTTACCAATTTTCTTAAATAAAAAATATATCCTTTACACTAATTTATATTTATTTCAAATAAAATAGTTCACGTGTTAACCTATAAAACTCCCAAACGGCGCCCGGAAAGAAGAATTTACCGACAAAGAGTTTTAATCTATGATATACAAAAACTCTTCGGACCATGACAGCTATCCACCATGGATTGCAACTTGAACGTTTCTGGTACAAGGGCCCACATCTTTCCTTATTTCCGTGTCTCCTTTCGAATTATTCAACGTAAATTGGAATCAGATGGCTAACCTTAACTTTAGTAGTATCTGTATTTTTTATTGTCGTGGAGCCAGACCGATCCCATTTTTGTCTGATATGATTGCCTGCGTTGGACTCCACTGGATCAAGTTGCGCTATTCTTTATATACAGGATTCTCCTCCCTTACCTCATTACTCTGCTCTTGCTTTCCAGATCGCAGTTCAATATTTCTGGGCGCATTTCAAGTTCACAAAATGATGTCGATTATTGTTGTTCCCGCTGTCCCACGGTTCTTCAAGTTGGGATTCGCTTTAGATCATATCTACCTTGCAATTTGTGGCCTTCTTTCTTGGCTCCGCCTGCACAATGTTCCCAGCTCCGATTCACAGCGCTTGTCCCAAACTACTTTTCCCGCTTCTTCTGCCTCTGCTCGCAGAATCAGAGAAACTTTGTCTGTTTTGTCATTTAGAGATTTTGCGGAGAGCTCTAATGAGACAGAGCTGGATGATTCATGCGCTGTTTGCTTGGGCTCCTTCGAGGAAGACGATGAAATTCGAAAGCTGCGCAATTGCCGTCATATATTTCACAGAGACTGTCTCGACAAATGGACAGATTATCATCAGGAGACGTGCCCTCTCTGCAGATGTTCTCTTTTCCAAAAAAGTGAAGGGATGGTCATAGACAATGAGTAGAGATTTAGAGAAAAAAGTATGTATTTCGTATCGACATTTCAAATCACATTCAATAATCTAAATTTTTGTAAAAAAATCCCATTGTTTAACCAGGGGTTGATCCCTCTTCGGGCCAGTGCCGGGAGACTTGGAATGATGCGTGTTGTGTTATATTCGAATGTCCCTATTTTCTGCAATATGAAAGCTGTAGATAATGGAAAGTAGTTTCAAAGCCTTGAGCTGGTAAACGAACTGTATAATCTTAAAAAGCAATATACGTTTTCTAATTTCCCCCTTCTGTAAGTGGCATGCGAAATGGCCAAATCCTTCTGTTTGATTGAAGAAAAGAAAATGCACAGTATAATAAAATCTGCTGAGTTGGACTCAAATAGCAGAAACGTTTGCCTACATGTGAACACTTGCTTCCCAAATCGCCCCACCGAAGAAGTAAGGCATCTGCTCTGTTTATGAAAGTGAGAGCACTGTTAAAACAAAATGAGCCGTGAAGTAACAGCTCTACCACGTGCAATGTCTAAGTAGGATCTAAATCCAAAATAGGAGAAAAAGAAATGTCTAAGTTGTATAACGCTCAAACATCAAGAAACAACAAAGTCATTAAATGGTAAAAGAAACATCATCAAGAAGGGGACCACGGTTATGTAGTTTATCCTATACATAAGTAGGGATAAAATTGCCATCAATCAGTTTCCAACTAGTGAGAGCTTCTTCTTCTTCTTCATCTTCATTTGTAGATTGTTGAGCACAAAAATAAGAAATAACTAAGTCTAGAAAAATAAATTTAATAGAAACTAACTAGTTTGAGGCACCACACCCATGAGAAGAGGCAAATGACAATCAAGAAGGCTAAGACCAATGGCGGGAAACATGATCCTTGGTTCTTTTGGGATGAGAACCATGTGAATGGGAGTTAGGATCCCTTCTAGTAGGTTGGTTGGGTCCATGTTGTGTCAATGTGACAGAGAGTGATGTAGTGGAAAGTAGAAAGTGAGGACACTCTAACAACTATGCAAGGGGCATTACCACAATAATCTAAAATAAATGAATATGGGTAACTTTTAGTGTAACTTTGTTTTCTTGCAGATCTAAATCTACATAATCACATGAGAAAAAATAATAGCTTTACTATACCAAAAAAAAAAACATGAATAGTATATTTTGTAAAGAGAGGATTTTCTATTTTTCTAAATATTGACAAGAATTTCCACTCTAATAGCATGTCAAACTTGAGCAAATTTAAATTGAAGGCAGACCAACCTCCTAACATAACCAATGCCATAAAAATGGATCACGCCTAAAAGGTTTGAAGAAGTTATGAATCCAAGCTCAAGCCTTCTAGTCTTTGGTGCAAAACCAAAAAGCTTGCTCAAGAGTTTCAAGTTGTTTACAAAATGAACAATAAGGATTTAAAACTCCCAAATTAGAATTTAGAAAGATCCAACTGGAAGACCATCATTAAAGAGGTACTAGGAAAAATTAGTGAACATTTCCATCATAATAGAAGCACTAGGAAAAATGAGTGGGCTCAAGAATATATGATCAAATAGTCGGCAATCTATATTGCTAAATTCCCATATAGACTAGAGATTCCTTTGGTGATTTAATTTAGCTACCATGGGGAGATGGCATGTAAAACAAAAACATCCCTACATACTCTAACAAACCCATGCAATAGCTTTCAAAGGTGTGATGGGCACTGTTTTGCATGTTTGACCTATTGAATTCGATGTAGACTAGTGCCAAATGGGGATTCTATTCATGTGCAAGCTATGGTTTAGAGTTGATATTCTCATTATTTTATATTTTAGTGTCATTATTGGGGTTGTTTAACCTTTGTTTTACCCTATAATAATTTGTAAATTGTGTAATAGTGGAGGATTCTCACATGCTTAGGATTTGAGGCATGATTTGTGAATGTTTTCATATAACCATATATAAAATTCATGCATCATTCTAAGCAATATATATTACATGGTTTAAGTTGGAAGTGGTACCAAAAATACCCTTACATGGCTGAAAATAACCCAACACTCATTACCTTTGCTTAAGCATAATTTTGATGGTGTTTTCAACATGTTTAAATACCTATGATCAACAAAAACGACCCATCCATGTTTTCAAATTACTAGGAATCATTTTATTGGTTTTTTAAACAATTGTAGAGTGCCAACTAAGTTAAAAATAGCCAATGAATAGAAAAATTCCACCCTATTGAGATGTGGCACCATGGCATAGTGTCAAAAAGCTTCCTTTTGATTTCAAATACCTTGCAAATAGTTGTTCCAACTCATCCTTGATTTCAAACACCTTGGACATATTAGAGATGTTTGAGGAAGCAATTTAAATGTTTAGTGTGTAAAAGACAAAGTACAAGTAAAATGGTTGTAGAAAAATGGGAAAGAAAATGGTCATGAACAAACTATTTGTCGAAATGCCAAATTACTTACAAATAATTGGAGGTAAAATGTAGAATCTTTGAGGGTTAAAAAATATGGTGAAGAGAATGCTTTAGTTGTCAATATGTAGGGAAACTTCCCAAAGGTGAAAATTTTCACATGCAAATGAAAATACATGCAATAAATGGTTTTTTCTAAAGATATAGATAAAAAGTATGCAAGGAATGCAAATAAAAAAGAAAAAAAGGTAAACTTCAGTTACAAATGAGAGGTAAAGTGAAGATTAAGATGCCAAGGAATATTCCATATTCCAAATCCATTTTCAATTATACATAAGATGGGTCACATTGAGCTAAGTGTACTAAGTAGAAAATATATGTTTTCTCTAATCTTTAAAATGTATTTTTCTATCATTTTGATGCAAGGGCTTTTGAGAGTCATAAATTTTAACTTGAAAGTCTATTTGGGATGAAACTTTATGAGGAGTTTTTTGGATTGTTGATAGAACTATATTCGGTAGGTGGTCATTTCAACACTTTTTCGAGGTCAAATTATTTCATCTAGGCTCTCAAATCAACTTTCAGTGTTTTTTTTAGTTTTTAGAAAGTCATTTTTTCATCTAATTTGGAAGTCATGTTTCAAATTTGAATTGTAAGTTGACATTTAGTGTCACCTTGGTTGTAGGAATTTTTTGGGAAAAATTGAGCTCAAAGGGAGAGGTATGTGAAATTACCAAAAATCATAAATTATGACAATTGTCAAAAACTACCAAAAATGGTAATTTTTGAAACTTTTTGATATAAGGGGTTTTTCATTCATTGTAGAGTAGAGAGGAATAATGCAATGATATGGTTTTGAAGAAATTATTGGTTTAATAGATTTATTTTAACAATAATGAAAAATAAATATTAATGGTTTGTTTGGTTACATCATCTGGTATTAGAGTAGGAAGATGGTTGGGAGAGGAAGACTAAGAGGTCTTGCCTAGTTGCATGGAAATATGCATAACCTAATGTGATAAGTATCAAATCTTGTGAACATAATATAAAATCAAGGGATGAGGCAAAGAGGAGATGATTTTGATGAAGATATTTTAAGGAAGCTAAGCTAGCAAAACAACTTCCTACACTAATCTTGAGAGGGGGATAATGCAAAACTTTACAGATCTTTACAATATATACAAAAAATTATACCACAAAAATATAAATATCATGCATACAACACAATTATTTACATGGGTAAAACCCTTTCGGGAGAAAAGAACCACACTCCAAAAGTTGCCCAATATATTATTTAGAAATCGCAAAGATTACAATATACTTGGAGAGCAATCTTCCTACAAGGGTTTCACCAACTAGAGATCCAGAGGCAACACATCTTGGGCTATCAAACTCTCATAATACATCACAATGCACAACTATAATACAGCACCCTCATAAAATAAGGTTGTCTTCTAGGGCAAGTCAAGACAACAAAATATCGTCCGTCAGATCTAAAGACCTAATGATGAAAAGTCTAGATTTACAATAATATAATATACATTAAATTACAAGGTTGAGACACATTTTCCCAATAGATATAAACCAAGGAGGTGCAAATTGGAATGTAGAACCTAAAGAGGAATCATAATACAATTAGATCACATGAATTTTGAAGAGAGAATTCTCAGGGAATTAGAAGGAAAAAATGATGGAATCAAAATTGAAGTCTCAAAGCATGTAGGTAGTCTTAAACTAGAGGATCTAATAGATTAGTTGAACAATGTTAGTAAATTATTTGAGTGGAAATCTATGATAGAGGAAAAGAAGGTAAATTTTTCATGCACCAAGATAAAGGGACATACAATAATTTGGTGGGACCATTTCCAAAAGGAAAGGAAAGGATAAAATTTAGACTTAGAATAAGATGATGAGAAAGCTCAAGGAGGAATTTTTTCCTTTGGATTATGCCTAGACTCATTTTCATAGATTTCAAATTTTGAAAAAGAATCTATCTACTGTGGAAGATTACACAAATAAATTTTAGAAACTATCCATTCATTTGGAGCACCAAGAGACTAATGAGAAAAAGGCTACCAAATATGAAAATAGTTTAAAGTTCTCCATCCAAGATGAATTAAGTATGCATAGAATTAATAATATGGAAGAAGCATATCAATTAGCCTTAAAGGCTTAACAAAAACAAAAATAGATAGTATTTTTAAATGAATAGAGGAACGAGAAGGGGTACATCATCTCCTTCATGAGGTGGTTTGAATAATATGAGAGAATCATCCCAGTCAATTGAGAAATTAGAATATAATTGAAAAAAATTCTAACCAACAAAGAGGAAGAGGGTTTTAGAGGGGTATAGGGTATAGTGGAGGTAGCTCGGATGAGAAACCCAATAAAAACCATTCATTTGTTTTAGGTGTGTTGAAGAGGTTCATAGATAATTTGAATTCTCAAGTGATAATTACATGCAAGAAAGAATATAACAAGAGAAACCAAGATTGAGCATAGATCAAGTTGACATTGAAGAAGACAAAGTAAGATCCTAGGTCTTGCTATATGTGAGTGAGAATCCTCATGATGAGAAGAGAAATTATGATTCTAATGAAGTAGAAAATACAAGTAGGAGGATATGAAGATTCCTAGCTTCATACAAATATTTTTTGAACTAGATGCACCTCTACAGGAAAAGAATGTCAAGTTATTTTTTATAGTGGTAGTTGTAGAAATATGCTATCTAAGGAAATGGTAGAGAAATTAAATTTAAACTATGAAAATCATCCCCATCCCTATCGTATTGTGTGGCTTAAAAACCTTGGGGAATGAAGTTATTATTAATAAGAGATGTCTAATCAAGTTTTCTATAGGGAAGACATATAAGGATGAAGTATGGTGTGATGTCATTCTAATGGATGCATGTCATGTGTTGTTGGGAATACCATGACAATATAAAAGGAAATTTATGCATGATGGGGATAAAAACACACATACTTTTTGAAAGGATGGCTCTAAATTAACCTTGATACCCCTGAAAGATGGAGGAAAGACTAAGAGTATGTTGTTAGAAAGGGAACTTTTCAAAGAAATGAAGGTGACATGTTTTTGTTATACATTAATGATACAAACAAGAGAAAGTGAAGAAGTATCAATTCCTATAGAAGTACAACAAAGATACTATCTAATAGTATGATGATGTTATTCTAGATGAATTACTTGATGGTATACCACTGAATAGGGATAATCAACATCATCTTGATTTTGATTCCAAGGCCCCTCTACCTAACCAATCAATATATAGTATGAGTCCTACATAGAATTAAGAATTCAATAAACAAGTAACAAATCTTATAAGGAAAGGTGTTGTTAGAGAAAGCATGAGCATGTGTGTTGTGCAAGCATTGCTAACTCCAAAGAAGGATGGAATATGGAGAATGTGCACTAATAGTAGAGAAATTAATAAGATCACCATCAAATATTGGTTTCATGTACCATGCCTAGATGACATGATGGATGTACTTGCAAGGGCTACATGTTCTAACAAAGTTGATCTACATAGTGGATACCATCAGATCCAAATTTGAGAAGGAGATGAGTGGAAAATAAATTCCAAGTCCAGAGATGGGTTATATGAGTGGATGATTATGCCATTCAAGTTGTCTAATTTTCCTTTATGAAACTTTATGCAAAACGGTTTGGTTTTTTTAGGCTTAGTCATCTCTATAGATGGTATCAAGACAAATGCAAAGAATATTAGGGAAATATTGGAATGGCCAAGGCCTAGTCCTTTCTTTGTAGCAACATTGTTCATTGTGATTGGAGAATATATGAAAATCATACTTTTATGTGTATTTCCTCCTTGTAATCTAATTTCATTTTGAGATAAATAATCAAGTATTATTGAACTCTTCAATGCAATTTTCTTACACTATGTTATTTTCACTAATATATTTTTATTCAAAGAGTAGGGTGAATTCCTTCATGAGAATAATGAGGACATTACTATCACAAGTGCATAATTGAGAAGATTCATGTTGTTAGGCTTTAGCAAGTCATGTTATTGCAAGGTAATAATATTTAATTGACCATCAGATTACTTGCTTAAATGATTTTATTGGAAATTGTACATGACTCTAAAAAATAGTAACCCTAGAATAGTCATGGGTATTTCAATCTACATACCCCAATCTCAACAATAACTTATAAAATTCAAATCAAAAGCCATTTTCTTTATAATTTTTTTATAATTGTTTTGTACTTCATATCATGACCTTTCAAATATAATAAGGAATGTGTTGGGTAAACCCACAAAAGTGGTTTACAATTTGAATGAGGAAGGAAAACTTGTAAAAAATGACCCCATGCCAAAAAATTTCATTCAGGGGGTTCAAACAAACTTGTTGGTTCAAACGAACCAAAAGAGGGTTCTCTTGAACTAGGGTTCGAGTGAACCCA
This sequence comes from Sequoia sempervirens, assembly GCA_007258455.2. Classification (NCBI taxonomy): domain Eukaryota; kingdom Viridiplantae; phylum Streptophyta; class Pinopsida; order Cupressales; family Cupressaceae; genus Sequoia; species Sequoia sempervirens. Next base: position 344,920,362 of record VDFB02000008.1, read on the forward strand.
TTTAATGCATGTACGGACCAATCAGCCAAAAAAGAAAATGGAAACCCCTTTTTGGAAGGAGGTTTGATCAAACCCCTAGGGGTTTGCTTGAACCCTCTGGTTTGAGCGAACCCCCCTTTTCCCTAATTTTTGACCCTGTTCACAAAAAAACAATTTTTTGCACTTCAGAGCTCGGGTTGAAGATGAAAATGGTGGAGACTTCACAGACCCAACAAGAATCAAGTAGTCTTTGGAATGCGCTATGCAACGAATATAATTTTAATATGTTTTAGTTTTATTATGTTTTTTTTTTTAGTTTTATTAAACATAGGTTTTTCATTGAAAATCAAGTTTTTTGTTTTGCACATATGGAAAAATAACATATTATCAAAAAAAAAAAAATATGAGTGCACCAGATATTAAGTCCTTGATCCAATAAAAAAAATTGTATTTCAATACATACAAAAAAAATTATGCGTTATACGGTCGCACTATGCTTGAATTGTAATTGGTTTGACTTCAAAACTTGATTAAAGAAAAAATATTCAATAAAAAACTATCTAACCAAGTGGAAGCACTAGATATTAGAGTTACAAATCTAAATTTGAAAGAATTAGAATTTTATCCTTCATGGAAAAAAAGTTATGCATTATACGGTGAGCGTCACTTTTTAAAAATGTTGTTTTATGAAAAAAAACTAGTATTCGAGGGAGATGGAAAAAGAAGTACAATCTGATTCTGAAACTTTTGAAAAAAAATATATTTAGAATCTATAGACAAAATGTTACGAAACTCTAGTTTGCATCATCTTCAAATTTCTCACGGTTTAGCTGCTATAGGTGCCCGAAAGTGAAGATTTAGTTAAAAAAAATTATTTCAGTGTCTAGTTTGGCCAAAAATTGTAAACCACTATTGTGGGATCACCCTATTGTTCATGCATGAAAATTATGAATCCTTTTCTATTTGTATGAAGTCAATCTACTAGGCACTATGATATAGTTGTAATGCAACTTTATGTGATATTCATGTTTCGTGTTAATTAGGGGAACCAACCTAGGTTAGCATTGCCTTAAGTGAAGAGAAAATTTATCTTTAAAGTGAGTTTAATTTTTGACCAACCTCCTAGTATCCTTAGCATAAGAATTGATTAACCTTTAGAGGAAACTAGACAATTAATTGGAGTAACCAACAAAAAAAAAAAATCCTCAAATTATCCCAAAATTGAACCTAGGCAATTTCATATGATAATGAGAGTTTTTGGGCCTTCTAAACACAATGGAAGGGTCTTTTATCTAAAAATAGTCTAAAAAGAGTTGTATGTCATATTCATTAATCAAACCCTTATTTGTAACTAAACTTCTTGATCTCTTGTTTCAATGAAATAAGTCAATTTGAACTTTTTAAAGCCTTTTAGATGGTATGGGGAGCTTAGATTTGTGCTATCAAGCTTCAAAATTCATGTGTAATAAAAATCACAAGAGAAATACTAACTCTTCACCCCCTCACAATTCAATATGATTACTTTCCTCCAAAGTTTTGAATGAAACCTTTATTTCTTATAGAATGAAAATCAACTAAAGACACCAACAACGTTTTGATATCATGTAAGATCCAATAAATATTTGTACATAAGTCTAGATTTAGGTGATTATAAAAGATTGCAAAAGCTAGTTGTATACAAATGGATAGTGTAGAATATAATTATCAATAGAAATTCAATATCAAGAATATGAAGACATTAATATTAAATTGTTTATTCAATAGAAGGAAAGAGCTATAATATGTAACCTCAAGATTACAAATTTGATAAGGTTCAGGAAGAGGCATTAAACCAAAGAAAACAAGGAATTATTTTAACTAGGTTTTTAAATTTGAAAAACTCAATTACAAAAAGAAGTAGCATGCCAAAGATTTTCAAGAGTAAGGGACTCCCGAATTCCTAATGACTTCTCCCCCACCACTCGAGTGGAATGGACCATATCATGGTGGTTGTACGGAATGACTTTTCTTCCTTGCTAGTTGACACAATTCATGACTCTTCATATAGATGAGAGAGTTTTTCTTATAACATACGTACAAGCCAAAAACAGCCATTATTGTGACCCACTTTATTTGGGTCCGGCATGACAGCCCATTTCCCTTGTAATTCTCCTCTAGTACTTGGTTGGTTGATCGACTTTCCGAATAGTTTAAAGAAAGTGGAATGAGTGGCCAACTTCTTTAATTATGTATATGTTAATGTGGTGGGATGAGGGGACTCTTCGTGGCATGACGTCATTCCATGCGTTATTGTGGGACCCATGGTGAACCCAATCAAGCTTTGATTTGTGGATTATTTTACATCCCCAAAATCCTCACCCTTTGAATCATCATTGATTCACATGGAGGGCCACATTTGGTAGCCATATGGAGGCATATAAGCATTTTTTCCCTAAACTACAATTATGGAAAATAGGAAGATTGTATCACAAATCTGACATGCCCGAATGGTGAAAAGTCCTTCCCCAAATGTGTCCAAAACATCTCACCTTCATGTATAGATAAATTTCAAGTGCGAGAATTTATTTCTAAGGATATTTTTGTTTTGATATGATTTTTTTAATGAGTTTAGTAGTTAAAATAAAATATTTTATGAGCTTGTAATTGTTAGTGATTAGTTTTAAATGAACTGCAACAAATTTCAATCAAATAGATATAGCTAATCTTATAGTAGAATTAGTCAAACATATGCGATCAACTAGAAGTCAAACAATTATAACTTGTAAGTACCTTTTGAGTTTTGAACCTATATAGGCTAAGGTACAATTCACCCCTTTTACCAACTCACCAAACTCTCATCATCTCTCTAGTAAAACTTAAATTCATCAAATACTTTTTTACTATTACTAAATTGGTGTTCACCAACAAAGCTTAAATTCTAAGATGTGTAAATTACAAATTTATCTCGAGGAGCTTGGAGAGCATTCAAGAGAACTTTGAATGGTTGTACATTGCCCTATACAAAAGAATTGAATGCAAATTTAAGTAATTTTTATTAAACAAAAATATAATATGTAGTGATGGTTTCGATTTCTGAAAAGACCAATGCTATTTTACAAAATATTTTAATTTTGAAATGAGAAAAAAAACATCCACAAGACTATGTGATGACATGTTTTCTAGTTAAATGAAATGAGCTAAAAGTAATATTCTTATGTATTATTGTAACTCCAATTTAACTAAAAATTATTTTGTTAAGACAATTTTTTGATTAGACAAATATTTGTATACATCATTTTAAAGTACACATATAATGGTCTATTGAAAAAAATGATAAGAATTAAGATGATTATATCACACGAGGGTACATTTCTTAAAGAAATTTCCAAGAATTCTAAAGAATTATTTTTGTATAGATATTGTATGATATTTCATATTTTAGTCCTAGTATGTTTTAGCATTCACTGGGGAATTATAAATGGAAATACCTCTCATGATAATTTGACTTGATAAATATGTTTGATTGTAAAAAATTTCCTTTTCTCCCATGGATTTATTCTTACATACTTTTCAATATGATAAAAATGACAACACTTTTTTGTTTATAAAAATGACAAGATCACAAGTTGTCATCCTTCTCATCCCACAATTCAAAAGAATTATATTTGAATTCCAATCCAACATTCTTTTTCATCTTCTTTCTTGGTTTTTCCTCCAAACTCGACATCTCTTTAACAACTTAATCAATCACCTAAGTCAAGATATGAGAATACTCATTCAGTATATACAAAATTAGTAAGGAAGGAACAATAGTAAAAGAAAATAAAAATAGCTTTTAGAATTGTTTTATACACTATCTTGATATATATTTGAAGTTATTTTTTATTGTATTTCATATGATCACTTATATGAAAGAAAATTGAAGTACATAAGATTGGTTGATTAATCAAGTTTCTTATAAATTTTTCCTACCATGTTCAAGATGTTAGATTCACTCAAATAATCAAGCTCCCAAGACCAATTGCAAAACAAAAATATCCTTCTACAAGAGAGAAAATGATGCAGGAGCATCCTAGGTTTCAAGCAATCTTGCATCAACCAAAAATATTTGCATTCATGTTTTCTTGCATTTCAGTAGTTATTTGTTTGGACCCAATCTCAGTATTTCATTGTACCACATTGCAACATCAGAGCTAGCGGAGCAGGATATATGATCTTCATGGAAACATCTACATCATATCCAGAATTCAAGTGTTTTGGAGATTCTAGTACAAAGTTATTGCTAACAGAATGCTAGTTGTATTTGGATAAAAGGAATTCACTAACCAGTCTTGGTTTTTGAAGGGTGCAGACCTATTTTGTGACTTACAGAGCTCAAGAGACCATTCCATAAGGATGCACACTCATTGAGGAACCTTAGTTCCGATCCACATTGTGTTTGTCCAAGGATCAAAGGAAATTCATTTGTTTTGGCCGACCTTCACATGTATCATCAACCTCGGGGTTTGATACCTCTTGAGGCCAACGCATACCTTTTTTGGAGTTGGGAGTTAGTATATATAGGCATCATGTAGTTGAATTAGGAGTCTGTGAATCAAGTAAATCTAGTAGAAATAAAGATCTAGGGTTTTGAGGGCTTCAACCTACCTTGTATTTCTAGGATTTAACACCATATCATTTTGTAATTTTGTAAGCCAGAAGGCAAGGCATGTTGCCATTGAATAATTGATCATTATCTATATTTTCATATGTGATTGTGTTCTTCTTCATTGAGTTTCCATTTTTCTCACTCTTGTTGTAAGGTTGGATAGTCTTATTTTTGAACCCTCCATCCTTGATTGCACCAAGTGGTATCGGAGTGAAGTTGCAAACCCTTGCGAGATTAGAGCAAAGCTATGAACCTTTGGAAGAGCAAATCAAAGTTGTGAATTTTGGTGAGCAAAGGTACTCAAATCACCGACTTGAGGAAGTTGCACCAGAGTGAGTTTGTGAAGTTGGGAAAGGAATTTCATAAGATCTTTGTGTGGACAGATCATCGAATTGAGGGAACCTACTTGTTTTTTTCAACATATCACTAATTGTGAGGCAATTGCAACCCTATAGCTAGATCGCTGACCTGAGGTAGTTACACTAGATCCTAGGAAGAGATTTTTCTGAGGAGAATTCATACTACTGTTAATGTTGCTAGAAAGATGGATGAAATGATGGAAATGATGGGAACAATGAAAGTGAGATTGGATGTTTTTGAAGAAGATAGGAGAAAATGATTAAACTATAGACCTAATGATGAAAGTGATTATGATGATGTTCAAGTTGAAGATCAAGTTGAAGAAACCTCCGAGGAGGAAGAATCAAATTAGATGAAGATGTTGAAGGATATTTCAAAAATAGGAAAATGACCTAGAATGGAGATTGTGAACTATATCAACTTAACTTAAATCTAGAGGAGTTGATTGATTGGATAAATGACATTGAAGAATACTTTGAATATGAAGAAATTGAAGATCCAAAGAGATTGAAATTTGCAAAGACTAAGCTGAAAGGACATGCTGCAATATGGTGGAAGGAAGTTCAATTGGAGAGAAACGGAAAAGGAAAAGAAAAGATTGTGAAATGGGATAGAATGGTGAAAAAATTGAAGAACTAGTCTATACCTGTGGACTATGAGATGGAGCTACTGAAGAGACTGCAAAACTTGAGATAGAAGGAAAATATTGTGAAGGAGTACATTGAGGAATTTCATAAGATCATTATCAGGACTAGAAATAGTGAAGCAAGCAAGGAGAAAGTGGCAAGATATATCAATGGGCTGAGGATGAATATTCAAGTAGAGTTGAGTCTAGTGAGGATAGATTCAGTGGAGGAAGCATATCAGTTTGCATTAAAGGTGGAAGAGAAGTTGAACAAAAGACATGAACAAAGGCAGAGAGAAAGAGGAGGTAGATTCTAGAGAGGAAGGTCACATTCCAAAGGAGAAAGATCATATGAAGGGAAAAGAAAGGACCAAGATTCATACCACAAGGAATAAAATGATTCCAATTCATACTAGAAGGAGAGAGATGAAAGAAATTATTACCACCACAAAAAAGGAGGCTACAATTCTTATCACAATGATGGATACTTGAGAGATGAGAAAATATATGATAAGGGAACTTTTAGAGGAACCTATTTTAAGTGCGGAGGAGAAGGACATAGAGCATTTGAGTGCTGCCAAGAAAGTAAGAAGAATGAAAATCATGTGAGAATTGGATACATGCAGAGGAAGAACCAATGAAATCACCAAGTTTCAGAGGAAGTCCTGAGAAAGGAGAATCATTATTCATGAGGAGAGGATTGATCCAAGAGAAAGAAGTACCTAAGGAGGAACTACAGATGAAAAGTTTATTCTGGACTAGATGCAAGGTAGGAGGTAAGTGTTGCGAAGTTATCATTGATAGTGGTAGTACAAATAATCTACTTTATGAGGAAATGGTGAAAAAATTGAATTTGGAAAGGAGGAAATAACTAAAACCCTATAGGATAGCCTAGATTCAAGATGGGCACAATATACTAGTAAGTGAGCAATGTCTAGTGAAATTCAAGATAGGATCATACCATGATGAAGTGTTGTGTGATATTATGTCAATGGATGTATGTCATATGTTGTTGGGTAGACCTTGGAAGTATAATAAGAAGGCTATACATGATGGGAGAAATAATACTTACACCATAACATCTAATGGAAAGAGAATCACCTTGAAACTGTTGGAGGATGAACCAGAAAGTGAAGTATGTGGAACAACTAGAATCAATTTGGTAGATGGAAGAAATTTTTTGGATGGATTGAGACATGAGAACATGTGTTTTTATTTGATTCCAAGAAAGTTTGGAGCTTTAGATGCAAAGAGAACCACAAGAGAAGAATAATCACTGGAGAAGGAAGTCATTGAATTGATAATGGAGTACCAAGATCTTGTATTAGAGAATGTGCCAGAAGGATTACCACCAATCTAGAGTATTATTCATCATATAGATCTTATTCTAGGAGCTAGTTTTCCAAACCAAGCTACACACTAGATGACACTAGGAGAAAATGTGGAGATAAATAGACAGATACAAGAGCTGTTGAGGAAGGCATTGATTAGAGAGAGTATGAGCCCATGTGCGGTACTAGCTATACTTGAACCTAAGAAAAATGGATAATGGAGGATGTGTATAGATTCAAGAGCTATCAATAAGATCACATTAAAGTATAGATTTCCATTGCCGCAGATGGATGATATCATGAATAGTTTAAGTGGAGCAAAGTATTTCACTAAGATAGACCTAAAGATTGGATACCATCAAATCAGGATCAGAGAAGGAGATGAATGGAAGACTACTTGCAATACACATGAGGGATTATATGAGTGGTTGGTCATGAAATCTGGAATAACTAATGCACCCAGTAAATTTATGAGGCTGGTGAATAAAGTCTTGAAGAAATTATTGGGTAAGTTTGTCATTGTTTATATGGATGATATTTTGATTTTCACTAAGACTAAGGAAGAAAATTTGGAGCACATCAGACAAGTATTTCAGAGGCTAAGGGAAGAGAATTTGTTGATAAACATGAAGAAGCACGTAGTTTCATGAAGGAAGAACTAGAGTATTTGGGATTTGTTATATGTGTGGAAGGATTGAAGATGGACCCTAAGAAGGTTAGAGTGATAGTTGAATGGTCTACACCTATGAGCATTAGAGAAGTAAGATCATTTCATGGACTAGCGACCTTTTATTAGAAGTTCATCAGGAATTTCAATGGTATTTGTACACCTATGATGGATACAATGAGGGTTGACCGAAAGGAATTTAAGTGGACATCTGGAGCACAAAGGAGTTTTGAGTTGTTGAAGCAAAAGGTGACAGAACAAACCGTGTTGGCATTACCAGACATTGACAAAGTATTCCAAGTAGATTGTGATGCTAGTGGAAGTGCAATAGGAGTTGTGTTAAGTCAGGAAGGGACATCAGTAGCTTACTTTAGTGAGAAATTGAACGATGCTAGGAGAAGGTATTTAGTTTATGATAAGGAATTGTATGCAATTGTACAAGCCTTGAAGAAGTGGAGACATTACTTGTTACCTAAGGAGTTTGTGTTGTAAACATATCATCAAGCTTTGTAATATTTGAATAGTCTAGGGAAGTTGAACCAGAGACATATGAGATGGGTATAATTCTTGCAGAGTTACATATTTGTGTTGAAGCACTGGAGTGGGAAGTCAAACAAGGTTGCAGATGCATTGAGTAGGAGAAGGAGTTTGTTGATAGAGATGAGAGTTGAAGAATTGGGTTTTGAAGAATTGAAGCATATGCATGAGGATGAAATTGATTTTGCAGAGGCATAGAAGGATTGCAAGGAACTTGTGGAGATAGATAGGAGCAAATGGTTGGACTATTTGATTTAGGAAGGCATGTTGTTCAAGAAAAATTAGTTATGCATCCCTAAGAGTTCAATGAGGGAGAATTTGATCAAGGAAAAGCATTTTGAGGGACTATTAGGACATTTTTGGAATTGATAAGACTATTGCATTGGTGAATGATAACTATTTTTGGCCATAGTTATATAAGGATGTCAGGAAATATGTTCAGAGTTGCAGAATTTGTCAGGTTGGAAAAGGAAATCATCAGAACATGGGGAAGTGTACACCATTGAAAGTACTAGAGAGACCATGGGAGGACATAAGCATGGTTTTGTGTTGGGATTACCTAAGACACCAAGGGGATTTGATTCTATATTTGTGGTTGTGGACAAATTTTCTAAGATGGCACATTTCATACCTTGTAAGAAGACCACTGATGTAGTACATGTTGTAGACCTATTTTTTAGGGAGATTGTGAGATTACATGGACTATTGAAGAGTATAGTATTTGATAGGGACACTAAGTTCATTGGATATTTCTAGAAGACATTATGGAAGAAGATGAAGACTAACTTGAAGTATAGTTCAACGTTTCACCCATAGATAGATGGACAAACAAAAGTGGTAAATAGGAGTTTGGGGAACTTGTTGAGGTGTTTGACTAAAGGTAAAGTAGGAAATTGGGATTTGATACTACCACAAGAAGAATTTGCATTCAATAATTTAGTAAATCAGAGCAAAGCGAAGACACCATTTGAAATTGTGACAAGACAACCTATAGGAGTGGAAAAATGAAGGGATATCAATAGCGAGAATAAAAGGAGTACAAAGGAAGAAGAATTTACAGGATTCATGGAGACAATGCATACTCAATTCAAGGAGCATTTGGAGAAGATGAACAATACTTACAAGGAGACAACAGATAAGAAGAGGAGACATAAGGAGTTTGCAGTTGGAGAGGAAGTAATGGTATATTTGAGAAAGGAGAGATTTCCAGTTGGTGCATATAACAAGTTGAAGATGAAGAAGTTTGGACCGTGTAAGATCATCAAGAATTTTGATTTTGGAAATGCATATGAAGTAGAACTACCAAAGGAGTTTGGAATATCACCCATATTCAATATTGTAGACCTACACCAGTATCATGAAGGAGAGTCACCAAACAATAGAGAAGATGGCTTTCCAGACTAGTTATCACATCATCTAGAGGAAATTGAGGAGGTTATAGACATCAGAATTGGCCATAGCACCAAAGGGAGGCTATACAAAGAATATCTAGTCAGATGGTAAGGAAGACCAAAAGAAGATTCATCATGGATTTCTCAGGTTGAGGTGGACCACATTGGTTTTCCTCTAGCCCTAGGAAAGTGAGAGGTTCACTTTTCTTCAACCTTGGGTGTCTAATGCAAGAGCACCCTAGGTTTCAAGAAATCTTGCATCAACCAAAAATATTTGCATTCGTGTTTTCTTGCATTTCAGTAGTTATCTATCTGGACCTAGTCTTAGTATTTCATTGTACCACATTGCAACATTAGAGCTCATTGAGTAGGATATATGATCTTCATGGCATGATCTACATCATATCTAGAATTCAAGTTTTTTGGAGATTCCAGTATGAAGTTATCACTAATAGAATATTAGTTGTATTTGGATAGAGAGCATTCACTGACCAATCTTGGCTTTTCAAGGGTGTAGGTCCCTATTTCATGACTTATGGATCTCAAGAGACCATTCCATAAGGATGCACAATCATTGAGGACCCTTAGTTCCGATCCACATCATGTTTGTCAAAGGATCAAAGGAAATTCATTTGTTTTGGCCGACCTTCACACATTTCCTCAACTTCTGGGTTTGAGAACTTTTGAGGTTGACGTGGACCTTTTCTAGAGCTAGGAATTAGTATATATATGCATCATGTAGTTGCATTAGGACTCAATGAATCAAGTAAATCTAGTAGAAAGAAATATCTAGGGTTTTGAGGGCTTTCGACCCACCTTTTATTTTTGGGATTTAATGCCATATCATTATGTAATTTTGTAAGCCAGAAGGAAGGGCATGTTGCTAGTGAATAATTGATCATTATCTATATTTCCATATGTGATTGTGTTCTTATTCATTGAGTTTTCGTTGTGCTTACTCTTGCTGCAAGGTTGGCCAATCCTATTTCTAGATCCTCCATCCTTGATTGCACCAGAAAAGTAAGAGAATAAATTTTCCAATAATGGATGTAAAATAATATAGATCAAATGTGATCAATGAATGTGCATATGCATTAAAAATGTAAAAAATAGTCCTTGCTTATATAGTCAAGTTTGAGATATAGGTCTAACTAGGATGATGATAATGGTCTTAATCCTATGTCATACATGACAAATTAAAGATAAACTCACATGTCTACAATAAACTTCTAGAAACAAATTCCTAATTCCCTAGGTAAACTTAATGTGTGAGCATGTGTGAATAGTACCTAATTAACAACTAGTTAGATAATGTAACTTGTTCACACTACAAAGGGGCAAACCATATAGGAAATACCACTATCCATACCAACAAAAGATTCTATGTTTAGTTCTAAATACTTAATTTATATTAAGTCAAATTAAAATGAGCAAGAAGAGATTCCATTTGGAACCACTAAATTTAGTGCAAATCTTTTGAAGAACCAATCCTAAATAAAAATAATTGCTATCTAAAACAATAATATATTTATAATTGTAATCAATTATCTACAAAAATATTAAATTTACTTTATTGGACACATCTTTGCCTAAATCAAGTTGTTTCAAATATAATTTATTTGAAAAAAATAGGTATCTTGTTTTGCATAGCCAATTAGATGTTCACTTGATAGTTTTTTAATGTCAAGTATACTTCATGAAATCACACTTATTATAATCTTGACATTTTAAAAGAGATAACATAGGCAAAGCATATGTCTTCTCTAAGGAGGAGTTTGTAATGGAGTAGTTTTAAAGCTACCACATGAGATAACATTTACCTTAGATTTCCATAGAGCAATGTGAAGAATTTTTTAGTAATAAATCAATAGTTGGATATGTGGCTGACAACTTTGCTTTTACCCAAAATTGATGAAATGAAAAGGGTTTTTAAAGGATATTCTCAGCTTTCCACCAATATAAATTATGCGTTACTTTGAATTTAATAAATAATTATTATTCATTTTCTATTTGAATTATGACTAAAGTCTTTATTGATAGTTTGATTGAAAAACATCTATAGCTTTCAAATGGTATCACATTTTTTGAATCCAAAACATGCATCACATTCTATGCTTCGCATACTATAGAATTAAAAAAAAAAATTGTATTTCATCAAGTTTTGACCAAGTAAAGGTGGTCAGACATATGAGATTTTATATTTTTTAAAAGTTGTAATAAAAAATTCGTAATTAATTATTTACCTAGAAAAAAATTACAAAAAAATAGGCATCACATCTGGACATGAGTCCTCTACTTATGTCTAAAATCTTATAAAAAATATTATCATTTTATTGTGGTTAGGGTGGCTAGACAAACACCTACTTATTTTTTCCTTGAAATTTAAGTACTACTGCATTGAAATTTAAAATTTTCATCAAATGGATTTTATTATTTTTTAAATAAACCAAGTAGTTTAGAAACTACATTCATTTTTTTACAGATTCTATTGTTACATATTTTCAAAATAATATAGATAACTTATTCAAATTTTTATGTCAAGTTGCCTAACTTTGATTTTTCTCAATTTTTTGCCACTTAAGTGCCTATTTTTCCATGATGATCTTGCACATACCTAGTTTGCAAGATCAATTGTACTATAAATTGCAACATCAAACATCTAATGCCGTAGTTAAGAAGAATTATATTGTCAAAAATGAAATTCCTCCAACAAGTAGTTCAAATCAAAAGGTTAGGAAATAAAAATTCATTGAAGAAAATTCTTCAGCTCCCTCCTACATTAGAACAATGTTGTTTTAAAATAAAAATTTGCTATCAAAATGAAGTATTATTCAATATCCACCTAGTGTGCTTATCAAGGAGATAATAGAACCAAATAAAAATCATATTGGTCTACGTTGTATAGTTGTGAATTTTATAGAGCATAATATTCCAAAATTACCAAACTTGTGTCTAAATATTTTTTTAAAAATAGTCAAGTGGATTCTTCACCTATATTTCAACCATATGGAATTACTGTTGATGGTGTTTTTCGTACAACTCAGACAGAATATGGAAATCCTATCTCTCTTGAAAGGTAAATCTCTATTAGCAAGCCTTAAGACATAACCCTGAGGTCTCTAATGTTAGGTCTTGACAATGCAAAACAACTCAGTGATAAATGTGAAAATGTTGGTAATCACAAAGGGACCTTACTACAAACAAATATTGTATCTTTAAACTTATCAAATCTTTCAATTTAGGGATACTTCAAGTCCTAAATCTAACACTGATAAAATAAATAGAAAAATATAAGGGTTTAAGAGAGATTTCTAAGATTAAAACTAATCCTAAAACCAATAATGCAAATGATGAAACACTTGAAGTGGACCAACCCCAAAAAAAATAATTCCTCCTTAACCTAGATGAACCTGCAATCTTGTAGAAATAGTGTTATCTTCTAATGCACCAAATATTTCTAGATCATGAACATTCATCCAGAACAACCCTATTACAATTGAAATGAACAAACATTCACAATTGAACTAAGCACAATGAATATAAGGTATAGGCTAACTTTACAAAGCAACTCACAATTAGCTAGCTACAAAAAGTATGGACCGGGGATTGCTACAAACACTTCAAGCATCAAACCATAAACACCATTAAATCATATCTAATTATAAGTCTAACATATATTCAGTATCTCTCAAGCAATCTCAAAGATAGAACAACAAGAACCATGCAAGGTAAATCAACACAAGAGAATTCACCAAGAGCATAATGTCTTCAATTGTATTTAATCACCCAAAAACAACAACTCTAGTGTTTTGTGTTACAACACTTGCTTCAAAATAAAACTAACTCCTAGCTCTAGCTTTGCTCTATCACTTAGCTCACTTCAAAATCTAATCATCTAGCCTTTACAAATGAGGCACAATACGATACTTATAGAGATCTCATGATATGTCAGCCCAAATAGGGTTACGATAATAATTAGCCACAAAAAAAGTCAGCCCAAGAAGTTCTAGAACAAAGATAAATATAGCATTAAATGCTTGAGGCTCCTCTAGGTCAGCCTGGGTTCTCCAATGCAACTCATTCCAATGCATGCAAAAGAAGGAAGAGAGATAATGGGAAGCACAAATTTTGATGCAGTCATTCATTATCTAGCCCAATGTCCTTATCTCGATCCAATTTATCTTGTACCTTAGAAAAAATCCCTCTTTAAGTTGGCAAAAGGTGGAGTAATTAACACCTTGAATCTCCTCTCAATAGATTTGATCTCCTACCTTGAATGTTTGATGAGCTTGTCCCATTCCACCTTAAGATCTTGATATTTATCCATGATGGAAATATAGGTGGAGGAATCATCTAGGTGGTGAACTGTGATAGGCCCATCATCAATTGGAGAATACACATCATGCCACCATTTCCTCAATTGTTCTAAAGTTAGATGCCTTGGTGTGAACTTCTTCCTTCTATTCATAATCTCAAAGAATGAGATACATCTTCCATAAATATCTCTTAATGCATCCTCTACCTATTTTCCTTGCTTATGAATCCTCCTCAAAACCTTTTGCTTGATCTACAAGGATTCATACCATTCCCAAGGCTCAAAAAAATTTGTAGAAGGAAGAATTCCATCACTCACCAATTTTTCTTTTGTTTAATTTATGATGGTCCTTAAATTTTGCATGAGGAGGTCTGTATCTATCTTGTCTTGCCCTAGCACACTATGTAGCCACTCAGAGGACCTATATGCATAACCACATGTTGACAAGCTACCTTTGATCATATCATCTACTTGTTTCCCAACTCCCTACAACCAGTCGTGGGTGCCCTATGTAGAAACTTTCATCTTCTCAAGCTCAGTGAATGCCTCCTTAGGCAACAATCCTTCAGGAGTCACCCCTTCACATCCCACTTCTTGCAGGGGCTTCATCAAGTGTTGCACATATCTATACACATCATTCAATTGTTTCTGCAACCTCTCCTTCTTTGTTGTTTCCTTGTCCAACCTTCTTAGAATAGCCTGGGTAGACTCTTGGAACTATTCCTTCTCCTAATCTTTACTTGTAGGCCCCAAATTTAAAATATGAATACTGTAATCTTGAGGAGTCATCTCCCTTTTACTTTTATTTGATATAGTAGTGGAAATGTGGATTATTCTGTTGTCTACTTCATCCTTGGTAATTTTGGAGATTACTCTAGCTTTCTTCTTCTCCTTCCCTTTACCAATTTTCCACAATTCATCCCAATTCAACGGGGCATCATCTATGACCACTTACTCTTCAACCTCTCATTGAGCCAACTTGGGGTAGAAGCATCCAATTGTTGCTCATTTTGTTTCTCCCTTTCTATTTCACCTTCAAAGGGCTCAACATTTGCATTATGTATTAAGGGGACCTCAATTTTTCCTTCTCCTTCATCTTTCTCCTTATTATCTTATGGCTTCTGACTTTCCTCTTGATTTACTCTCTCTATCATAACTTGAATAGGAGAAGGGTTCCTTTCATGTGTTTTCTCCTCTTCCATAAATTTATCTTCTTCTTCCCTAAGTGGCGAGTACTCATAACATACCTAGGAAGACTATAGAATATTTCCAAGTTCTTCCTCTACACTATGGAGATCTCCAACATGGAATTCTTCTGTCTCCTCACCTTGATGTTCCTCGTCAACAACACCTCTATTTGTGCTTTCTCTCCATCATTCAAGCTCTAAGTTAAGGGAGGGTCATAAGTGTCCTCTTGTTTTTTAATAGGAAGAAGTGTAATAGCACCCTCTTTTGCCATACTTTCTTTTGGAGAGGGAGTTATGGCGTTCCTAGTGTAAACTTGTGTCTTTTCTCCAGAGCTCTCTACATCTACCACCCATGGTCTTGTTTCCTCCTTTCCTAGTCCTTTGGTGGGATCATTCTATTTTCTATATGTTCTTACCACTCTCCTCCTTTTAGGTAGAAGGACACCATGCTTCTTCTCTTCTTCTTCATGCTCATCCTCTTGAGTAGATATCTTTTCTTTCAAGGAAGTATTTCTTTGTTTAGCACTAGGATTCCTTTTATTTTCTTCCTCAACCTCTATTTGGATACCCTTGATCTTAATTTTGAAGGGATAATTTACCTTTTTCTTGGCTTGAGAGTCTTGCTAATAATCCTTAGAAGTGGAGTGGGATTCCAGGTTTCCCATCAAATCATATGTGTATTGCTTCCCTTCACTATCCAACTCCCAAATCTTATGCTTGAGCCACAACTTGGTCTAGTTGATAATAGGAGCATTGATTTTCTCCAATTCAATTTTCTCTTCCCCTAAGCAATCAATCTCACTTATGGGCTTGTCCTTGATTGACTGATAATCATGGATTTGGATTACTTCCCCATCATCATCAAGTTGGTCAGGGATGGACTTGATGCTATACAACCTGATTAGGTGCACAAGAAATCTTGAAAAATTCTTCCTTCAGACCTCAAACTCATCTTTACAGTTCACCCAATAATCCTCAATTTCATCCTTGTGCTTGAAGTTCCTACTAGCCCTCTTTTGAGCTTCTTATGTCCTTTCAAATTTGGGCCTCTTGGAGTGAAATTTCAGAGCTAGAGTGCTCATTTCTTCTTCGGAAGAGTGTGTTGTGATCAAAGAAGGGAAGAACTCATTGAATCCTATCCTCAATGGAAAGTCACCTCCCAAGCCATTTTTGTGCATGTCCTTCACAATATCATCAAAAGATGAGATTTTCCTTGTAACGTCCAAAAGTATGATGTGATTTCTTGGATATATTAGAAATTTGTAAGGAGCCCTTTAGCAACCATCAATTTGGATATATGAGAAAGTAGGAAACTAAATAAACCATGCCCCATACTTCTGTATCAATTCCTTGGCTACATCAGAGATCCTTACATGTTCTACTCCTTGTAGAAACCTTGTGATGTACATGTGAATGCATCATTAACCCTCCTATAACTTGAGCTATCTAAATACAACTGGGGATAAACCTCATAGATAACATCCTAGCCAAAGATCCATCATGTACTCAACCCCTTGTATGGATGAAACCTTGCCAGGGCATAAACCAAATAAGAGGTGATTGTGAAGCTCTTGGTCTACAATACACTACATAGTTGCTCATGAATCATGGCACTGATGATACCTGACCAATGATAGTCTACATTTTGCTCCATCCTCACTATGATATAAAACATTCAACTTTCAAATACCCCTACAGTCTTCAAACCCACCACTCTGCTAAGGACAGTGATTGCATCATAGTATTCTGATATGAACTTGGCTCTTGACAACTACTTAGGTAACTTGGAGATGTGTGGCTTAGGTTTCTCCAACCAGGAATTGATAACTTACAAAGCCTTAGTTGTATCATCTCCACAGTATTTCTTGGCTATGTAAGGATCAAGACCCACCACATGAGATCTGTTAGGCATGTGAAATGTTTGGGCCACTAAGACAAGACAGAAATTTGCAAGTACCCTTCCTTATGGTCCAATTATTCTTTGTGTATTTGAATCATAATGTCTTGGACATTCCAAGACTATCTCATAGCATTGCACCATACGAGGGTAGCCAACCACATGAGCCAACCCATAGCTCACAAATCTCCCTACTAACAGGGAAGGATCTTGCACTACCATTTTTGCTTTAAACTCCTCATAATCTCATCTCCCAACATTGGTATCAACTACCTCTGACCAGATGGAAGCCAACTTTCTCTCAGGGGTCTTTCTTTTCATGTCCAACTTGATTCTCTTAGCCTCTAAGACAAAAGCTCCCTCGTCACTAGGATCCATTACCTTGTCTTTAGCCCTTCCAACAATGGCCTTACTAAAATTATCCTACATTCATAACAAAGACCACAAAAAAGATCTATTACAACATGGGAATTCAAGTTAGTCCTTCATAGAGATCATGCTCATCATTCAAATAAATCTAGACAACAATCAAAATCCCCTTAAAATATCATTAAATCACATTTCTTCACACATTAGGATTTTCACTCCTTCGTGAAATTCAAGCCAAAAGGGAATTTTGGGGTATTTCAATCCAGGAGGAATTTAGGGATGAAAGAATAATAAACCTCCAAAAATCATTTAATCATCATCATTAATTAAGAAACAACATGATACATTTCTAAATCATTCAAATTAATCACGTGATGCAAAATCATTAGCTAATAACTCATGATATCCTTCAATTCTTCATTTTTAATAGGTTTTCGGGGAATTTCATTGGGAATGGAAATCCATGAAAAATGATAGGACTTCGCATATTTTGGGAAAATGAAGGAATAATGGATTTTGTGGTTCTCTGAAGGAAGCAAAATTATGCAACGCCAATGCATTTTCCATGTTTAAAGCACATTTCTAGGAAAACGATGAAGTGATGGAAAATCGGGGAATTCCGAAAGTAATGAAAATCCGTGAGATATTCAAAAACCTAAAATATTTGACCTTGTCAAGATTTCACCCAAATTTATTGAATGATCAGGAATTTGGGGGATTAGGCTCATATGTTATTTGTTTCAAATCTCCCATCAATGGACCTAGATTTGGGATTTTCCTAAAGACAATTTAAATGACATTGGGGAATAAATTGAAAATCAAAACCCTAGGTTCCACCATGAACAAACAAAATCAACCCCCAATCTTCATTCATATTTAACCAACCAAGATAAATTCCCATGAAATCCTTATAGCGAAGCATTTCATCAAATGAAATAACTCAAATGTACCCAGGACGTGAGTTCTATCGAATACAAAGAATCCTAGGTCAAACTGGAGAAAATTGATATCAAGCACGAGATCGAACTAGGTGGTCAAATCAAGAAGTGGACCACACAATTGAATCATGAAATTATGAAAGGGATGGTTGCGTCCAACTTTGGGAAGGAATCCCAGCAAACAATGGGAAACTGTAACCCTAAGCATAAATGTAGACCACCAAGCATGCCAAAACCCAGACTCAAGGCGACCATATGATATCAAAGGATCATTCATGATTGCAAATCAAAATCTAGAGTATTGCAAACATACCATGGATGAAGAATCAACTCGAGATGGCAGCGATGAGAAATAATCTCCAATTCTTCAATCAAACACCAAAATCACCAGCAAATGTCACCAAAGCAAGCAATCCAAAGTCCAATCACCAAATTCACACACAACACTCAAAAACCAAGTCTTCCAAATTCAAAGCAAGATAAATGACACAAATCTTCAGCACAAATTCCCTTAAGAGATCAGTAATCATGGGCTACAGAGTTCATAAGAGAACATAAATGCAATGAGAAGAGAACAAGCTTGGGGATATGAGGTCATGAAGGAATTCAGAAATTTGAAGGCCTGGAGGAATTTCAGGAAATTCCGGAGAAGACAAAATTCTTTGAGGATCTAAAATCTCTGAGAACAATGTAGAACTAGCCTCCATCGGGTTTCCAAGGTGTTCAGGGAATTCCGCCCAGAGGGAGTTTTCTCGAAAACAAAGAAAAAATTGAAACTACCCCAAAGACTAAGGGTTTTCAAAGTGCTACTTTATAGGGTCATTTGCACAAACAAGATAATCATTCAAGCACATATCAAAGTAGTCAAATTTCAAAACCAAAGGGTCAAAGTATCAAAATTAGAGAAAGAGAGGGTCCCTACTTTCAGTGGGGCATGTGTGTGAAAACTACACAAAAAATGACGATTCCTGTTGTGAAAATGCTCCAGAGCATTTTAATAACAAGCTAGAATCAAGAACCCAAAATCTCAGGTTTCAATCCTTACATCAAGTCACCAACTTAGTAGAGCTTCAAAACTCATAGGCAAGTGAACCTTTCTTGTACCATGGTCAAAGTGTGTGCATTGTGCATTCATTCCCTTTCCTTAGTTACAATAAGAACCAAATTTGGTTTGACCAGGCTATGTAAATATTGTAACTCCAAAAGCATCCTGGATAGAGCCTCAATGACAATCAAGCATCCATAGTGCCAATGAGGTTATTGTTGTGATTCTCTCAAGCATAGCTCTACTACCAGCTAGGTGTCCATAGCCCGGGTAGAGATACTTGGATAGTCTTGATAATTTGAATTCATTCTTTTGATTTTCAATATTTTCTCTTTTCTTTTCCTTTTGATATTCTTTCTTTTTACTTTTATTTCAACCTGTGAACATTGAAGTTCACACTCAGGGCTAAGAACCACAGTAGCACTGAAGTAGAATATAATATTTTCACCTAACCAGACTTCATAAGGACTATATACAACCTTGGAATTTTAAAAGATCTATGTACAAATATAAGACCCAAATACATTCTAGATTTAATTTAATCCCATTACTCATCTACTCAAATCATTAATATATATGACACCAAATAAAGGACCTTCACTAATTGACTCTAGAAGGATGATTGAAGTTTGTAAAATAAATATTCAGAACAGTCCTAGATATTAAAATGATTGCCATGTAGATGCAACAAACCCAAAAGAAAATAGGAAAACCTAGAGCGAGAGTGAAGAAAAAGAAAACCTACCCTAACCAAAGCAAACCCAAACCAACCAAAAGTAGCAAACAAAGTAAAACAAAGAAAAAAGGAAACCTACTCTAACCAAATCAACAAAGCAAAAAAAAAAAAACCTAACCTAACTATGTACAAGGAAATAGATGTGAACAACTCATGATTGGAAGTAATGCTTCAGGTACTGCCCATTTACAGGTAGTGGGATTTCCTCTCTAGTGAGAGTTTTCAAGTGAAAAGCATTACCTCCCAGAATCTCTAAAATTTGATAAGGGCCAAGCCAAATTTTGTCAAATTTTACATGCTCCCCTTTTCGGTCATGTGCTTTATCCCAGTAAAGAACCAAGTTAGAGATTCTAAAGGATTTTACCTTGGATCTTTTTTCAAACCATCTCTTGACTACACCTTGATGTTTAGCAAAATATTCTAAGGCTTCATTTCTTCTTTCTTCAAGGTGTAACAATTTTTCCAACCTGGCTTCACATTTGTCCACTTCATCATAGTATTCATTGATGAACTATAAAGTGGGGATATTCAACTAAATGGGAAATACATGCTCCAGACCACACACAAGGTGGTAAGGAGAAGTCCCTAAAGATGTCTTATGCCTAGTGCGGTCTGCCTAGAGAGAAAATCTAAGTTGTGTGTGGAAATCCTTGGGATTCTTTTCTAAGAGATTTTAGATGTTTGTTAAAAGGTTTTTATTGGAGGATTTAGCCAATCCATTGCCCTGTGGGTAGTAATTGGATGCAAAATTAATGATAATTCCATTATCAAAGGCCTAGTTAGAAAATTTCAATGATGCAAATGTAGGACCATTATCACAAACTAAAGCCAATGGACACCCAAAGTGATTAATAATACCTGACTCAATGAAATTGATTACCACTTCAAAATTATATTGTTTTTATGAAATAGCCTCAGTCCACCTATTCAAATAATCAGTAATAGTGAGAATATACCTGTCCTACAGAAGAAGGTAGATTGATTGGACCTATGAAATCCAACCCCACTGTGCTAACGGTTTTACCTCTATAACAGGATGAAGTGGAAGAGTTGCATACTTCTCCCTGCTTGTTGTGGTCTAACATACATGACAGTTTTTGACATGATTGTGTGTGTCCTTGAACAATGAGGGCTAATAGTAACTAGCCCTCTAAATCTAGTTGGTAGTCAAAGGTGTAGATCCATGGCTAGTGCCATATCCATCATGAAACTCTACCATAACTCTTTCAACTTCTTCTTTTCCTAAGCACCTCAGATAGATACCCTCATGATTTTTCTTATACAATATAGCTCCCTTCATCATAAAACTATCACTTTTCAAATGTAGAGCTCTCCTCTATATTGAATTAATATGTTCAGAGCATTTTTTATTCAAAAGATAGTAGATGATATCATCATACCCGTCCCTTGGAGATACATCCTAGAGGTGATAGTGTTGAGTTATGAGGTCTGGACCCATTTCTACCATTGTCTTAGTCAGCCTTTGTCCTCTCACTAGCTTCATGGGTTGAATCTCAATATCGTATTCTTGCAACATAATTACCCACTTAGCTCAGAATTCTCATAGTTCATTTTGCACCAATAGTAGCTTGACTATGGGATCAGAAACTATTGCAAATACCTTGTTCCTCAAAATATAATGCCTGAACTTTTTTACAGCTCTGACCATGGCATAGGCCTACTTCTCCACACATGGATACCTTAGTTCTACATCCTCCAAAGGTGCACTCATGAATGCTATGGGATGCTCATTCCCTTGATCAAACTTTTGAGTCAACATGCCAACATAGGAGTGGTAAAAAACAAATGAGTATATGTAAAAGGGTTTGGTATAATTAGGACTCACCAAGATTGGAGCTTTGATATCTATAAATGCTTCTTTTTCCTTTGTACTCCATTTAACTTTAGCTTCTTGCTTCAACATGGCATTCAATGGCTTGACTATCTCAACAAATCTAGTGATGAACTTCCTTACAAAGTTAATCTTGCCAAAGA
Organism: Sequoia sempervirens; assembly: GCA_007258455.2. Classification (NCBI taxonomy): domain Eukaryota; kingdom Viridiplantae; phylum Streptophyta; class Pinopsida; order Cupressales; family Cupressaceae; genus Sequoia; species Sequoia sempervirens. The sequence goes on from VDFB02000008.1 coordinate 344,942,361, forward strand.
ATGATTTCATTTCCTTCTTGCTAGCAGGCGACTAAATCTTGAGTATGGCTTCCACTCATTCAGGGTCAATAGAAATTCCTTTCTTTGAAATAACGTGTCCTAGTAGTTTTCCTTCGGTAACTCCAAAGATGCACTTCTTTGGATTAAGAGAGATGCCAAACTCTCCACACCTCTGAAACACTTTGCATAAGTCTGCTATGTGATCACCTCACTTCTTGGAAAAGACTGTCAAATCATCCATATAAATAATTATGCACTTACCAATGATTTCCTTAAAATCAATGTCCATGGCTCTTTGGAATGTAGTTCTAGCATTGATGAAACCGAAGGGCATTCTTCTGCAAGAAAAAGTTCCTCATCTTGTAGTAAAAGCAGTTTTATGCTTGTCTTCATATTGTACCATAACCTAGTTATATCACGAGTAGCCATCTAGAAAAGACATCATTTGAGCTGGCAGTGGTTTATGCACTTCCCTTTGAATGATTGGCTCCAACAAAGCATTAATTGGTCTTTTCCTTTACCTGAAAGGTCTTACTCCTAGCTTCAAGGGGATGGTGTGTGTAATAATTGAGGTGTCATATGTCTTCAGGTCCTCATAACTCCAGGCTATCACATCTTGATATGTATGCAAGGCATTAATGATTCCTTTCCTCTCCTCTGGAGTACACACTTTACCAATAAAGACATTCTTAATATCATCCTGAGTCCCATGTTGTAGGTTTCACATTGACCACTGATGGATTCCTTCTTAGCATCTTTCTCTTAATATCTAACCTTATGCAAATAAAAAATACTCTGTAGTTTCACCATTCCCCTAGGAATAGTATTAGTCTTCAAATTGATGACCCCTTTTAAATCCATCTCTACTTCCTGGGGTTCAACTTCATCAATAATTTGTGTAGTAAAGACATTAGAACTTGTGATAAAATCCAAGATATGCTTGTAATCTTTAAATACTTGGAAGTTGGTCACATTGTTAGGTACTGAAGGTATTGGAGTATGCTCCATAGTAAAATTATTCAAACCGGAGAGAGACAAAGACTGCAAGGTGCTAGCTGCCTCAGCCAGAGAGTCTGCAGTTTGGTTCTTATTGCGAGGTATCAACTAAATGTTGAAGGAATCAAATCCTCAATGAAGTCCAATACTCTATGCCTATAATTGGTCATATGTCTATCATGGCATGAATATTTCTTCCTAACTTGTTTGACCAATAACTTAGAGTCCCCAAAGACTTGCAAAATCTTAACCTTTTTTCTTAGTGCCATAAGCAACCCATGAATCAAAGCCTCATATTTTGCTACATTATTGGTACAATGAAATAGAAGCCTATGAGCAGCAAAGAAAGTTTTACCTCTTGGAATGATCAACTCAAATCCTGCCCCAACACCTTGCTTTGATTTAGATCCATCAAACCTTAAGGTCCAACAACTAGCAACTCTAGATTTCTTTGTTGTATCCCTTGTACTATTGCTGCTGGAAGGCTCTTTAGAAAGCATCACCTTCTTCCCTTTAGGATCCTCTTGAATACTCTGTATATTAATTCTGACTGTTGGAGTAGGGTTAATGCACTTATGCACTTGTTCTACAAATGAACATTTGGCACATGCAACATTCCAATTCTACGTGGGAAGCATTGTGAACTCTACACCAATTGGGTAAGAGCAGCTCCTCAAAATTCATATTCCTACCCAGATGAATTTGATCTTCAATACATTTCTAAATGAATTCCTAAAAATTATCTAATAGGCTAAGCTAGTTATCTTCTGGGTCATGATCATTAATTAGTTCCACCAAGGCTCCAGTACTGCTATGTTCTACTATAAAGTCCATGGGTGTAGTATGTAGGATAAGAATTTCTTCCACATCAGACTCTTCAACAAGGGCTCCCAACACTTAATTACCCATTCTTACTTTTGATATCTGTATTTCATTCGAAGTATTTTGATATTCTATGATCACATATTTCATCCTTGGCTCTCTTTTAATCCTGATCTGGTTTGACACTCCCTTCCAAGGAAGCCACATGTGGGATTGATCGGTTGATACATATCAATTCAAGGCCTTAGTAAAGTCCCTTCCTAAAATTAGACCATAAGTGTTAGGTATATCTGCTACCTATATATTAATGACTTGTTGAATTCTGGGGTTTGAGACAATTTGCATGGGAATCATGTTTAATTACCCTACAACATTAACTTTAGTTCTGCCTAGTTGAGTGACTTTCTTTTGGGAGACAACAAGGGTAATTCCTAAGGATCTACAGATAGCAAAAGGCATCACATTGGTGGAAGCACCTGAATCTAGCAAATAATTGTGCAAGTTATTTCCAAATAGGTGAACATAAATTAGAAATAGAGGAGTTTTTGTTCTCCCCTAGAAAAAATTTAAGGGGGTATTAACCTGAGCAACTTGACTCTTATCTTTTCTTTCCCTTTGTCTCCAGGTTGTGTATGAACCTGGTTCTAATCATTTAATACTTGAGAACTAGATGCCTTATTAATACTCCCAATGGCTAATCTATATTGTGATACTGAATTCATACTATAAGCTCCTAAAACTACATTTCTAATATCAAGTACTCTCAATAATTCAAATGCAGAGAGGCTTACCTTTAGCTTCTTGAGTTCTTATGCAACATATGTAGCTAGCTCCTCTGTGTTCATTTTAGTTGGAGCCCCCTTGCGATATTCCATCACCTTATCTTTTCTGGTATCTGGACTCCTTCCTTTTGACGTCCCAGCCTGTGCTTGTTCTTCATTTGATAGATATTGCTTAGGCACATGTGGATAGTCAGATTATTACTAGAATTAGGATATGGAGGTGTGGTGAAATTGTTTGGAGGAATAGAAGTGGTGAACGAACCTCTAGCTTGTGGGCATCTATTTGGCAGGTCTCTCAAGTCATACTTCTTGATTGGTCATAGGAATGTCTGTACCTCTTCAACATAAGTTTCTTCTTCATCTAAGGGGCCATTATTATTCATAGTTTTTTCATTAAATAACTATGTAATCTCATCTTCATTACACACTTGATATGCCTCCTTCTACTTCCCTGAGTCTTCTTCAGGTCCATTTTCCTCACTTCATGGGAAAGAAGCGTGATTTAGCACAAACACAGGTGAGTCATAAGGAGTAGATGGTACCAATTATTGGTTGCTTGCATTGTTCTCCACCTCATACTGAAAGATAAAAGCAGTTGTCTGGAATTCAAGGTAGTCTAACTCAGAATTTTGACTATTTTTATGGAGCCTACACCAACCTGATAAAGTAGCTTTAGCCAAATATACACCACTTGGGGGCTTCTCCTGATTAGATGGTTGATCCAAAGGGGTAGGGACACCTCCATTATTAGGCCTCGTATTCCAAGTCATGTTTTGTCTGGGTGGTTATCTTCTGTCAAATCCTCATCCACCAACTTACCCCATATCAAAATTCTAGCTAGAGGGTTTCCCTTTGTCATACTTTTATCCTTTGTCAAAATGTTGTCCCCTTTCAAAGTGTTGTCCATGTTGAGGCTCCTTATTTTCTCTATTGTGATTAGAATGCATACTCCTTTGAGCAGCCTGGAGTTGACTATTCTGGTTTCTCAGATAAGTGACCTCCATGTTCAAATTCTTCAATTGTTCAGTTAGTTCATCCAACCTTTCCTTGTCAGGATTATTATATGGAGCCTGATTCACACTATTTTGAGGGTATCCTATTGCAACACCAAGACTTAGTGACTAGTTCAACACCTCATAATTCTACAACTATGTGGGGAAACTAGTTTGAGGTTGTGGATGAAGGGGTTGACTAATACTTTGTTGAGGATAGTTGACCATGGGTGGGACTTGATTCATAAAGGGTCTTGGATGAGGGACTAGAGGAAATTGAGGTACCAGATTCATGATAGGAGTATGATTGGTAAGAGCCTAGTTAAGAGCTTGGACTTGCCTAGGGTGAGTAGTGGGTCCTAATGATAGTAAAGGGCCAGATAAATGTTGTCTCAAATTAGTACTAACCTTAACAACCTATCAAGTAGGGTATTTTGAGGATTAGGTCTCCATTTCAAGAAGGTAGCCATTAGGCTATACAAACCCTCATAATAGAATTCTAAAGTAGTGGAATCATCTACAACATAGGGTCTTTGCAACCTGGTATATGCTTGATGGAATTTTTTATTAAGAGACCCTATAGGCTCATTGACTTCTCTCTTGACCTTGGTGAACTGAAGGTAAAGCTCATTAGCACTAATGGGAATCCTAAACTTCTACAAGAATGCATTATCCAATTCAGTCTAGTTAGGAATTGATCCAGCAGGAAATTGATTGTACCAATAGAATGCATCTTCTCCTAGGGAATAAGGAAAGATCCTACATGCGGTATCCTCATGGTTGATTCCCCTATCTCTAAGACAAGTCTGAAAAATATTGATATGTTCCTCTACCGTCCTATTGGGATCATTAGTATGGAACTTATAATAGAAGTGTTTAGGGTTCTTGGGCATCACATTGTAATTATTGAAGTCAAGGGAGACATATTGTTAGTAAGGAGAGCCATTGTTGGGGGTGGAGGTGGTAAAGGCTAATTTATCGCTTGTTGAGGTTGTTGAATGGGAATGGCTTCAAAATCAGATGAAGATGGACTTGATGAAGATGAAGATGATGGAGATGATGGAAGTGGCTAAGTGGATGATGATTCTCCTCCTCTTTTGGTCCTTCTTAACCTAGTAGGAGGTTATAATTCTTGAAATTCCTCTTCTCCTAGAGTAGATCTAATTCTTCTTCTAAATCTCTCAGGAGAAATGACAGACATAAATTGATCTAGCTTGTTTATTTTGACCCTCCTTCTAGTGCCAATCTGTTGATGGTGTTTTTTGCACAACAACAACTCAGATAGAATATGGAAATCCTATCTCTCTTGAAAGGTAAATCTCTATCAAAAACCCTCAAGAGATAACCCCAAGGTCTCTAATGTCAGGTCTTGACAATGCAAAACAACTCAGTGATAAATGTGAAAATTCTAGTAATCACAAAGGGACCTTACTACAAACAAATACTAAATCTTTAAACTTATCAGATCTTGCAATTTATGGATACTTAAAGTCCTAAATCTAACAATGATAAAAGAACTAGAAAAAGATAAGGGTTTAAGAGAGATTTCTAAGATTAAAACTAATCCTAAAACCAATAATGCAAATGATGAAACACTTGAAGTGGACCAACCCCAAAAAAACTAATTCCTGCTTAACCCATATGAACTTGCAATCTTGCAGAAATAGTGTTATCTTCTAAGGCATCACATATTTTCAATCATGAACATTCATCCAAAAAACCCTATTACAATTGAAATGAAAAAACATTCACAATTGAACTAATCACAATGAATATAAGGTCAATGCTAACTTTACAAAGCAACTCACAATCAGCTAGCTACAAAAAGTATGGACTAGGGATTGCTACAAACACTTGAAGCATCAAACCATAAACACCATTGAATCATATCTAATTCTAAGTCTAACATATATTTAGTATCTCTCAATCAATCTCAATGATAGAACAACAAGAACCATGCAAGATAAATCAACACAAGAGAATTCACCAAGAGCACAATCTCTTCAATTATATTGAATCACCCAAAAACAACAACAATTCTAGTGTTCTATGTTACAAAACTTGCTTCAAAATAAAACTAACTACTAGCTCTATCTTTTCTCTATCACTTAGCTTGCTTCAAAATCTAATTATCTAGCCTTTACAAATTGGGCACAATGCCATACTTATAGAGATCTCATGATATGTAGGCCTAAATAGGGTTACAATAATAATCAGCCACAAAACAAGTCATCCCAAGAAGTTGTAGAACAAAGATAAATATAGCATTAAATGCTTGAGGCTCTTCCAAGTTGGCCTGGGTTCTCCAATGCAACTCAGTCCAATGCATGCAAAAGAAGGAAGAGAGATAATGGGAAGCACAAATTTTGATGCAATCATTCATTATCTAACCTGTTGTCCTTATCTTGATCCAATTTTTCTTGCACCTTAGAAAAAACCCTCTCTAATTTGGCCAAAGGTGGTGCAATTAACACCTTGAATCTCCTCTCAATAGATTTGACCTCCTCCCTTGAATGTTTGATGACCTTGTTCCATTCCACCTTAAGATCTTGATATTTATCCATGATGGCAATATAGGTGGAGGAATCATCTGGGTGGTGAACTATGATAGGCCCATCATCAATTGGAGATACACATCATGCCACCATTTCCTCAATTGTTCAAAAGTTAGATGCCTTGGTGCAAACTTCTTCCTTTCAGTCATAATCTCAAAGAATGAGATATATCTTCCATAAATATGTTTTAATGCATCCTCTACCTATTTCCCTTGTTTATTAATCCTCCTTAAAACCTTTTGCTTGATCTATGGGGATTCATACCATTCCCAAGGCTCAAAAAATTTTGTAGAAGGAAGAATTCCATCACTTGCTAGTTTTTCTTCTTTATACTCCATGATGGTCCCTAACTTTTGCAGGAGGATGTCTATATCTATCTTGTCTTTCCCTAGAAAACTCTGCAGCCACTCAGAGGACCTGTATGCATCACCACATGATGACAAGATTCCTTTGATCATATCATCTACTTGCTTCCCAACTCCCTCCAACCAGTCATGGGTGGCCTGTGTTGAAACTTTCATCTTCTCAAGCTCAGTGAATGCCTCCTTAGCTAGCAATTCTTCAGGAGTCATCCCTTCAATTCTATCTTCTTGAAGGGGCTTCATCAAGTGCTTCACATATCTATACACATCATTCAGTTGTTTCTAAAACCTCTCCTTCTCTGTTGTTTCTTTTCCTAATCTTCTTAGAGTAGCTTGGGTAGACTCTTGGAACTCTTCCTTCTCGTAATCTTTACTTGTAGGCCCCAAATTTAAAATCAAAATACTATAATCCTCAGGAGCCATCTCCCTTTTACCTTTATCTGATACAACAGTGGAAATGTGGATTATTCTATTTTCTACTTTATCCTTGGTAATTTTGGAGATTACTCTAGATTTCTTCTTTGCCTCCCCTTTACCAATGTTTTCCAACACTTCATCCCAATTTAGAGGAGCATCATCTATGACCACTTTCTTACTCTTCAACCTCTCATTGAGCCAACTTGGGGTAGAAGCATCCGATTGCTGCTCATTTTTTTCTCCCTTTCTATATCAGCTTCAGAGGGCTCAACATCTACATTATGTACTAAGGGGACCTCCTCACTTTTTCCTTCTCCTCCATCTTTCTCCTTATTATCCTCTGTCTTCTAAATTTCCTCTTGATTTACTATCTCTGTCATAACTTGAATAGGAGAAGGGGTCCTTTCATGTGTCTTCTCCTCTTCCATAAATTTATCTTCTTCTTCGCTAATTGGTGAGTCCTCATAAGATACCAGGGAAGATTGGAGAATATTGCCAAGTTTTTCCTTTGTACTAGGGAGATCTCTGACATGGAATTCTTCTATCTCCTCACCTTGATGTTCCTCTTTAACAACAACCTCTATTTGTTCTTTCTCTTCATCATTCAAGATATAAGTTAAGATAGGAACAAAATTTTCCTCTTGTTGTGTAACAAGAAGAAGTGTAAGAGTACCCTCTTTCACCATACCTGCTTTTGGAGAGGGAGTTCTAGCCTTCCTAGTGTAAACTTGTGTCTTTTCTCCAGAGCTCTCTACATGTATCACTTGTGGTTATATGTCCTCCTTTCCTTGTCCTTTGGGGGGATCATTCTATTTTCTAGATGTTCTTACCACTCTCCTCCTTTTAGGTACAGGGACACCATCCTTCTTCCCTTCTTCTTCATGCTCATCCTCTTGAGCATATGTCTTTTCTGTCAAGGCAGTATTTCTTCATTTAGCACTAGGATTCCTTTTCTTTTCTTCCCTAGCCTCTATTTGGATACCCTTGATCTTAATTTTGAAGGGAGAACTTACCTTTTCCTTGGCTTGAGAGTCCTACTCATCCTCCTCAGAAGTGGAGTGGGATTCCAGGTTTCCCATAATCATATGTGTATTGCTTCCCTTCACTATCCAGCTCCCAAATCTTTTGCTTGGGCCACAACTTGGTATAGTTGATAATAGGAGCATTGATTTTCTCCAATTCAGTTTTCTCTTCCTCTAACAAATTAATCTCACTTATGGTATTGTACTTGATTGACTCATAATTATGGCTTTGGATTACTTCCCCATCATCATCAAGTTGGTCAAGGATGGCCTTGATGATATATAGCTTGATTAGGTGGGAAATAAATCTTGAAAACTTCTTCCTTCGAACATCAAACTCATATTTATAGTTTTCCGAGTAATCCTCAATGTCATCCTTGTGTTTGAAGTTCCTACTATCCCTCTTTTGAGCTTCTCCTATCCTATCAAATCTAGGCCTTTTGGAGTGAAATTACAAACCTAGAGTGCTCATTTATTCTTCGGAAGAGTGTGCTATGATCAAAGAAGGGAAGACCTCATTGAATCCTATCCTCAATGGAAAGTCACCTCCCAAGCCATTTTTTTGTATGCCCTTCTTCACAATATCATCAAAAGCTGAGATTTTCCTGGTAACCTCCAAAAGTATGATGTGATTTCTATGATATCTTGGAAATTTGTAAGGAGCCCTTTGCTAACCATCAATTCGGATAAATGAGAAAGTAGGAAACTTAATAAACCATGCCCCATACTTCTGTGTCAATTCCTTAGCTTCATTAGAGATCCTTACATGTTCTACTCCTTGTAGCAACCTTGTGATGTACATGTGAATGCAACATTCACCCTCCTATAACTTGAGCTATCCAAATGAAACTAGGGATAAACCTCATAGATAACATCCTGGCCAAAGATCCCTCGTGTACTCAACCCCTTGTATGGATGAAACCTTTCCAAGGCATACACCAAATAAGATGTCATTTTGAAGCTCTTGGTCTACAATACACTACATAGATGCTCATGAGTCATGGCACTAATGATACCTGACCAATGATAGTATACATTTTTCTCCATCCTTGCTATGATATAAAACATCCAACTTTCAAATATCCCTACAGTCTTCAAACCCACCACTCTGCTAAGGAGAGTGATTGCATCATAGTATTCTGATATGAACTTGGCTCTGAACAACTACTTAGGTAGCTTGGAGATGTGTGGCTTAGGTTCTCCAACCAGGAATTGATAACTTGAAAATCCTTAGTTGTATCATCTACATAGTATTTCTTGGCTATGTCAGGATCAAGACCCACTACATGAGATCTGTCAAGCATGTCAAATGTATGGGCCACTTAGACAAGACATAAATTGGAAAGAACCCTTCCTTGTGGACCAATTATTCTTTGTGTATTTGAATCATAATGTCTGGGACATTCCAAAACAAGCTCATAGCATTGCACCATAAGAGGGTAGCCAGCCACATGAGCCAACTGAGAGCTCATCAATTTTCCTACTAATGGGAAAGGATCTTGCACTACCCTTCTTGCCTTAAATTCCTCATAATACCATCTCCCAACATTAGTATCAGCTACCTCTAACCAGATGGAAGCTAACTTGATTTTAGGGGTCTTGATTTTCATGTCCAACTTGATTCTCTTGGCCTCTAAGACAGAAGCTCCCTCATCACTAGGATGCATTACCTTGCATTTAGCCCTTCCAATAATGGCCTTGCTCGAATTAGTCTGCATTCAGAAAAGAGATCACAATAAAAATCTATTACAACATGAGAATTCAAGATAGTCCTTCATAGAGATCATGCTCATCATTCAAATAAATCTAGACAACAATCAAAATCCCCTTAAAATATCATTAAAGCACATTTCTTCATAGTTCAGGATTTTCACCCCTTTGCGAAATTCAGGCTAGAAGGGAATTTTGATCCAAGAATAATTTAGCGATGAAATCATAATAAACCTCCAAAAATCAATCAATAATCATCATTAATTAAGAAACAATATGATACATTTCTAAATCATTCAAATTAATCATGTGATGCAAAATCATTAGCTAATAACTCATGCTATGCCACAATTCTTCATTTTCAATAGGTTTTCAAGGAATTTTGTTGGGAATGGAAATCCATGAAAATGATGAGACTTCACATATTTCAGGAAAATGAAGGAATAATGGATTTCAGGGTTTTCCTAAGGAAGTAAAATTTTGCAAAGTCAATGTAGTTTCCATGTTTAAAGCACATTTCTGGGAGAATGATGAAGCGATGGAAAATTGGGGAATTCTGAAAGTAATGAAAATCCACGAGATATTTAAAAACCCAAAATATTTGACTTCGTCAAGGTTTCACCTAAATTGATCGAATGATCACAAATTTGGGGAATTAGGCTCATATTTTATTTGTTTTAAATCTCTCATTGATGGACCTAGATCTTGGATTTTCCTAAAGACAATTTGAATGACATTGGGGAATAAATGAAAAATCAAAACCCTAGGTTCTGCCATGAATGCATAGAACTGACCCCCAATCTTCATTCCTATTTAGCTAACCTAGATAAATCCCCCTAAAATCCTCATAGAAAAGTAGTTCATTGAATTAAATAAGTCAAATCTACCCAGGACATGAGTTCTATCAAATACAAAGAATCCTAAGTCAAACTGGAGGAATCAAACAAACATCAAAGATCAAAGTAGGTGGTAAAATATAGCACTGGACCACACAATCAGATTACCAAACTATCAAAGGGATGGTTGCGTCCAACTTTGGGAAGGAATCCAAGTAAACAATGGGAAACTGTAATCCTAACAATAAATGTAGACCACCAAGCATGCCTAAACCCAGACTCAAGATGAGCATACAATATCAATGAAAATGATAGGGCTTCGCATATTTTGGGAAAATGAAGGAATAATGGATTTTGGGGTTTTCCTAAGGAAGTAAAATTTTGCAAAGTCAATGCAGTTTCCATGTTTAAAGCACATTTCTGGGAAAATGATGAAGCAATGGAAAATCAGGGAATTCTGAGAGTAACGAAAATCCGTGAGATATTCAAAAAATTGAAATCTTTGACTTCGTTAGGGTTTTACCTAAATTGATCGAATGATCAAAAATTTGGGGAATTAGGATCATATGTTATTTGTTTCAAATCTCTCATTGATGGACCTAGATCTGGGATTTTCCTAAAGAAAAATTTGAATGACATTGGGGAATAAATGAAAAATCAAAACCCTAAGTTCTACCATGAACGCATAGAACCGACCCCCAACCTTCATTCCTATTTAACCAACCCACATAAAATCCCCCTAAAATCCTCGTAGCAAAGTAGTTCATCAAATGAAATAAGTCAAATCTACCTAGGGCATGAGTTCTATGGAATACAAAGAATCCTAGGTCAAACTGGAGGAAATTGGTATTAAGCATGAGATCAAAGCAGGTGGTCAAATCTAGCACTGGACCACACAATCAGATTGCCAAATTATCAAAGGGATAGGTGCATCCAACTTTGGGAAGGAATCCAAGTAAACAATGGGAAACTATAACCCTAACCATAAATGTAGACGACCAAGCATGCCAAAATCTAGACTCAAGGTGAGCATCTTCATCAAGGTTTCACCTAAATTGATCGAATGATCACAAATTTGGGGAATTAGGCTCATATGTTATTTCTTTCAAATTTCTCATTGATGGACATAGATCTGGGATTTTCCTAAAGACAATTTGAATGACATTGGGGAATAAATAAAAAATCAAAACCCTAGGTTCTGCCATGAATGCATAGAACTGACCCCCAATCTTCATTCCTATTTAATCAACATAGATATATCCCCCTAAAATCCTCATAGGAAAGTAGTTCATCAAATGAAATAAGTCAAACCTACCTAGGACGTGAGTTCTATCGAATACAAAGAATCCTAGGTCAAACTGGAGGAAATTGGTATCAAGCACGAGATCAAAGCAGGTGGTCAAATCTAGCACTAGACCACACAATCGGATTGCAAAATTATCAAAGGGATGGTTGCGTCCAACTTTGGGAAGGAATCCAAGTAAACAATGGGAAGCTGTAACCCTAACCATAAATGATGACCACCAAGCATGCCAAAACCCAACCTCAAGGCGAGCATATGATATCAAAAGATCATTCACAATTGAAAATCAAAAGCCAGAGTACTACAAACATACCATGGATGAAGAATCAGCTTGAGATGGTAGCGATGAGCAATAATATCCAATTCTTCAATCAAACACCAAAATCACCAAAAAATGCCACCAGAGCAAGCAATCCAAAGTCCAATCACCAAATTTAGACACAACACTCAAAAACCAAGTCTTCCAAATTCAAAGAAAGATAAATGACACAAATATTTAGTACAAATTCCCTTAAGAGATGAATAATCATGAGCTACAGAGTCCGTACGAGAACATAAATGCAATGTCAAGACAACAAGCTCGGGGATTCGAGGTCATGAAGGAATTCAGAAATCTGAAGGCTTGGCTAAATTTCAAGAAATTGTAGGGAAGAAAAAATTCTCTGAGGATCTAAAATATCTGAGAACAATGCAGTATTGGCCTCTATTGAGTTTCCAAGGCATTCAAGGAATTCCACCCAGAGGGAATTTTCCCAAAAACAAAGAAAAATTTGAAACTGCCCCAAAGACTAAGGGTTTTCAAAGTACTACTTTACAGGGTCATTTGCACAAGCAAGATAATTATTCAAGCACATATAAAATTAGCCAAATTTTAGAACCAAAGGGTCAAAGCATCAAAATTAGAGCAAGAGAGGGTCCCTTCTTTCATCGGGGTGTGTGTGTGAAAACTGCACAACAATTACCATGTTCCCAAGTCAATAAAAATCATCATGCACTAAAACCCATCAAGTTGAAACATGTTGTCATTGTATACATGAAGGTCATACTCCTAGAAATTATTTTTATTCACATCCATGTTTATCATGTGATGAATACACAAATTGTAATTTTTTTAACGTTATAATCCATTTTTAATGTTATAAGCCACCTACAAAGTTAACAAGACATATGTATTTTGGATGTATAGATCATTCCAAATGGAAAAAATAAGGATCGCCTATTGTAAAAATATTGTAAGAAAGTATAATGTATAATTTTAGATGACATTTCTTCTACTACTATTGTATATATTAGTATTGGTCTAGTTAAAAAGGGCATTATCTATATGATTGAGAATTGGTATGAAATTCTGTTGAGATTGTCTGCTTATGATGTAAATGTTGTTATCAATATAATTCATTATGAACTTGGTATTGTGTAAATTGATAACTATGTACTATAAAATTGAGAACTACTAGGAGAATTATAGATTTGAAATCAATTACCTTAGATGATATTTATGCACTAATTACCTATTATTAACCATTTTTTATTTGGATATTGATCATGATAAGCCTAATAGATATGTATCTTAGTATAAAATATTTGATGCAATGGATATTGCTTATTGAATATTATTGCACATGATATGTAATTTGAAAATCTAACAATGCATCTTACAAACTCTTCCAATTAAATTAAAAACTTGAAAAGGTTAATTTATGAAGACTTACAATGAAAATAAGGGAGGTTATTATTGTGTTGTACATATATATATAAAGGTTGAGATATTGTTGTATTTATAGTGTGCCTTAAGGTAAGTGCAAGAAAATGGTATACAAAATGGGGGACAAAAGTGGTCATTTTTTCTTGAAATTAGCTAAAATTATTGTTAGTGGCCTAAATTTTCACCCCTTTTCTAAGTTGTGAAAGAACTCAACAAATTTGGACTAACATGGGACTGCTTTTAGGTTGTGGGCATCCTATTGTGAAATAAAACCTCCAGATTATGGGTTGGATCCCCTTTTGATGTCACCTAAACTAATGATTCCTTGAGGAAAAGGGTAAAAAGATGCATAAAAAATGAGAATTAATTGAAACTACTAAGGGTGATACACCAAAAAACTAAGACCTGTAAACAACCCACACACATTCAAAATAGTGACAAATTCTAGTGTAGACACCTAAATTTGGACAATTAATTTATCCAAATTTATCCCCTTTCATCAAAACATCCTTTTATTTGCATTAATTAAGTAATATTACTATTATTTAATTAATACCCTTAATTTATCCAGATCTCTAAGGTATTTAATTAATGATTAAATACCTTACCCTCCCTAATCCCCTTTTCATCAAATGAATTAAATAAATATTACATTTATTTAATTCATCGCATGTCATTTTCATCTAATCCTAATCCATCTCCTAATCTCTTCATTAAGAATGTGCACATGCCTAATCCTTGATTAGGATGTGTCACATCCTCCAACTTTTTGCAAGTTGGCTTCTAATCCTCATTAACCCCTAATTATCCTCTAATTACTGATTAGTTAAACCTAATTAGTACCTTGGTCAACTCTCCCCATCCCCAAAAGAATTTTTAATTCCTTTTTATTCATCCAAGGCTCCTCTCTTCCCAATGTGAATTTTTAATTCACTTTTATTCTTCCTAGAATCCCCTTTTCCCATGCATCTTCTAGAATCTTTGACTTGTCACATCAAGTCACATGTGACAAACTCCCACCTTTTTGGAGACCCTCTCTTATCCACTAGATTCTCCCAAGCATGTGAATTTTTAATTCACATTTATTCCTCAAAGGAATCTTCTCACTCCCCAAGTGTACTTGGAAGGTAATTTTTCTTCCTCCACATCATGTACTCTCCTTCCACATCACCTACACATCATCTTTCCCTTAGCCACTTCACATTCCACATGTCAAAATGTGAGGGCTTGTGAGTCCTCAACTCATCTTAGCCCTTCATCTTGGCCTTGTTGGATGAATCTCAACCATTGAATTCTCTAGAGAATTCAAATTTCTCTATAAATACCCCCTCCTCTAAGGCATTTAAAACACTTAGTCATTTTGTAACTAAATATTGTCATTTTGTGCACTCATATAGCCATCCATTTCATCTATTTGCATTTGCATCCAAGTATGATATAGTCAAATCTTGCATTTATCAACATCAAGAGCCATCTAAGGATCATACAAAGTAATCCAAAATCAAGGGCCAACCAAGGAGTTTCAGCTATAAAGAGAAGGTATAACCACTTGCAATCATTTTACACTTTTTCTCTTTGCATTAAAAAATTTCTTAGGCTAATCTTGAGGTGTTTCTTTGTATTTTTTCATTGAAATTTAGTTGTTTAGAATAGGTAAAACATTTAGATATCACATTTCTGGCATGCCCAGTGGGACCCACAAACAAGTTCCTCAATTTCATGTTTGTTGTTGAGTTATTTGCATGAACATGCCGTAGAGAGATGACTATGCCTTCCTAGTGACTACAGAATGGTGACTACGCCCTCTTAGTGACTACAGAAGGGCAACTATGCCCTCCTAGTGACCGCAAAAGGGTGACTACACCCTTCTAGTAATAGCAGAAGGGCGACTACGCCCTTGTTTGGATTGTTGACTTATTAACGTTTTCTGCAGAAGGGAAACTATGAAGTTGTTTGGATTTTTGGCTTACTAACATTTTCTATAGAAGGGCGAGTATGCCCTTGTTTGGATTTTTGGCTTACCAACATTTTCTGCAGAAGGGTGACTACACCCTTGTTTGGATTTTGGATTATTAATATTTTCTACGGAAGAGTGACTACGCCCCTGGGTTAAACTTTGTTTTCTAACATTGCATTACAGAAGGGTGGCTACGCCCCTTGGTTGAACTTTTTGTGCTAAAATTTTACTGCAGAGGGGAGACTACACCCTCTTGGTTACTATAGAAGGGCGACTATGCCCTCCTGTCACTGCAGAGGGGTGACTACACCCTTCCTCAGCACTGCAGAGGGGCGAATACGCCCCAAAACAACACATTTTGAAAGGTAATATGACCATTTTAGCTTCGTTTTTGCTCCCATTTTTTTTTGTTTTCATATACTAACCACCTAACATTGTTTCTTGCAAGGATATTTGTGTTTTTGCTAACATTTTGCAACATATTCTTGTGTAATTGATGAAGAATATGGGATAAAACAACTAACATTTGCTTGTGGGGCTATCCATTTGCTCAGATTTTTAAAACTATCCTTTCTATTTTTCGTTAATCTAAAAACATAGTTTAATTAGGGGGAGTAATATTCATTGCTTGCTATGTCTATATTTTTGTGTTACCCAAAGGGGGCATTATTTTGTTTTCACTTTCCCCTTGCACTTCGTGTGAGCGTAGGGAGTAGTTGGAAATGATTAGTGCTCTCTTTCTAGTGGGATGTGCTTGGGGATTCCATCACCCCAAGGGACGATTCCAACCACACGTACCAGTGGGGTATCCAAAGGGGGGAGAGCAAAAGTTTTACCCCAATCTAATCACGTTGTAATTGGTGGAGCGTCAAAGCTAGGGTGATACCTAGATAGACGTGAAGAGTTGGTCTAGGACCTTTAGTATCTCGCTGGGGTTCTTGACTCACGCTTGTGACGGGCTTGTGTTCATAGTTGTGCCTCACATACTGAGAGTATATCGAGGACTCCCTAGACACCTTGTGCATCCTAGATTAAGACCTCATTGGCCATACCCTTAACACTAATCATAGGTTCATGCTTACTTGAAAGTGTTTTCTTGTGAGAAACCAGTAAAAGTTTTTACAAATTGGCCTTATCATTATCATTTTAAAGTCCTTGCCATAGTCATTTTCATCAAACCAAGTCCCTATTCACTGGAAAAGGGTGACTATGCCCTCTGATTTACCGCAGAAGGGCAACTAAGCCCTCTAATTTACTGTAGATGGGTGACTATGCCCTCTGATTCACTATAGAAGGGCGATTACACCCTCCTGTTTATTGCAAAGGGGCAAATTTTCCCTCTTGAGTAGCCGAAATTGCCCCGTTTGGATCCATTGAGCCTCTAAACCATCATTTAATCATTCCCAACATTTTTCTCATCATCCCAAGCCTCTGTTTTGTCATTCTAAACCTCTTAAAACATCTATTTGATCATTTTAGACTTTCATTTTATCATTCTAAACCTCTGTTTGGCCATTCAAAATCTTTGCTTAGCCATTCCAACATCCATTTGGGGTGCTATCATAATAGTGGTTTACAATTCCTGAGAGGAACAAATTTTAGCTGAAATCACATATTTTTAGAAAATATAATGATTTAAGCCTTAAAAAGATCCATTTTAAGGATTCCAATTGAAGAGGGTTTGATCAAATCACCTTAGATCAAACCCCCTTGGATAGAACCTTGCTAGTTTTAAACCATGCCTATAAATGTGTCTCCTTTACACCTATCAAAATGCTAATAAAAAATAATTTTTGATTTAGATTTTGAGGGATCAAATGAATTCATTTAAAACTTATTTCAAATGATTATGGTATTCCTTAGAACAAGCTATCCAATGAATATAATTTTAATATGTTTTGGTTTTGTTATGTATTTGTTTTTTAAGTTTTATTAAACATAGGTTTTTCATCAAAAATGAATTTATTTTTTCTTCACATGTGGAAAAATAGAAGATTATCAAAAAAAATTTGAAAAATATGAGTGCACTAGATATTGAAGTCCTTGATCCAACAAAAAAAAATTAAATTTTGAGATATACAAAAAAAGTTACACATTATACAGTCGCCTGTGTCTAAATTGTAATTCGTTTGAATTTGAAACTTGATTAAGGAAAAAAATTCAATAAAAACTATCTAACCAAGTGGAAGCACTAGATATCACAATTACAAATCTAAATTTGAAAGAATTAGAATTTTATCCTTCATGGAAAAAAAGTTATGTGTCATACGGTGTGCGTCACTTTTTAAAAATGTTGTTTTCTGAAAAAAATCTATTTTCATGGGAGATGGAAAATGAAGTGCAATTTCATTCCAAAAATTTTAAAAAAATATTTTTAGAATCTACAGACAAAATTTGATGAGACTCTAGTTTGTACCATCTTCAAATTCCTCACAGTTTAGCTGCTATAGGTGCCCGAATGTGAATATTTAGTTAAAAATAATAATTTAAGTGTCCAGTTTGGCCAAAAATTGTAAACCACTATTATGGGATCACCCTTTGACCAAGTAGTCTTTCATCCCTTTCAATCCTCCGCTCACTTCGAGTAATCTTCCATCCTTTCTAATCAATTATTTACTCATTTTGAGTCTTCATTTCTGCAACTTACGAGTCCTTCGCCCATTCTAAGTAATCATTTACTAGTTCCGAGAGCTTGTTCATCCACTCCTATCATTCATTTTCCCAATCCAATCATCTATTTCCTCAATCTGATTATCTAACACCCCATTCCAATTGCCCATCTCTTACAACCCATTTACCCACTTAAAGAGTCCACAAAGTAGTGGGGCGAATTTGCCTTGAAAAAGGGTGAATCTACCCTAAAAAAGGGAAAATTTGTGCCTCTGTGAGGGCATAGTCACCCAAGAGGGAAAAATTCGCCCCTTTGTGAGGGCATAGTCACCCCAAAGGGGAAAATTTCCCCCTTTGTGAGGGCATAGTTGCCCCTCTATGAGGGCATAGTCACCCTAGAAGGAAAAATTCGCCCCTCTGTG
This sequence comes from Sequoia sempervirens, assembly GCA_007258455.2. Classification (NCBI taxonomy): domain Eukaryota; kingdom Viridiplantae; phylum Streptophyta; class Pinopsida; order Cupressales; family Cupressaceae; genus Sequoia; species Sequoia sempervirens. The sequence continues at coordinate 344,960,852 of VDFB02000008.1, forward strand.
AGGGCATAGTCTCCCCAGAAGGGAAAATTCACCCCTCTGTGAGGGCATAGTTGCCCTAGAAGGGAAAATTCACCCCTCTGTGAGAGAAAATTTTCCCCTCTACAGCAAAAATTTGGCAAGCAAACATATCCCATCATTGGTTCTTAGTACTCGTTCATCTATTATGAATCTTCCTCCCCTCATTCTGAGCATCATTCATCTGTTCTGAGCACCTGTTTTCCCATCATCAACACTTTTTTGTAAGTAATAATTTCATCACCAAAACTGCATAAGTGCTACTTAGGACATCATTAGAGTCCATATTCATCATCAAATCATCCATCCCAATCACCTAGACTTTGTTTTGAGAGTTTTGATTTTTATGTCTAAACTACCAGAGGCCATAACTTTTGACTCGGGTGTCCTTTTGAGCTGAAATTTTATGAGTGGTTGTGTTATGAGGTGGCATGTGGATTCCCAATTGACTTTGAGTTGGTTGGACCCCGTTGCGCCACATTTTTGGGGCCTCAAACTTTCATCTTGACCCTCAAAATTGCAATTTAGTATTTTTTTTTTTTAGTTTAAAAAAAATCAATTTCGTTAATAACTCAGAATGCATGTCTCAAATTTGGGAGGTTAGTTGGAAATTCATCCTATCTTAGTTTTGGGTATTTCTGGGGAAAAAAATGGACTCTCAAAAGTATGTCCGTGAAGTTTCCTAAAATGGCAAAATTTGACAATTTTTTAAAATTGCCAAATTTGAAAAAATCTTATTGTCAGCACCTTACATCCTTTAAACCTCAAAACTTGGTGTAGAATCAATACCATCACATCCTCCAACCATTCTAAGCTTCAATCCAATCCTAATTTGAGCTTCAATCCAATCCCAATCTGAGCTTAACCAAAACCCTAATTTGAGCTTTAGTCCTTTCAACCTTTCATTCATCCATTCTGAATAGTTGTTCGCCCTTTTCAACCATTTGTTTACTTGTTACAAGAAAACACTCATATATTTCAAACCTTCATCTATCATCTCAAACTTTGGTTTATTTATTTCGACCATCCGTTTACTCATTTTGAGTAAACTTTCATTCATTTCAAACCTCCTTTCATCATTCTGAACTCCCGTTTAGTCATTCCAATCATTCGTTTACTCATTCTGAGTAAAAATTCATCCATTTCACACCTCCTTTTATCATTCCAAACTCTTGTTCAGTCGTTCCAATCATTCGTTTACTCGTTCCGAGTAAACATTCATCCATTTCATACCTCCTTTCATCATTCCAAACTCCCGTTCAGTCATTCCGATCATTCGTTTACTCATTTCAAATAAATGTTCATCCGTTTCACACCTCCTATCATTTCAAACTTTCATTTAGTCATTCCAATCATCTGTTTCCCCGTTCTGAGTAAACATTCAATCATTTCAAACTCTCGCTCAACAGTCCCGTTCAACCATTTACTCATTCTGAGTAATCTTTCATCTATTCCAAACCTTCATCTTCTCGTTCCAAGAATCATTCATCCATTGTAAGCAGTCGTTTACTCATTCCAAGTAGTCGTTCATCCATTCCGATCAATTGTTTACATGTTTTGAGTATTCATTCATCCATTTTCTATCATCCATTTCTCTCTCGAGTTATTATCCAAATTGAACCAAGTGTTTGATCTAATCGTCATCCTCAACATCTGCTTATGATTGTCATCTATCCTAAGTTAATCATTATCATTGACCCAGTCAATCCATTTTCAATCTCAAAGTGGATTCGGTGCACAATTGTCCTTTTATCCTTTAATCTAATCAATCGGCATCCTAAGTCACCTAGGGTAATCTCTAAATGGGGTTTACAGTCCCTTTCATCATCCTATCTGATCCCTCATTCTATGTTATCAACCATCGATTGATCTTACACAATCCAATTGCATCCTTGTCTAATCACCTTTGACCCAATCAATCTACTTCCATCTTGAAGCAAATTCGGTGTCGTAATCATCCTTTGATAATTAAATCTGATCATCAGAATGAATTCCATCACATCATCCAATCATCCTAATCTGAGCTTTAATCCAATCCTAATTTGAGCTTAACCTAAATCCCAATTTGAGCTTTAGTCCATTCCCATCCCAAATCTTTGATCCTTTCATCATCATGAATCCTTATCCTCCATCAATAGTAGTCAAGAGAAACCCTAATTACGTTGACAACGATAACGAAAGTCTTGTCGATCAAGAAGAATGTGACATAGATCCCCTTGACACTATCATTGCTAGTAAGTTTTCTCCACCTGCTTTCCAAAATCCAATCACTTGTTTGAGTTATCATGTTATGTCTTCATCCATGCCTAATCATGTTCCTTATGCTACCTTTGACAAGGGATATCCATCACATCCATCATGTCCTTCATCTACATCATCCCCTTATCCAACACCCGTATCCTCTTATCCTAGTATGCCATCACAATGCCCCTATCCTAATACCCCATCCACATCCTCCTATCTCAATCCTTCATCTGCATATGCCCACTACCCTAATCTTCCATACTAATCTGCTCACCTTAATCCTATGTTCACACCTTACTATCCTAATTCAATATCCACATTTCCCTATCTCAATCCATCATCTCAATCTTCCCATCTGAATCCACCATCCCAATACCATTATTACAATCCACTACTTGTATCCTCGTGTCCTAATTCAACATTCCAATACCCCTATCTTAACCATTCATCTAATATTAATCCACCATCTATTCCCATTCCTACATCCAATCCCATTCCCCCATCTAATCCTAGTCAACCAATCCCTAGTCCTAATCCCCTGCCAATCCCTAATACTTCATCCACTCCTAGCTCACCATCCAAACCTAGAGTATGCAAGTTCCTCACTCTATAGATTCTCTAAGGACTTATAACAAAGAAGACATCACCCACTCCACACCTTGAAATTGTGGAATCATGCCATCCTAACCCATCGTCCATAGTCATTGGTGACAAGACCCATCTCCACCAAACACCTATCATTGATGATACCACCCCTAGCACCACTCAAACCATCAAAACCATCACATCCTCTGAATCCACTGAGCCCCCATCTCCTACCATCACATCCTCTGAATCCACTAAGCCCCCATCTCCTACCATCACATCCTCTGAATCCACTAATCCCCCATCCCCTACCATCACATCTACCGAATCCATTGAACACCCACCTCCTACTCTGAGAGTTGTCAAACCCATCAACGACACACAAATCCCATCCATTCCTCCCACTCCTAGTATTATCAAAATATATTCCCTTGAACTTCATGAATCCTCCATCCCTCCATCTTTCCCCCTTGAAGAGTCCCTCCAAGACTCCATTATCATGCCTCTCATGCATTGGGAGTCATGCCAAGATCCTGATCCAAAGCATGCCAACATATCCCCTTCTCTAGATCAAGATACTACCATCCCATCAAGTCCACCTCAAGATCATAGTCCCCCATCCATTCCATCCCATGATCCCCTTGTCATTCAAGCTTCCACCACTCCATCTCCATCGCATGATCCCACTACCACAAATCTAGATTCTATCATATCCCTTGACCCCTCTCCCGATACCACCCATCCAAATGCTTCTATCCCATCATCTCCCTCTCATGATCCCTCATCATCACCTAAAATTGCTATCCCCACATCGCTTGCATATCCCCTTGGTACTCTCACATTCTTCCATGGTGGCCTCCTTGCAGAAGAAAAACATTGTGTATTTACCACCCATCATCCTCCAGCTAATAATGGACTCGAATCATGTTTTCAAAATAACACAAATCCTATCATGGATCACATGCTCAAGAAAATTAAGTATCAAGGAAAAGGTCTAGGCCTTCATGAGAAAGGTATCTTAGAGCCCATCCAAGTCAAAGAACAAATCTTCATGCAAGGTCTTGGACCTATTTCCTAAGACTCACAATCTAAAGATGTTGGTACAACCTCTAGATGTCCTCAACGAGCCTCTTCCAAACTAAATATAGTCTCTTTCCATTGCTCCACCAAATCATATGATGCCATCCCTCCTCCTCTATCATATCACCTCAAAAAAACTATCCATATTCCTCCTTCATCTGCTCCATCCATTTTGGGTCCTTACATCCCTCCATCTCCCATCTCCAATTCTCATCTACCATGCCCATGTTTTGTCCAGGTCCTACGTCTATTCTAGGCCCCTATATCCTAAAATAACCTCCTCCATCTTGTCCTATCCATGTCATCCATCATAAACATCCCACTCACATGTCCCCTAATCAGGATCAACAAAGGCACATACCCACACATCCTCCATCTACACATAATCCCTATAATCCTACCTTCATCGGTCCACATCATCCATCTCCTCGCACCCATCCCATTTCTATCAAAAGCACTTTGGGTGTTAAAACAAGAATGTATCAATCTAAAAATCCACATGAATCTAAAGCTTCACATGTCCCCTCTAAATGACATGTTGCAAAAAAGAAAAATAAAATAAAAAATCAAAATCAAATCGGTAGCCCACAAAGGTCCACCAAAGAAAATATCAAAACCATGTGGATCCCAAAGAAAAAATATGCAATGCCATCAAATAAAAAATTTGTAAGAACATCCAAAGTTGCTAATCCTAAAGCTAATCATACACCCCTTTCATCTCTTAAGTCTATTTTGGGCCCTTATGTTATAAATTCCCATCCCATCTCCTCCATTACCCCTACATTCTCCATCCATTAATATTCATATCATTTCACATTCATCACCATATGTGCCAATGTTGGTCCTGAACTCACCACCCCATCACACATCAACCCCATCATTCTATCGATACCCTTTCCAACATCCCACCCATTACCCCACATATCTCCCCCATCAAAACCCTCTAATTCATCCTCTTTCATAATCCATTTATCCTAATAAGGTTGTACCAACATCCAACAATCAATTTGAATAGGAGCTCTTAATGCCTCATATAGAACTTGATGCTTGAGTCCTTCATCCATATCCTTATCGCATTTCTTCTAAATCCACTTATTCCCCTCCCTATCCTTATTCATTTCCTTCTACGTGCTATCCAAAAAGTCAAAAAATCCAAAAAAAAAATCCAAAAAAATCAGAAAAATCCAAATAAAATAAAATAAATAAAATAGTAAAGAGAAATAATCCATCCAATGGTGAAAACTTGGAAAATAAGCACCTTGGATAATTACCATGATGAAAACTTGGAAAACATGCGTCATGCATAAATCCCCATTCGTCCCTTTCCACACTTGGGGACAACTTCCTGATATGCATTCCCTCCATCCACTATGCTTCCTGATATGCTTCCAACTATGCACCCATCTTCCTGCTATATGTCCTCTTCTCCATCCCACCTATCTTCCGCATCCTACCATCATAGCCCATTTATCTCCCATCCCTCCATCCTTCTTGTGATCTTGATCAAAATAGGGGCATCTATCTATACATGCTTTGGCCACCTCTTGGTATACCTTCCCTTCATCCATGCTTTGTTGTATTCCTTGGTCACCCATCCAATCCTCCTCTATTTATCTCCTTTATCTTCCCATCCACTCGTCTTCCATCCCTCATGCATCATCATATATAACATATCTAGAGTGGGGGCATCTACTTCCTCTGTAACATAGTCCTTGGAGAAACCATCTATCATAGCATCCCTTCATCTTCGTATCCATCTATCATGACATCCCTTCCAACTCCCCATCCTTATCCTCCTATCCATCTATCTTAGTATCCCTTTCATCTCCCAATCCTTATCTTCCTATCCATTCAAACAATGTCTTCCATCCCCCATCCCTATCTTTCTATCCATTCTTTCATTTTTATCCTCATCCCATCTCACAATCCCTTGTCATTGGTATCTAGCTATAGGCCTCCTTCCATGCAACCCAATGCCATTTATCTAATCGTCATCAATCCTGCTTCTCTTGCACATATTTTCAATCTCCTATCCTTTCTCATCATTCATCTCTCCATCATACCATCCTCCCAATTCATCTTTTGATGATTTGGATAACTATCCCATCCCTGAGCTTCATGATCACCATCCTCCCATCCAATCTAATAGTTCTATCCTGTCCCATTGTGTTGGTCCAACCATTTTATCCCCTTATTGAGGGTTATCTCATCATCTTTTATCCATCATTTGTCTTTGGTCCTCTTGTCGAACTATGTTTCCCCTGCGCTTTCACATAGGCAAGGTTGATCATTTGATCCACCCCCAGGGTTCCATCATCATTCTTCATTGTCTACTTTTCTCCTTTTCTCCATCCTATCTTTATCATCCATTGACATATCCCTCATGGTCTTTCGTCAGCCCTTTGTCAAACTACGAGGGCTCTGTGCTTCCATGTAGGCAAGGCTAATCTTTGATCAGCCCCGAGCCCCTAGGTCTTTAGGGTGTGTCATTCTCATGTCTTATCTTCCTTGTGTCGTGTCATCAAGCTATGCCCTTATCTAGCCAGTTCTTCACAAATGATATCCACTTGTATCATGAGATCCAATCGATTTTGAGCATCCCGCATCATAATGATCTTTTAGTTTAGTAACCATCATCAGTCTCAATAGGATGCATCCTTCCTAACAGACCGCATCAATCCCATCCATCCCCTTGATCCTATACAAATGACATTTGAAATTGACTGCGATCTTTTGATACTTTTGGCTTTTGTTTATCATTTGAGCTCCCTATCATCACTTTTCAAGGCCGCCATGATCCATCATATTATGGTGTGTTTTGATTGGTCCACATAGGGGCATATCTTGATCTTTTGTTTGTTTGTGTCTTCTTGGTTGTCCCATGTAGTACCCACCAAGATCCTTGTGGTCTTGTGTTACGTTGGGGCATCCTCGTGTGCTTGTGGTTATTCCAATACCTGGCCTGACCAATGTCATGGAAACTTTGGGGTGTTGGGATAGCCTTCCTATCTATTGTTTTTGTTTCATGCATTAGACACTAATCCACCTTGGTTCCACATACTCTAACACTTGGTGTCTTATGCTATAGCAAAATTGAGTGCTTCGAAGATGAAAATTGCATTAGGATTGCATTTCATTTTCTATTCTATTGTCTAGCATGTATCCTGCATCCTCTCATCTATCAAAATCCCCCCATCCACTCATCCTTCGTCCTCATCTCACATCTCTATCCTATCCCCATCCATTCCATTTAGCCCGAATCTTCTAATCTCATTCTTGGTCCTATCCCCAACCTTGTTACAAGCCTCAATCCAATCATCCTAATCATCATCCTCATTCTCAGGATGTATTCTTCCCTATCCTTTGGTTTTGTTTCAAGATGTATCCTTCCCTCATCAACAACCCTTTTTATCAGGATGTATCCTTCCCTATCCTTGTGTTGTTTTGGGATGTATCCTTCCCTCATCAACAACATTTTCATCAACACTCATTAGAATGTATCCTTCCCTATCCTCGTGTTATATCATTCCCTCATCGATGAAACTTCATCCATCATCCACCCATTTTCACTTGTAGCTTGACTGGGGCAACATCATCTTCGTCTTTGCATCCATTTGTGCTTCCCAACCTCCTGTCGCCTTTTCATCCTTTCATATCCATCCCTTTGCATCCTCTTCCTCATCTCCCATTTCATCATCTCATCCATTTCAAGAGCACATCTGTGTTCTCTTGAACCCACATGTCCTCTCGAGGGGGCATCCTCAATCCCTAATCTTCATCTTCACCCCCATCTTTTTTTCCTTCCTAGTCACTCCTTTGAATGACTGAGGCATCTTTTCCAATCTAACCATCTCCTTCTAGGTTCTATGTTCTAATATTCTTTGAAATGATGCTACTTCATAACACCATCTCAAAGAGGGGAAAAATGTAGACACCTAAATTTGGACAATTAATTTATCCAAATTTATCCCCTTTCATCTAAACATCATTTTATTTGCATTAATTAAGTAATATTACTATTATTTAATTAATACCCTTATTTTTTCCAGATCTCTAAGGTATTTAATTAATGATTAAATACCTTACCCTCCCTAATCCCCTTTTAATCAAATGAATTAAATAAATATTACATTTATTTAATTCCTCGCATGCCATTTTTATCTAATCCTAATTCATCTCCTAATCTCTTCATTAAGAATGTGCACATGCCTAATCCTTGATTAGGATGTGTCACATCCTCCAACTTTTGCAAGTTGGCTTCTAATCTTCATTAACCCCTAATTATCCTCTAATTACTGATTAGTTAAACCTAATTAGTACCTTGGTCAACACTCCCCATCCCCCAAGGAATTTTTAATTCCTTTTTATTCATCCAAGGCTCCTCTCTTCCCAATGTGAATTTTTAATTCACTTTTATTCTTCATAGAATCCCCTTTTCCCATGCATCTTCTAGAATCTTTGACTTGTCACATCAAGTCACATATGACAAACTCCCACCTTTTTGGAGACCCTCTCTTATTCACTAGATTCTCTCAAGCATGTGAATTTTTAATTCACATTTATTCCTCCAAGGAATCTTCTCACTCCCCAAGGGTACTTGGAAGGTACTTGTCCTTCCTCCACATCATGTACTCTCCTTCCACATCACCTACACATCATCTTACCCTTAGCCACTTCACATTCCACATGTCAAAATGTGAGGGCTTGTGAGTCCTCAACTCACCTTAGCCCTTCATCTTGGCCTTGTTGGATGAATCTCAACCATTGAATTCTCTAGAGAATTCAAGTTTCTCTATAAATACCCCCTCCTCTAAGGAATTTAAAACACTTAGTCATTTTGTAACTAAATGCTATCATTTTGTGCACTCATATAGCCATCCATTTCATCTATTTGCATTTGCATCCAAGCATGATATAGTCAAATCTTGCATTTAGCCACATCAAGATCCATCCAAGGAGCATACAAAGTAATCCAAAATCAACCAATGAGTTTTAGCTGTAAAGAGAAGGTATAACCACTTACAATCATTTTACACTTTCTCTTTTTGCATTAAAAAATTTCTTAGGCTAATCTTGAGGTGTTTCTTTGTGTTTTTTCCATTGCATTTTAGTTGTTTAGAATAGGTAAAACATTTGAATATCACATCTAGTTCAACAACTCATTTCCGCATGCATCTTCACATAAGCAATTTATAGGGAAGATTTTAGTAGAACTCTTTTAAGGAAAATTTCACAACTAAAAAAACTTGCATTTACTAACACAACTTATAACCTACAACAATGAATTTTTCTTCTAAATAGGGGCTTAACAATGAGACAAAACTACAAGGAAAGATAGATTTCACAAGTAACTTGATCAACCATTAATTGCACACAGTAAAACATAAAATGACAAGGCAACTATTTAATGTCATTGATTCAAAGTACTCAATTGGTATACACGTCCATCACTAAGTTACAATACTGCTCCTATTGAAAAGATAACTCGAAAGCCAAGCTATTCCTCTGCTTGAAATAAAGAACCAACTCCAAATACCAAGATTGAAGTTACTTAAGAAAAATTCACACAACTCCCTCACACAAGTCCACCTAGAAGGTTCTGGTTGGATGCAACAAAAAATGGAATAAAAATGTTGAAAAAAGGCCTCCAAAATAAGTCAAATACAACTTATCACACATCTATCATGTCTACCAGTCATCACATTTCCCACACATGTATTCAACCCATTTGACCCACACCTTTAGTACTTTTTCAAAAGCACAAGACTCTAATTTGCATTAAAAATAATAACTTGATTGAGTGATTCATAATACATCACTTAATCAAACTATTTTACATTTCAAAACATAATGCAAAAAGAGGCCCCACCACCTCTTTGGATTGCATCAATATTTGCATTAAATAAATAATATTAAACAAAATTGATTTACAAACTACTTAAATAATGTCTTACAATTACTAACAAATGCGAAATAAATGATATGATTCAAATACTTTTAAAAGAATTCAAGCCAAAATTAAAACTCTTCTCCAAGGAATTTGGTCAATTATCATTCACCTCTATGTTTGCATTCAAATCCAAAAGTGACATGACTATCACTTGGTAAAAAATTCTCCTTTCAAAGACAAACAAAAAGACCAATAATTCGGGGCTATGTGCAGGATCATGATGGGCCAAAAGTGGCAATATGATGGGTATGTGGCTGATGACTATTTCTTTACCCAAAATTTATTTAATGAAAAAGGTTTTTAAAGGAGATTCTCAACTTTCCCTGAATATAAATTATGCTTTACTTTTAATTTAATAAGTAATTATTATTCATTTTCTATTTAAATTATGACTAAAGTCCTGATTGACAGTCTGATGGAAAAACATCTATAGCTTTCAAACGGTATCACATTTTTTGAATCCAAAACATGTTTCACATTCTATGCTTCACATACTATAGGATTAAAAAAATAAAAATTGAATTTCATGAAGTTTTGACCAAGTTAAGGTGGTCAGACATACGAGTTTTTATATTTTTAAAAAAAAATTAATAAAAAAATCATAATTAATTATTTACCTGGAAAAAAATTTCAAAAAAATATGCATCACATTGAGGCATGAGTCCTTTACTTATATATAAAATATTACAAAAAAATATTATCATTTTATTGTGGTTAGGGTGGTCAGACAAACACCTACTTCTTGTTTTTTCCCTGAAATTTAAGTACCATTGCATTGAAATTTCAAATATTCACCAAATAGATTTTTTGTTTTTTAAACAAACCTAGTACTTTAGATACTATATTCAATTTTCTATAGATTCTATTCTTACCTATTTTTGAAATAATATAGATAACTTATTCAATTTTTTACATCAAATTGCCTAACTTTGATTTTTCTGAATTTTTTGCCACTTAAGGGCCTATTTTTTCCATGATGATCCTGCACATACCCTCGACCTATGTGAGCATAAAGGAACTCTGAAATATTTGGAAGGAATATTTTAAAGTCTTGAAGGAATTTCATATTTCAAGTTTTGGAGGACTTGGTATATTTCAAAAGACAAGGCACGTGGTCTTCAAATGAACATAAGGAAAAATTGCCTAAGTCTTAACTTCATCATAAGGCAAAAAATTCCTAAGTCATAAAACTTGACTCCATACCCATGTAGCAATTAAATTGTGTTTGGAGATTAAATACAAGGAAAAATTCCTTGGTCGATATTCATAGGGTTTCAAACCCTAAACAAATCATGGGAAAAAGCAAGAAAACTCATTCATTTTGAATCGATCCTTTTCTGGAATGTTCATCTAGCCGCTATGGGGTTTCATGAAAGCATTGGAAAAATGATGTTTTGCTTGGTTTCTTGGCCAATTTCTTGTGGTTTCCATAGAAAAAAAAAGGTAACTGTGGTTTTTTGAACAAAATATGTATTTTTTTCATCATTTGAGAGCTATTTCATGCGTTCAAGGCTGCAACTATGACATATTATTATGAAATTTGTTGTTTCATTTCTCTCTGTGGGTTTTTTTATTTGCTCATAGCTACCATGATTTGAATTTCTGAAGCTAAAATGGAGGATCTTCATGAGTTAAATGCTTGATTAATCAAATAAAATGAGCAAAAATAGCTTAGGTAAGATTTTACTAGACCCATATCTTGATTTTCTTCTTTTACTTTAGTGAATAAAAGCTCAAACTTTGAGCTCCCTCCATTGATAAAAAATGCAATTTTAATCCTTTTGCTTCGTCTATATTGAAGTTTGATTTAAAAAACCCCAAGTATTTTTTGTGATTTGTGAAGAATGCTTTCTTTTTTGGCTGCAACCATGAAGAATTGAATAGGGTTTTTTACATACTTTTGCATTTTCTGTAGAATGATCTCCATTAAATCTCTTTTACCTCTTTTGTGCTTGCAATTTCAAAACCAAACCAGATGGGTTTTTTTGATTCTTTGAGAAGAACTAGATTCTTTAGGTTGCCATGAAGGAATTCATTAGGTTTCTGTACCTTATGAAAAGAACCCCGAGATATCTCTTTTATCACTTTTGAATTTTCAATTTCAACATAAACCCATATGGGTTCTTGTTAATGTGAAGGAGAAGAATACTTCAAGCCGTGGCCATGAATGTAGTGAATTTTTGTTTCCTTTCATGTTTTCTCTGAATATTACCATGAAATCTCACTTTTAAAACCTCTGAATTTGTAATTTCAATAAACCTAGATGGGTTCTTTGCTTGTAAAAGAAAACTTGGATTTTTGGCTGTGGCCATGAAAGAATAGCTGGGTTCTTTTAATTTTTGTGTTTTCAAAATTTTTATATTTATTCTAAACAAAAATCCCCATGATGCATCTAGGGAATTAAAATCTTGCATTTACCTCTTAAAGGAAACCCTAACTTGAGGGTTTTTACTTCTTTGTAGTATATTTGGCCTTACCAATTTACATACATTGGTCCATTTGAGAAACATTCTTTCTAAGAGGAAACAAGAAACAAAATGAACTCACACCCCTACATGGTATAGATATGAAGCAAGACATAGCTTCCAACACCATTGAAACCACCTGTATGTATTCATTTTTTGATATGAAGGAAGATATATTCTATTCTGTTTCTCCACTCATTGATGTTTACACTAGAACAACTTCTAAAATTGCAATTGATGTTTTTGCTCAAAGATTCAAAAAGATGATTTCCTGCAATATAATCTTGAATATGTTTGATGCCTCAAACCAACATTGTGAGAAAACACTGCCTGTGTGATAAATTTATGATCATTTGTATGATGAACACTAAGAAGTATGGTTTTTTATAATTCTTGATGCTACTCTATTCCTTCTTAATCATGCTTGCTTTGTTTTAAATGAAAACATTTAAACTTGTTGAAAGGAAAAAACTTATTTGACCATTTAAAAAGCAACAAACATTAAAAGAATGGTATTTATCCCAAATATAAAATAGAATGCATGTTTGTACCTCATCTCTCACTATTTGATTCCCTTTCATGTATATGGTGGCTATTCTAACTATTTCCTTCATTGTACTTCTAATGCATGTTATTTCTACCATCTTGCTCATATTTGTCTAAAATGCATTGTATTTTGATCCTTGTTGACCTGAAGCATCAAATGGCTGTTTCATAGAGTATTATAATAGTCATTCAAATATGGCTTGTGGCCACCTTCAAAATGGTTTGTTCCTCTTACATGCTCTATTTTTATCTTACTATAGGACTTGATGTGCATCAAGAAACAACCTCCTTTTTGAAGCTTCACGTCTTCTCTATTTTTCAACAAATGAAAATATCTTAAGATTGGAATGCTATGTGACTACAAGCTATTGTAGATGGTTGTCTCATTTGAATGTAATCTCAATCTTGCATTAACATTAGTCAGATCCACCAATCTTTGTTTTTCTTAATCTTGCTTGAAGAGATGGAAAAATGTGAATGCAATGGTTCTTTGAATTCATGGAGGCTTATTGTATCTTAATACCATTTTCAATAAAATGTCCACTTGAAATGTTTGAACCAAGATTGCTTAACCATGTCTTTTGGGTTGGTCCTATCATCTCAACATCACTGTTCTTTTTCTTTACTCTATATCTTTCTCTACAAGGAGCTGCCTTTTATCTTTAGTTGCATGGTGCTATTACAATCTCTCCTCTGTATTGAAGTCACTATCTTGTTAATGTAAATTCTCATACTATACTTAGGTATAAAACATATTGAGTGCACCTACTTTCTCTTGAATTTCTATGATGTGACTTCTTCATAGAAACTCCATCCATGTTATTTTCTTTGAGTGATATTGTTAAGTGACCTTAATGCTCATGCTCCTCACACATTTAGATCGTTGTGGCTGTTACATCATTATGAGGCATTATGCATTGATTTTTTTGACACAAGGTGTACATTGTAGGGGTATTGCATTATGACTTTAGAACCTTTCCTTCCCTATATCATACATTCATTTATCCTATAGCATGAGATGTAGCATGCATTGTTCCCTTAGTAGTACCCCTTTCTAGCTCTTAAAAGTTACTACCATATTTACTTGGCATTATGACCTTGGTTTCAATTTCATCTCTATGTTTCATGATTGCTTAATGAATATCAGTACTCACTACCATTTATTTTTCTTTAATCCTACTGGGTAGACATATGTCACTTATGGTGGTGACCTGAAAGCTAACCATCCTAGTGATGTGTGCTTGTCCAATAGGGTTGAAGTGAGATGAATTGTTCTATTTCTTTCATGCAACAATGCATGACTGTCCTTGTTCCTTCTTGCTACCCCATATGAATCATGATAGTTTCAGACATGACTTGATGTCTCCTTCATTATTTTAAAAGATGGATAATTGAACTTGATGCATCATAGAAATCATTTATTTCTTTAATAAAATGGATCTTGGATCCACTTAAGAAGATTGAAAGACATATCCAACAAAATACACCTTCCTTTTGACATGATGGCAACCTATTGATTGATTTATTGTGAAAAGATGAAGTGTGACTTTCTTGATAGTTCACATTATGTGTTGCATCTTTTGAATCTGATAATGAAATTTGATCAGCTGGTGTGATTCCATATTGATTTAATGCATCAAGAATATGTTTATCATTGATTTGATTAAGTTGCTCAATTTCCTATCTCTCTTAAAACATCAAAGGGAAGCATGTTGGGCTCAACCCTCGTGGGAGCCACATTTTACACCACATGCTATAATTAGTTGAATCAAAATAGTAACAAAGACTTGTCATAAATCTACACAAGGAACAAACTAGTTAGATAAAAAAAGCATATCATAGGTGTGTTTGATTACTCCTTTCTTGTTTTCTTGTACACTTATGGTATGCTGCTATTTTAATCCTTATGGACATCATATTGCATGTTTATGGATGTTTTTGCACATATTATGATCAGGGACATTTCATTGCTCTAACAACACTAATTTTTTAGATGCAGGAAACCTAGGGGAAGCGAGGAGGGTGCCAAACGAAAGTAGGGCAGCGGGTAGGGCTGAGATGATGTCAGACCAATTCAACAGGATTCTTCATTCCACTAGGAAATGACAAGTCCCTTTTTATTTTATGTGCAATTTATTTTATGTTATCTATAGGTGTATAATATTTTCTTTATAAGCATTAGAATAGCTATTCCCTTAGCTTGTGAGGGAAATTATATGCTTATGATCATCAATAAAGATTATATTTGCAATACATGTCGGTTCTCTCTCTTATTGGTATGTGATTGCAAAACTAGAATAAATGCAATCTGTTTTGACAATCTCCTTTATGGACATTAATGAACTTAGCAAAACATGATGTATCTTTTAATGTTTAAATTAAAACAAAAAAGAATAAACTATAAGTTACCTGATTTTAGCTGGAAGCGAAAATTAGGTAGCAGTAATATTATAGTTTAATGTGTAGGAGTCCTGATAATAATTTAATATTGGGGAAATATTAAATAAAGTGAAAATTTAGTACCCAGTATTAAATAAGGGATTAGTGGTTTTTTATTCACATGGTTTTGTGGTACATGGTTTTGTCTTATCAATTGGTTGTATTTGTGTGAACTTGAACCTTTAAAAGAAAGAGCATGTTTGGTGGTTAAGGCTGGCTAGGTGAGTGGGCTATCATTATTGAGTCTTTCTAAGGAGTGCATATGTGAAGCATGGCATGGGATGTCTGGATTCATTCTTGGACACATGATGATGCATTGGAAGGTTTGATGCTTCAGAGGTATTCATTGTAACTCTTGTATTGCTATATTGTTGAATAATATGATGGAGTATGGATGCTTTTGGAGGTTGGTTTTTTCCTCTAGAGGGTTTTCCTAGTGTATATCATGTGTTATCTTGTGGATTCTCTATTTTATCTATGCACTATGGCTACTTGTATGCATGTTTATCTCTCATGGGGTTATGTAGGAAATGGATTAAGAATGTGGTTTGAATGCATTATTTCCTAACACTTGTGGTACCAGAGCTTTCATGGTTGATGAGTTTTTGTTATAACACTAGTTTGAGAGATTTTTTGCAAAGTTGAAGCCATGTCTATGCTTGAAAGATTGGAGGCATTACAAGATATAGAAGACATGTTGTAGGTGTTTTTTTGTAGATTTGTTCTTTTGGGTTGTCAAGATTTTTCGGGTTTATTGCAAATATGAAGTTTTCAAAAATTGGGTCAAAAGGGTTTTCTCATATTGAGTTTCCATGTGAGGGTTTTGTAGGGAAAATTTTACACATGAACTCGTGAAAGAAAATGGACTTCACGATTGGATGTAGGATGGCCACTTGATACAAAAAATGATATAAAATTCAACCCATTTTGGAGAAGTTTGAAAAGAAGGAAAAAAAAATTGTCCCCACAACCCATCGTACGACCGTATGGGTTCACAAAGGTCAAATAAAAAATAAAAAATAAAAATAAAAATGAGATTCACTGTCTTGTTAAAATTTATTACCTGTAGGAAAAATCATATTTAAAAATTTGAGAATATTTAAAATAAAAAAGAAATTATGGGGGGGAGGGGGCATGGGGTATACAAATCTGTACCTTTCCTTCCAGTGCCCCTATCATGTCACATCAGCCTAGCCATTAATTATTCAAAATTCCATCAACAAAAAACCTGTGGTCCTTTTTTGAAATGTTTTAAATTTTGACTTAAAAATTAAAATAACTGTATAAAATTTTAAAAGAAGAGCTTTTAATAAATAAAGTTTAAATTTAATAAGTTTAAACCATCCACTAACACCATGATTTGAAATTAAAAATTAAATTAAATAAATGACCAAAATTATTAATAAAATTTATTGTTATTAAGAACTAAATCCATTTTAATGAGCAAGTGTGGTCCACCAAAATTTGCTTATATAGTCAAATTAAAATTGCTTTTTCCAAACTAGCATAACCTTTTCCTAGGATGTCAAACTTTTTACTTCTTATACTCGTTGGAACGATGATTCCAAAAAATACATAGAAATATAGGTTTGGTTTCCTAATTTTGTAGTTTTGATTAATTTTTTGAGCTCGAAAGCTAGATGTTCTCTTGTAGATGGTTTTGGTAATCTTTTGTAAATAAATAAAAAATATGATTTTGAATAGGCGTTGGAGAGTATGTGAAACATACTACATAGTGGATTAGATTTTTTATCAGTTTATGGTGTTATATGAGCTTGGTACATGTTTGATCACTTGTAGGTGCTTGAGATTCAAGGTGTGATTGTTTGACCATCCAAATGAGACAAGAGGAAAAACCGAGAGAGTACATGTTTTTATATGATATTTATGATAGTAAAAACTAATTATCAGTTTGGTGCTTTCTGGTGTAGGTTTATAGATTTTTTTTAGAGTTGGAATTTGATGGCGATAGGAACACAATTTATCTTCAGTTTTGAGGACATGGTTTGACATGAGTGGAGGCTTGGAGTCTTATATGGCTGATAGTTGAGTGCATGTATAGTGATGGTGATGATTATGGTATCATGAGTATGTAGGTATATTTATGCCTTAGCACAACATGATACTTGTATGGCTCCTTGACTTTAGTTACTCATTTGTAGACATGTTTGGAAAATAAGATTTGTGGTTGATTTGGTGTTTGAGTCTTGATGTCTACAAGATTATTCTCTTTGATATATTAGTTTGTAGTTTATTAATGTGATGATGAGTTTGCATGTTTTAGTGATTAGATCTATGAGTTATGTGATTGGTAGGTATGTACAGCCTATTGATTACAATGTGAAGACTCAAATGTGGACTATCTATATCCACCAAGTTTGACTCAAATTATTGTTGTAGACTTTGTTAGTTGGTCTTTTATGTGGTCATTTGTGCATTAGCATGTTGTTTTAGGATGAGAGGATGGAGAATTAGTTGGTTGATGGGACTTGTAGCATGTGGTTTGATCATGATTTCATGATATTTTGGTACATTTTTAGTTATACACTTTCAGTGGGAGCTTTTGATAGTGATGACTTGGCGGTGTAGGATTGGTTGTTTGTTTTGATGTTGATTGTATGTATCTCCTTGGATTGGAGATCTTGGTTTCACTTGTATTTTACTAAAATTTCAATTAAGTGTGTGTAGACTTGGATAATCTTTATGGAGGAGATGGTTTTGATGATTCCATGTGTAGCTCGGTATCACTGTTCAATGGGAGTTGTTGGCAGTGACATTGATGCATCAATGGTGATTATTATCTTCATGTGATTGGAGATGTGATTGGTTGACAATAGTCTTAATTATAAATTAGATTTTGGAAAGTTTCATGTTCTCTTGAGACCAAGATATTTGCATTGGTGCATGCTATCTCCTATGAGGAGATGGTTAGATCATGTTGTCATGATAGGTTCTTGATTCAATAGTTGGAGATTTGACACTAATCTTGGTAGTTATTTTTGTATTGAGTACATTGATCATTTGCATGATTAATTCATGATGGTGCTATGTTGCATTTGGAGTTTGGCATATATTGATTGGTTATAGGTGCTTATGGATACTTGGAGATGTGGGTGATGGTAGGAGTTCTCTTATGGTTAGAAACATTTTCTTGAGATAGTTACTATTAGGAGGTTTTAGCAAGAAGACTAAGGAGCTTTCACTTCGGTATGGACGTGAGTTCATGATGGATCTATAGAGGATATTTTTCTCAGAGTAAGTCATGATGACTTGGCTATCATGGAGGAGCATTCTCATTCCCCACTCTTGGTCTACTCAGCAATTTATCATTTGAGAGGTATTTACCCATTATTTCTTTCAAATGTGTTATGTTTCGTGCTTTGATTTCTCATGGGATTGAGTAGACTAATGGTGATTGATTTTGGATACTCATTTAAGGATGGTTTAGAATGATTTTTTGATTCTTTATCTTTCAATGATATGGATCTTGAGCTATGGATAGTTATTTCTGGAGGATTCATTTGAGGGATGTTTGGCATGGTTATCTCCATGTGTATTTGAGTTTATGTTATTATTTGTCGACAAGGAGTTTAGGAGATGTTTTATGGTCTGATCTCCATATTTGGGAATGGTTAATTTGAGCTTAATCTACTTGGTTAGTGAGTCTTACATCCATGTTTGCATTGTTACATGATTTATATGTTGTTTGATCTAAGAGATTGAACATTGTTTTGGGTGTTACTATGGCTTCTAATTTGGGATTGTTAGGAGATCATACGTGACACAACATTAACTTTTGAGGTGTTGGTAGAAGGACGTTGTGGTTTATAGGTTTTACCTCTTCATGGTTCCTTCTTGGAGGTTCATGTTCATATGATTTGGGAGGATGGTGGCAACATGTTGTGAGAGATTATGTAGATATTTGGGTTTCATGTGTGGATCATTGTTATTGCTTTTGGTACTTCATTGTTGATTATTTATCACACCATGATATAGTGTTGATTGGTATACTTGATATGCTTTAACATTACCCATGTAGTGGGAGTTCTTGGATATGTATGTTCTTAATTAATATGTCTTCTATAGGGAGCTTGTGATTACATGGTTTATGGCTCACATATGTTCTTGGCATGAGTTTATTGATGTATTTGATACCTTGGAGGTATGGATGGCTAGATTAATTATCATGGGTTGTGGATGCCATTTCTAATCATGTGGATTTTTACTTGATAGAGACTTGTTTTGATCCTTTACCACTTGGATTTGATTCTTGTGTTCTTGGATTGGTGCATCTTCACCTTGGCATGTTCCTTTTCTTTCATAGGTGGCATGTTGGAGGATGAGAGGAGTTCTTGGTTGAGATGGTGGTCACTTTGTTCTTATTGCAAGTATCTTGATCAAGCGTGAGAGCATGGTGGAGATTCATGTGGTTTAACGTATGGATATGATGAAGTATTTCATGTATTGATCCCTTATGCAATGTATATAACAAGTGGGATAATGTTGAAATATGGTGTTGTACACCATTGAATAATTTGATATATTATAATATTGTAATTAAATAATTATTTAGTTATGATGCACCTAGGTGGTGTGGTTAATCAAACTAGGTAATTATTTGGGGACCACTTTATGTTGTATTGTAACAATTGTAACATTGTATTATTATTTAATGTGTGGGAGACATGTGATAATAATTTAATATTGGGGGAATATTAAATAAAGTGAAAATTTAGTACCCAATATTAAATTATAAGGGACTAGTGGTTTTGTATTCACGTGGATTTTTGGTACATGGTTTTATCTTACCACTTGGTTGTATTTGTGTGAGCTTGAATCTATAAAAGCAATCACATGTCTAGTGGTTAAGGTTGGATGGGTGAGTGGATTGCCATTATTGAGTCTTTTTCAGGAGTGCATATGTGAAGCATGGCATGGGATGTGTGGATTCATTCTTGGACACATGGGGGTTCATTAGAAGGCTTGATGCTTTAGAGGTATTCATTGTAACTCTTGTATTGCTTTATTGATAAATAATATGATGGAGTATGGATGCTTTTGGAGGCTAAGTTTTTCCCTCTTGAGGGTTTTCCTAGGGTATATCTTGTGTTATCTTATATTTTTTCTATTTGATCTATGCATTATGGTTAGTTGTATGCATGTTTAGGGTATGTGCAGGATCATCATGGAAAAAATAGGCCCTTAAGTGGCAAAAAATTCAAAAAAATCAGAGTTAGGCAGCTTAACTTAAAAATTTGAATAATTTATCTATATTATTTCAAAAATATGTAAGAATAGAATCTGTATCTAATTGAATGTAGTTTTTAAACTACTAGGATTTTTAAAAAAAAAAATCTATTTGGTGAAAATTTGAAATTTCAATGCAGTAGTACTTAAATTTTAGGGAAAAAATAAGAAGTAGGTGTATGCCTAACCACCCTAACCAAAATAAAATAATAATATTTTTTTATAAGATTTTAGATATAAGTAGAGGACTCATGTCCTAATGTGATGCATATTTTTTTGTAATTTTTTTTTGAAGTAAATAATTAATTATGAATTTTTTATTACAATTTTTTTAAAATATAAAAACTCATATGTCTGACCACCTTAACTTGGTCAAAAATTCATGAAATTCAAATTTTATTTTCTCAATCCTATAGTATGCAAAGCATAGAATGTGACACATGTTTTGGATTCAAAAAATGTGATACCGTTTGAAAGCTATAGATGTTTTTCAATCAGCCTATCAATCAAGACTTTAATCGTAATTCAAATAGAAAATGAATAATATTTTTTTATTAAATTCAAAGTAAAGAATAATTTATATTGGTGGAAAGTTGATAATCTCCTTTAAAAACTCTTTTCGTTTCATCAATTTTGGGTAAAAAAAAGTCTTCAGCCACATACCCATCATATTGCCACTTTTTTGCCCATCATGATCCTACACATACCCTTTATCTCTCATGGAGTTATGTAGGAAAGGGATTAAGAATTTGGTTTGAAGGCATTATTTCCTAACACAAATTAAGATACACACACATGAGGTGAGAATAACTAGGATTCACTATTGTCATGGAAAGGACACTCAATTGACAAAAGGTGTAATGGAAAACTAAAGGCTTATATCAACCCCCCATGGAACTTTATATCATAGTTTGAGTAAAAAAGGTACAATAGGATATGCAAAATCCCCAACAAATATATAGTAGAATTACACTTTATCTCAGTGCATCTACAAAAGAGAATGTGCAAGAAAAGGATTCTTATAATGACTAAATACAATAGAAAAATGGAAATACATGTAGAATGGACAAAAAAAGTCATCCCACACAAAAAAAAATGTTTCCAAGAGCTAAGACATCCAAGTAATTTACCAAAGTGTGAAAACAAAAAAAAGCTAAATAAAATGTACTTGGAGAAAATTCTATAAAAAGTGCATGGATTGCTGTGAAGAACATTGAAATACGGTTCCAACACTATTGGAATCATGAAAAATAGAGAAATTGGTTAAAATATATCATCTCAGGACTAAAACCAACACCTCCAAATTCAACAGACTACATAATGCGCCAACAAAAAAAACAAATGATGGGACCTACACCATTGAAATGTTGGGGGAACTAGATTTTTGATGATATCTTGTTATCCAAAAGAAAAAAAGACCCTCTTTAGGTAATAAAGGGGTCTTGACGGGGCATAACATAAAGGTTGTACAACTTACATCATGTTGACATAAGCATTCATATAGATGATGTCATGTTGATTTTAGTATGATGCCAATAGGAATATTCATGAAATATTCTCTATCTTCATTAGAAAAAAATACTGAACTAGGAAAAAAAGTCATTAGTCAGAATAGGCCAAAACCATGACAAAATATTTATTGGGAGATTCTATCAATTGAGAAATAGTTGATGGTGCAAGAAAATTTAAAAGACTACCGAGAAAACCAAAATCACCATTGACGAAGTTTGATAAAAGAGGCAATTGTAAAAGTGAAGGCCCTAAGGAAAATTAAAAAGGCTGCTATAGAAAAAAGATGGTGGATGCTGAGAAATTTCTGAGTGGTTCAATAAGGCTATTGATAGCTTAAAATTTTGTCGGAATAATGAGTGGGGCCTAAAGGCCTATGGTTGTAGGTCCTTGTAGGTACCCCTCATTAAAGTGCCCATTTAAAAAAAAATCCATTGCCTTTTAATTTTTTTTAAACCTCCACTTTTTGGATTTTTTAAATTTTTATAGAACATTTCTAAAGTTAAGAAATTTTAAAAAAACTAAGCTCTATTTTTATGAATTTTTTGATCCAAGTGCAAGAATTCGTATAGGGGCCATACAGGCCCTTGCATAATTTTTTTTTTCCTTAGAAGCTCCTAATGCTGAAATAGGGAAAATTTATAGTCAAAATTCATGGAATCAACCTCTTGAATGTAACCGTGAGGTTATTTTTAGCTTAAAATGACCTAAAATCATAGCTACTCTCTAGATTAAAAAAAATCAATTGCTTTAAACCCTCACAGACTAGATGCCTAGAGTCCAAATTAGGCCAAACAAAAGGAAAATATGACTTTCTAAACAACTCTAAATCGAACAGTGAGATCTTTTTTGCACCGAAATGCACCAAAAATCATACACCTCCAAAATTTGCAATAAAATCAAAGTGGATTCCTGATCTCAAGCCTGTAACCCTTGTTGACGAAAAACCTCATAAATCAAGAAGGGTTTCGCTGAATCCACACTTTGATACCGTGTTAGAATTGTGAAAACCACAAGCCATAGGATCAAGTAATGAACAAAGACACATTCCATGCAAGAGATATTCAAGAAATATGTGGAATATTCCTCAATAAGAAAAGCTACAAAATGAACTTCAAGAATCTTCAAGAAAAAAAAAAGTCCTCAAAGGTTTAGAGTTCGAGAGAAGAGAAAAAGTCAGAGAGATAATACAATGAGGGTTAAGTGTTGGAATATTTTCCTCAATCCATACTAACATACAACTCCTGGAGGAAAAATTCGTTGTGACATTAATCATGTCTAGATGATTAGATGTTCTAAATCCTTTGAAATGTTCATGTCACTGAGAGAGTGTTGATGTCTTGCCGACAAGTCTATCACTGTGACCTAGATGTGTTCGGTGTGACCTTTTGTCAAAGGAAATCTCTAGCTAACAGTATGCTCTTATCAAGTGTCAAAGTGGATTTCAGAGTAGCTCAAGGGCTTGGGGAGAAGTCCTAGTGATAATGGAAGGTCTCACCGATTGGGTCATCGGAGTAACACAAAGGGCTCAAGGAGAACTCCTAGCGATGAAGGATGTCTCACCGATAGTCTTCAGTATGACATATTCACCTGGTGAAAGGTCTTGGAGAAGTAAAATGTCTTGCCAAGTTGGCAAGACATGGGCACTCAGTATGTGGTCTCGGCAAAGACAAAAGTCTTGCCGACTCGATAAAACTTGGCTGCTTGGTGGGAGGTCCCGACGCTCGCTGTGAGGTCTTGGTGAAGACAATTTCTTGCCGACTGGTGTTTGAAGTGATTGGTATGACTTAGGACCTCGGTATGAAGTCCTAGCGAAAGCAACGAGTCTTGCTGATTGGTGGATGCTACTAAACCACATGAAGACTTAGTGGGAGGTCTCGGCGAAAGACAAATGTCTTGCCAACTGTTAGGTGCTTCGGTGAAACTTGGGGATACCTAATGAAACATCTTGGTGAATGGAAAGTCTTGCCAATAGCAAAGTGGAAGTCGCTGTGACCTTGTGAGTATTGATATGAGTCTAGCTGATGAGAAATCTCTTGCCGATAGGAATGCTTTGGATGTTGATGGATTCGGTATGACTCATGGCATTCAATACACCATCTTGCAGACTGTTAGGACCTACGTCAATAGCGATATGAAGATTTTTTAGCATTGGGGAGACACTGTTAGTGTCTCACCGATATGCCAACAAAGTTGAACACCCTTGACCAGATTGACCATCCTATGTGGAGCATCGTGGACCAATCAGAGGAAGCAATTTTTGAATGGATGGCAGTTAATTTTTGCAACTGTTGTGAAGCTGGAGCTGAACAACATACAGAGAAAAATCGACGCTCAAGTGGAAAATTTCTATGATGAGGCAATGGCGGATAAGGATGCACACAAGGTAAAAATAAAAATGTGATAAGATAAAAGCAGATTGATTTTGAGTTGTGTATCAATCGAATTGTTGAGAGCTTTTCTGTAACTAGATGAATAGTGAATGTAGCTACAGTGAACTAATACTAGAGAGCTATATCTTTGATTGTATGTAATTTTTGTTACTGTAATACAAAGAGATTCAATTTGGTGTGGTGGGTTTTTTCCTGAAAGGGTTTCCCACGTAAATCTGTTGTTCATTGTCTTTTGAGTATCTTCTCTATTTATGTAAATCTTTCATGTGTGTCTTAATTGGATTGTAATTTGAAAACTTAATAGTACTTTCTGCTTACTTCCTTGTGGTTTTGATGTCAGGAAAGTTGCTTCCACACTGTTGCTTTCCTTACAAGTGGTATCAGAGCCTGGCCAGTTGTGTTATCCTTGTGAGTGGGTTGGGTTTTTTGTGTCAATCCTTTTCCAGTGGGAGTTTGGTAGAGGTTTGATAGTTTAATTACAAATTAAGATGGCTAGCACATTTGAGAAGATGGAAAAAGAGAAATTCAATGGTAGAAATTTTGAGCTATGGAAACTCAAAATGGAAGATTTGTTAGTAGACCAAGATCTTTAGACTGGTGTGTCTAGAACAATGCCTCAAGGCATGAAGCAAGAGGATTGGGACCTGGAAGATAGAAAATCAAAAGGGATGATAAGGCTCTATTTGGCAGACTCTGTTCTTTTGAATGTTCATGAAGAAAGGACTACCTCTTCCTTGTGGAAAAGATTGGCATCAATTTATCAAGGCAAGTCCTTGGTGAACAATTTTTTTTTGAGGAAGAAGTTGTACTCTTTAAGAATGCAAGAGGGAGGATCTATTGCTGATCATTTAAATGCTTTCAACATGTTGATTGCTCAGTTAACATCTATTGGTGTGAAGATTGAAGATGAAGATCGCTGCATGTTGTTGTTATGTTCTTTGCCAAATTCTTGGGATCATCTGGTAATGGCTATTGGGAGTACGACATCCACTTTCAAGATGGAAGATGTTGTTGCTTCTTTGTTATCAGAAGAGATGAGAAGAAAATCCTCTAAGATGGAAAATGAGGCTTTGGCTATCAGAGGTAGATCAAAGGAGAAAGGCAAGAAGAAGGAGAAGAAGTCCAGATTGAAATTAGAAGGGAGATCAAAGTCTCCTAGCGAGAAATCCAAGGTGAAGTGCTTGAATTGTGGGCAACCTAGTCATGTTTGAAAGGATTGCAAGGAGGAGAAAAAGAAGAAGAAGAACTCTTCTGGCAATGATTCTTCTTAGAGTGATGTTGACGCCTTCATTGTAGCTTTGGCTATATGGGCATCAGATGATGTCTGGCTAATTGATTTTGGAGCATCTTTCCATATGACATCTCATAGAGATTGGTTCACGAATTATGAAGAATACAATGGTGGAAAGGTGTACTTGGCAAGTGATTCATCTTTGGAAATTGCTAGTCGTGGAAGAGTCAGAATTCAATTCCCTAATGGAAGAATGAAGGAAATCAATGATGTGATGCATATACCAGGTCTGACTCAGAATCTACTTTCTATAAGCTGAATGATATCGAAGTGTAGGTCACGTTCTTTGGAAATGGCTGCAAGATGACTAGAGGCTCTATGGTGCTAGCTAGGGGTGCTCGAATTGGTACCCTGTACAAGCTGGATGCACTGGCTGTCTAATGCAACAGTGTCTCTGTAAAGTCACTTAAGGTTGCTCATGGAGAAAAGAAGGAAAACATTCCTGATGGTGTAAACTCCATGGAGGTTAAACTTCCAGTAGAGAAGACTATGTTCTGACATCATAGGCTAGGCCACATTGGTGAGAAAGGTTTAAAAACCTTGAAAAATAAAAACTTGGTAGAAGGGCTTGAAGATTGTAACTTTGAGTTTGAATTTTGTGAACATTGCATATATGGTAAACAACACCATGTTTCATTTTATTCCAGTCTGCACAAATCTTTTGGTTTGCTTGATTATATTCATTCTGATGTTTTTGGTCCAGTGAATGTTCCTTCTCTATCTAAATCAAGATACTGCGTTGTTTATTGATGATTATTCAAGAAGAACATTTGTATATTTTATGAAAAGTAAATCAAAAGTATTCAGTCAATTTAAGGAATTTAAAAACCTTGTTGAAAATCAAAATGGTAGGAAAATAAAATGCTTAAGGACTGACAATGGCGGTGAGTTTTGTTCAGATGAATTCAAAGGTACTATATAGATCATGGGATTAAAAGACATAAGACTATGCCTTATACTCCACATCAAAATGGAGTTGTTGAAAGGTTCAATAGGACAGTAATGGAAAGAGCATGAAGTATGTTGAGCAGTGTTGGCTTGGAGGAGAAGTTATGGGCTGAAGCAGTCTCTACAACATGTTACTTGGTAAATCGTTCTCCTAACTCTGCTCTGGTTGAGAAGATGCCTTTGGAAGCATGGTCTAGAAAGAAGCCCTCTTTGAGACATATTCGTGTCTTTGGCTATGAGGCATATGCATATGTTCCATTTGAAAAAAGATCTAAGTTGGAAAACAAAGCTGTCAAGTGTATTTTTATTGGCTATAGTGCTGGCATAAAAAGATACAAGCTTTGGAACCCTAAGACTAAGAAGGTTTTGTATAGTAGAAGCATTATCTTTCATGAGTTGAAACCTTCTTAATTGGATCTACAGTCAGAGAAGAAATCAAAAAATGAAAAGGATGTAGCAGGAATTCCTCCGACACCAGATAAAGAGGAAATGAAAAAAAAAATGTACTTGATACTAAGGAAAGCTCAAGTAGCTCTGAAAGTTTTGAAGATGATGAACCACCTCTGCCTCAGCCTATGAGTAGTTCAAATCATGAAAGAAAATAACTTGATAGGTATGGGTTTTCTTTAATAGAGTCTACTTGTGCCTATGCTTTAATTTCTAGCACTAATGAACCTAGGACTGTGAAGGAGGCATTTAAAATGTTTGATTCAAACTCTTGGTTAGAAGCCATGAATGAAGAGATGGCATCATTAGAAAAGAATGATACTTGGAGTTTGGTGCCATTGCCTAAAGGCAGAAAAGTTGTGGGCTGCAAATGAGTATTTAAAAGGAAAATTGGTCTGGATGGTAGTGTCGAAAAATATAAAGAAAGGTTGGTTGCAAAAGGTTATTCCCAGGTAGAGGGAATTGATTATGGAGAAATATTTTCTCCTATAGCTAAGTTGACATCTATTAGATTTCTTTTTCCACTTGCAGTAGCGTATGACTTAGAAATTGAATAGATGGATGTGAAGACAACATTTTTTCATGGTGATCTTGAAGAAGAAATTTATATGTCCTAACCAGAGCATTTTGTGGAAAAAGGTAAGGAAATATTGGTTTGCAAGTTGAAGAAATCTCTGTATGGGTTAAAACAGTCTCCTAGAATGTGGTACCAGAAATTTGACTCTTTTGTTTTGTCATTGGGATTTGTAAGATCAAAATGTGATCATTGTGTATATTACAAAGTTGAAAGTGATCAAGTCTTTATTATTGCTCTCTATGTTGATGATATGCTATTCATAGTCAATAGTAAGCTAATGATTTCTGATCTTAAGTCTCAGTTGTCTGCAAAGTTTGAAATAAAAGATCTTCATGCAACAGGGTATATTTTGGGAATGGCAATAACCAGGGACAGGGAAAATATAAAACTTTGGCTGAGTCAGAGTAAGTATATCATGACTATTTTAGAGAGATTTTGCATGACTGATTGCAAGCAACTAGTTGTTCCAGTTACATAGGGAACAAAGCTATCTATTGAGGATTTTCCAAAATCTCCTACTGAGATGGAGGACATGACCAGTGTACCTTATGCTAGTGTGGTTTGCAACCTTATGTATGCAATGGTCTATATAAGGCCAGACATTGCCCAAGCAGTGGGAGTTATTAGTCGGTTTATGGCTAATCTTGGAAGGACACATTGGGATGTTGTGAAGAGTGTTTAGATATCTGAAGGGTACTTCAGACTAT
The DNA here is from genome assembly GCA_007258455.2 of Sequoia sempervirens. Classification (NCBI taxonomy): domain Eukaryota; kingdom Viridiplantae; phylum Streptophyta; class Pinopsida; order Cupressales; family Cupressaceae; genus Sequoia; species Sequoia sempervirens. The sequence continues at coordinate 344,989,295 of VDFB02000008.1, forward strand.
GATTTGTGTTACCATAGGAACCTGGTTGAATCATAGAGGACTCTTAGTATTCGAGGTTTTGTGGATTTTGATTGGGCAAGGGACATTGACAGCAGAAGATCCACTAGTGGATATGTTTTCATGATTAATGGCGGTGCAGTGAGTTGGATGAGCAAGTGACAGGTTGTAGTAACTTTTTCCACTACAGAGGCAGGATACATGGCAGCTACACATGCCTGTAAAAAAAAAATCTGGTTAAAACATTTGTGTTCTAACATTGGTTTTGATGCAGGAAAAACTACTATTTACTGTGACAGTCAGAGTGCTATATGTTTGGCAAAGAATTCTACTTTCCATGCCAAGATGAAACATATAGATGTACAGTATCATTTTGTACAGGATATGGTCGAGGATGGGAAGGTCTCTTTGGAGAAAGTGGATACTCTAGAAAATGTTGCAGATGCATTGACGAAGCCTGTGTGCAAAGACAAATACATGTGGTGTGTCAGTTCGATGGGCCTCTTGGCCCATGAATTTCAGTAGTTTTATTATGCTTTGGAGTTGTCAGTAAGATCTTCGTCAAGTGGGAGATTTTTGGAATGTTTGCCTCAATCCATACTGACATATAAATCCTGGAGGGCAAAGTCATTGTGACATTAATCATGTCTGGCCAACTAGCTATTCTGAATCCTTTGAAATGTTCATGTCACTAAGATAGTGTTGATGTCTTGCCGACAAGTCTATCACTGTGACCTAGATGTGTTTGGTGTGACCTTTTGTCGAAGGAAAGCTCTGGCTGATAGTATGCTCTTATCAGGTGTCAAAGTGGATGTCAAAGTAGCTCAAGGGCTCAGGGAGAAGTCCCAGCGATAATGGAAGGTCTTGCCGACCAGTTCATCAGAGTAACACAAAGAGCTTGGGGAGAACTCCTAGTGACGAAGGATGTCTCACCGATAGTATTCGGTGTGACATATTTTCCCGGTGAAAGGTCTTGGAAAATTCAAATGTCTTGCTGACTCGGCAAGACATGGGTGCTCGGTATGTGGTCTCGGCAAAGAAAAAAGTCTTGATGAATTGGTAAGACTTGGCTACTCGGTGGGAGGTCCCAGCACTCGCTGTGAGGTCTTGGCAAAGACAATGTCTTGCCGACTGGTGTTTGAAGTGATCGGTATGACTTAGGACCTCGGTATGAAGTCCTAGCGAAAGTAATGAGTCTCGCTAACTAGTGGATGCTATAGAACCACATGAAGACTCGGTGGGAGGTCTCGGTGAAAGACGAATGTCTTGCTGACTGTCAAGTGCTTCGATGAAACTTGGTGAGACCTGGTGAAACATCTTGGTGAATGGAAAGTCTTGCTGATAGCAAAGTGCAAGTCACTGTGACCTTGTGAGTATCGGTATGAGTCTAGCCGATGAGAAATCTCTTGCCGATAGGAATGATTTGGATGTCGATGGATTCAGTATGACTCATGGCATTTGGTATACCATCTTACAGATTGTTAGGACCTATGTTGATAGCGATATGAAGACTTTGTGGCATTAGGGAGACACTGTTAGTGTCTCACCGATATGCCAACAAAGTTGAACGCCCTTGACCAGATTGACCATCCTATGTGGAGCATCGTGGACCAATTAGAGGAAGTGATTTTTGAATGGATGGTAGTTAGATTTTTGCAAGTGTTGTGAAGTTGGAGCTGAACAACATGCAGGGAAAAATCGACGCTCAAGTGGAAACTTTCTATGATGAGGCAATGGTGGATAAGGATGCACAAAGGTAAAAATTAGAATGTGATAAGATAAAATCAGATTGATTCTGAGTTCTGTGTATCAATTGAATTGTTGAGAGCATTTCTATAATTGGATGAATAGTGAATGTAGCTACTGTGAACTAATACCAGAGAGTTGTATCTCTGATTGTATGTAATTGTTGTTACTGTAACACAAAGAGATTCAGTTTGGTGTGGTGGGTTTTTTCCTGAAAGGGTTTCCCACGTAAATCTGTTCGTTGTCTTTTGAGTATCTTCTCTGTTTCTGTAAATCTTTCATGTGTGTCTTAATTGGATTGTAATTTGAAAAAATAAAAGTATTGTCTGCTTACTTCCCTATGGTTTTGACGTTAGGAAAGTTGCTTCTGCACCGTTGCTTTCCTTACATTAAGTGCTATATAGGAGTAACCCTAAATGGTAGAGGGATTAGATCAGGATAAGTTTCAACATCACATGCAATGAGATAGAATGATCTAACAATAGCTTGCTTCAGTTAATATAGAAAAGAACTTAGTTAACTTAATAAATACCTCCTAAGTTTAGATTATGTGCATGACAATAAATTAGACTAATAATCAATTATTAAAGATTGATTAATCATTAGAAAATGTATGATTACTCTAACAATATATTTTTATCACTCTCACCATTTATTTATGTTTCTCTCTCTCTACCTCTCTCACATATACTCTCTCTATCTCTATCTCTTACTCTCCCTCTCTATCTATCGCTTTCTCTCTCTCTATCCAACCTATCTCTTTATATCTCTCCCTCTCTCTCTCCCTTCCCATATCTCCATTTCTCTCCTTTCTATATCTATTTATATCATTATCTCCCTATCTATCTCACTATGCCTTTTTGACTATATCTCTCTATATATCCATCATTCTATCTCTCTCACATCTCTATTTTCATCTCATTCTCTCTCTCTCTCTCTCTCTCTCTCTCTCTCTCTCTCTCTCTCTCTCCTTATCCATGAATCTCTATATATCTCACTCACTATTTATATATTATCTTCCTTTCTACCTCTTATTTGTCTCTATCACCCTATTCCTTTCCTATCTCTCTCTCTCTCTCTCTCTCCCTCTCTATCTATCTATATATGTATATGACTATCTCTATATGTATCTCTCTCTCCCTCTCTATCTTTATATCTCTCTTTCACTATCGATTTATCTCTCTCTCCCTCTCCTTTTCTACACTCTATCTATCTCTATCTTTCTTTCATCCCTCTCTCTTATCTCTTTTTCTCTCCCTTTCCCTCTCCCTCCCCCCTCTCTTATATCTTTCTCTCTCTCTCTCTCTCAATCTCTCACCATTTATTTATGCTTCTTCCTCTCACTCTCTACCTCTCTATCTCTCTCACTCTCCCTCTTTCTCTCTCCCTCTCCCTCTCTCTCTCTCTCAATCTCTCACCATTTATTTATGCTTCTTCCTCTCACTCTCTACCTCTCTATCTCTCTCACTCTCCCTCTTTCTCTCTCCCTCTCCCTCTCTCTCTCTCTCTATCTTTATCTATCCTCCCTGGGTGATCCAGCAATACTAGTTTATAATTTTTGGCCAAATTCAACATTGAACTAATTTTTTTAAACTAAATCTTCACTTTCGGGTATATACACCTAAAAATGGTCACCACCTTTAATTAATTAAATACTATCTATTTGATTAATATTCCAACTACATATAAATAAATTCTCAATTTATTTATATTATTCATTTTCTAAATTCTTCAAATCTAAAACGTATTCTTCTAAATTAATTAAATAAACAAGGTTCCCTAAACTTTTTTTATTTAATTAATCTCCACTAAATCAAATTAGGAATTAGAGCACATTTCTACAACTTTTTGTGCCACCTCACCAAGGTCACATGAAAATAAATAACTCTAATTTTTAAATGGAATTATCCTCCACCAATTTCAAACAATAGATGGCTCATTTCCTCCCACACTTCCACTAATTTTGGAGCACATGACTTATTCTTCCCACACTTCCATCCACTTTTGGAGCATATTATTTATTCTTCCCACACTTCTACCAATTTTGGAAGCACATGGTCTTCTCTTCACACACTTGGATCTTCCATCCAAATGACATGTTTCCCATTGGTCAAGAGATTCTTCCACACACATGGCATGTTGTCTTTGGTCAAGGGGACAACATCCCGATTCTCTTCATCTTCACCATCCATTCTTCTTATTCAATCTGGACCACTGATTATTGCTACCTCACCATATGCTTAGAAAATGCTATAAATACAATCCTTGGGCCTTGTATTTTCCATCCACATTTGAGGTAGAGTTATCATGCAGGTTTATCATTGGAACTTGGAACATTCTTGGAGTCTTATAGATAGTTTGTATATCATGTTTTACATCATGTTTAGATCTTAGATTAATATATTGCATCATAGTTGCATTTTATCATCCATCTTGCATCATAGTTGCATTTTAGATTAGTTCATTTTATGTTTGCATTTGAGCATATGTAAAATTATGCATAGATCATTCTAGCTCAATACCATAGTATCCAGCTCCACTTGTTCATTTATCCTCACCATCATCATCCAATCATCATAGCACTCATCATCATTTTTTGCATATGGTTTCATGTAGGCATTAGATTGGCTTGCATGTTGAATACTAATCTCATTTCTTAAGTGTCATTCTAATAGCCTTTGTGCACATAGAAATCTGAGGGCCAAAAAGGTTAAAAAAAATCATTTAAGAATAGAGGACAATGAGATGTTCTTATAAGATTTATCTTTATTGCAACTTAGAATAGTTTAATTTTCTTTGAATCTTTCAATATAAATCATTTCATTAAGGTTTGTGTTGATACTAACTTTGCACATTTCACACACACAAGATGGCACCCACCGTGGGGCCGTGCCCCATTTATTATTAACATGCTTGAAAATTTATGTTCAGAGGTGCAAACATGAGCCTTTTGGAGCCTCTTGGAGCATTTTGCACTCATCTTGGAGCCTCTTGCACCGGTCTTGAAGCCTCTTACACTCATTTTGGAGCCTTTTGGAGCCTCTTGGAGCCTTTTGGTGCCTTTTGCACCTATTTTGGCACCTTCGGTCTCTGTTTTGGTGCCTTTGGTCTCTCTTTTGGCACCTTTTGCACCATTCTGGGCTTCTCCATCTTTGTTTTGGCGGGCCTTTGGTCTCTATTTTGGCACCTTTTGCATCATTTTGGAATACCCTATCTCTATTTTGGCACCTTTTTCCTCTATTTTGACACCTTTTGTCTCTATTTTTGCACCTTTTATCTTTGGTTTGGTGCATTTTACAAAATATGAAGGCTAATACTTTGTATTGTTTATTTTTAGGTTTCCCAAAAACACTTGCCAAAGACATTCTTATCAAACTACTAACATATAGCAAGGGCTAGAAGTGATTTACTTGGTTTCCTTTTGGTTAAGATAGGAACATAGATTAATTAAGAGGTTAATGAAAATCATGTTTCCTTTTGGTTAAGTTAGGAACATAGCTTAATTAAAGGCTTGATGAACACCATGTCTTTTTTGCTTGATGGATGGTAGGCATATGCACTCCCCTTAACTGGGTGACCAAAAAGCTAGACCCATTCACTTTTGTGTGTCAGTGTGAGTTTAGTATATCACATGTGTTCTCTCTTTATTCACGTGGAATAAAGATTGATCGAACTATGGGTATACTTGCTTGATTTTTTTTATCTTAGAGGGCTTGCCTTGTGGGAAAAATTACTCACCCGAGGGAACAACCCAACTAGTAACACACTAAAGCCAAGCACATTTTTAGCCAGTATATAAGTTTGGATACTAGAACAAAGGCCAATATCACAAGGTTGGTTCTAATGAGAAGGGCAACAATGGTCTCTCGCCGCATGGATCAAACCCCATGAATGGAAAGTCCTTACTAAAACCCTTGTTGTAGTTTGGCCAAATCCTTTATCTATTCTTTGGTGCAACAATGGTCATTGTGAAGGCATCCAAATTCTCATAATTCTTAGTAGAGATAAAAAATATGCCATGGGATATTCAAGGGTATTGGTGCTTGGCTGCTCCGAGAAGTGAGTGTCATGGAGGGGAGCCAGTGGGGTTAAGAATCTAGTCATCCGCTAAGAAAAAGTGCAGATGGGGTAAAACTCGCATGGAATCCAAAAGAATATAGTCTTTCAAAACCTTAGGAGTGTACATTGCTTGATGTTTCTTTATCAATTTTTTTTCAAAACAAACAAAATTTCATGTATCAAAAGTGAAAACCCTGATTCAAAATTTTAACTCCACAAAAATTGAGAAACACCTACACCATTGCATAGCTATGAAATTCTACCCCATTTTAAAAAAATCTCTGAAAAAGACCTATGTATGACCAAGATATCACCATTTTCAAGAAAATTTAAAAAATACCAAGTCTGAACCTATTCTAGCACCTTTTGTCTTTGTTTTGGTGCCTTTGGGGTCCCAAGTGGTGCCTTTTGTCTCTGTTTTGGCGCCTTTTGCAAAACACAAAATAGTGACCTAGGTTCATCTCCTATTTGAAAATCAGTCTCCTCAACAATATTCAACCATTCATTAGGTAAAACAGAGTCTAAACATTCATGTTACCAAATGATTTCACAAAAGATCAAAATTCAGAAACCAAATTCCATACCTATTAGTCCAAAAGAACATAAAAAATGTCTATCAACACTTTATGACTTTAGAGAGAGGTTGACCTTCAATTTCTACAAAGATCTTGAAAGAACAATCCAGAATTATACATCTTTTACTATTGTCAAAATCCACAATTTTCCAAAGATTTGAGTACCTTGTTTAGCAAGAACATTTACTGCCAGTTTCATAGTTTGAACCAAAACTTCAAAATTGTTTCATGTCCAAGATCTTTCCTTAGGTAGCTTAGAAGTCTAAACTTGTTCAAATTGAACTCTACAAGTGGAAATTTTCAACCTAAACCAAGATCTAACATCACAAAGTACCAACATCAAATTTATTACACCTTTGATTATTAGGCCTAGTTTCATCATTAGGATTTATCATCCTCTCATCACGAAACAAAGCTACATAGTCAAATCCAACTTAGTCTCATTAGAATTTGTCATTCTATTTCACTTAGTTGTAATCCTTGGTACTTTTCCAAAACCTAGATCAAAGTTTAGTCAAAACTATAACATGTGTATGCTCATTCAAACAAGGTTACAAAAAAAAAGCTCAAGGAAAGAGGACTTGAAAATCAAAACATTGAAACTCCAACCATTGAAACTTCAAACATTGAAATCCCAACCATTGAAACTCCGATCATTGAAACTAAAAACAATGAAACTCAAACCACCATGGCTGAAACAAATGAGGATCAATTGAATGCTTTAGCTCATCAAATAAAAATCCTTCAACAACAAATCTGGGATATGCAAAGGGAAACAACCATAGAAGGATATTTTTTTTTAGACATCTATTCTTATCCATTTAAAAGAAATATGGACATGACACCTTCTCCACCAACAACTACATCATCCAAGTTCAATTTCTGTAAATTCTTGAAAAAGTTAAATGAGAAGTCCAAATCTTAGTCCTTGAACACAAAGGCTATTGAACAATCTTTCCATGTCATGCATCTATCCTCATCTCCTATAAGGAAAAATAAATCTCAAGATTATTTCACCCAAGTTAATGATTCCATCCAACCACCTTCTTCTATCATATCTTCTATATCCAATGATTCGTGTCAATCTCTCAATCCAAACCTTGCTGCCATAGACTCCTCTACACCTCAATATCAAAACATTCTTTCCACTTCATCTGATGATACCAAAATTCCACAAGTTCTTCCAATATTAGACCAAGACCCCATCTCTCAAGAATTCTATGACGATCCACTCCTTTCACTTTTCATCCAAAATAATTCCCTTCCATCTCAAGAGAAAAGTATCCTTCCAAGTCCTCCTTCCACCCCATCTGATTAATCCATACCATCTCAAGATTCCATTACATCCCAAGAGCATGATAATTCTTCCATCCCATCTAATGATGTCCTATCACCCGATGATCAAGATATTCTTTCTAAAAAATCTCATGATTCCCTTCCTCATCAAGATCAAGATATGCTTCCATCCTAGGATATCCTTTCATTTCATGAGGATGTTCATCCTTCTCAAGATCAATATATGCCTTTCATACCAGTTCATGATGATTCTATACCTAATAAAGAGCAAGTTACTCCATCTTCTACACCTCATACTCCTTTTCCAAGTCAAGATCAAAGTACCCTATCATCCCCATGTCAAGATCCTATCACACATATTCAAGCTATTCATGAACCACACACCTACAAATTGGGATCCTCCACCTTTATCCGATCTGGTTTACTTCTAACACCTATCCTTTCATCCATATCATATCCTCCCAAAAATGGACTCACATCTTGTTTCACAAACAACACATATCCCATTGGTAAAAAAATGTGTCAAAGTATGAACTACAAAGGAAAAGGATTAGGCCTTCATAAACAAGGTATCTTGGAACCCCTTTCTCTCCAAGAAAATCCATATTATCATGGCCTTGGTTATACACCTAAGTGTCCTAGTCCATAAAACCTACCATCTATCCTAGTTCCTCATCCTAATCCACCAAATGTTCCATCTATCTTAGGTACTCATCCTAGTCCATCAAACCTTCCCTCTATCCTAGGTCCATATCTTATTCCTCAAGAACAATAAAGGCACACATCCTTGATTCCCTTTCAAAATTCTACCTACACTCACTCATCCATAATACCTCCATACCATTCATCTCAATCCACCCCTCCCATTGCTCTTGGAAGCAATTTGGGTGCCAAATGTCAAAATCTTCCATATCAAAATCCACATTTGTCAAAGGATCAACATGTCTTCTCGAAGAGGCATGCAAAAATAAAAGAAAATTTGATCCAAAATCAAAGGAAAAATAAAAAATTCCACAAAGGCCCATCAAAGAAAAAATAAAAATTTCCAAGACCACAAATGTCCATAAAGAAAAAAGAAACATCTCAAAGGCCACAAATTCCCACAAAGGAAAAATCAAAGTCAAAATTCATGTGGATTCCTAAAAGTCTCATAGAAGGAATAAAATCTAAATTGGCATCCAAATTTGCTAATCCAAAGCTTCCTCCACTCTTCCATCTAAAAACCTCTTACCTTCAAAATCCATTTTTCCTCCATCATTGCACCACCCTTCAAGGTGTGTGCTAAATTTGACCTTGCAATACTTTCCATTTATCCATCAACAAGCCTTTCCACCTCCTATCCATTACCAAAAATTCATCCCCCATTATTCTCCTTTAATCCAAACCTTTGGATAAGTCCTTGGTTCTTCCATCATACCTTTAATAAGCCAACATTTATGAGTCTAATTCCCATGGAAATGGTTTATTAAAGGGATATTTGGTCGTGAAATTTCATGCTTACGTCCTTCCTTCATCTTCCTATCATCCATATTCTATTTTCCATATTCCTTTTGCACTCTACACTTGGGGGGGAAGTTCCATCTATCTTATCATTCCTTACATTTCCACCTTTGATCTTGACAAGGTTAAGGATCTTCTTGAATATCGTATATCTTATCCTATACGCTTTATCCATATCTTCTGTCCTATTGTTTCATCTTATCCATATTCCATCATTCTTTCTAGATACACTTGCTTCTCATCCTTGGTCTTGATGAGGAATAGGGGAAAAATACTTGGGTCTTGTGTCTGTATCTTATCTAGTTTACCTTGATTATCCCATTCATTATCATTATCCTCACTTTCTTCCATTCCATATCTCCTAGCTTATCAAAATCCATGTCATCAAGTCCATTTGCAACCTTGAATCTTATCATGCAAATCATATTTGAGCCTAGCTATAAAACATTATCCAATCCTCATATCTTTTGTCAATCAATCATCAACAATCATCAATCTTATCATCATCATTCCTTATGGAATCAATCATTCCTGGTAGCCTAATCAATCAATCATTATCATCTTTTGACAAGAGATATGTTGCTTGTGTGACATGTTTTGTAGTGAATCTTTTAGTTTGATCTATCATTTATCCATGGTTTCATTACCTCTTTTTTGGGGAATCTTGTTCCTTCAAACCGGTCATATCATATCATTTCATTGGAAAAAGGTCCTGAAAAAATATCACTCCATCTTAAATATCCTAAGAAAAATAAAAAAAAAGATTAAAAAAATCATAAAATTTAAAAAGGTGCAATAAAAACAAGTAGTGAAACTTGGCAATAGGCACTATTTGTGATAGATTAGCTTTTCCATCTATTTGAGCATGTCGACGTTCAATTTTTCCATCTACTTTAGCCATCCATCTGCCTATCCTTTGCAAATCATCATGTACATATCCTGGCATTGTAGTCATGTCTCACCATAGACTGGGGGAAAAATCCTGAACTCACTAGGAGCAACAAACTTTTAGCTCAAACCAATATACAAAAAATAGGAAGACAAACACAACAAAAACAATGATTAAAATGCAACCCAACATTGAACATCAATCACCATAGGAAATACATCAAATATCCATATTATATCAAAATCCAAAAATAGGTCAAAAAGTCAAAAACATAGTCATCTTGTTGAACTATGTTGTCTCTCAATTTAAACGTAGGCAAGGCTAATCTTTGATCAACCCATGAGACAACCCATGTCAAATTACTTTAGTGAGCCCTTGTAATTAGTTGTTGTCTCTCGTTTGTTCATATCTTGGTCCTATAAATTGGTTGAGTCAGTCAAACTATGTGGTCTCTATGTGTATAACGTAGGCAAGGCTAATATTTGATCATCCCTTGAGGCCCCTAGGATAGGTCTTTAGGTTAGGTTATTGGTCAAAATCTCAGAAAACACCTAAAAATGGAAAATTGAAAAATACCAAAAACATCAGACAATTGAAAGGATGATGCTCTTCTCAATCATGGGTTTATCATGTTAAACAAAAATGTTCAATTGTTGTACTTTGATTTTTGTTATCATATCTCTAGAGCCCCTCAATGATGTATCAAACTAGAGGAGCTAGGAAGGAGTATGATTTTTCTTTGTCTATTGTCTGTGAATTGATCATTATTACTATGCAAATTATCTCGAGACGTGTGCTACAAAGTATCATTGATGACATTCTGAATTTGCAAAGGAAAAGGTTTAACTCTTGTTTGTTTACGCAAGCAATACTCAGGTCATCTCGATTTAATCACACTTATATGCTTGTGTTAACTTGCACTATCAAACATCATGGACTAAAATATACCATTGATGCTTGTACTCACTTTCAACATTTTAAAGGCCCAATGATGATAAAAAGCATGAAAAATTGGTTGATACGAATGAAAACTTTTTCATACGATATTTGCATGTTTAGATTAGATTGCATCCATGCTAGTTTGTATTTGTATTTATGGCATTTCCAAGCTGCAATAATGATGTTATCTCCCTTATCAATGAATTGAGTACACTTTACATTAAACAAAAACACATCATACTGTTGCATATCAATTGCATCATCATTCAAATATATTAGAAAATGTTACAATATCATACATCCATCAATGCATCATATCATAATATTTGCATCAAAAAAAAAAAAAATGACATCCATCGCATCTCATTTGCATAATCAAAAATCATTTCATATAGTGACATTAGGGAAGTGGTTCACTAAGCCTAAATGAGTGGGTCTCTTCATATTTCCAAAAGAATTGGGGAAAATGTCAGTTTTTTTGAAGCTTAAATTAATCAATGAACAATTGACGATAACCTTCCCACAACTCTTGGAAGTTGGATAGATTCACTCATTTAAGATTAAAACCCTAGAACATAATCATTTGCATCACATAATCATAATTCATAAATAAAAAACATCACACATCACTTGCATCACATCCATACATAATCAATATGCACATCACATTTCATTACATTTCATCATTGCATAATCAAATTCATTTCACATAGCATAAAACATCATTTGCATAATTCCATAAAACATATAGAATCATCCATCATTGCAATATCATATCATATCATCATTTCATCCATCATTCAATCATTTCATTTAATATTCATCAATTGATTGCATCATTTATTTGCATTAGAAGGGAACAAAAACATAAAAAGCATCACATTTCATTAACATCATAGGATCCATCACACACATCACATAGACATAAATCCATAAAACAACCTAGAATCATAACACATCAGTTGCATCATCATTTGCATCCATAGCATATCATAACATTAGAATCATTATTACAACATGGAAATTAAATGCGTCATAGACATCTATCATCATCATAATTATTGTTGCATATCATATAACCTCAAAAATCATAATGTCAAAGTGTACAAGGGTATCCAAAAAGTATGATGAGATACATCAATATAAAAAATGGCATTGTATCGTAAAGTCTGACATCATCAATGTCCCAACAATGTATACATCAAAATATGCTATGTCGAGCTCCTCCCAGACAGTGCTTGCATCATGGAACCAATACCTCCACTCAATGGACCTGCACTAGGATATCTCCTATCTCTAGATAATGGTTGAGTAACACCCATGCTAACAGTTTGAGATCAGGATCTACCAGATCAAGATGGTACAAAGATCTCTCATCACTTAGAAGGAACCAACTCATGGTATTTACCCCAATAAAACTAAAAATCTTGAGCAATGTGTTGAATCTTCTAAGGAACTATGCTTTACCCATGGATGCTGCAACCTATTGTAATCTCTTGGTAATGCCCTCGACCTGCTCTGCTCGATGTCTAAAGGAATCCATCTCTATAGTAAGTATGACAACTTGTGCCTATACCTATTGTATTTGCTACCTATTTTCATCTCTATCAGTTTTCAATGTGTGAACCTATGCTTGAGCCTACACTAACTGACCCTAAAGAGTCTGAACCTATACTTTTACTTGTATCTACTACCTATCTACATCTCTCTCAGCCATCATTGTATCAAAATTTTTCTGAGCCTGCACTAACTCACCCTACAAAGTCTGAACCTATTCCTATAATGCCTCTATTTGCACCTACTACTAATGAGAAGGGACTCCAATCTAAATCCTAGGAATCACTGACTAAGGTATGGTAATACTCCTATGTCTAGGGACTACAAAATCTAGAAAGGGACTGCCAACTGCACTTGATGGCCCTACACTTGAACCACCACCACCATCATCGTCACCCCCACCACAACCAACATCAACATCCTTGTCATCCCCTCCATCCCAAATATCATTATTTACCTCCTCTCCATCCACCCTCTGTCTTAGTACCCTATCATCATCATCAACTAGTGGAATAGGATCATTAGGACTAGATAACCTTAGAAACAGATGTGTGTAGAAATACTCAGAATAGTCCTCTATCATCCCTACACTTTTCACCTGTGAAACATAATCCCATACACATGGTGCCAATGTATAATACTCGGTACAAGCAACATCATAAGATACACAAGGGCCCCACTCTATTGCATCTTGTTGTCGATGTGCATAATGGGATACACCCAAGGGCATCACCTGAACTCGTCCAAACTGTTGAAAAACCCATAGATACAAATATATCTCAAGAATAAAACATGTCTAACCAATCAAGTATCACGATAATAGCATGTATGACATCTCCACTTGATCCTCTGGCTACATCTCACAATCCAAGTACAGGCGCCATGTCACAATCTCTAGGTCATCTAGGGCACATCTCCAATAAGCTAATTTTCCTAGCTTATGTTGAACATGTAGACCACTGTAACTAAACACATAGGGTCTACTTGTTGGTCCCTGTCTATCTCCCAATGGTCGAGTGATTGCAATATTCTCCCATGCCCATGTCTGCAATAACGTAATCCTAGAAGAGAGGCTCATCACCCCACAATAAACAACCTAGCACAAATCATGATACAAATGGGCTAACATACATGAACCCCATGCATATCTAGTCCCCTCCAATGTCATACACTCCAATACTATACCCAAACCCACTGAAAATCCATTTGACCTATGGTCAAGACAAAGGAATCCTCCAACAAATCCGGAAAGAACACATGGTAGAGGATCATATCTATTGACCATGTCCTACCAGGGGACCGAATGACCTGAAACATGATCATCTCAAAAAATCCTACACAAGGCATTGGTCCTGCCCTGCTCTACTTTGTCATACACAACTATCTTTCCCATCACTAGAATCCACAAAATATGATAAAAATCCTCTAGAGTAACTGCCATCTACCTGATAGCTAGATGAAAGGTATTGTAGTCACTATGCCACCTTTGTCCTAGAGTAGTCACCAAACCACTATTAATCCTATACTGGGGTATGTCTAACAAGGATGTCAACCCAAAATGGGTAATAATATCCAAATATTTCAGAGTTAAATAACGCACCATCCCCCACATCTTCAGGAAACCTTCCTGAGATTGGAGCACATCAAAGTCCGCCCAATCATATTAGGGAAAATAAATCAACATCACATCAATCAATCTATCAAATTTTTCCCTAACACAATTTTCAATCATGTTCATCAGTCAATCAAATCATGTTAAATCAAGATCATTAGCCAAACAAATCATGTTCAATCAAGCTAATCAGTTAATCAAATTAGGATCAATCGAGACCACCAAATCAATCAATCAAAATGATACATCATCAATTGGTCCTATCATCGATCCTCACCTATCATGAGGTCAAAACATCAGAAATCCTATCATCGATCCTTACCTATCATGAGGTCGATCAAGCACCAATCCTATCATGAAGTTGAAACATCATCAAGTTATCCTATCATCGATCCTTGCCTATCACAAGGTTGATCAAGCATCACTCCTATCATCGATCCTCACCTTTCATGAGGTCAAAACATAATCAAGTTATGCTATCATCAATCCTCGCCTATCATGAGGTTGAAACATCATCAAGTTATCCTATCATCAATCCTTGCCTATCATGAGGTCGATTAAGCATCAATCCTATCATGAGGTCAAAACATCATCAAGTTATCCTATCATTGATCCTCACCTATCATGAGGCCAATCAAGCATTAGTTCTATCATTGATCCTCGCCTATCATGAGGTCAATCAAGCATCAGTCCTACCATTGATCCTCACCTATCATGAGGTCGATACATCATCAATCCTATGATCAATCCTCACCTATCATGAGGTCAAAACATCATCAAGACACCCTATCATGAGATCAAATCATCAACTATATTATCAAACATCAAATCACGCAATCAGACTGAGATCAATCAAAAGCATTGTTGAATGGAACAATGCAGTGACTAACATGCTTCTTGAACATCATATAGGTCCCAATGAACATCAACAAGGCAATTTTTTGACATAATCAGGAGGACTTTCATCAATCAAACATCATTGGAAAAGCAAAACAACAGGGAAAATCATCAGGAATCACTTAGGGACAAAAACTATAAGCTTGCAAAAGACACCATTTGGGACCCCAAAGGCCCCATCTCAGGGAAACAAGGGTCAAAACATGAAGTTAAGCTTACAAAAGGTGCCATTTGGGACCCCAAAGGCACCAAAATAGAATCAAAATGCACCATTTCACAAAAAAAAGGCACCAAAACACAAGAAAAAGGTGCCAAAATAGAAGCAAGAGGCTCCAAAACTCCCAGAAACTCCCAAAAATGAATTGAAAACAACAAAAATCACCCCCAAAAGTGTAAAAATGACTTCAAATGGCCTACAATACCTATATAGCAAGTTCAAAACATCGATAAAAGGTAGGAGAATGACTAAAGGAGGTTTCTCATAATGCATACCATAGGTGCAACTGTAGCAGGGTGATTGTGGCGGCGAAGATGCTTGAGACAAATCCTATGAGAAGGGATCTCCATCTTCCTTTAGCTCTCCACTCTCCAAATTCTCCAAACTCACAATGGGAAAATGAATTCACTTTTCCCACTTTTTACCTTTTGAAAGGACAATGGAGGGAATTATGGCGGGATTTATTATAAAAAATGGGATTTAACTAATCAAAATTGTTCAAAGAGAGAGTGTAGAATCAAATTTTGAGAGATAAATCATATCTGACATCAAAGCATCAATAGTTTAATGTTGAATCACCATCACATCATTGCAACATCATCATCACATCATTAAAAAACCATCCAATCATCGACAAAACATAAAAAATTCCACATTTTAGCAATTTATCTCTTGAGGGGGCATATATCCTATAGTACCTGAAAATTAATGTCTGGAGCATCATCTGGGACATTGAAAACTTTTATGAGCATTGCTATCAAATTTTTCTTTGAAGCAATGTGTAAACACATTACTTCAAAGAGGGGCAAAATGTATACACCTAAAAATGATCATCACCTTTAATTAATTAAATACTAGCTATTTGATTAATATTCCAACTACATATAAATAAATGCTCAATTTATTTATATTGTTCATTTTTCTAAATTCTTCAAATCTAAAAAAAATTCTTCTAAATTAATTAAATGAATAATGTTCCCTAAACTTTTTTTATTTAATTAATCTGACACTAAATCCAATTAGGAATTAGAACACATTTCTACAACTTTTTGTGCCACCTCACCAAGGTCACGCATGAAAATAAATAACTCTAATTTTTAAATGGAATTATCCTCCACCAATTTCAAAAAGCACATGGCTCATTTCCTCCCACACTTCCACTAATTTTGGAGCACATGACTTATTATTCCCACACTTCCACCCACTTTTGGAGCACATGATTTATTCTTCCCACACTTCCACCAATTTTGGAAGCACATGGTCTTCTCTTCACACACTTGAATCTTCCATCCAAATGGCATGTTACCCATTGGTCAAGAGATTATTACACACACATGACATGTTGTCTTTGCTCAAGGGGACAACATCCTAGTTCTCTTCATCTTCACCATCCATTTTTCTTATTTGATATGGACCATTGATTATTGCCACCTCACCATATTATGCTTGGAAAATGCTATAAATACAACTCTTGGGCCTTGTATTTTTCATCCACATTTGAAGTAGATTTATCATGTAGGTTCATCATTGGAGCTTGGAGCATTCTTGGAGTCTTATAGATAGTTTGTATATCATGTTTTACATCATGTTTAGATCTTAGATTAATATATTGCATCATAGTTGCATTTTATCATCCATCTTGCATCATAGTTGCATTTTAGATTAGTTCATTTTAAGTTTGCATTTGAGCATATGTAGAATCATGCATAGATCATTCTAGCTTAATACCAAGTATCCACCTCCACTTGTTCATTTATCCTCACCATCATCCTCCACTCATCCTAACATCCATCATCATTGTTTGCATATAGTTTCATGTAGGCATTAGATTGGCTTGCATGTTGAATACTAGTATCATTTCTTAAGTGTCATTCTAATAGCCTTTGTGCACATAAATTTGAGGGCCAAAAAGGTTAAAAAGAATCATTTAAGAATAGAGGACAATGAGACATTATTGGAAGATTTATCTTTATTGCAACTTAGAATAGTTTACTTTTCTTTGAATCTTTCAATATAAATCATTTCATTAAGATTTGTGTTGATACTAACTTTGCACATTTCACATAGACACATCATGCACCTATAGCTGCTAAACCATAAGGAATTTGAAGATGATGTAAAATAGTTATTTGTGATTTTTTTTTGTAGATTCTAAATATATAAATATATATATTTGAATCAGATTGCATTTCTTTTTCTGTCTCCTTTGAAAACTAGTTTTTAGCAGTAAACACCATTTTTCAAGAGTGATGCTCACAGTAAAAGAATAAATTTTTTCTATGAAGGTTAATTTTTTTTTTTAATTTAGTTTTGTAACTACGATATCTAGCATGCTCATTTGGTTTCATAGTGTTTTATTGAATATTTTTTTCTTAATCAAGATTTAAAGTAAAACTAATTATAATTTAGACATATGCGGACCATAAATAACATAAATTTTCTTGTATGTATCGAAATTCAATTTTTTTTATTGGATCAAGGACATCAATACCTAGCCAAAACATATTTTTTAGAATTTTTTTTTGATAATCTACAATTTTTCGACATGTGTAGAACCAAGAGCTTAATTTTCAATGAAAAACCTACATTCACAAGAAATAAAAAATAAATATAATAATCAAATTAAATATATTTAAAATGATACTTTTTCAAAAGCTTATAATGAGGATTGTATGCTTACAAATAATAAATTTTAAATGAATTCATTTGATGACCCAAAAGGTAAATCAAAAGTGGTTTTTTATCAGCATTTTGATAGGTGTAAAGGAAACTCTGTTATAGGTATGGTTTAAAACTAGTGAGGTTCTATCCAAGTGGGTTTGATCTAAGGTGGTTTGATCAAACCATCTTCAATTACAATCCTTTAAATGAAAATTTTCAAGGCTTAAATCATTATATTTTCAATGACTTTTGTATTTGTTCCTTCAAACCCTTATATTGTCGTTTAAACTCTTCAATTCAATTTAGGTCATTATTTTAATCACCCCCATAAGATTTAATTTGTTTTAAATCGCAACCACATAATTTGAGGTTTCAATCACTTTTTAAAACAATTAAAAAATATTGACCAAAAATCACATGTTGATTCACAACGAAGATGTGAAATCAACCAACAAACATATACCACATGTCACAATCTTATTCACCCTCAAATACCTTGCCATAAGTCTTTTATTGATTCATCCATGCCACATGTCATAATCTTGTTGTCCCACAGTTCTTTCATCATCGTGAATTTTTCCCTTTCATGGAATCCAGGCCAATTTAGATTTCTCAAAGCCTTGTCCTTCTTTCATCATTGTGAATTTTCCTTTTTTATATAATTCAAGCGAGGATTCATAGAAAACACTATTTCATTTTTTCATGAATTCCTTGATCTCATGGATTACTCAAAGTCACCACTTTTTCGCTAATTCCCTGCTCACGTGGATTACTCGAAAACATCATCACTTCACTTTTTGCAAAATTCTTTCTCATGCAATTTTTTTGAAATTTCTATTTTCATGAATTTGTTGCTCAAGTAGATTACTTGAAATTCCCATTTTCATAAATACCTTGCACATGTGGATTTCTCAAAATCAATGTTCTTCTTTTGGTTGTTGGGGATCAGGGATCCCTCATTCTTCATGCCAAATTGACAAACATGCCTTCAAACTATCAAGAGTGAACGATACATTGGATTATCAGGTGTCAGCTTTCACACATCCTTCATACACCATACTCCATACTTGCCATTTGGTAAGGCACAATCCATACCTCTAACTTGTGATACTCGATAAAGTCCTTTGCAAGTGTTGTTAGTCATAACCCTATTGAATTTTAGGCTTTCCTCCTTCACCATACTTCATAACCTGTCAAGGCCTTAACTTAAACTTGAGATGCTCCAAACCTCTTTGAGGTTTGGAGAACTTCCATACCCATTCCTTCAAACAAAGAGATAAGATGTATATGTGAAGTACAAAGTCTGAAATAAACTAGACAGTGGATTTTTCTTCATCTTTTTGAGGGACTCGGTAAGAGGTTTGTTTGAGGCCCAATACCTAAAACCTTGTAGACTTAACAAAAATTTGAATAAGCCTTTTTCAATGCATTTGGTAAGTGATAAGCCTAACAAGGGTATGTGCAAGATCATGATGGGCTAAAAAGTGCGATATGTAAGTGATATGATGGCCCATGTGGCTGATGACTTTTTTATACGCAAAATTTATGAAATGAAAAGGGTTTTTAAAGGGTATTCTTAGCTTTCCACCAATATAAATTTTACTTCTCTTTGAATTTAATAAATAATTATTATTCATTTTCTATTTAAATTACGGCTAAAGTCTTGATTGATAGGTTGATTGAAAAACATCTATAGCTTTCAAGTGGTATCACATTTTAGGAATCTGAAACATGTGTCACATTCTATATTTCACATACAATACGATTAAAAATAAATAAATGATTTTCATGAAGTTTTGACCAAGTTAAGGTGGTTAGACATATGAGTTTTTATATTTTTTAAAATTTGTAATAAAAAGTTCATAATTAATTATTTACTTGGAAAAAAATTACAAAAAAATATCCATCACATCGGGACATGAGTCCTCTACTTATATCTAAAATATTATAAAAGAATATTATCATTATATTGTGGTTCTAGGGTGGTCAGACATACACCTAATTCTTATTTTTTCCCTAAAATTTAAGTACTACTGCATTGAAATTTCAAATTTTCACCAAATAGATTGGTTTTTTTTTTAAACAAACCTAGTAGTTTAGAAACTACAATCAAATTGCCATAGATTTTATTCTTACATATTTTTGAAATAATATAGATAACTTATTGAATTTTTTACGTTGAGTTACCTAACTCTGAGTTTTCTAAATTTTTTGCCACTTAAGGGCCTATTTTTTCCATGATGATCCTGCACATACCTACAACCAATGCTCGATTCTCTTCAAAGATTCTATGTGATTTTTAAGGTATTTGATAAGTGATAAGCCTAAACCCCAAAATATGAAACCTACAAACTTAACACAAATTTTTCTATCTTTTAAACCAGATATTCTTTTGACTTCAATCAAGTACATTGCTACAGTATCTTGAATACTTGCACAAAAACATTAAAAAACCTTCCTGAGTTAGTCTATTAACATCAACCAACACCACATGCTTCTGAAATTAGATCCATTTTTCTCACAATTTCCTCTAAGCTATATGTCATTCAGGCACACAACTAATTACACATTTGATCTATCATCATGCCAAAATCTCCATTGCATAACTAATACCATCTTTCCTCTAATACACCTTTGACATCAATGAAACTTTTACATTACATCAATGACACTTTTCTATTAATTCCAACATTCTCCTTCATAGGATCAGCTCCGTCTCACTTTTGATCCCTCTTTTGACATCAATGACAACTATATGCCAACAATCTGCCCCTTTGTCATTGACAACAACACTAAATACTCAAACTTCCAATGCTTTGATACCAATTGTGGATAACATTTGAGCTCAATTCTCCTTTTCTCATCCTTATGATCATTTTCATACTTTTCTCCCATGCTCCTACTTTGAGAATTTGCAAACTTTTCTTCCCCTTTGACATAAATGGCAAAGGGGCACACTCCAAAACATCTTGCTATAGCCTCTACTTCTTCTCAACAATGGAAAAGAGACTTTTATCCCCCTTTTATTGAAACCAATTGATATCATTTTTTTCTTTCCTTCTCTAACCTTAATGACAAACCAAATGCTCCAACTGTCTTGTAGAAATTACCACTA
Source organism: Sequoia sempervirens (assembly GCA_007258455.2). Taxonomy (NCBI): domain Eukaryota; kingdom Viridiplantae; phylum Streptophyta; class Pinopsida; order Cupressales; family Cupressaceae; genus Sequoia; species Sequoia sempervirens. Next base: position 345,010,355 of record VDFB02000008.1, read on the forward strand.
TCTGGTGCCAGTTGAAGTGCCATTCATACTCTAAACCATCTATGTCTATTACCAATTATAGGTATTCTACTTCATGCTTTGTACCAATTAGATCTGATATCAATTGTAAAATTCTCTACTTTTGCTCTATACCAATTGAACCATATTCCTAACACCAATTGTTCATATCATGCCATGATACCAAGTGTGTAGACTATCTACTTCAACTACCTTCTTTATGGCCTATAGCAATAAACATTCTAAACTTCACTGTACCAAGTATTATAGTAATTTTCTACCAAAAACATCTCCCCCTTAGACCTTTCTCCATTCTCTTCTCAACATACCTGAGCATTTGCTTTAATTCGGGTTTTATACCATCCAAATTGTTCTCTACCAATTCACAATTGTCTGATACCACTCAGAACCACATTTTATTTTCTTAGTAGAGTACTTGAACAACTACCTTCTTCTTCAACTATAAATATTCTTCCCCTTTGACAAGCATTACCCGAAATTCCTTGCTTAGGTAGATTACCCAAAAAATCCATTTTTTACGAATTCCTTGCACATATGGATTTCCCAAAATCACTATTCTTCTATTGGCTATCGGGGATTGGGGATCCCTAGTTTTTCATGCCAAACTGATAAACATGCCTTCAAACTACAAAGACCAAATTATACATTGGATTTTTGGGTGTTGTATTTCACACATCCTTCATACACCATACTCCATTCTTGCCATTAGATAAGGCACAAGCCATACATACGACTTGTTATTCCTGATAAAGTCCTTTACAAGTATTGTTAGTCATAACCCTGTCAGCTTTTGGGATTTCATCCTTCACCATACTTCATAAGCTATGAAGGCCTTAGCTTCCACTCGAGATGTTTGAAACCTCTTTGGGTTCGAAGAACTTCCATACCCATTCCTTTAAACACAAAGGTAAGATGTATACATGAAGTCTAAAGTTTGAAATACACTAGACTTAGTGGATTTTTCTTCATCTTTCTGAGGGACTTAGTAAGAGGTATGTCTAAGTCTCAAGACCTAAAACCTTCTAGACTTAAAGAAAATTTGACTAAGTCTTTTTGAATGCATTTGGTAAGGAATAAGCCCGATGACTGATTCCCAATTCTCGTCAAAGCTTATAAGTGATTTTCAAGGTATTTGATAAGCGATAAGCCTGAAGCCTAAACTATGAAACCTACAAACTTAGCACAAATTTGACTAAGTCATTTACACCAGATCTTCTTTTGACTTCAATCAGGTACATTGTTGCAATATCTTCAACATTTGCACAACATCAAACAACCTTCCCAAGTCTATCTATTGACATCAACCAACACTTTATGCTTCTAGAACCAGGTCCACTACTCTCACAACATCCTCTGAGCTCTATGTCATTTAGGCACACCACTGAGCACACATCTGATCTATCATCATGTCAATATCTCCCTTGCATGATTAATTCCATCTTGCATCTAATACACCTTTGACATCAATGAAAATTTTACATTACATCAATGAAACTTTTACATTAATTCCAACATTCTCCAAGGTTTATAGGATTAGCTCCATCTCACTTCTAATCCCTCTTTTGAAATCAATGACAAAGTTATATGCCAACAATAATCTACAGCATTGATCAAATTTTATGCCTTAAATATCTTCAACATGCCATCATCGACCATATCTCTTATGAAATTATATTGTACATAAATATTCTTGTTCTTGGAATGATATTTAGGGTTGTTAGCTAGATAGATCACAATTTGAATGTTAGAGTAAACTATGATTGCACCTTATTTTATTATGATATTGAACATAGTCTCTTAAGCTAAATGACTTATTTACACGTGTGAGTAGTCATTCTATAATTAGCTTCAACAGTGGAAATAGAAAATAAAATAGGTCACTTACTCATCTAACTAATTGAACCACCAAATAAAGTAAACACATAAGCACTAGTGGATTGTGTACTATCAATATCATCTATCTAGTCTAAATCTGCATAACTATGGATGTCAATGGAATGTCCATTTCCTATAAAATTACTATGATAAGACAAGAAATACTCTAAGGTACCCCATAAATATGTGAAGTTTTTAACTACATCCCAATGAACTCCAATTGCTTGGGCAATGTCCGGTCTTGTGTAAATCATAACATACATCAAAATTAAAACTACACTCTAGTAAGGAACTCTACCCATTTCTTCAATCTCTAATGGAGATGTTGGACAATGTGAATAAATTTTTTTTGTTCCAACCATAAGGGGAATAAAAAATGGTCTACAATATTTCAAGTTAAGCCTTTGTAAAAATAAATTGACATACTCTAGCAAAGCCATAATTTTTTTCACTCTATTTATTTCTATTTTCATACCAAGAATATTTTTAGTTGCACCAAGATTTTTCATTTTAAATTTAGATGCAACTTGATAATTTAGTTCTAAATTATTTATTTCCCTTTACCAATAAATAATATACATCAACGTATAATGAAGTTACTAGGAGATGATCACTATCATATTTATAATAAAAATATTGATATTATTTAGAATGCTCAAATCCTAAACTCAACACATATGTATAAAAGATTTGGTACCACATCTTGGTAATCTATTTGAGGTCATACAAATATTTCTTCAATTTACAAACTAAATTACTTTTACCTTTCACCATGTAGTGTTTTTGATATGTCATATAAATATCCTCTTCCAAATCACCATATGAAGATTTTTTTTTTCACATCCATTATCTCAACCTCTAGATCATAAGAAACAACTATATAAATAAATGATCTAATAAATTTCATTTTTATAGAAGAAAATATCTCACTCCAATCAACACCCTCAATCTACGAGTAACCTTTTTCTAGAACAAACTATTCTTTGTGTTTCTCAATACCTCCATTTAAACCAATCCTTTTATTGAACATCTATTTGCTACTATTTTTTTTTTTCCTTTAGGAAATGATACTAAATCCCATACATGTATCATTATTTTTTAAATCTTTTATTTCTTCATTCATAGCAATCTTCTAGGATTTTGTATCATACATACATGTAATGCCTCTTTTTTAGATCTATGTTCATCCATGTTAGTATTCAAAGAAAAATGCATCTCTATTCATCTAGTGAATACATTTCAAGTGGTTGTATATCCCTTCTAGGCCTTTAAACAAATAGAGTTGGAGGTTCTTCCTCCCCTTCTAAAGATTTAGAGCTAGAAGAGCTCTCTTCAACTTCTTGTTTATCTAGGGGAATTGATTTAACATTTTGAAGCATAGAAGGAAGTTGAATCACATATTTCTTCACTTTATTCTAGATACAATTTATTATAATAAAGATTAGTTTATTTAAAAAACACACTTCTAATATGCTATCTTTTATACAATAGGACTGTTGGTGTGAGTAAATGTCTTATACCTAGTTAATTTCCTTACTAGGTAATTAGGAGACATAGTCACGTGTTAAGTTTACATAGGTCATAAGATTCCTTCTAGAAGTCATGGTTGTCATATCTAGAACTTATCTTATCCTAGGTTGTTATGACTTAGTTGTCTCATGTGATAGGATTAAGAAACTTGTCATGATCTTGTATAATCCTATACACCACCTTGGTTTTATAAGAAAGGCATCATATAGACATTGCCATATTCATTGTGCTTGCTATTTTGGCATTCTTACATTCTTAATCATGTAGCATGATATTTTTTCCATCTTCCTTGTGGAAGTTATTTTGTCTTACAATTGATCTCGAAGTGTTAAGGAGTTCACCATAAACTCCTACATGGTATCAGAGCTTCAATGTTGTAGACTTCTTCCTAGATCTGAGGGACCAATCATGTCATGAAATATTTATTGGGCATGAGTTGGGATTTTGAGAATATCACCATTGAATTTAGGGAGTCAGAGAAAGTCATATTTGGCTTAAATCATTTTTTTAAAATCTAACATATTGTTTCATATCTACAAGGGTATGAAGAAGGGTTTCAATTGCTAGATCTAGAGGGTAGCTGATATTTTGTAGTAGTTTGGGTGAAAATCGACCTCACCATTGCATTTCAAAGGCCCAAGAGCCTAAGGATCCACTACCAAATCATCAATTTTTGACACTTTTAGTTAGAGGTTCAGGAAATTTTTTTTAGGACATATGACCATAAAAATCTATATCAATCTGTAGATGCTTGTATAGCCATACAATACCGTTGAAGGTATATGCAGTTGATTGGTTATCTATAGAATATTCTTAGTATTTTTGTATTGGGTTACATTATAGTCTGTGTAATCAATTTTCTATGACCCATCAATTTTTGGTCATACTTGGTTGCTAGGTTTTTTATTGCATGGTACCATATTAATTATTTGGAAGTTTTTTTATTGCACGGTATTGTTGTTGTTTCATGTCACCTTTTGATGACACATCATTGATAACTAATATGAGAGATTCCCCATGGGATATCTTACATGTTATTCTCCTTGAGTTTTCCTAAATATTGCTAAGACCAAGAATTTTGGGTTTTGAGGCTCTCTTACTTGCTTACCTTACATTGCATGCCTTCTTTTCTGCATTGCTCCATTCCTTTTCCCTTTTCTTCTAATTTTTTGGGTGTTAGCCTTTGCCCTTAACCTTTACCATTTACCAATTCCTCTCCTCCTCCTCTTTCACCTTTCTTCCTATGGCCATCCCTCTTTCCTCTTCCATCCTTGCACCTTCTTCTACCAGCCTTCGACCTTCACCCTTTTCCCTTTCATCTTACTTCAGGTAAGAGGTATGGCTGACCTCCAACCTCTAAGGGTCCAAGGTACGACCTTTGAAAGTTACTTTTAGCTTTCAGTCTTCCCCTTCTCCCTTTCCCTGAAGGTTTTTTCTCAAAAAAATTTCCATGTCTAATGTTTTAGGCTTCAGGGGTATGGCTTCCTACTTACTTTCAACTTTCATAGGTAAGACCTCCTCTTGACCTTCAAAATTTGACATCCTAAGGTCTGAACCCCAACATTTGATCTCTATTCATGCTTTATTATCTCCTTCTTCCTGACATCAGGTAAGTGGTAAGCTTGATGTACGATGCTTGATCGCCTAATGCTCGACATTTGAAAATTCATTTTAGAGGCTTTAGACCATTTTTTCATGCTTGTATAGGTCTCCTTTTGGGCCTGATGTCTCGACCTTACGATGAATTTTTGGCTTTTTTTTCTAGGTGACAAATTTAATGTGCAACCACTCCATAGTGACTAGATCTAATTTTCTAGGCTTCAAGAATAACTTTAATTCTTTCTCTGACTACTTTATTTTTTAATGACTTCTTGGTAGATCTATTCCTAGGTCACGATTTTCACGGATGGGTCAATTTTGCATGCCATAGGCTTCATTGCTAACCTTGATTAGGGTTAGGGTTGAGTTTTGTGTTTCTCAGTTATGCCTGATCAATAAAGGAAAAAAAATATTCATTTTTAGGGTTCTTCTTCCTTTGGCTCCTCTGGGGTTTTTCTTTTGCAGACTTGCATTTTGAATCTTTTCCATTGTAAAGATTGAACTTTTTCCTAAACATTAATGGAATCATTCAATTTTTCCTCTTCTCAGCTCTTTGGTTTTTTTGTAAGTCATTACCTTCATATCTAAGTTTTTATTGTATTTTCATGCATGTATGTTTGTGATTAAATGGTTTATAGTTGTTGGTTGTGAAATCCTCTTTCCTTCCATCACCTTGTCAAACCCTATCCTTCATGTATTCCTTTGAAAATTGACCAAACAAAGATTTGGTGAAAGTCCCCTTGCCCCTCTTCAATGATGTGTTGTGCAATCTTGGTCAAGAAGAAGTGAGCTTTCTATTTTGATGAATCACCTCCCTATCATTTTCATGTTTTCCTTCTCCCCTTTCTTTATGAGTTGTTAGTGGTGGGATTTCATGTGTTGGATTGGACCAACACATTACACTAGGATTGAAAAAAGAAGCCAACCTTCTTTGGAAATTTGAACTGATATGCACAAAGATCCCACACCTTGAGTTCATTTCCATTGTTCCATTGCAATGTTGAGTTGCATGCTTAGTAGGGTACAATTTCATGTGACAACAATTTCTAGCATGCTTGGTGGAATAACTTCTTGCCATTAAAGAATATGATTTTTTCTTCAATGAATCTTACCTTTCAAGGCATATCTTCAAACACCATGGAGACTCCATTCAAAATTATCTTTTCAAGTAGCCTAGTTCCATTTCATTATGTTCGAGAAGTGGTTCCTTCTTCAATGTTTCAGCCTTTGGAGGCTTTCTTTAAGCACCTAGCGACTTTGCAACTCTTTGGGGAATCTTTTTGTATGTACCCAAAATCTTTAGTTGGGAAATCCTCTACTCTTATTTTATAAATTTTGAAGTGCTTCCTATGCATTAAAATGTCACATTTTAATGGAAACCACATGTATACTCCATATCATGATAATGCTAGCCTTTTCTCTCCTAATCAGCCATATTAGGTTGATTATACGTTCCATTTCAATCCAAGGAACCTTGTTGTTGTTGATTCTCAACCTTTTCAAAATATGTACCACCCACCCCACCATGATCAGTCTTCTTGGACAACTACACATTCATACCAATATCCCCAAGAGACTCATCTTTTTAAAAATCAGCATTGTTTTTCTCCCACTCAATCTTGAAATTTTAATAATTTGAGAGCAAGTGAAATCACAAAATTTTTGCTTGATTTCAATAGATAAATTGATGAGCTTAAGAGAAAACAAGAGCTTGGCCTATAGTAGGAAGAGTGGGATAATAAATCCTATCAAGGGTAGCAAGAATTTTATTTTCCACAACATGATTAACATTTTTCCATCAAGCTCATTATGCACAACAACAAAATTTAGATGGTCAATGGAAGTATGAGCAGCAACTAGAGGCACAAAGAAGACAACAACAAGAAGAGTATACAACAAATGATGTTGTTGCTAGGGAAGAAAAAATAGACTTTCCCTTTCCTTAGCACAAGTTCCCAAGACTTAGGTAGTCCCTTGTGTGCCTAGTTTCAAACAAGCACCTCCATTTGTTCCAAAATAGCATGCTAAGGAGGAGGTAAGAAAGCATAAATTTGTAAGTTTCAAGAAACCTAGAAAGCCTCTTACAACCCCCATTATCCCTCTTGTTTCAAAACAACCTATTGTGCAAGAATTTTGCAAGAAAAAAGTTCTTAGTTTCAAGAATCCTAATTAGGCCCTTCAAACACATATACAACCTCTCATGTCATTGAGCAGATATTTTATGTTGGAGATCCTAAGTTTTGCAAACCTTTGTTCATCACAAGAACCTATCCTTGAGGATGTTGTTGCTATGGAGCCTTCATTTTATCTTAATAATGAGTGTCTTGGTTTGTTGCAAGAAAAGAATGAAGATGAAATAGTGTTGCAGCAACAAGACATTAAAAATGTAGAAAAATTTGATGCAATAGAGGAATCAGTCCTCTCATTTGATGCCCTTCCTTGTTTTGTTGAAGATAAGGAAGATAGATTAGTTATACCTACATTAGTTTAAGCCTCCAAACATCTTGGTTTGGGCTTGATGGTTGAAGACTACTCCATGGTTTTAGAGTAGCAACAATAGACATGTTTAGCCCCTGTTATAGTGGATGAATATCTACAATCTATTGAGGTCTAAAGTTATGAGGTGGACTTCTTTTGGGATGATTTAGAAGCTTTTTTTTTCAAGCTTGTATGCCAATCTTTCACCCACAAAAGAATAGCTTTATGGGAAGTAGTATAAAAATAAAGAATCACCAAAGGACATGGCAACCATTACATGCAACAAGTATGATTTTGTTGCAACTAGTTACCAAGAAAGAATTAAAATTGAGAGGCAATTTTAATAATTTAGTTCTTCAATTGAAGTTTCTTAAAAATTTGAGTTTTGTGTTAATGAAGTGTGTATCAATGCAAGTTATTTTGTAGTTATTGAGTAGCCACACATTTATTTGGAGAGTGATGCTCCCATTGCTCAGTTCGATACTATGCCCGAACTTCAAAGTTTCTCTTTTGAGGTGGATGAGGACGGTCTTTCTTATGTAAATAAAAAATTAGGTTCAACATATTTTGCATCACCATGTGATCTGGAAAATTCACCCTTTGTTTTAATTTATGCTTTGAGGAGGTCAAAAATGGTTATATTGGAATTTCCTTTTGTGAGGTGAGTCTTTTCCCCTCTATAAAAGGTTTTCTCTTGGATGTTGACTTGTCTTCAAAAAATTTCACCCCTACTGCTTTGTTCATTTGAGACACTAGTGTTAAATAAATCTAGAACTTGCATCATATGGTTCCCTTGCAATGGATTTTTTTTTTTAGTGAAGTAATCCTTCACCTTGCAAGAATTTTGTGCAGTTACATGCATGTTTTTAATAGTTTTCATTGGTTGCATTTGGATGATGTCTACAACTATAGTTTGAGGGAGATCAACTCCTTCAAAAGGTTCATCTTTGACAGAGGAAAGCTTCCATTTTTTTTTTCTATTAGTTTAGTGTATATATTGTAAATATCTTGCTTTCCATGAAGTGTGTTTGCATACCATGCACTCTCCTTAAGGGAATGTATGCTCTTAGCTTTCATGCTTTTCTCCAAGTGTAGCTACATATGTTTTGTTTTTCTCTAAAGGGGCATAGTTGTTGAAGCTTTACCCTCATTACTCCATGCTTAATGGACCGTTAAGGCCTCTAGACTCCATGATTAGCAAGAAATAATCCCACAAAATTTTCCATTAATGTTTTCATTTTATGCCACCCTTTGATGACCCATCATTGATAAATGATCTGAGAGATTCCCCATGTGACATCTTGCATGTTATTCTCCTTGAGTTTTCCTAAATTTTTCTAAGTCCAAAAATTTTGGGTTTTCAAGATGCTCTTACTTTCTTACCTTGTATTCCTTATTCTTTTCTCCATTAATCCATTTACCCTTTTCTTCTAAGTTTTTTGGGTGTCAACCTTTGGCCTTACCCGTTACCATTTACCAATTTCTCTCCTCTTCCTTTTTCACCCTTTTACCTTTGGCCTTCCGTCTTTCCTCTTGCATCCTTGCACCTTTTTCTATCATCCTTTGGCCTTCGCCCTTGCATCTTACCTCTTACCTTCAAAGGTAAGAGGTAAGGTTGACCTCTAACTTTAGATGGTCCGAGGTCCAACCTCTGAAAGTTACTTCTGGATTTTGGTCTTCCCCTTCTTCCTTTCCCCAAAGGTGTTCTTTCAAAATTTGACTAAGTGTCGAATGTTTTGGGCTTTGGGGGGATGGCTTCCTACTTACCTATGACTTTTAGAGTAAGCATTCCTCCGACCTCTGACCTTCGACGGTCTAAGGTTTGACTACATTTCCTCTCTTCATGTTCTTCTCTCCTTCCCAGTATGAGGTAAGTGGTAAGCTCGATGTTCGACGCCCAACAGCCCAATGTCCAACAATGCATTTTTGAGGCTTCAGTCCATTTTTTCATGCTTGCAAATGTCTCCTTTTGAGCCCAAAACCCTGACCTTTTGAAAGATTTTTGGCATGTTTATTTGGGTTATGACTTTAATGTGCAACCACTCCACGATGACCAAATCTGATTTCCTAGGCTTCAAGGATGACTTTAATGCTTTCTCTGACTAATCCATGCCTTTTGCAAGTGGATTTCATGGGTACCCATGCCCTTTTTTTCTGACTTCTTGGCAGATCTATGCCCTAGGTCACAATTTTCATGGATGGCTCAAGTTTGCATGCCATAGGCTTCATTGCTAACCTTGATTAGGGTTAGGGTTGAGTTTTGTGTTTCTCTATTATGCCTAATCTATAAAGGAAAATAATGTATTCATTTTTAGGGTTCTTCTTCCTCTGGCTCCTTAGGGGTTTTTCTTTTGAAAAATTTCATTTTGCATCTCTGCCATTGTAAAGATTGGATTTTTGCTTCCACATTAATGGAATCATTCAAGTTTTCCTCTTATCAACTCTTTGTTGGTTTTGTAAGTCATTACCTTCATATATGAGTGTTTATTGTATTTCCATGCATGTATGTTTGTGATTAAATGGTTTATAGTTGCTAGTTGTGAAACCCTATCCTTCATGTATGCCTCTAAAAATTTGACCAAACATAGATTTGTGAAAGTCCCCTTGCCCCTCTTCAACAATGTGTTGTGTAATCTTGGTTAGGAAGAAGCGACCTTTCTATTTTTGTGTATCACCTCCCTCTCATTTTCATGTTCTCCTTCTCCCCTTTTCCTTGTGAGCTATTAGTGGTAGAATTTCATGTGTTGGGTTGGACTAACACATTGCACTAGGATTGAAAAAGGAAACCAACCTTCTCCAAAGATTTGACCTCATATGCGCAAAGGTCCCACACCTTGAGGTCATTTCCTTTACTTCATTGGAATGCTGAGCTACATGCTAAGTAGGGTGCAATCTCATGTGACAACATGTACCGTATTTATTATTAGCATATTTAAATTAAGTTAAATTTTGTTTTAAATATCATCTCCTAACAAAATTTTATTATGTTGACCAAAGTTTATTTTTATCATCGTCCTATGGTTATGCAAAGTGTTTAGAATCATGATCATATACACCCATAGGGGGCTTATGCTTTGGGTGGCATGGCTTTGACCTACCACCCCATTGCTTGCCTGCCACCCACCCCCTGCTCTACTGGTGATTCTTTTTTTTAACTAATAGTGGAGCAACAGTCCTATGGGAAACTGTGGACCCCAAATTTTTAGCCCCTAAGGGCTTAATTTTTTCTCTAGATTAGTTTGCTAAGGTTCTCTTCTAGGCCTTTTTGTTAAGGAAGCTAAGGTAGTGGAACAATTTCCTACACTAATCTTTAGAGGAGAATAATGCAAAACTTTTACAAACCTTTAATAGTTACAAAAACTTAAATATATAAACATAAATACCATGCATATCATATCACAATGATTTACATGGGGAAAATCATTTCGCAAGAAAATCCCCACTCCAAAAGCCACCCAATATATTATTTAGAAATCACAAAGATTACAATATACTTGTAGAGTAAGCTTCTCATAGGAGTATCACCAACTAGAGATCCAAAGGAAACACAAAATCCAATCAGACTCTTAGAATACGTCACAATACACAACCGTAATATAATTCTCTCATAAAATAGGGTTGTCTACTAAGACAAGTCAAGATAATTAAATATCGGCTATCAAATCTAAGACAATGATGAATGGTCCAGATTTACAATAATAAAATATAAATATTTTTTTCCTTTCAAGGGTGCTACCCCCGACCCTCATTTAGGCACTCTTTCCCCTGACCCCTAGTCAGGGGGATGATCCCCATAGACCCCTCGTAGGGGCGAAATCCTCCTGTGCCCCCTTGATTGTTGACATACCAATAGTAAATTATGTAATTGCAAGGTTGAGACACATTTTCCCAACATTTTTTTCATTTTCTAATAACTTTTTCTCCAAATGGTGAAATTTTTGAAACAATACATTTTTAAAAAAGCTGGCGATGTCTATTTTCCAATGGTACATGTGATTTTTCATAATTTTTGTGTTTGTTATAATTTATTAGTAGTTGAAGTTAGATCTTATTTTATGTCTCTTGATCTCATATTTTTTTTCCACAATCTCTAGTTTTTGCAATTTTTGTGGCATTGGAAAGGCATTGAGGAGCTCTACATTGCCATCCATGCACTTTTAATTGTATTTGTCCCAGGTTGAATGCTATTTTAGTTTTTTACCCAAATGGTGTTCTAGAGATTACTTGGATGTTTTGACAGTTGGGATGGTGCAATTTTGATCTCTACACTTCATTTTAGTTCTAGATCATTTCTCAATTGACTATTACTTCGTAGCATATTTGTGCCACTTTCAAATTTTTCTAGCATTCCTTGTTATCAGGTTTTTTGTTACTTTATCATGATTCCAACTTGAGTCCTTGAGTGACTCTAATGTGGTTTCTAGCATCAAAATTGTATTTCCTTGCTTATTGAATCAAGGATTCTAGTGTTACTCCACAAGTATGTTTCGAGTGCTTCTTTGTAGTAGGTCATCTCATTATGGGGGTTTGTATGGTCTTTCTTGTCATCCTTTGTGTGGATGGAGACTGATTGGATTTTTGATGGATCTTTTCATTGGGGGGGTGAATGGTCTCTACTTCATCTCTCTTTTTGGGAGGAGTTTTGTCCCACTAGGTGTTCTCTTTTTCTCTGTTTGGGTAAATGAACTAGAAGATGGGTCCACTTCTAGTGGAATTTTTGGACTTACAAAAAACTCAAAATTAGGTAAACTGAAACGAGATCCCATTAACAAGCAAACATGATCCCATTTCTTTAGGATGTCGAGCCAAAAATGGGATCCCATTTTGTAGAAATGAGATCTCATTCTAAAACAGGATCTTGCTTCATAATTTTTTATTTTTTTTATAATTTAATGAAATGGGATCCCATTTTTTCTAGAAATGGGATCTCATTCTAAAACGGGATCTCATTTCATAAAAGCATAATTTTTTTATTAAATACGATCCCATTTATTAAAATTTAAATTTTTGGTCGGGTTTGTGCTTTGTTTTTTGGTTTTGGGAAAAAGTCTTGGGGACTCGAACCTAAGCTTTGGACCTGGTTTGACCTGCAACTTGAAGGTCATGTCAATGTCACAAGAAAATAGTGACTTTGGACATATGTTTGAAGACCTTTTTGTAGATTTTTTTGACGAAATTAAAACCCATTATAGATGAGACTGTGTAGATTCCAAATATGTAAAAAAAAATTATAGTTTGATTTTTTTCTATTTTTAAATATTTTTAATGAAACTAGTCCATAAACTTAAAATATCAGGTTTTTTAGTATTTTCATAATTTTTATTAAAATAATATTTTGAAAAATGAATTATACATAAGGTGATTTTTAGAAAATTATTTTCAATTTGAAAAAGAAAATTCAAAAATGATAAGTTTAGGTCATCTTATGTGTGACGTACATGGCAATTTTTAAAAAATAGCAATATGGCCAATAAAAATTAACAAAAAAATCTTCAAAAAAAAATTACAAAAAAATTATCATGAGAATTCTTCAGTGTGTTACAAATCTTTTCCCAAAAGGATTCCAAAAAATACAATTATTTATGTGAAAATATGGATGATGTACACATGCATGGTATGGTAAAAAAATTGACTTTTAAACAATGGTTTTTAGACACACCTATTGAAAATCAATTTGTATCATCTGAGTATTAAAATAAATTACATAATTGGAAACTAGACTCCGAGTACTACATTTTATGATTAGAGACATTTTTTAAGATTCCATCTCTAAGTGCTTCAAATTTTAAGGTCAAATATGACAGATTTGGAAAAAAAGGAAAACACTTCCACTTTTTGGCCAAAAAGTGGACTCAACTTCTTGCACACACCCATTTGTGAGAGATTGCATTTGCATATGTACATGGTTACCTACCTAAGTTGCACTTAAGGAGGGTTGTTGGTGTGAATAAATATATTTTACCTAGTTAATATCCTTACTAGGTAATTAGGGGACATATTCACATGTTAAGATTACTTAGGTTATAATATTCCTTCTAGAATTCTTTTTTTTCATATCTATAACTTATCTGATTCTAGATTGTTATGAATTACCTGTTGCATGTGATAGGATTATGAAACTTATCATGATCTTTTAGAACTACTCCTATTCACCACCTTGCTTATATAGGCAAGGCATCATATGTACATTGACATATTCATTGTGGCTGCTATTTTGAGATTCTTGCACCCTTAATCATAGAATGAGATTTTTTCCATGGCTCTTGTGGAAGTTATTTTATCGTGTAGGTGATCCTGGGGTGTTGAGGAGTTCATGATAAACTCCTACAAGGATCTCAAAGCTTGTATCCTTTCACACCATAATTGTACCTAATGAAGATACATTTGACAACATTATTTTCCAAATTTGTTTGCTACTCCTTGGGTAGAAGAATATGTCTCTATTCATCAGGTGAATACCTTTTAGGTAATTTTCTATACCTTGGAGGCTTTTGAACAAGCTGCTCATTGGAGGTTCTTCCTCTCCTAAATATTTAGAGCTATAAGAGCTCTCCTCGAATTTTTATCTGTCTAGGGGCCTTGATTCAACTTTCTCAATCATAGAAGGAAGTTGAATCACATATTTTTTGTTCACTTTGTTCTAGATGTAAAATTTATTACAAGAAGGATTAGTTTCTTTAAAAAACACACTTCTACTATATATTACCATTTGTAAAAATAGCATCCCAAATATTGCATCCTTTCAAATCATAATTATACTTGATGAAGATACATTTCAAAACCTTGTTCTCCAACTTTGTTTGTTTCTTCTTTGGCACAAGTGTATATTCCTAACAACCAAAAAATCTAAGTTGTTTCAATGAAGGCTTGTGACTCAACCATGCCTCCATAGGCGATTTATCAACAAGAGCTAATGTAAGAGACCTATTAATTAGATAGCAAGTAGTGGCAAAAAAATTATCCTGAAACCTTTGTTCTAGAATAGCACCACTAAGTATACTCCTCACCTTATCCTTAATGCCCTTTCGTTCTTTCTATAACTCCATTCTACTCTGTAGAATATAATTGAGTTTTATTTTTAATATGAATGCCACAATCACATAATCTATCAAAGGCATTAAGAGGAAAATTTATCATAATTATTGATCCTCAAATATTTCATTTTCTTTCAATTTTACAACTCAACCATTCCTCTAAAATATTTAAATTGACTAAAAACTTTACATTTACTCTTTAGAAAATAAAGCCACATCTTTCTACTATAATAATCAATAAATGAAATATAATATGTGGATTTTCCAATAGAAGCAATGTCTACAAGACCAAACACATAAAAATGAATAAGATCCAATATACCACAAGATATATGGTAAATCAAGTAAAAATAAACATAGCTTTTTTTTATCATAAATACAATGCTCATAGAAATCAAAATCAAGATTACAATTAGTCAAAACTTCAAGAAGGATTTTTTTTTTCATGGTCCTTATGCCCTTTTGCCCGATGTGGCCAAGTCATTGGTACCATAGCATAATCTTCTCTATAGGTATTTTTTGTTTAGAATAAAGAGTAGCCTTAGGTAGCTAGAATCCATGACCATCCACTAAATATGAAGTCCTCACCTTTTCCACTGAAATAGCCATAAACATTCTCTTCACAAAATTTATATTAAACTAAACAATGTATGTGTCAAGCTTATACAATGTGCCAAATCTAACACCTCTAACCATCTTGGATCTTACTTCAAAAAGGACTATTTACAGACCAACATCTATTAATTTATTCATATGTAATAATTTTTATCTTGATCCAAGGATATGCATACACCATTAATCTTTTTTATTCTAACATTAAGAAATTTGATTTTAACTTTACCATGGCCAACCGTACTTAATTAACAATCAACACCCAAGTACACCTTACTTGCAACACATTTTTATATTAAAAATAATAATCTCTATTAGATGTCATATGGAAATATGCACTTGAATCAATCCACCATGCATCCTTACCGAAAAATGTGGTGAAAGCCACAATGAAAACATCACTATCTTCCTTCTTCGACTAAAAATAATAATCATGTTTCTTATTTTTCTTCTTTGCACTCCTTACAAAAGTGTCGAGGCTTATCATATTTCCAAAATATAGATGTGAAATTTCTAGGAGATTTGGATCTCCCCTTAGTCTTGAATTTATCAGTTTTCTCACTCTTCTTTCCTTTTTCCTTAGGTCTTCCATGATTATTGAGGGTCTCATTAGCACCAATGGACACCTTCCTCATCTCTAAAAATTAACTACAAAATCTTCAAATTTCAAGACAACTAAAGTGCTTCCAATAGCCATAATGAGAGAATCACATGAATCAAGAAAAAATAAAGCAAGATCTGAAACCTCTCATAAAACAACTTTTACACCAAATAATTCTAACTAATCACCCAACATATTGAATATTTCCAAGTGGTGTACAATTCACCCGTGACCCTCTTTCATTATCAGTGAATATGATTTCTTCCTCAAGAAAATTTTGTTCACTAAATATTTTTCTTGATATATCTCACCAAGCTTTTCCCATAGTTTCTTTGCAAAATACTCTTCTTGGACATTGATTAAAATAGAAATTTCAAAGAACAATATGATTAGACCCTTAGTTTTATGGTCCATAACATAATATTGAGTATCTAAAGTAGCATATGTAGGCCTTAATTTTTTCATCAACATTCCATAGATCTTGATCAATTATCAAATCCTCCATCTTTAGTTTCCACATGTTTCAAAATTATTGCTTGAAAATTTCTCTACCTTTATTCTTCGTAATGTGGTTGACATTTAAAAAAATTTGCAACAAGATCACACAGTATCTTCTACGCAAGCTCCCACTCAAAAGTGGATTAGTTCAAAATACCCAACCAACGACTAAAACCAAAGGTGATCAGATTCTCATACCACTTGTAAGGAAACTAAAGTAGTGGAAAAACTTCGTACACTAATATTGAGAGGAGAGTTATGTAAAACTTTCAAATCTTTGTTATTTGAAGGGTTAAACACTTTTTGACCCGGAGCGATGAAGTAGGGAGACCACAAATGGGGGATCTCATCCCCAATTTAAACATTTAGCAATTACACCCCAATGGGGTTTGAACCTTGATGTCAATAACAACAACACAACAACTAAACCATCATATCATGCCACTATTGGTGCAAAAATTTCAAATCTTAACAATAGTTATAGAAACTAAATAGAAATAAATATTAACATCAATCATACCACAACATAATGATTTACAGGGGGAAAACCTTTTCGAGAGAAAAACCCCACTCCAAAAGTCATCAAATATATTATTCAAAAATCAACTTGAGATTATAATCTACTTGCATAGAAAACATTCACAAGAGTATCACCAATCAAAAATCTAGAGGCAACTCAACATCTATAATACTCATACACAACCTCCATCTCAAGCACCTAATATATAAGAGATACAATATATGAAATCGTCAAATGGTATTTTCAAACCATGAGCTAAAACCACTTAGAAAGTGGTTCCCATCTTATCTCCAATAAAAAATTCCTTATGATGAGTCAAAAAAGACCAAAACATGTAACTCCCCATTATATCTCTTTTTTACATGTCCAACACATTTTCACATTTTCCAATTTAGGAGACTCAAATTTTGGATGCCATAACTTTTGATTTGAGATGTTGATTGATAAAATGTTCAAATCATTGGAAACCTCATGACAATTTTTTTTATCAAGCTATAACCCACTTCGTTAGTTAAAACCACTTTCAAACCCAAAAATGGCCTTTAAGTGCCTCAAACTTGACTTTAAACATTTTAAAAATAGAAACTTTAATTTATCTTGAAATCCAAACATGCTCTTCTATCAAAACTTTGCCAATATGTTTATTTGATAATTTCATAGATTTGAAAAAAAAAGACCCATCCATACTCAAATGTAAACTTACTATAAATAGTAACCTTTTGTAGTTGTAAAATTAAAACACACTTTTCCTAACAAATATCAATGCCAAATAATAGAGAACATGCAAAAATAATATTTAGACCATTAATCTTGATTTCTTATTCATTCAAGAAAAAATATTACACACATTAACACAACGATACAATGACACATTTAAAAATATCATAAAATAATATAAGGGCCACAATTATAACCACCACCCAACCCTATTTAATGATTTTATATCATTCAAGAAAAAATTTCAGTACTTTTACTCTATTTTTAAAAGATGTACTTCAAGTATATTTAACTTTAAATGTAGATCATTCACCTTCAAAACAATCCACATACTCTTACTCTAAATATAGAACATTCTCCTCAATGACTATATGCATCCTTACAAAACCCCTTAAAAGTTAATTGTTGACTATTAATGTTTTATATAGTGAGATGCCTTTACATCTTCTAAGTGGCAAATATAATTCATTCCATCCTATTTTATTGAAGATAATTGGCATGATGTTACTCTATACCTTTTATGGTAATAAAATTATGATACATTTAATTAACACATAATTTATTTATTTATTTCATTTTACAAAACAATAAATATTTATCATTTTTTAATTTATTTCATTTTAAAAGTAATAAATATTTATATTTTTTAGTACGTATAAAATGATTAAAAATTAATAAAGAATAAAAATGATCTAAATTTTAATCATACCAATTTTTTTTATCTCTCCAATATTATAAATTAGATATTATTTAATTATAATAATTATTAATATTTTCTATTTTTTAATTAAAATAAAATATAATATTTTTTATATTAAAAAAAGCATAAAACATAATTAACAATTTTTTATCTTTGTAAAAATAAATAAAAATATTAACCATTTTTAACTTTATATAATAAAATTTTAAAAAAATCTACACTTAAATTGAAACAACGAATCTTTTATCCTTAATTTTTTTTTTATCAACATTCCCCCATTTTCCATCACCATTGAAAACTATCAATTAAATAAAGCACGACGTAATAATATATTCAAGAAGCTCTTATAAGGCCGCACATGCCAGAATTGACTCAATTAGTTTACTCCCTTTGACTATATTTTTGGCGGCCACGATTCCTTAGAAGGCGGATTTGTATAGAGAAACGTTTGACCGACTCTTCGAGTTGCCAACATTTTCCATGCAAGAAACGCGGTTTGATTTGTCGTGTTTTGGCGTTGGCGACGTAATGAAAGCTCTTCAATTGTTCCGAGTCGTTGGCCGCATGGCCGGCATTTGTCTTGTACAGAGTCCTTTGTCGTAATTCTTATACGGTCGATCCATTTCAAAGGCGAAATGGAATGGCAATTTCACACCTCTTATATAAGTTTGAGATGATCTCACTTACTGTCCAATACCCACTCCATTTTGCTCTCCGTAGTAATTTCAATCGCAAGAGTTTCAGATTGAAGAGGGGATTTCCTGCAGAGTTTTGTTTTCTCCTCATCCCAGGACTCATAAACTTGGCGTCTGGGCTGCCTTATATAGAAACAGCTCTTTGTTCTATCCTTTGTAAACTTGGCCTCATACACCCACAAAGCTCTGAGTGGCATTATTTCTCTGAGATTTCTTCTCCAATTTCCTCTCTCTCAGAGACCATGATAAATATTAGAGAGGCGTTGCCTGTCAGTACATTTAAGCATTTTGCAGAAAGGCTTGGAGAGATTGAGGAAGATCTTACGTGTGCCGTTTGTCTCAGCTCATTTGAGGAAGACGAGGAAATTCGGGAGCTGTGTAATTGTTGTCACATATTTCACAGACAATGTTTGGATAAGTGGAAAAATTACCATCAGAAGACGTGCCCTCTCTGCAGATCTCTTCTCATTCCTGAAGCTGATGAGCTTGACGCACAAGACCATGTCTTGGCTGAGTATTCAATAATTTTCTCATAGAATAGATTTCGAATGTTCAATTGTCTCTGGATATTGCCATGTCTTAAATATTGAAATGTTGTTGTGTACACAGTTTAAACAAGCAATTGAGATTCATTATTCTGCCCACTATAGAATGTAGTCTCATGGTTGAGATTCTTCGTTCACTTCCACCCATCTATCTAGAATTTAATGACAAACATTTTACAATGTCAATCTTATATGGATTCTGTTTGGGAGCTCTTAAAATTTTGGTGTAAATCCTTTGCTTCCTAGGAACTTTCTTGGTCTTACAATATTTCCTCATCTTTCGAGGAGACTTATAAGACAATCATATAGTATAGAAAGCCATATTGATATCCTCTCTATTATATTCTACAAGGGTTTCAGTCATCATAGGAATTGTGAAGGTAGTTTATTTATACATTATGGTGCAAAAATAAGGATATCAAATTTTTCAATTGCTTTCTATTCTTAAATAAAACAATCAAGGTATTATAGAAAACAATTGAATATTTTTCATTTGTTTGATTTTGAAATCTTTTAATCTATAATCAAATAGAATTACATCAAATGGTAAAAACAAAAATGTGTATATAATTTTCTTAAGTGAAAGTAACTTAACTAGCATTTACACACAATTTTTTTTGTATAGCATAGTTAATTATCAATACTCTAGTTCTTAAAAGTATTTGTGTTATCTACACATATGTATATGCAACACTGCCTTGAACTATATGTGCCTAAAACTTGAGAGATTCTTAGGAAATGTTATTCTATCTTAAGATATATATTTCTACTTAGGTAATGAATATGGTGATAAAATATCATTTTTTCTTGAAGACAATGTTAGAGACTAAGTAATACGTTATGTTTTCCTAAATATCAAATACAATCATTCGACAATTAATTTGATGTAGATATTTCTAATATCCTTTTCTTCTAAATGTTATGTTTTCACTAGTCAAATATTGAATTTATGAAGTTTCCTTTAGCTTACATCATAAAAATTTACAATACTATATTTATATCCATTCCTAGACTATGACTTCGATGCAATTCTAAATACAAAAATTATGAAAGATAGTAGGCATTAATTTTAATCACACCTTGGAAATGATAGTTGAAACTTGTTACAAGGTGAATTTGAACTCATGATAGTATAGATAAGATATAGATAACTTACTTTATTTAAGTGTGGTAAAAATAATTGTATTTTCTATCCTAGAATTCCACTAAAAATATACCATGGAATAGTCTACTTGAATCTTTCAAAAAATTACATAATAAATCAATGGCATAATGCACATATTCATAGGCTACTAATAAAAACCACCACATTTGATTGCAGCCCTCAAATTTATATTTTTTATATACCCTTTTCATACTCTAGTATTTAAAATACCTCTATATATTTAGCAAGTATCCTATGTATCATTTTTTGCTTCATTTCTATATCCTCTTATTATTTCTACCCTATCAACCAAGGGAATTAACCACACTTATATTTGAATAAAAAATTGTTATTATTAAGATCAAATTTGTTAAATTTTCAACACAAAAAACCTAGATGAGTTATTATGAATAGGTTCTAATATAGAAAATGAAATCATAAACTTAAAAACACTATACATCTCAATCCCCAAACACAGGTCATACCAAATATAACAACAAATCCTCCTAATAACATATATCTTATTATAACATACATATTAATCTAAATTATAGTGTAAGGATTTTAGATATACCTAACAATTCTTCCTAAGTAGATTCATTTCATTAACAAAAAATTTCTAATAATTAATTTTATAAAATTAGGTAGGATTTTACTAAACTTGTAGAATCTTAGTGTGCACATTATTTCATTTTCTAACTATATTATATTTGGAATTAAATAGGCTCCATAATGATTATAAGACCTTAACATAATGCAAAACTATGTGATGTGGAAACAAGATAAATTCATAATCTTGATAAGACAAACAAAATGAACAAAATTTACTCGTATTAACCCATCCAAAATGATCTGTGAAGGATTATATAAATGCCACATATAAATCTCCTACCCTTAATACTTACCTAGATATCACATTAATTAAATCATATATTTTCCCCTAATACTAATGAAATATATTGTGCCATAGTATGTTTATTTAGAAAACCCCAATAAGCATTCAAGTCCTAAGGAATTTATTTAGAGGTGAATCCCCTCAAGTTAAATTAAAAGAGAAATAATTTTTTTATGAATTGAATTAATTTTTTTCACCTCTTAATTCAATTTCTAAGAGTATCTTAAACTAAACTCTTTATCATATAAAATTAATCTACTAAATGATATTAAAACTGAAAGTAAATTTATGTTAACTAATGCAATTGATTTTAAGGATAGTTAAGTATGTGAATGAAAAAAAAAGGAAAAGAGTGTTTATTACATTTTAAAAATAACAAGGATCACATCGTATGGAACCTAGATGAGATATAGGGACATGAGGATACTTTGAATGATATTGACAAACGTTGGGAGGAAATCTAGTATATTTTTACTATCAAGAGTCTAGTGTACCCACACAAATGTCAATACAACTACACATAGATCTTGTAAAATAAATAAATTATAAAATACATATAATTGGTAAACGAAAACATGCACATCATAGAAGGTATAAAGGGAAACAAGAACATAAAAGCATAAAAGGTATACACATTCAGTTACCCTAAGTGTCTCAACAACTAAGAGCATAAACATAATCGAATATATTGCATTGCAATGTAATTTTAAATGTAAATATTTTCTAATGCTATGTGTATGGAAGAAAATTATGATATCGAATCACCAATATTTCCAAGATAGAGGAGGAAATTAATATTTTTGGAGATTTACTTTTTAATGTATTTATTTTTATTTTTACTTTTGATGCAGTAATATATTATAATATTGTAAGAAGTAAATAAAGGATTTATTCCCTTGAGAAGAAAAGGGGAATGATAAAGAGATAATATCATTTTTTCTAAGGGAGGAAGGAAATTTTTTGTTAGGGTTTTCAAAGATTAGAGAAAAAGAAGTAGAGCTCAAAACAACGTAGTATTTGTATGTTTTACAAATTAAATGAGAAAATAAATAATATTTTCATAAAAAGAGGAGAATAAATAGTAAAAAAATCAAATATTATGGAAGAGTTAAGAGTGAAAATATAACTAAATTACATGAATCTACAAAGGAGAAAGATAAGGCTCTAATATGACACAAGGTTAAATGAGGTAACTAAAAGATGAAAAATTACAATGAAAATATGGAGGAAAAGAGAAGCATAAAAGGATACATGTATGGAATAATGGAATTGATAATTTTAGCAACATATAAATGTAATTCCTTCATGAATCTACTAAAAAAATAATAATTTTTTAATAGGATTTGTTGAGAAAAGAACTGGTGTAGAGAATGTATGAAAGAAAGTGCAACCATCAATAAAAGAGACAAAATTTTGATAAGGGTTGCTAACTATAATGACAAAAAATGTACTCCTCTATATTTTCACATTTGTTTGGGCCCTCCTTGTTAATTTGATCTTAATATGGCCTTGATTTAGTGTTGTAGTGTGTTTAACACATTCACATTAGGTCTTGGACCCTTGTAAACTAAATGGACTTGATGGCACCTGAAATGGAGGAAAATTGTTGGGCTCTCTTTCACCTTCAGGGTTTAGGACCTAAAAGGAGAGAGAAAACCTCCACACACTTCACTCAAGAACAAAACCTTGATATTTCAATACAAAGGAGATTGAAATAATGTAAAGGGACTGTCCTAATGGTTGAACGAAATCTAATGAGGGGTTCACCACCAAGTTTAGACTTGGAAAAGATAATGCAATGCAATATGAAATACCAAACCCTAAATGACCTAGGAAAATGAAAAAAATACAACAAAAATTTATGAGATAGAAAGTGTGCACCTAGGAGACTGAATAAGGTAGAATGGAGGTCTGGAATTCTAGAAAATCTACTATCAATGTTGACTGGGACTCATTCATCAAGCCGGGTGAATCGGTTCAGCTTATGGGAGAATGTGCAAATACAGGTTTCAACCAAAAGGGCATCCAAATCTGTAAAAATCTTTATCAAGCCTGTATTGTGGGATCATTCACCACTAATGGAAAATCAGTCCACTTCTTCTTTTTTGAAAGTTCGGGAGCTAATTCTATTCCTCTTAGTCTGCTATGCTCTTTTTGACTAGTTTCTGGATCTAAAACTGCAAATTGCCACCTATAGGCCTTCTCCAAGCTTCTCCAAGGCTTGATGACAACTTTAGGGATTTGAAAAATTTTCTCCAACTTTTCTCCTTGATAAATCTGCAACCTAGCTTTCCAAATCACATATAAGAAGAGGGAAAAATGTTGTGGGGTTAGTGAATAGCGGTTTTCCATGGTCAAACCCCTTGTTGGTAATTAAACCTTGAAATGAAAGAAAATATGAATGGAGAATGATGAATGAACAAATAGTAATGTTGAAACTCACCAAACCCAAGCAATAAGGTGCTACAAATATGCTTGAAATGGTTGCAATGGATGTGGTTCTTGACTCTTGCTTGAATGATGTTGATCTTTCTTGAAACACTTGTTTGGATCATGAACTCTACATGATAGTTGTTAGCACAATAAAAAACATGAAGAATGCAATCTTTGAAATGATTATTGTCACTTGAAGAATGTTCTTAAATGCTTGATAATCTACCCTTGAATTCTCTTGAATGCTCTTGTGAATTCTCTTCAATTCTAATTGAGAATATGAGTGAAAGAACCTTGTATTTATACCCAATTATGCAAGAATTCCCGAAATTACAACACTACAAGCCAACATTAGATCTAGGAGAATAAAATCCCACCAAAAATTTGAGTTAAATTTGAATTTAGGCCACATGGGACTCATTCGCCCAAGGTGGGAAATTAGTCCCATCAGACAATGTATAGGGAAAAAAATGGAAAGTGCTTAGAAATGTGTAAAAACTAGTTCAGGGCCAAAAGATCCAAGTGGGACCCATTCACCCAAGGTGGTGAATGAGCCCGAACACTAAATCAGGGCCACACAAGCCAAGAAAACCTGAATTATGATTGGTCAATGATTGGTGTCAAGATTATCCTCGTAAATATGCAATAAATGAGGCTTGTGGATGTGAAATAGGGCCAATTAAAGCATAAGAAAGCCCAATTATTAATGAAAAACCTAGAGAAATGTGAAAGTGTGTTACAAGACTTTACAACACTCCAAATAAGGTAAGATTAATGTTGATTTTGATTAAAATTATGTTTATTATGCTTAGTTAATTGATAAAATCCTAGAAAAGTGTGAAAGTGTGTTACAACACTTCACAAAACTTTAGTGAGGCACCATTAAATTCTATTAGTTCACGTGTTATCCACATTTCAACACTAAATCAAGCAAACATTAAGCCAAAATCGACGAGGACCCAAATGAGTGAAAATGTCAAGGGATCCATTTTACTACACTACAACACCTTTTTTTGGTGTTGTAAAGTGTTGTACCACACTTTTGCACTAATCTAGGGTTTTCATTATTGATTGGGCTTCTTTATGCTTTAATTGGTCTTATTTTGCATACACAAGCCTTAATTAATACATCCTTCTGAGGATAATCTCTACATATTTAAACCAACATCCAATCATAATTCATGTATTTTTAGATTGTTTGGCCCAAATTTAGTGATCCAGGACTCATACGCCACCTTGGGCATATGGGTCCCACCTAAGTTTTGGGGCCCCAATCTAGATTTCACATGAATCTAAGCATTTCTTGAAAAATGTGTCCCATAGCCTAGCCTAATGGGACTCATGCCACTTCTGGTGTGTGAGTCCCATGTTCCTTAAAATTAAGTTTAATTCAAATTATTGGTAGAATTTTATTCTCCTATATCTGATGTTGGCTTGTAGTGTTGTAATTTCAAGAAATTTGGCATAAACAAGTATAAGTACAAGGTTATTTCAGTCATTTTCACCTAAGACTTTCATCAAAGCATTCCTAATAGAAAATTGATTTTACAAGAGAATTCAAGAGAATTCAAGAGTTTACAAGAGCATTCAATGGTGATTATCAAGTGATTTGGAGCATCATTCAAGTATCAAGCATCATGTCAAAGTCATCATGTATCATGTTTATTTTTGAGCTAACATTTGTGATGTAGGGTTTCATGATTCAAGCAAGTATTCAATTCAAGATCTATCACATTCAAACAAGAGTCAAGAGCTACATCCATTGGAGCCATCTCATACATGTTTGTAGCACTTTATTGCTAGGGTTTGGTGAGTTATAGCATTGCATGTTGTTCATTCATTATTCCTTCATTTCATTACAAGTCTTGATTACCAAAATAGGGTTTGACCAAGGAAAACCCCTTTCTACTAACAAAACAACATTTTATCCTCCCTTTAGTGTGTGATTTGTAGAGCTAGGTTGAGGACCCTCAAAGGAGCAAGGTTGGAGAAAAGTTGTCAAGTGTTCAAAGTTGTCAAAGTTGTCACATCATCTACAAGATCATTGAAAGACATCTATAGGGTAGAATTCAACATTTCAAATCTAAAAACTAGGTTGAGAAGACATAGTAGTGATTGAAGAGCAGATCCATATTCTGATCTCCAAAAAATACAAACAAGACTGATATGCCACTTGTAGCGTATGAGTCTTGATACAGTGAAATTTGCAGCTTTGAGGAGTTCTAGACTTGTCTTTGCCAAATTTTTGTTCTTTCCCAAAAACCCTAATCTAGGACTAAATCACCCAAACTAGCATATGAGTCCCAATAGGCATTCAGTTTAGCATATTTAGCATTTCATGTCTTCAATCAAGTTGCTATGGGTTTTTCAAGTGCCCCTTTATACCTTTCTCAACTTTCTATTTTGTTTCGCATCTATTTCTAGGTCATTTAGTGAAGTCTTGCATATCCTTAGTTTAATCATTAAATCTTGCATTTCATTAGTCATTCCAAGCCCTAGCTTGGTGGTGAATCCCTCTTTAGTCATTTTTCATACCCTATCAGACCCTTATTGCAAACCTCTTTCCTTCATTTCATCTCTAGTTTGAGATCTCTAGGGGTCTCTTTAAATGTTATGTTAGTGAAATAGGAGGGTCTCACCCCCCTTGTTCCATCTTCCAAAAAGGTGGAATACTATTTTCCATCATCACATTTTCATTAACTTTCATTTAGAACATCTTAATTCTAATTTGGAGTGCATTATCATCCTAGATCTAGCTCACATTGACTTTGCATTAGGTTTTGCATTAGTTGATTTGCATCTAGAGTTTTGAAATATTGCATTAGTGAAAGTGCATGCATTTTTGCATCTTGCATCATTCAATTTCATCTAAAATTTTCATTTTCACTTAGTTTAGACATCATCCAAACTAGAAAGCATAACTTTCACTTAGAATTTTCTAAAACCTTTGCAAAAACCCTAAACTGGGACTCATACGACCCTCTAGGCAATTTAGTCCTAGTATAGGAGATTTTGCCTGGTTTCTAGGTATTTTGTGGTGACTGTTATTCAACATTCAAAACCTTGAAAAACCCTGATTGGGACTCATACACCCCTCTTGGAAATTTAGTCCCATTTCAAATTTTGAATTGCATTTTCCAACATTAGATTCTCTATTTCCGTGTTTTAATTTTCTATTGTTATTTTTGTGTTTAAGTTTACATATTTTCCATTAAATTCATTTCATAGCATTTAGATTCATTAAACGTACATTACATAATTTCATACTTACATTTAGACCTTTCATTCGAAGCTCTTACATTGCATTTCATCATGGATATGTGCTTTAGTAAGTTGTGGATGTCCTTAAAGTCCTTAATGGATGTTCAAGTTGTGCTTTTGGAAATGACCCTAATGACATGGAACTTACTCATGCTCAATCAAATCCTAATGAATGTCCTCCTCATGATGTTGACATCATTGGAGAAGATGATGACAACATGAATAGATTCCTAAACAATTTCCTTAACAGCCTTAAAGACAATGCATCCTTCTATCCATCCATGGAACAACAAAAACCCTCTATAATACCACCACTTGAGATGTTTGGTTACTTACATCGTGAAACTAAGATACAAGTTGGGCCTAAGTTCCCTATAGTAGGTGAACCTAGCTCCTCTAGTCAAGCAAACATTCAACCATTCTACATTAACAAAGTGACCAACACTCCCATCAATCTAGAAGAGACATATGGAAAAAGATTCATGATCTTGAGTAAACAAGGATGTGATACAACAAGAGAACATGAAATTCATCTACTCTTAAAGAGAAAATTCTCATTGAAAATGCAAAAGGGTTAGGATATCAAGATCCTCCTCCTGATATGAGTGTCATCCTTCCTAAAGAACAACCAATGATTCATTTAACGATGATAAGGATGAGAGGATCGTCTTAGGTTCTCCTCCTCAACACTCAACCTGAGAAATTGGTGAATCTAGCAAGAGAAGAAAACCTTACAAACTAAAGAAATTACAATTCCCTTACCCACAAACTACAATTGAAATGAATTTACAAATACTTCTACATCGAGGGTCCACTTATAACATAACCACCCATAAGAGAAGATCGATGTCCAAATCCCAAGAATACAAACACATCGCATTGTCAATATCATAGAATTCATGGACATAATACACTAATGAGCGTCATACTTTACAAAAAATATTTTAAAAAATGGATATCATAGAAATAGTTCCTTGAAGCATATCCTTATGCTCCTTGCCATGTAATAGTTGTAGTGTATTCCTATTCTCACTATTACATTTTATACACTTATTGCAAATCATTTCAAATGCAAGGAGCTCTTTCTCTTCACCCATCTCAACTCATCCTTGCCTTGCACTTAGTGGGGGCATGGGTTAGTTAGCCTTGTCCTAGTTTTGGTACACATTTTCCCTTTGGCTAGTTGTCCACCTTGTATTTATATAGACCAAGAATGGGATGCAGATGACCTTCTCTAGGTTTACTTTCATGTGCCTTACTAATATTTTTCATTATTTCTTTTTATTTTATGTGATCCCGCAGGCTATTCTATTTGATGTATCTCTCTCTCTTTTTGAAATTCCTCTATTTGTACATACATTCTTCTCTACGTCATAAATCTTTTATCTTTTTCCTTTATCTTTTCTTTATCTTTTGTTTTCCTTTTGGGGATGATGCAAGGCATCGAGACATTCATGTCTCTTCCATGTTGACCCAAAATATTTTCCTTTATCTTTTATTTGCCTTGTGTTTACCTTTTCGGGATGATGCAATCTATACATTCATGCCTCTTCCATGTTGACCCAAAATATTTTCATTTTATCTTTTCATTATCTTGTATTTTCCTTTTGGGGATGCCGCAAGGCGTCGAGACATTCATGTCTCTTCCATGTTGAATTGAAAGGTTCTTCTTTGTTTTCATTCTCTTTGTGTCATTCTTCTAGTTCTATGAGTATTTGGGGAACGATGACAATTTCGAGCTCTCTAAAAAAAATTGTAGCAAGAACATACTGATGCTGAATCCATGGATCCCTCATGTGTTTGGAGTTTAATTTTGGGGGAAACCCTTATTTTCCTTTTACATGATGTAGCTTTTAGTTGGAAACATATGACTTGGCATAGGGCTTTCCAAATAAGCTCTCATGTCTTCTTTATTGTTAGGATTTATCATTTGCTAGTTTAAATTAATTTCTCACAAGACGATGTTCAAAAATTTCTTTAAAGTAGGGGCATACATTGGCATTATTCTTTTTCAAATCATGTTTCATGGTGTAGTCTTCTTACTTCATCTGATGCATCTCTCACTTTATGGTGACATCAGCTGTGATGTCCTTCAAGAGCATGATCTCTCTTAGCATGTTATATTCCCCTTAGTGTGTTGATGTGATACACTACATTCCCTAAGTTGTGAATCTTTTATTCTTTGATTGGTCCTCTCTTGGAGACATTAGGCACAATGTTTTCTAAGCTAAGACCTTACATGAACTAAGCAAATCTCCTTTGCACACACCTTACATTATAATTTTGGTTATATGGCTACCTTGCATAATAGACCTTGCATGCTTGTGGAGACATATTATTTGTTCATGAGTATCAAGAATACGAAGCTTTTCTTGCCTCATGAAGCTCAAAGTTCATTTTTGCACGGTGCCTCATCAAATTTATCAGGAGGCATAACTTTAGTCTAATTGGATGGGAATCCAAACTTAGGTGTGACTTTCCCATAGAAACTTGCTTGTGTGTGTGAGTGCATACCAGCCACATACATATGTGTCTCACCTCTTTGGATACTCACCCAACAGATAACATAAAGTTTCGTTGCCTCAAAGTGAGTGTGCATTTTAAGACAAACACTTTAGATCTAATCCACAACATATGAGGCAAATGGTCGAAGCTTGATCCCTCCTTTTGTTTTATTTTTCGCTTTTCTTTATGTATTTTGTAGTGTAGGCTTGTGCCTTGCTAATACTCTTTATCATTTACATGTATGTTCCTTTGTTCTTATGTTGGTTCTCCATAGGATCTTTATCCTAGGGGCTTGATCATCCCTCTTGATCATTGTCATCCTATCTTACTAGCATTGGTACATTTAAACCCCTCTTGATGCAAGTTTTTCTACTTTAGTGTGAGTTTGAAGCAAGTTCCTCCTCTCACTAAAGTGGGGGCTAGATGTAATGATGGAAAATATACTCCTCTACATTTTTTGCATTATTTTGGGCCCTCCTTGTTAGTTTGAGCTTAATGTGGCCTTGATTTAGTGTTGTAGTGTGTTTAAGACATTCACATTAGGTCTTGGGCTCTTGTAAACTAAATGGAATTGATGGAACACCTTATTTTGGGTGTTGCAATTTGTTATATTACACTTTCACACTAATCTAGGGTTTTCATTATTTATTTGGCTTCTTTAAATGCTTTAATTAGCCTTATTTTGCATCCATAAGCCTTAATTAATGCATCTTTTTGAGGATAATCCTGACATAAAGCAACATCCAATCATAACTCATGTCTTTTTAGATTGTGTTGCCTAGATTTAGTGATCTGGGACTCATGCACCACCTTGGGTGTATGGGTCCCACCTAAGTTTTGGGGCCCTGATCTAGATTTCACATTAATCTAAGTATTTCTTGAAAAATGTGTCCCATAGCCTAGCCTAATGGGACTCATACGTCACTTCTAGTGTATGAGTCCTGTGTGGCTTAAAATTAAATTTAATTCAAATTATTGGTGGAATTTTATTTTCCTAGATTTGATTAAGCTTGTAGTGTTATAATTTCAGAAAATTTGGCATAAACAAGTATAAATACAAGGTTGTTTCACTCATTTTCACCTAAGAATTTCATGAGAGAAAATTCCTAATAGTGAATTAGAGTTTGCAAGAGCATTCAAGAGAATTCAAGAGTTTACAAGAGCATTCAAGGGTCGATTATCAAGTGTTTTGGAGCATCATTCAAGTATCAAGCATCATGTAAAAGTCATCATGCATCATGTTTGTTTTTTAGCTAACATTTGTGATGTAGGGTTTCATGATTCAAGCAAGAGTCATGATCTACATCCATTGGAGCCATCTCATACATGTTTGTAGAACTTTATTGCCAGGGTTTGGTGACTTATAACATTGCATGTTGTTCATTCATCATTCCTCAATTTCATTTCATTTCATTACAAGGTTTGATTTCCAAAATGGGGTTTGACCAAGGAAAACTCCTTTCTACTAACAAAATAACATTTTCCCCTCTCTTTAGTGTGTGATTTGTAGACCTAGGTTGAAGACCCTCTAAGGATCAATGTTGGAGAAAAGTCTTCAAGTGTTCAAAGCTATGAAAGTTCTCACATCATCTACAAGATCATTGAAATACATCTACAAGGAAAAATTCAACATTTTAGATCTAGAAACTAGGTTGAAAAGACATAGCAGAGATTTAAGAGCATATTCAAAATCCCGATCCTCTAAAAAAGCCAAACAGGACTGATATGCCACTTTTGGCAGATGAGTCCCAATATAGTGAAATATGTAGCTTTTTAGGAGTTCCAAACTTGTCTTTACCATATTTTTGTTCCTCCTCAATAACCCTAATTTCGAACTAAATCACCCAGACTGGTGTATGAGTCCTAGTAGACATTAAATTCAACATATTCAACATTTCATTTCTTCAATCAAGTTGTTATAGGGTTTCAGGTGCCCCTCTATACCTTTCTTAGCTTTTTATTTTGTTTTGCATCCATTTCTAGGTCATTTAATGAAGTCTTGCATATCCTTAGGTTAATCATTAAATCTTGCATGTGATTAGTTTTTACAAGCCCTAGCTTGGTGGTGAACCCCTCTTTAGTCATTCTCCATACCTTAGAAAATCCCTATTGGGTTGATGCAAGAAGTTGGGTCCACAAAAAGCTCAAAAAGTGGAAGTGTTTTTGTTGTTTTTAAAAATTTGTCACACTTGGACTAAAAATTTGAGGCACTTACACAATGAATCTTAAAAAAAGTTAGTAATATGAAATTTTGAATTTTGAATCTAGTTTCCAAATATGTAATTTATTTAAATACCCGGATGATAGAAATTAAATTTTGATATGGATGTATAAAAACCATTTTTTAAAAGTTTTTTTTACCATACCATGCACACATACGAACACCACTTTTTGACCCAAATAAAAGTATTTTTCTAATTCCTTTTGGGGAAAGAGAGCTAACAAAATGAAGATTGATGAGGATATGTTTTTGTATTTTTGTATTTTTTTAAATTGAATTTTTATTGGCCTTAATTGTTTTTTTTAAAAGTCAACATGTACATATAGCATAATTGGACCTAAACTAAACATTTTTTCATTTTTTTTCTCACTATGTAGAGAATTTTCTGAAGATTAATGCCATATAAATTTTTTTACGAGAAACTTAACCAAAGAAAAGTTATTAAAAAACAAACAAGCCTGATATTTCAAGTTTATGGACTAGTTTTATTAGAAATTAATTAAAAGATAACAAATAAAATCCAATCTTAATAAAAATTATATATGCGGAAACTAGACATCGTGTTCTCTAATGGGTTTTAATTTCATAGATTGATTAAAAAAAAAGTCCATTAGCCATATTGCCAAAGTTGGACATTCTTCTCAAATCTGCCTTAGATTTTTAGTTGCAAGTCAAAGGCTAGGGGTCGGGATGCCAAGCCTTTCCTAAGCCTAAAACTGAGGCAACATGTGGGTTGGGGAGTCTAAATTTTAAAAACTTGTATGTGTTTTTAAAAATGCATGAGTTACAAAACACATACACATTCTTTATTTGCTTGATTATTTTAAAAAATAAATAATTTTTAGAAATGTGTATGCATTTTAAAATGCATACGCATTTTGTGTTACATAACACATGTATGCATTTTGCATTACAAAACACATACACGTTTTAAAATGCGTACATGTAAATCTAAAAGGTATTTAATTTTTTAAATAAATGACTTCTATTTGTTATAAAATGTGTACACATAATAAAACACATACACATTATATAAAGTGTACGCATTATATAATGCGTACGCATTATAACACGTACATGTTTTTTAGTGCATACACATTTTTTTAGGCTTGGGTACTCAAAGCATAACACATGCATTTTCTTAATAATGCGTATGTGTTTTCTGCGAAATTTTTTTTGCCTGAAACTTCCCCTCTTTGTGGACCCAACTTCTTGCTTTTACCCTATTGCAGATCTCTTTCCTTCATTTCATCCCTAGTTTGAGATCTCTAGGGGTCTCTTTGAATGTAATGTTAGCAAAATAGGAGGGTCTCATCCCCCTTGTTCCATCTTCCAAAAAGGTGGAATCCTATTTCCATCATTACACTAACCTTTTAAATGACCTTGAAGGGGGCTATTATTTATGGTGGAATCTAGTAATTAATAGTGAAATTTCCTAGACTATGGTCTTATATGTCAAGAGAGGAAATCATTTTATTAGTTATTTTTAGTTGAGAATCTCCTTTTGGAATCATTCAACTTCTCACTATAATAAGCTATGGGTCTTCCTTCTTGAATCAACACTACTCCTCCTACATTTCCACTAACATCACAATCAACTTGAAATACTTTATCAAAATCAAGAAATGCTAACACTAGTTTCTTTGTCACCTTTTGCTCTAGATGTCCACATAAAGTGCTTCCTATCTCCTCTCATTGTTTCTATTATAGGTGTGTAAATGCTAATAAATTTCCTCATGAATTTCAGGTAGAAACTTTCCAATCCATAGAATGGTCTTACCTCCCCAATGTTCATAGGTGTAAGCCACTCAATAATTGCTTTAACCTTCTCAAGGTTCATCTTCAATCCTTCGACATAAATGACAAAACCCAAGTTTAGAAAGATGGTGTGTCCCTTGGTCTTCATTTTGTAGTGTGATGTTTGGGTTCATAACATGGCTTAACCACCTCTTGTGGATCTTGTGTAAATCTTGTGATCGTATTGGGCATTAATAGGTTGATCTTTTGGTGCAGCAACAACCACCAATATAACAAGTGGTATCAGAGTCAAGTTACAGGTTCAAACCCCTCAATTGCACTAGGGGGATTGTTACAAGATGGTGTGTCCCTTGGTCTTCCATCTGCTAAACAAGAAAACTGAGAGGCAGGGTGAATCAGTTGCCACAGATTTAAACTTTAATTCATTCACTAGAACTAATCCTTAACACTGCTTTATCAAATTAAACATTAAATACTGGTGCAGAAAATGAAAACCATCATATAAACATAATAACACCAGATTTACATGGAAAACCCAATGAGGGAAAAACCACAATGAGGATTAACTCACACTATAGAGAATATCAAAACTTATTACAAGAGGCTCACAACTTGAGAAACAATGATCATTACAAAAATAAGGCTTGCTACCAAAACAAGGCTCGCTACCAAAATAAGGACTCACTGGGCCACATATATACAAAGAAGATAAAGAAGACATGTTACAAAGATAAGAGAATCTCAATGCAACAAAGAAATCCACAACTATCCACACAATCCACTTGCAGATGTGCATGAATGATAAAGTGCCTTCAATTCACTGCTTTCAGAAACTCAACATATAGGCTTCACATTGATCTGTCATACTCGCATCACATACTGATTCACACTTATCTCTATTCTCTTTTTGCTCCTTTCTCTATTTCCTTTGTTCTCTTCTTCGCTTCTTCTTCCCTAACTCATTTTGCATTTATACCATCTTCAACTTTGAAATGTATCCAAGTTCAACCATCTAAATTCAAATTCAAATTCAAATCAGGTCAGTTCCAAAACATCCTAGGGTGGAATTAGAATGAGGGAAACCCAAACACACACTTCATGAGGACCCAAATAGATTCAACACGCTTCACTAACTTTGAAGGTAGTATTCCACACAAGGTTGACCAAACCAGTGTAAAACACATAGAACAATTAAGCACAAACTTTCTAGATACCAAAATTATCTTCAATACAATAAAGAAAACTCAAATCTAGAACCACAAGTCATAAGACTTCATCAAAGAGAAATACAGAACAACAATATTTCTCCCAAACCTCAGCCAAAAACATAGAGAACCACAGTTCACAATTGGTGAACGCAACTCACAAGTTGTACAATGAATTAATAGCAAAAAATTTGGATATAGCAGCTTAGAACAACCATGATCAACATATCTAAACCACACAAATGTAGGATAAAATCCAAAGCAAAACCTGGAGGAATCGTTGAACATTTGTGACATGGGTATGTGCAAGATCATCATGGAAAAAATAGGCCCTTAAATGGCAAAAAATTCAAAAAAATTAGAGTTGGGAAACTTGACGTAAAACATTGAATAAGTTATCTATATTATTTCAAAATTATCTAAGAATAGAATCTATAGCAAATTGAATCTATTTTCTAAACTACTAGATTTTAAAAAAAAAAAAAATCTATTTGGTGAAAATTTGAAATTTCAATGCAGTAGTACTTAAATTTAAGGGAAAAAATAAGTGTCTAGCTGACCACCCTAACAACAGTTAAATGATTTTTTTTTATTATAAGATTTTAGATTTAAGTAGAGGACTCATGTCTGGATGTGATGCATAACTTTTTGTAATTTTTTTCCAAGTAAATAATTAATTATGAATTTTTTATTACAACTTTTTAAAAATATTAAAACTCCTATGTCTGACCACCTTAACTTGGTCAAAAATTCATGAAATTATTTTTTGTTTTTTTAATCCTATAGTATGTGAAGCATAGAATGTGACACATGTTTCAGATTCAAAAAATGTGATACTGTTTGAAAGGTATAGATGTTTTTCAATCAGCCTATCAATTAGGACTTCAGTCATAATTCAAATAGAAAATGAATAATAATTATTTATTAGATTCAAAGTAAAGCATAATTTATATTGGTGGAAAGTTGAGAATCTCCTTTAAAAACCCTTTTCATTTCATCAATTTTAGGTAAAAAAAAGGTCATCAGCCACATACCCTACACATACCCATCATATCGCCACTTTTTGGCCCATCATGATCCTGCACATACCCACATATCATCATTACAATTTTCTCAATATCCTCGACATATATAGTTGATAACCTTCATTCATGACACTAATGAAACTAGTAATCAGTTGATAACCAATTGTCTAGTTGACATCAATGAAAACACCTTCAATCTTTCCATTCTTGGAACAATCTCCCCCTTTGTCAGTGATGGCAACACATAATGTGAAAAAACATCAAAGACACTATACTAGCTTTGAATACACTTCTGAATATTTTTTCTCTGTTTCTTCACATGCTTCCTAATCCCCCTCTTTGACATCAATGGAAAATGAAAAATATATTTTACATTGATTTACCCTATGACATAGAAAACAAAATACTCACAATGACAACACATGATACTACATGTTCCCCCTGAGAGGTAGCCACCAAAAAATTAGTCCGGTAGAAAGATAGATCCATAGATCCACCAGACTGATGCATCTCCATATGCATCTAGTTCAAGAAAGGAGGGGAAAT
This sequence comes from Sequoia sempervirens, assembly GCA_007258455.2. Lineage (NCBI taxonomy): Eukaryota > Viridiplantae > Streptophyta > Pinopsida > Cupressales > Cupressaceae > Sequoia > Sequoia sempervirens. The sequence goes on from VDFB02000008.1 coordinate 345,046,770, forward strand.
GATCCCTAACTTCTCCCAGAGATACTCAAAAGTATCTTTAGGAAGAGCCTTCATAAATATGGCATCCACCCGATCCTTCGAAAGAACATACTCAAGCTTCACTTCATTCTCCATGACCTTCTCTCTCAGAAAATGATACCTGATAGATATATGCTTTGTCCTCGAGTGCATCACATGATTATTTGAAATGTTAATTGCACTTGTGTTATCACAGAAGATAGAAATATGATCATCATACACCACTATGATATCTTTCAGTGTTTGTTTCATCCATAGAACTTGTGTATAGGAAGATGTAGTAACAATATACTCAACTTCAATAGTAGACAAGGAGACTAAATATTTCTTTTTACTCAACCATGCTACCAGTCTGCAACCAAGAAAAAATGTACCACCACTTGTATTGTTTCTATCATCTACACATCTAGCCCAATCTGTATCTATATAAGCACTTAGAGTAAAGTCAATATCTCTAGGATACCACAATCCAAAATCTAGAGTGCCATTCAAATATCTAAATATTCTTTTAATAGTAGCAATATGTGTTTCCTTAGGATCTTGAAATCTAGCCACAAGATAGAGAAAATGAATAATATCTAGTCTAGTAGCAGTAAAATACAATAGTCCACCAATCATAGATCTATACTTGCTCTGATCAGCCTTAGGTGAATCATCATATTTCCCAGTTTGCAACCAGTCACCCTAGGAGTACATACTGGTTTTGTACCATCCATTCCAAACTTCTTCAACATCTTTTTTACATACTTAGATTGTCAAATAAAAATTCATTTTCCTATTCTTCCATAATTTTTTCAACTCTTACACAATCAAGTTCATTAGAAACATATCCATGAATGTCAATTGAATTCTTCACTATTTCATGAACCTTGACATTTGCACTTTATATAATCTTTCTTAGTATTAAATATTGAAAAATATGTATGCTTTGATTTTAGTAGAATATCTAAGAAAAATGTCTTCATTAGTTCTTGCATCAAACTTACCTAAATTTTCTTCATCTCTTTTGATATAACATTTGCTTCCAAATACTTTGAAATACTTAATAGTTGGAATTTTTCCAAACCAAAGTTCATAGAGAGTCTTTGTATTTTTTTCTCTTGCTTGAATTTGATTGAATACATAAACAAAAGTATGAATATATTCTTTCCAATAAACTTCTTATAAACTAGCCTCAGTAATCATTAATCTAGCAGTCTCTTGAACTGTTCTATTTTTCCCTTCAATAACTCCATTATATTGAGGATTCCTCACAGCAGATAATTGTCTCTTTATTCCACACACTTCACAAAACATATTAAACTCATAGGAGATGAATTCTCCACCTCTGCCAAATCTTAAGCATTTATTCTCAAGTTTACTTCATTTTCAACCAAAGCTTTGAATGTCTTGAATATATCTAATGCATCTAATTTCTCTCTAAGAAATGTAACCCATGCATATCTACAATAATCATCAATAAAAATCATAAAGTACCTTTCACCTTAGAGACTTCTCACTCTTGTAGGACCACAAAGATTTCTATGAACTAAATCCAGTAGTCTAGTAGTAGACTATTCCTTTGATCTGTAGTGACTTCTTGCTTGCTTTCCAAACTAAAAAATTCTTGTAGATAATATTAACAAGCTTTGTAATTCTTGGTAAATCTCTCACGGCCAGAATTGCACTAATCCTCACCAAGTTATCAAAATTCATGTGACACGTTCTCCTATACCATAACCAACTAACATTATTTTGAGTCATAAAGCATCGCCCATCAGTACCCTTAAGTTGATAGATATTTCCTTTAGATTTTTTTCCTGCAACAATCAATGTTCTGGATCCTTTATGGATCTCTCATCTTTCATCCTTAAACACAAGATCATATCCTTTACTACACATTTGACCAACACTCAAAAGCTTGTGCCTTAAACCCTTAACATATTAGACATCATCAGTATTAGGCTTGCCATCGAAACTTACTGAGCCTATCCCACAAATTTTAGCACCAATATCATTCCAAACATAACCAAGCCTCCATCATATTTTTCAAGTTTAAAAAAAATAATTTTATCACTAGTCATGTGATGTGAACAACCACTATTAGCAAACCAATAGTTATTTTCTTGTTTATCATGTAGGGTAGAGATAAAAGTACCTTCATTTTTCTCCTTTTTCTGGAGGGCTTTCCTTCACCTATTTTTTAGAATTAACAGAAGTAGGTTCATCCTTTATAGCCAAGAACAAGCATTCATTATCATCAAGATCTTCATACTCAGAATCTTTATTAGATATACTAGCATTCTCATTCACATAATATGCTCTGTGAATCTTCTTTCCTTTCTTTTCTTTCTCATATCTTTGTTTATTCCTCTTAACTCTTTTTGGAAACTTTGCAGCATAATGACCTATTTCTCCAAAACTAAAGCATTTAAAGGGTAACGTACCTTCATACTTACTAGAGTCTTTCCTCCTTAAATTCACAAAGCTAGATTCTATTTCTTCAAAATTTCTTCATCCAGATCTTTAGCTTTTGTAGCCTTGAAAGCAGTTTCTGATTTACATCCATTCCTCAGACCTAGCTTCCTCATCTCATAAGATGTCAAAAATACCAACAACAAATCTTTAGTGCAGGTCTTATAATCTATACTCTATTCAATAGCACACACCTTCTTACTATAAGCATGAGGGAGAGTTCTAAGAATCTTCTCCACAATTCTAGTTCTGTATATAGTAGCACCAAGTTCTCGCATTCTCACCACTATCTCATCCAATCTCTGTACACATAAGCTTTAACATTCACATCTTCAGATATGTGTAGAAGCTTAAACCGTGTCTCCAAATTTTTTAATTTTTCCTCTTTAACTCTTTCATCACCTTCATCCACCCTTTCCAAAGCATCCCAAACTTCCTTAGAAGTCTTCAAATTTTAAACCTTAATCAACTCAGAGTGTATCGAACTATTCTTCAAAATGTACTTCACCTTGTTGTTCAATTCATTTGCTTTGATCTCATCAGCCATACTTGGACCATTTGTAGGAGGAGTGTACGGATTCTTGTAAGCTTTCTCCACATGATATCCACAATACTCTAGATATTCTTTCATCAATATTTTCCAAATAGCATAATTAGTTCCATAAAACCTTGAATAATCATAAACCATTTTCCCAGCCATCCTAGACCTTCTTCAATCAGTTAAGCTCTTCACCAAGGAACCAAGCTCTGATATCAATTGTTGAATAAGACAACTAAGAGGGGGGTGAATCATTTTTCATAGATTTAAACTTTAATTCATTCACTGAAACTAATCCTTAACACTACTTTATCAGATTAAACATTAAATACTAGTGCAAAAACTAAAACCATCACATAAACACAATAACAATAGATTTACGTGGAAAACCCAATGAAGGAAAAACCACGATGAGGATTAACTAACACTATAGATAATATCAAAACCAATTACAAGAGGATCATTTCCTGAGAAACAAGGCTCAATGCCAAAACAAGGACTCACTATCTAACAGGGATAACAACCTAGAGCGATCACTGCCATAGAGATACAAAGAAGATAAAGAACAATTGTTATAGAGAGAAGAGAATCTCAATGAAACAAAGAAATCCACCACTATCTGCACAATCCACTTGCAAACATGCATGAATGGTAGAGTGCACCTTCAGCTCATTGCTTCCAAAAACTCAACATTTAGGCTTCACATTGATTTTCCATACTCGTATAACATACTAATTCACACTTATGTCTACTCTCTTTTCGATATTTTCTCTGTTTCCTTTGTTCTCTTCTTCGCTTCTTCCCTAACTCATTTTTCTTTTATACCATCTTCAACTTTGAAACATATCCAAAGTCAACCATCTAAATTCAAATTCAAATTCAAATTATGTTGGAACCAAAACATCCTAGGGTGGAATTAGAACAAGGGCAACCCAAACACACACTTCATAAGGACCCAAATAGATTCAACACACATCACTAACTTTGAAGGTAGTATTCCACATAAGGTAAGCCAAACCAATGTAAAACACATGGAACAATTAAGCACAAACTTTCTAGATACCAAAATTATCTTCAATACAATAAGAAAAACTCAACTCTAGAACCACAAGTCACAAGACTTCATCAAAGAGAAATATAGACCAACAATATTTCTCCTAGACCTCAACCAGAAACATAGAAAACCATAGTTCACAACTGGTTAACAAAACTCGCATTGTACAATGAATTAATATTCAAAAATATGGATATAGAAGCTTCTGACAAGCATGATCAACATATCCGAACCACACAAATGTAGGAGAAAATATGGAGCAAAACCCGATGGAACCACTAAACACTTGCAACATAACATCAACAAAATTTTCTCAATATCCTCAACATATATATCCAATAACCTTCATTCATGACACTAATGACAACAATAATCAGTTGATAACCAATTTGACCTATTGACATCAATGATAAGACTTTTAATCTTTCCATTCTTGCAACACCTTGTGCAACGTGATGCTTGGGTTTGTGATATGGCTTAACCGCCTCTTGTGGATCTTGTATAAATCTAGCAATTGTATAGAGCATTACTAGGTTGATCTTTTGGTGCAACAACAACTACCAATGTAACACCAAGTACACCAACTTTGTCTTCATAAAGCTACACTTCTTGATGTTCATTATCAACTTATCTTTTCCCAAACTCTGTTATAATTATTTGGTGTGCCACAAATGTTCTTCTCTAGTCTTACTAAAAATTAGAATATCATCTAAATAAACAACAACAAACTTACCCAAGAATTGCTTCAGTACCTTGTTCATCAACCTCATGTAAGTGTTAGGTGCATTGGTCAATCCAAAGGGCATCACTAACCAATCTTACAACCCTTCATTAGTCTTAAATGTAGTCTTCCACTCATCTCCTTCTATATTCATAATTTGATGATATTCACTCTTTAGGTCAATCTTTGTGAAATAATTTGCTCCACTCAAACAGTCCATAATGTCATCTATTCTTGGCAATAAGAACTTATACTATACTGTGATCCTATTGATTGTTCTTGAGTCTATACACATCCTCCATTCTCCATCTTTCTTTGGAGCAGTACAATAGGTACCGCATATGGGCTTAAGCTCTCTCTAATCTATCCCTTCTTGGGTATGTGTAGGATCATGATGGGCCAAAAAGTGGCGATATGATGGGTATGTGTAGGGTATGTGGCTGATGACTTATTTTTTTCCCAAAATTGATGAAATGAAAAGAGTTTTTAAAGGAGATTCTCACCTTTCCACCAATATAAATTATGCTTTAATTTGGATTTAATAAATTTAATTATTATTCATTTTCTATTTGAATTATGACTAAAGTCTTGATTGATAGGCGGATTGAAAACCATCTATATTTTTCAAATGATATCACATTTTTTGAATCTAAAACATGCACCACATTCTATGCTTCACATACTATAGGATTAAAATAATAATAATTGAATTTTATAAAGTTTTGACCAAGTTAAGGTGGTTAGACATATGAGTTTTATAATTTTTAAAACTTGTAATAAAAATTCATAATTAATTATTTACTTGAAATAAATTACAAAAAAATATGCATCACATTGGAACATGAGTTCTCTACTTATATCTAAAATATTATAAAAAAAATATTATCATTTTATTGTGGTTAGGGTGGTGAGACAGACACCTAATTCTTTTTTTTCCCTGAAATTTAAGTACTACTGCATTGAAATTTCAAATTTTTACCAAATTGATTTTTTTAAAAATAAACCTAGTAGTTTAGAAACTACATTCAATTTTCTACAAATTCTATTCTTACATATTTTTGAAATAATATAGATAACTTATTCAATTTTTTATGTCAAGTTTCCTAACTCTGATTTTTTGAATTTTTCGCCACTTAAGGGCCTATTTTTTCCATGATGATCTTGCACATACCCTCTTCAAAAATTCTTGTATTTTTCTATTCAACTCCATGTTTTCTGTAGGTTTCATCCTATGTGCCACTTTGTTAGGAAAAATTTCTCTTGGTATGAGATCTATATGATGTATAATTCTTTGTACTAGTGGAAGTCCATCTGGTACATTATCTGATATGATATCTTCATACTCTATAAAGAATTTTGCTACTTCTGTCTGTGGTGGATCTTCATCGTTTGCAATGGAATTCTCTATCTCTAGATCACTACACTTCTTTGGAATCAATGCAAAACACATGTTATCATTCCTCAATAATTCCAAAAAAATCCTTCCATCTACCAAACATAATCTAGCAGTTCCACAAACCTTCTTTTTGTCCTCTTCTCCCAAAAGTATCAATATAGTTCTTTTGCCATTTGAAGTCACAGTATAGGTATTCTTCCTTCCATCATGAATTGATTTCATATAATGATCATTCCATGGTCTTCCTATCACTGAATGGCAGGAATCCATGGGCATAATATCACACAACACTTCATCATTATACGACCCTATATGAAATTTCACCAAACACTACTCACTTACCAAGATCTTATGCTCATCCTAAATTTGTGCTATCTTATAGGGCTTTGGATGTTTCAACCTCTTCAAATTCAACTTGGTCACCATCTCTTTTGAAACTAAATTATTAGTGCTATCACTATCAATGATAACTTTACATACCTTTCATCAAGATTTACATCTTGTCCTAAAAAAATTCTTCCTTTGCGGTGGTTCCTTAGTCACTTCTTCATGCATCAAATCTCTCATTACTAATGAATTTCCTTTCTCTAGTTTCCCAACCAAACTAGGGGATCTAATGAGTTTTTCATCCACATAGGTTGTTCTTCTAGTATTCTCAGTTCTCTTATCGATACTTCCTTGATGACACTCAAATGCTCTATGTCCTTCACCTCCACACTTGAAATAGGTTGCTCTAAATAGTCTCTTCTTAGATATTCCTTCATCTCCTATATCCATCATTGTAGTAGGAATTATGACCTCCTTTCTCATTGTGGTAGAATTTTTTTTCCTCTCTTCCTCTATGGTATGAATTTTTGTCCTTCTCTTCACTGCGGTAGGGTTTCCATTCCTTATTTTGCTCTGTGTATGGTCTTCTTTCTCTAGATTATGATCCATTTCTCTATCTTTGTTCAAACTTCTTGTTCCATTTTTCTTCTACCTTTAATGCAAATTGGTATGCTTCTTAGACTATTATCATCTTCTCTAGGCTCAATTCTTCTTTGATCTATGTCCTCAGTCCATTGATGTACCATGCAAATTTCTCTTTTCTTGCTTCACCATATCCTATTTTGATCATCATCTTGTATAATTCTTCAGTTTACTCCTTCAAAAACTTCTCCTTTTTCCTTAGGTTCTACAATATTTTCAACAATTCAAGTTAATAACCAACAAGTAAAAATTGATTCTTCAACCTTGTCACCATCCTATCCCACTTTATGATTTTCTCCTTTCCTCTCCTATTCCTATCGAATTGAACTTCTTTCCACTATATAGTAGTATGTCTTTTCAACTCAGTTTTTGCAAATATCACTCTTTTTGGATCTTCCATTTCTTCATATTCAAAGTATTCTTCCTTATCATTTATCTAATGAATGAATTCCTTAGGGTTCAAATTTCCCTTATAATTTTGAATTTCAATTCTAGGTCTCTTACCAATCTTGGAAATAGATTTTGAAGTCTTTAATTCACCTGAATCTTCTTCTTCTAGGTTCTCCTCAATTGGATTTGCAACATGACACAATTCATCATCAATTTTGTTTGCATGTCTAGGATTTAGAAATATCCTTCTATCTTCTTCCACAACATCCAATTGGGCTTTGATTTCTCTCATCATTTCCATCATTTCATCCATTCTTCTAGTAACATTTCCATAAAAAGTTCTCTCCTTAGTGGATATCTTCCCTTAGATATGGTGCAACTGCCTCAATTCAGTGATCTAGCTACAAGGGTTTCAACTACCTCATAGTTGATGCTTGATTGAAAGAACTTGAAAACTACCTTAGGTCAGTGATCTCTTTACCACAAGGAATGCCTTCTTAGGACCCATAAACTTGCTCTGATACCACTTGATGTAGTCACAGATGGAGGGTCCATAAAGGGCTATCCAACCATGCAATCTAGAGTTCAACACAATAGAAATAACACAGGAAATTCTCAGAAAACATGAATTATCATTTATTCAACAATTTTCAATCTTATATGCATCAGATGCCTCATATGTGGAATGACTAGGGCTCATAGGCTTGTTTCAAGGGCATTACACAATATTACAATTAGCACAAGGCATTATTACAATCCAATTCAAACAACCTAAAATATTTTTATATCTACGAACTACTTAACTAAATTACTACATCCTTTCGAATGGATTAAAAATGATCTTAAATATAAATCTCTAATTCCAATTATGACCCATGCCAACCTCAAGGGTTTGCAAACCTAATGCAAGATCAAGCATGTAGGTTGGACAAGAACATGAAAAGATAACTCATTGGGAAAAGGAATGTACTACACATCTCCAAGAAATTTCTCCTAGACATAAAATTCCTTGAATGATGTTTCATTAAGCTCCACACTTTCCAGAAGAGGTCCACACAACCAAACTAAGCCAGCTAGGCCTTGAATGCTTTGTCTGAGAATTGACAATGAAATTATGAGAATGATAACTTTTTGCAAACAAATGAAAATATCTTGAAATATAGATATGTTGTAGATGACCTCATGTAGAATAAATATCCTCCTCTGCGAGCTAATAAATAACAATACGATAAAATGCAGAAAGAACTACTTAGACAACTATAGAATGGAATGCAAGAAAATAAATGTTTTTGGTTGATACAGGATTGATTCACAACCAAGGATGCTCCTAGATCAATATCATAGATTATTTGTACATACCATAAATGATTTTTGTTCTTTAAAGAAGAAATTATAATAATTTGATCATTACTAGGTTCAAATTGAATAAAGAATGGATTATAATTCATGTGATTTGCTCCTTGCCATGTGGTAGTTGTCGTATCATAACATACTCACTACCATGCATGGGTGTATAAGCTAGGCTTTATGTAATCATATTTTATCTCACAAGGAGCAGTGCATCATTGTCCATTTTGGCTCATCTGTGTCTCTACACTTGAGGGGAAAAGGGTTAGGCAGCCTTATGTTAGGTGCACTCCTTCTAGTAAGGGATCCCTTGGTATCTCCTTAAAATGTTAGCCTGTAGAAAGTACACTGACATTTTAAGGAATTAAATATGGTCCCCCACTTATTATTTGTATAAGAAATGGTCACCTTTTGTGACGATAGTATACATCTCCTAGAAACTATAAGCTTATCAATAAAAGTGTGGCCTTTTGAATCTATGTTGTGTCTCCTTTGTTGTGATATTGGGCTTGATATCTTCTAACTATGTGAATTTTCTTGGTATAAGATGCCCCCTTTGTGGTAATACTTTGGCTAGTATTCCCTAGGGTGTGATCTTTCTATTCCCTAACTTGTCCTCTCTTAGTGGTGATGTCATGTGTGATATTCATTAAGGTGTGACCCTTCATGTATTGAGAATGCTCCTTTTGTTAAATCACCTTTTGTGGTGGTGTTTTTGATAATACCCATTGAGGTTTCCACCTTGTCTTATGCACCTTCATAGGTATGTTTGTTGTTTATGTGAGTTTATGCACTTACATAGGTGAGTTTTTCATTTATGTTCCTTCGTAGGTGATTTTGTTTTGCGCCTTCTAGGAAAGTTTATGCACCCATCAAGGTGAGATTTTGGAAATATATTTCATGGATTCAACATAACAGAGGTTGTTGGGTCCTAAACTCGAGCATCCCTTTAACATGACCGTTAAACATAATACAAATTGATTGATAGTAGAGCTATGTGTTTCATGAGTGTCAAGCATAATGTGGCTTGCAAGCCTTATGAAACCCTCTTGCTATTAACATGGTTGCTAAGCATAAAACAAATTTCTTGACATTAGAGCTATGTGTTTCATGACTACCTAGTATAACACACCTTACTAGCCTTGTGGGATCCCCTTTTAACATGGTTGTCGAGCATAACACAAATTGCTTGATAGTAGAGCAATGTGTTTCATGAGTGTCTAGCATAGCACAACTTGATAGATAGTAGATCCATGTGGCTCACAAATAATTTGGCACAATGCAGCTTGCTAGTCCTCATGGGATAATTTATTCAACTAACACTTATTCAATGAATGATGTTTAGTATTTGAGACAATTTAAGACAGGTGTCTCTTTTCCTTATTGACTCAAATTCCTTTTAGTAGTAACCTCATGTTGTGTTGTGTGTCTTTTGTGTGTCTCCTTCATGTTTGTATTGTGTTTACATTGTTCTTGTTTTCATTTTGTTGTTATGCATATGTTATGTTATGTTATGTCATATGCTTCATGTTTTCTAACATGTATGTTTGTGTATGGTCTCTTGCTGTATTTCATACATGTGTGTGTTCCTTTGGGCTTATGTTGTTTTTCCATGGTATCTTAGATCCTAGGATCTTGCACTCCCCCTTGATCCTTTTCCATCCTATCTCTTCAATATTTGTACATTCAGACCCCTCTTGGCATAGATTTTTTCATTTAGTGTGAGTCTAAGCATAAGTTTATACTCCGACTAAAGTGGGGGATAAATGTAGTGTTGTAAATTCTCACCCTTGAGAATTTCACACTATGTTTCCCCCCCTTAAGTTACTAGACCTAATTGAGCACTCAATTTCCTAAATTATGCATTCCACATCCTATTTTAAACATTTTTTGACAATTTATGAGCATAAAACAAATTCTTTCATCTAATGCTTTTCCCTCGATGGATAAGTGCATGAGGTTGGGTTCAAAAAATGTTCAAAAAGTGGGTGCTTTTATTGATTTTTAAAATTTGTCACAGTTGGACTAAAAATTTGAAGCACTTACACATTGAATCTTGAACCAGCTGAGTAATATGAAATTTACTATTTTTAGTCTAGATTTCAAATATCTAATTTATTCTAATACCCAAATGATACAAAATAATTTTTAATAGGCATGTATAAAAACCACTTTTTATAAGTCATTGTTTTAGGACTAGACCATGCATGTGCATGGACACCATAATTTGGCGTAAATAAAATTATTTTTCTAATTCCTTTTGGGAAAATATGTGTATTATAATGACGATTGATGAGGATATTTTTTAGAAACATGCGTCACATTCTATGCTTCACATACTATAGGATTAAAAAAAGAAAAAATGAATTTCATGAAGTTTTGACCAAGTTAAGGTGGTTAGACATACAGGTGTTTATATTTTATAAAATTTGTAATAAAAAATTCATAATTAATTATTTAATTGGAAACAAATTACAAAAAAATATGTGTCACATTGAGACATGAGTTCTCTACTTATATCTAAAATGTTATAAAAAAATATTATCATTTAATTATGGTTAAGGTAGTCAGATAGACACCTACTTATTTTTTCCCTGAAATTTAAGTACTACTGCATTGAAACTTCAAATTTTCACTAAATAGATTTTTAAAAGGAAAATAAACCTAGTAGTTTAGAAACTACATTTGATTTGCTACAGATTCTATTCTTACATATTTTTGAAATAATATAGATAAATTATTCAAATTTTTACGTCAAATTGCCTAACTCTAATTTTTTTGAATTTTTTGCCACTTAAGGGCTTGTTTTTTCCATGATGATCCTACACATACCCAAATTTTATCTAAATATTTTTAATTTATTAATTTTTCATTGGCCCTAATTGCAAGTTCTTAAAACCCTCATGTGTAGACAACATAACTTGACCTAAACTTATTATTTATTAATTTTTATTTTTTCATTGTGTAAATAATTATTTATATAATACCATATAATTTTTTTAACATGAAACCTAAAAAAATAGAATTTATTAAAAAAAAATGAAAATATGACATTTGAAGTTTAGTTTCCTCATAACTAAATTAAAAAATAGAAAAAATAACGCAACCATAAAAAATATTACATTTTTGTAAATTACACATTAACATTTATAATGGTTTTTAATTTCACAAAATGATTCTAAAAAAAACCTCACCAACCATATTGCAAAGGTTAGCTTTTTCTCTTAACATTGCCATAACCTTGTACTTGCAGGTCCAATGCTAAGGGTTGGGCTACCATGCCTTTTCTACATCTAAATCTAAATAAAAAACATGTGTAACGAGTTTCAAAATTTTTGGAACGAGTACCTACTTTAAAATGGGTACTTATTCTAAAAAATGAATGGGTGCCTATTTTAAAGATGAAAAATGACACTTCCCCTGAATATGCACCCAACTTCTTTCACTTACATCAACTCCTTAAGTTTTAGAAAATGGGCCTAAGACATTGGTGCCTAGGGCACTTATGTCCCCATATTTTGGCACCAAATTCAAATATGTGTATGTCAATATTTTATTATTTAAAATTCAAATATCTAAAGTCATTTTTTAGGATTTAATTTTCAAGAAACTATAATTATTGTGTATAAATAACTAGTTATTGCGCCATTTTAAATCTATCTAGCATTATTGATAATCCAGAGCAATAATTATTATCAAGATAATTATCAAACAAGTCAAGAGAAGCCATTAGAGGATTTATTGCAACAATTCAAGATCCAAACATCATGTCAAAATATATGTTAGTGTTTTCATGTTGACATTTTCATATTGTTTGTGAAGGCTAACCCTTTGTAGGTCTCCAAGAAATTCAAATCAATTCAAGCCATTCAAGAAAGATCCAAGCCTTAAGGAGATATGTATGATTTTAGTCCTTCAAGGAAGGTAGTAAAGGGTGGTGAGTTGCAACACTTTGTGGATTCATCATTCCTTTCTATCATTTATCCATTTATCATTGATATTGCCATTATGGAAGTGGAAACACTAACATAGGGTTTGACCAAGGAAAGCCCCTAAATGACACAACCTTTCTTTTCCTCTTTGAATGTGTAAGTTTTACCTATCTAAAGGGGATTGAAGGAAGTTTGATGATCAATTATTCATTGTTACAACTTAAACTCTACACCTTGACAACTAACAAAAAATCAATTATAGAATTATTCGAGTGTGATCCAATAGTATGACAAGTGGGAAAGAAAGCTTAGATTTGACATCAGAGGACTACAAAAATAGATGTAAAATTTCCCTATAAATATAGTGGCACTTGGGGTGCTTATGTCCTACATTTTCTATTCCAAATTTCTATCACAGGTGCACAATATCCTCCTCAACCCATTTTTGTAGTCTATTTCTATCTGTGATTTATTAGATTTGATGTTTTTGAGAATAGTAGCTTGGATTATTAGGTCAATTGAAACATTGCATTTCATTTTTAGTTGCATTTTAGATTTGATCTATGGCTGGTTGACTCACCTTTCAGGTTGTATGTCAATCATCTACCTTGTCCAAGTCCATCAAACTCCCATCTATTCCATCACATTCACATTTCATCCCCCTTTCAATGAAATTAGGGAAAGGTTTCCAAACCCTAAAGTGAAAGCTACAAGGTTTCCCTTACCCTCTATTTCAGTTTGTATAACTATTACAAGGATTTCTTGTGCCTCTAAGCACCTTGGGGATAATCACATCCCTTATATTTTATTCAAATCATTTTTCTTACTTCTAGATGCAATTCGAATAAGGACAAACAATATTTATCTTATACCTATCTATCTTGGCTACTACATAAGTGGAAACACCAAAGAAAGGGTTTGACCGAGGAAAATTTCATCTTGTACTAGTCACAGAAGGAAAATGTTTGGGATTGTTTGGAGATTTTCCTCGGTCATAGAAGGAAATTTTAGAGTTTCTTGTGTGACTAGTACAAGATGATATGGCAACAAAAGGATGAATTCACAATGTGCTAGTGTTTGAGGAAAATTCCCCAAGATTTAAATCGAAGGTTCCTTATTGTTTTTATTTATTTATTTATTAGTAGACATTTTCATTAGTTTATTCCCCTTCAAAAATTTTAACTACTTAAATTAATTTGAGTGTATGAAATAAAATTTACTCTCAAAGGAACCTAGATTTCCTCTTTCAAAGTCAAATTTCTTACATTATAGTATTCTAAACATCAATCATGGAATATTTCTAATAGTGGTAGACCTTTAATCTAGGCATTAGGATATGTATTTCTTGAGGATGACAAAGTAATAAGCTATGAGTCTAAGAACATATAAGTTAGATTATCATCTACATTATGTTGATTTAGTAGCTAATATGCATTCTCTATAGAAATCAAGGAACTTTCTCCTAGGGAAACCATTTAAACTCAATATAGATGATCATCTGGGTTGAAGTATATGCTCACTTAATCTCATCCTCATAATAAAAAAGGTGGTTAAATTTTTTATATGAGCATCAATTTGAGATTCATTTTATGAAAGGAAAATATTATACAACGATTAATGTATTAAAAAAGATAAGAGATGCTATAACTATTCTTAATACTATAACAAATTTAAATATTTATATTAGCTCAATAGAAAAATGAGTCATATTAGGAACAATTTAATTTGTATTGAAGATTCATCCTCTAAATTATCATCATTTAAAATAAGTATAATTATAATTTCTCTCTCTTACATTTATTGTTTCAAATTTTACTTAAACAAAATATTACTATTTATTATTATTTATAACTAATAAAAATTACAAATAATCATAAAATATGTTTATTTTCCAAAAAAAACTTTAACTCTTATTTTTTAAGTGATTTTTATACAATAAAATCAAACTATAATAATAAATATTTAAAGCTAAAACTATATTATTATATATAATTACAACTCCAAATCTTTATATATAGTGCCATATTATATATAATTACCACCTTAGACCTTATTTGATGGTGATACTACTAACATTTTTGTTTCAATATTTGTACTTATTTTTTATAGCATATAAACTACATTCACTTCTAAATTATTCAAATCATATCAAAATGTATCTACATCAAATATTTTATTTTTTTCTATTTGTATAACATTTCAATTGTATTTAAAGGATGATTGTTGGTAATCAACATAATACATGGTGAGATGCCACTCAATCTTCCAAGTGGCAATTACAATTCATTTCATCTCACTATTTCAAAGATAATTGACATAATATCTATAAGATATGATAATGGTTAATAGAAAATTGTCTAAATTTTTGTATCAATATTATAAAACATATTTTGTGATTTATTAGTTGATTCAAAATATTAACATAAAACTTGTACACAAGTTTTAATCAATTTTTTAAAATTATAATATCAATATTTATTTTCTATATAAATTTAATAAACAAATAGTTTACATTTCTTTTCAATTTTAAAAATAAAACAACTAAAATATTTATAAAATATATAAATAAATAGTAGTTCAGGACATCCAGCAAACTTCCAACCCCTCAGCACCATTGTAATCAGTTAATTATGCCTTTGTTGATCAATATATTCACAAGTTTGAATCTTCACGATATTCCTCCATCGATTCACCATTGAAACTAACAATTTAATAGAAACACAACGTGATAATTTATTGAAGAAGCTCTTATAAATTCAAACCTGCAAGAATTGAATTATTTGCTTACACCATTGACCATATTCTGGACAGACACGATTGCTTCGGAGGAGGATTTCCATTGAGAAACATTTGACTGACTCTTCCAGTCTCAAACATTTCGTCAAATAATCAACGGTCTCCTCTGCCTTTTAGAGGATTTCGCAAACAAGAACGTGGTTTGATTTGCGCGTTTTTGACGTTGTCAATGGAAAGAGCTTAAGTCTCCCGCACGATGTGCAGGCGATGTATTAAGAACTGTTCAATTGCCTATCTGACCGGCACTCGTCTTTCACACGGATTCCCGTGCTGAAATTCCCAAAGGCCTTATATATTTGATGCATGTTCGTAGTAGTTTTCAGTGGTTGTAGTTGGGTGAGGTCTATGACTATGGTTTGAGGGAGATCAACTCATTCAAAAGGTTCATCTTTGATAGAGGAAAGCTTCCATTTTTTGCTTTCTGTTAGTTTAGTGTATATATTGTAAATATATTGCTTTCTGAAGTGTGTTTTCACACCATGCACTCTCCTTAAGGGAATGTATGCTCTTAGATTTTATGCTTTTCTTCAAGTGTAGTTGCACATGTTTTTTTTTCTCTAAAGGGTCCTAGCTGTTGAAGTTTTACTTTCATGACTTCATTCCCAATGGACCGCTAAGGCCTCTAGACTCCATGATTAGCAAGAAATCATCACATAGAAGTCGCCATTAATATTTTCATTTTATGCCACCCTTTGATGACCCATCATTGATAAATGATTTGAGAGATTCCCCATGGGCCATCTTGCTTGTTATTCTCCTTGAGGTTTCCTAAATTTTTCTAAGTCCCATAATTTTGGGTTTTCGAGATGCTCTTACTTGCTTACCTTGCATTCCTTCTTCTTTTCTCCAACGCTCCCTTCCTTTCCCCTTTTCTTCGAAGTTTTTGGGGTGTCAACCTTCAACCTTACCCTTTACCATTTACAAATTTCTCTCCTCTTCCTTTTTCACCCTTTTTCCTTTGGCCTTCCCTCTTTCCTCTTGCATCCTTGCACCTTCTTCTATCAACCTTTGGCCTTCACCCTTGCATCTTACCTCTTACTTTCAGAGGTAAGAAGTAAGGCCGATCTCTTACTTCAAATGGTTCAAGGTTTGACCTTTGAAAGTTACTTCTGGATTTTGGTCTTCCCCTTCTCCCTTCCCCGAAGGTGTTCTTTCAAAATTTTGATTAAGTGTCAAATGCTTTGGACTTCGAGGGTATGATTTCCTACTTACCTCTGACTTTTAGAGGTAAGCATTCCTATCGACCTCTGACCTTCGACGGTCTAAGGTCTAACCCTCGACATTTCTTCTCTCCTTCCCAGTATGAGGTAAGTGGTAAGCTCGATGTTCGACGCCCAACAGCCCAATGTCCAACAATGCATTTTTGAGGCTTCAGTCCATTTTTTCATGCTTGCAAATGTCTCCTTTTGAGCCCAAAACCCTGACCTTTTGAAAGATTTTTGGCATGTTTATTTGGGTTATGACTTTAATGTGCAACCACTCCACGATGACCAAATCTGATTTCCTAGGCTTCAAGGATGACTTTAATGCTTTCTCTGACTAATCCATGCCTTTTGCAAGTGGATTTCATGGGTACCCATGCCCTTTTTTTCTGACTTCTTGGCAGATCTATGCCCTAGGTCACAATTTTCATGGATGGCTCAAGTTTGCATGCCATAGGCTTCATTGCTAACCTTGATTAGGGTTAGGGTTGAGTTTTGTGTTTCTCTATTATGCCTAATCTATAAAGGAAAATAATGTATTCATTTTTAGGGTTCTTCTTCCTCTGGCTCCTTAGGGGTTTTTCTTTTGAAAAATTTCATTTTGCATCTCTGCCATTGTAAAGATTGGATTTTTGCTTCCACATTAATGGAATCATTCAAGTTTTCCTCTTATCAACTCTTTGTTGGTTTTGTAAGTCATTACCTTCATATATGAGTGTTTATTGTATTTCCATGCATGTATGTTTGTGATTAAATGGTTTATAGTTGCTAGTTGTGAAACCCTATCCTTCATGTATGCCTCTAAAAATTTGACCAAACATAGATTTGTGAAAGTCCCCTTGCCCCTCTTCAACAATGTGTTGTGTAATCTTGGTTAGGAAGAAGCGACCTTTCTATTTTTGTGTATCACCTCCCTCTCATTTTCATGTTCTCCTTCTCCCCTTTTCCTTGTGAGCTATTAGTGGTAGAATTTCATGTGTTGGGTTGGACTAACACATTGCACTAGGATTGAAAAAGGAAACCAACCTTCTCCAAAGATTTGACCTCATATGCGCAAAGGTCCCACACCTTGAGGTCATTTCCTTTACTTCATTGGAATGCTGAGCTACATGCTAAGTAGGGTGCAATCTCATGTGACAACATGTACCGTATTTATTATTAGCATATTTAAATTAAGTTAAATTTTGTTTTAAATATCATCTCCTAACAAAATTTTATTATGTTGACCAAAGTTTATTTTTATCATCGTCCTATGGTTATGCAAAGTGTTTAGAATCATGATCATATACACCCATAGGGGGCTTATGCTTTGGGTGGCATGGCTTTGACCTACCACCCCATTGCTTGCCTGCCACCCACCCCCTGCTCTACTGGTGATTCTTTTTTTTAACTAATAGTGGAGCAACAGTCCTATGGGAAACTGTGGACCCCAAATTTTTAGCCCCTAAGGGCTTAATTTTTTCTCTAGATTAGTTTGCTAAGGTTCTCTTCTAGGCCTTTTTGTTAAGGAAGCTAAGGTAGTGGAACAATTTCCTACACTAATCTTTAGAGGAGAATAATGCAAAACTTTTACAAACCTTTAATAGTTACAAAAACTTAAATATATAAACATAAATACCATGCATATCATATCACAATGATTTACATGGGGAAAATCATTTCGCAAGAAAATCCCCACTCCAAAAGCCACCCAATATATTATTTAGAAATCACAAAGATTACAATATACTTGTAGAGTAAGCTTCTCATAGGAGTATCACCAACTAGAGATCCAAAGGAAACACAAAATCCAATCAGACTCTTAGAATACGTCACAATACACAACCGTAATATAATTCTCTCATAAAATAGGGTTGTCTACTAAGACAAGTCAAGATAATTAAATATCGGCTATCAAATCTAAGACAATGATGAATGGTCCAGATTTACAATAATAAAATATAAATATTTTTTTCCTTTCAAGGGTGCTACCCCCGACCCTCATTTAGGCACTCTTTCCCCTGACCCCTAGTCAGGGGGATGATCCCCATAGACCCCTCGTAGGGGCGAAATCCTCCTGTGCCCCCTTGATTGTTGACATACCAATAGTAAATTATGTAATTGCAAGGTTGAGACACATTTTCCCAACATTTTTTTCATTTTCTAATAACTTTTTCTCCAAATGGTGAAATTTTTGAAACAATACATTTTTAAAAAAGCTGGCGATGTCTATTTTCCAATGGTACATGTGATTTTTCATAATTTTTGTGTTTGTTATAATTTATTAGTAGTTGAAGTTAGATCTTATTTTATGTCTCTTGATCTCATATTTTTTTTCCACAATCTCTAGTTTTTGCAATTTTTGTGGCATTGGAAAGGCATTGAGGAGCTCTACATTGCCATCCATGCACTTTTAATTGTATTTGTCCCAGGTTGAATGCTATTTTAGTTTTTTACCCAAATGGTGTTCTAGAGATTACTTGGATGTTTTGACAGTTGGGATGGTGCAATTTTGATCTCTACACTTCATTTTAGTTCTAGATCATTTCTCAATTGACTATTACTTCGTAGCATATTTGTGCCACTTTCAAATTTTTCTAGCATTCCTTGTTATCAGGTTTTTTGTTACTTTATCATGATTCCAACTTGAGTCCTTGAGTGACTCTAATGTGGTTTCTAGCATCAAAATTGTATTTCCTTGCTTATTGAATCAAGGATTCTAGTGTTACTCCACAAGTATGTTTCGAGTGCTTCTTTGTAGTAGGTCATCTCATTATGGGGGTTTGTATGGTCTTTCTTGTCATCCTTTGTGTGGATGGAGACTGATTGGATTTTTGATGGATCTTTTCATTGGGGGGGTGAATGGTCTCTACTTCATCTCTCTTTTTGGGAGGAGTTTTGTCCCACTAGGTGTTCTCTTTTTCTCTGTTTGGGTAAATGAACTAGAAGATGGGTCCACTTCTAGTGGAATTTTTGGACTTACAAAAAACTCAAAATTAGGTAAACTGAAACGAGATCCCATTAACAAGCAAACATGATCCCATTTCTTTAGGATGTCGAGCCAAAAATGGGATCCCATTTTGTAGAAATGAGATCTCATTCTAAAACAGGATCTTGCTTCATAATTTTTTATTTTTTTTATAATTTAATGAAATGGGATCCCATTTTTTCTAGAAATGGGATCTCATTCTAAAACGGGATCTCATTTCATAAAAGCATAATTTTTTTATTAAATACGATCCCATTTATTAAAATTTAAATTTTTGGTCGGGTTTGTGCTTTGTTTTTTGGTTTGGGAAAAGTCTTGGGGACCTGAACCTAAACTTTGGACTTGGTTTGACCCACAACTTGAAGGTCATGCCAATGCCACGAGAAAATAGTGACTTTGGACATATGTCTAAAGACCTTTTTTGTAGAATTTTTTGATGAAATTAAAACCCATTATAGATGAGACTATTTAGATTCTAAATATGTAATTTTTTTACAATTAGATTTTTTTTCTATTTTTTTATGAAACTAGTCCATAAAATTAAAATATCATGTTTTTTAGTATTTTCATAATTTTTTATTAAAATAATATTTTGAAAAATGAATTATGCATACGTGATTTTTAGAAAAAAAATTCAATTCAAAAAAGAAAATTCAAAAATGATAAGTTTAGGTCATCTTATGTGTGATGTACATGGCAATTTTTCAAAATAGCAAATATGGCCAATAAAAAATTAACAAAAAAATCTTCAGAAAAATTACAAAAAAATTATCATGAGAATTCTTCAGTGTGTTACAAATCTTTTCCCAAAAGGATTCCAAAAAATACAATTATTTATGTGAAAATATGGATGATGTACACATGCATGGTATGGTAAAAAAATTGACTTTTAAACAATGGTTTTTAGACACACCTATTGAAAATCAATTTGTATCATCTGAGTATTAAAATAAATTACATAATTGGAAACTAGACTCCGAGTACTACATTTTATGATTAGAGACATTTTTTAAGATTCCATCTCTAAGTGCTTCAAATTTTAAGGTCAAATATGACAGATTTGGAAAAAAAGGAAAACACTTCCACTTTTTGGCCAAAAAGTGGACTCAACTTCTTGCACACACCCATTTGTGAGAGATTGCATTTGCATATGTACATGGTTACCTACCTAAGTTGCACTTAAGGAGGGTTGTTGGTGTGAATAAATATATTTTACCTAGTTAATATCCTTACTAGGTAATTAGGGGACATATTCACATGTTAAGATTACTTAGGTTATAATATTCCTTCTAGAATTCTTTTTTTTCATATCTATAACTTATCTGATTCTAGATTGTTATGAATTACCTGTTGCATGTGATAGGATTATGAAACTTATCATGATCTTTTAGAACTACTCCTATTCACCACCTTGCTTATATAGGCAAGGCATCATATGTACATTGACATATTCATTGTGGCTGCTATTTTGAGATTCTTGCACCCTTAATCATAGAATGAGATTTTTTCCATGGCTCTTGTGGAAGTTATTTTATCGTGTAGGTGATCCTGGGGTGTTGAGGAGTTCATGATAAACTCCTACAAGGATCTCAAAGCTTGTATCCTTTCACACCATAATTGTACCTAATGAAGATACATTTGACAACATTATTTTCCAAATTTGTTTGCTACTCCTTGGGTAGAAGAATATGTCTCTATTCATCAGGTGAATACCTTTTAGGTAATTTTCTATACCTTGGAGGCTTTTGAACAAGCTGCTCATTGGAGGTTCTTCCTCTCCTAAATATTTAGAGCTATAAGAGCTCTCCTCGAATTTTTATCTGTCTAGGGGCCTTGATTCAACTTTCTCAATCATAGAAGGAAGTTGAATCACATATTTTTTGTTCACTTTGTTCTAGATGTAAAATTTATTACAAGAAGGATTAGTTTCTTTAAAAAACACACTTCTACTATATATTACCATTTGTAAAAATAGCATCCCAAATATTGCATCCTTTCAAATCATAATTATACTTGATGAAGATACATTTCAAAACCTTGTTCTCCAACTTTGTTTGTTTCTTCTTTGGCACAAGTGTATATTCCTAACAACCAAAAAATCTAAGTTGTTTCAATGAAGGCTTGTGACTCAACCATGCCTCCATAGGCGATTTATCAACAAGAGCTAATGTAAGAGACCTATTAATTAGATAGCAAGTAGTGGCAAAAAAATTATCCTGAAACCTTTGTTCTAGAATAGCACCACTAAGTATACTCCTCACCTTATCCTTAATGCCCTTTCGTTCTTTCTATAACTCCATTCTACTCTGTAGAATATAATTGAGTTTTATTTTTAATATGAATGCCACAATCACATAATCTATCAAAGGCATTAAGAGGAAAATTTATCATAATTATTGATCCTCAAATATTTCATTTTCTTTCAATTTTACAACTCAACCATTCCTCTAAAATATTTAAATTGACTAAAAACTTTACATTTACTCTTTAGAAAATAAAGCCACATCTTTCTACTATAATAATCAATAAATGAAATATAATATGTGGATTTTCCAATAGAAGCAATGTCTACAAGACCAAACACATAAAAATGAATAAGATCCAATATACCACAAGATATATGGTAAATCAAGTAAAAATAAACATAGCTTTTTTTTATCATAAATACAATGCTCATAGAAATCAAAATCAAGATTACAATTAGTCAAAACTTCAAGAAGGATTTTTTTTTTCATGGTCCTTATGCCCTTTTGCCCGATGTGGCCAAGTCATTGGTACCATAGCATAATCTTCTCTATAGGTATTTTTTGTTTAGAATAAAGAGTAGCCTTAGGTAGCTAGAATCCATGACCATCCACTAAATATGAAGTCCTCACCTTTTCCACTGAAATAGCCATAAACATTCTCTTCACAAAATTTATATTAAACTAAACAATGTATGTGTCAAGCTTATACAATGTGCCAAATCTAACACCTCTAACCATCTTGGATCTTACTTCAAAAAGGACTATTTACAGACCAACATCTATTAATTTATTCATATGTAATAATTTTTATCTTGATCCAAGGATATGCATACACCATTAATCTTTTTTATTCTAACATTAAGAAATTTGATTTTAACTTTACCATGGCCAACCGTACTTAATTAACAATCAACACCCAAGTACACCTTACTTGCAACACATTTTTATATTAAAAATAATAATCTCTATTAGATGTCATATGGAAATATGCACTTGAATCAATCCACCATGCATCCTTACCGAAAAATGTGGTGAAAGCCACAATGAAAACATCACTATCTTCCTTCTTCGACTAAAAATAATAATCATGTTTCTTATTTTTCTTCTTTGCACTCCTTACAAAAGTGTCGAGGCTTATCATATTTCCAAAATATAGATGTGAAATTTCTAGGAGATTTGGATCTCCCCTTAGTCTTGAATTTATCAGTTTTCTCACTCTTCTTTCCTTTTTCCTTAGGTCTTCCATGATTATTGAGGGTCTCATTAGCACCAATGGACACCTTCCTCATCTCTAAAAATTAACTACAAAATCTTCAAATTTCAAGACAACTAAAGTGCTTCCAATAGCCATAATGAGAGAATCACATGAATCAAGAAAAAATAAAGCAAGATCTGAAACCTCTCATAAAACAACTTTTACACCAAATAATTCTAACTAATCACCCAACATATTGAATATTTCCAAGTGGTGTACAATTCACCCGTGACCCTCTTTCATTATCAGTGAATATGATTTCTTCCTCAAGAAAATTTTGTTCACTAAATATTTTTCTTGATATATCTCACCAAGCTTTTCCCATAGTTTCTTTGCAAAATACTCTTCTTGGACATTGATTAAAATAGAAATTTCAAAGAACAATATGATTAGACCCTTAGTTTTATGGTCCATAACATAATATTGAGTATCTAAAGTAGCATATGTAGGCCTTAATTTTTTCATCAACATTCCATAGATCTTGATCAATTATCAAATCCTCCATCTTTAGTTTCCACATGTTTCAAAATTATTGCTTGAAAATTTCTCTACCTTTATTCTTCGTAATGTGGTTGACATTTAAAAAAATTTGCAACAAGATCACACAGTATCTTCTACGCAAGCTCCCACTCAAAAGTGGATTAGTTCAAAATACCCAACCAACGACTAAAACCAAAGGTGATCAGATTCTCATACCACTTGTAAGGAAACTAAAGTAGTGGAAAAACTTCGTACACTAATATTGAGAGGAGAGTTATGTAAAACTTTCAAATCTTTGTTATTTGAAGGGTTAAACACTTTTTGACCCGGAGCGATGAAGTAGGGAGACCACAAATGGGGGATCTCATCCCCAATTTAAACATTTAGCAATTACACCCCAATGGGGTTTGAACCTTGATGTCAATAACAACAACACAACAACTAAACCATCATATCATGCCACTATTGGTGCAAAAATTTCAAATCTTAACAATAGTTATAGAAACTAAATAGAAATAAATATTAACATCAATCATACCACAACATAATGATTTACAGGGGGAAAACCTTTTCGAGAGAAAAACCCCACTCCAAAAGTCATCAAATATATTATTCAAAAATCAACTTGAGATTATAATCTACTTGCATAGAAAACATTCACAAGAGTATCACCAATCAAAAATCTAGAGGCAACTCAACATCTATAATACTCATACACAACCTCCATCTCAAGCACCTAATATATAAGAGATACAATATATGAAATCGTCAAATGGTATTTTCAAACCATGAGCTAAAACCACTTAGAGAGTGGTTCCCATCTTATCTCCAATAAAAAATTCCTTATGATGAGTCAAAAAAGACCAAAACATGTAACTCCCCATTATATCTCTTTTTTACATGTCCAACACATTTTCACATTTTCCAATTTAGGAGACTCAAATTTTGGATGCCATAACTTTTGATTTGAGATGTTGATTGATAAAATGTTCAAATCATTGGAAACCTCATGACAATTTTTTTTATCAAGCTATAACCCACTTCGTTAGTTAAAACCACTTTCAAACCCAAAAATGGCCTTTAAGTGCCTCAAACTTGACTTTAAACATTTTAAAAATAGAAACTTTAATTTATCTTGAAATCCAAACATGCTCTTCTATCAAAACTTTGCCAATATGTTTATTTGATAATTTCATAGATTTGAAAAAAAAAGACCCATCCATACTCAAATGTAAACTTACTATAAATAGTAACCTTTTGTAGTTGTAAAATTAAAACACACTTTTCCTAACAAATATCAATGCCAAATAATAGAGAACATGCAAAAATAATATTTAGACCATTAATCTTGATTTCTTATTCATTCAAGAAAAAATATTACACACATTAACACAACGATACAATGACACATTTAAAAATATCATAAAATAATATAAGGGCCACAATTATAACCACCACCCAACCCTATTTAATGATTTTATATCATTCAAGAAAAAATTTCAGTACTTTTACTCTATTTTTAAAAGATGTACTTCAAGTATATTTAACTTTAAATGTAGATCATTCACCTTCAAAACAATCCACATACTCTTACTCTAAATATAGAACATTCTCCTCAATGACTATATGCATCCTTACAAAACCCCTTAAAAGTTAATTGTTGACTATTAATGTTTTATATAGTGAGATGCCTTTACATCTTCTAAGTGGCAAATATAATTCATTCCATCCTATTTTATTGAAGATAATTGGCATGATGTTACTCTATACCTTTTATGGTAATAAAATTATGATACATTTAATTAACACATAATTTATTTATTTATTTCATTTTACAAAACAATAAATATTTATCATTTTTTAATTTATTTCATTTTAAAAGTAATAAATATTTATATTTTTTAGTACGTATAAAATGATTAAAAATTAATAAAGAATAAAAATGATCTAAATTTTAATCATACCAATTTTTTTTATCTCTCCAATATTATAAATTAGATATTATTTAATTATAATAATTATTAATATTTTCTATTTTTTAATTAAAATAAAATATAATATTTTTTATATTAAAAAAAGCATAAAACATAATTAACAATTTTTTATCTTTGTAAAAATAAATAAAAATATTAACCATTTTTAACTTTATATAATAAAATTTTAAAAAAATCTACACTTAAATTGAAACAACGAATCTTTTATCCTTAATTTTTTTTTTATCAACATTCCCCCATTTTCCATCACCATTGAAAACTATCAATTAAATAAAGCACGACGTAATAATATATTCAAGAAGCTCTTATAAGGCCGCACATGCCAGAATTGACTCAATTAGTTTACTCCCTTTGACTATATTTTTGGCGGCCACGATTCCTTAGAAGGCGGATTTGTATAGAGAAACGTTTGACCGACTCTTCGAGTTGCCAACATTTTCCATGCAAGAAACGCGGTTTGATTTGTCGTGTTTTGGCGTTGGCGACGTAATGAAAGCTCTTCAATTGTTCCGAGTCGTTGGCCGCATGGCCGGCATTTGTCTTGTACAGAGTCCTTTGTCGTAATTCTTATACGGTCGATCCATTTCAAAGGCGAAATGGAATGGCAATTTCACACCTCTTATATAAGTTTGAGATGATCTCACTTACTGTCCAATACCCACTCCATTTTGCTCTCCGTAGTAATTTCAATCGCAAGAGTTTCAGATTGAAGAGGGGATTTCCTGCAGAGTTTTGTTTTCTCCTCATCCCAGGACTCATAAACTTGGCGTCTGGGCTGCCTTATATAGAAACAGCTCTTTGTTCTATCCTTTGTAAACTTGGCCTCATACACCCACAAAGCTCTGAGTGGCATTATTTCTCTGAGATTTCTTCTCCAATTTCCTCTCTCTCAGAGACCATGATAAATATTAGAGAGGCGTTGCCTGTCAGTACATTTAAGCATTTTGCAGAAAGGCTTGGAGAGATTGAGGAAGATCTTACGTGTGCCGTTTGTCTCAGCTCATTTGAGGAAGACGAGGAAATTCGGGAGCTGTGTAATTGTTGTCACATATTTCACAGACAATGTTTGGATAAGTGGAAAAATTACCATCAGAAGACGTGCCCTCTCTGCAGATCTCTTCTCATTCCTGAAGCTGATGAGCTTGACGCACAAGACCATGTCTTGGCTGAGTATTCAATAATTTTCTCATAGAATAGATTTCGAATGTTCAATTGTCTCTGGATATTGCCATGTCTTAAATATTGAAATGTTGTTGTGTACACAGTTTAAACAAGCAATTGAGATTCATTATTCTGCCCACTATAGAATGTAGTCTCATGGTTGAGATTCTTCGTTCACTTCCACCCATCTATCTAGAATTTAATGACAAACATTTTACAATGTCAATCTTATATGGATTCTGTTTGGGAGCTCTTAAAATTTTGGTGTAAATCCTTTGCTTCCTAGGAACTTTCTTGGTCTTACAATATTTCCTCATCTTTCGAGGAGACTTATAAGACAATCATATAGTATAGAAAGCCATATTGATATCCTCTCTATTATATTCTACAAGGGTTTCAGTCATCATAGGAATTGTGAAGGTAGTTTATTTATACATTATGGTGCAAAAATAAGGATATCAAATTTTTCAATTGCTTTCTATTCTTAAATAAAACAATCAAGGTATTATAGAAAACAATTGAATATTTTTCATTTGTTTGATTTTGAAATCTTTTAATCTATAATCAAATAGAATTACATCAAATGGTAAAAACAAAAATGTGTATATAATTTTCTTAAGTGAAAGTAACTTAACTAGCATTTACACACAGTTTTTTTTTTATAGCATAGTTAATTATCAATACTCTAGTTCTTAAAAGTATTTGTGTTATCTACACATATGTATATGCAACACCGCCTTGAACTATATGTGCCTAAAACATAAGAGATTCTTAGAAAATGCTATTCTATCTTAGGATGTATATTTGTACTTAGATAATGAATATGGTGATAAAATATCCTTTTCTCTTGAAGACAATGTTAGAGACTATGTAATACATTATGTTTTACTAAACATCAAATACAATCATTTGACAGGTAATTTGATGTGGATATTTCTAATATCCTCTTCTTCTAAATGTTATGTTTTCACTAGTCAAATATTGAATCTATGAAGTTTCCTTTAGTTTACATCAAATAATTTACAGTACTATATTTATATCCATTCGTAGACTATAACTTTCAATGCAATTCTAAATGCAAAAATTATGAAAGATAGTAAGCATTAATTTTAATCACGCCTTGGAAATGATAGTTGAAACTTGTTACAAGGTGAATTTGAATTCATGATAGTATAGATAAGATATAGATAACTTACTTTATTTAAGTGTGGTAAAAATAATTGTATTTCCTATCCTAGAATTCCACAAAAAATCTATCATGAAAGAGTCTACTTGAATCTTTCAAAAATCTACATAATAAATCAATGACATAATGCACACATTCATAGGCGGCTAATAAAAACCACCATATTTGATTGCAGCCCTCAAATTTATATTTTTTATATACCCTTTTCATACTCTAGTATTTAAAATACCTCTATGTTTTTAGCAAGTATCCTATGTATCATTTTTTGCTACATTTTTATATCTTCTTATTATTTCTACCCTATCAACTAAGGGCATTAACCAAAATTATATTTGAATAAAAAATTGTTATTATTGAGATCAAATTTGTTAAATTTTCAGCACAAAAAAACCTAGATGAGTTATTATGAATAGGTCCTATTATATAAAATGAAATCATAAACTTAAAAATACTATACATCTCAATCCAGCAAACACAAGTCATACCGAATATAACAACAAATCCTCCTAATAACATATATCTTATTATAACAAAATGCATTTAAAATCCTCCTAATAACATATATCTTATTATAAAAAATCCTTCTAATAGCATATACCTTATTATAACATACATATTAATCTAAATTATAGCACTGTAAGGATTTTAGATATACCTAACAATTCTTCCTAAATAGATTCATTTCATTAACAAAAGAATTCTAAAAATTAATTTTATAAAATTAGGTAGCATTTTATTAAACTTGTAGAATCTTAGTGTGCACATTATTTCCTTTTCTTATTATAATATATATTTGGAATTAAATAGCTTCCACAATGATTATAAGACCTTAACATAATGCAAAACTATGTGATGTGGAAACAAGATAAATTCACAACCTTGATAAGACAAACAAAATAAACAACATTTACTCGTATTAACCCATCCAAAATGATCTATGAAGGATTATATAAATGCCACATATAAATCTCCTACCCATAATACTTACCTAGATATCACGTTAATTAAATCATATATTTTCCCCTAATACTAATGAAATATATTGTCATATTATGTTTATTTAGAAAACCCCAATAAGCATTCAAGTCCTAAGGAATTGATTTAGAGGTGAATACCCTTGAATTAATTTTTTTCCCCTCTTAATTCAATTTCTAATAGTATCTTAAACTAAACTCATTGTCATATTAAACTAATCTACTAGATGATATTAAAATTTATTATCTACTAAATGATATTAAAATTGAAAATAAATTTATGTTAACTAATGTAATTGATTTTAAGGATAGTTAAGTATGTGAATGAAAAAAAAAGGAAAAGAGTGCTTAATAATTTTAAAAATAACAAGGATCACATCGCATGGAACCTAGATGAGATAGAGGGACATGAGGATACTCTAAATGATATTGACAATCGTTAGGAGGAAATCTAGTATATTTTTACTATCAAGAGTCTAGTGTGCCCGCACAAATGTCAATACAACTACAAATAGATCTTGTGAAATAAATAAATTATATAATACATAAAATTGGTAAACGAAAACATACACATAATAGAAGGTATAAAGGGAAACAAGAGCATAAAAGTATAAAAGGTATATACATTCAGTTAGCCTAAGTGTCTCAACAACTAAGAGCATAAACGTAATCAAATATATTGCAATGTAATTTTAAATGTAAATATTTTCTAATGCTATGTGTATGGAAGAAAATTATGATATTGAATCACCAATATTTCCAAGATAGAGGAGGAAATTAATATTTTTGCAGATTTAGTTTTTAATGTATTTATTTTTACTTTTGATTTAGTAATATATTATAATATTGTAAGAAGTAAATAAAGGATTTATTCCTTTGAGAAGAAAAGGGGAATGATAAATAGATAATATCATTTTTTTCTAAATGAGGAAGGGAAATTTCTATTAGGGTTTTAAAAGATTAGAGAAAAAGAAGTAGAGCTCAAAAAAATAGTATTTCGATGTTTTATGAATTAAATGAGAAAATAAATAATATTTTTATAAAAAGAGGAGAATAAATAGTAAAAAATTCAAATATTATTGAAGAGTTAAGAGTGAAACTATAACTAAATTACATGAATCTATAAAGGAGAAAGATAAGGCTCTAATATGACACAAGGTTAAATGAGGTAACTAAAAGATGAAAAATTACAATGAAAATATGGAGGAAAAGAGAAGCCTTAAACACAAATCATAAAGACTAAAGTGAATTTTTTTATTATATATATAAATATGCATAGAATCCAAATAAATAAGATGATAAATTAGAGGGATAAAAGCATACATGTATGGAATAATGGAATTGATAATTTTAGCAACATATAAATGTAAGTCCTTCATGAATATACTAAAAAATATTATAATTTTTTAATAGGATTTGTTGAGAAAAGAAGTGGTATAGAGAATGTATGAAAGAAAGTGCAACCATCAATAAAAGAGACAAACTTTTGATAAGGGTTGCTAACTGTAATGACAGAAAATGAACTCCTCTATATTTTCACATTTTTTTGGGCCCTCCTTGTTAATTTGATCTTAATGTGGCCTTGATTTAGTGTTGTGGTGTGTTTAACACATTCACATTAGGTCTTGGGCCCTTGTAAACTAAATGGACTTGATTGTACCTTAAATGGAGGAAAATTGTTGGGCTCTCTTTCACCTTCAGGGTTTAGGACCTAAAAGGAGAGAGAAAACCTCCACACACTTCACTCAAGAAAAAACCCTTGATATTTCAATGCAAAGGAGATTGAAATACTACAAAGGGACTTTCCTAATGGCTAAATGAAATCTAATGAGGGGTTCACCACCAATTTTATACTTGGAAAATATAATGCAATGCAATATGAAATACCAAACCCTAAATGACCTAGAAAGATGAACAAAACACAACAGAAAGTTATGAGATAGAAAGTGTGCACCTGGGAGACTAAAGAAGGCAGAATGGAGGTCTAGAATTCTAGAAAATCTGTTGTCAATGCTGATTGGGACTCATTCATCAAGCTGGGTGAATTGGTCTGGCTTCTAGAAGAATGTGCAGATACAGGTTTCAACCAAAAGGGTATCCAGATCTATAAAAATCTTTGTCAAGCCTGTATAGTGGGATGCATTCACCACTAATGGAAAATCAATCCACTTCTAATTTTTTGAAAGTTCGGGAGCTGATTTTGTTCCTCTTAGTCTGCTATGCACTTTTTGACTAGTTTTTGGATCTGAAACTACAAATTACCACCTGTATGCCTTCTCCAAGCTTCTCTAAGGCTTTATGACAACTTTAGGGATTTGACAACTTTTCTCCAACTTTGTTCTTGGTAAATCTACAACCTAGCTTTCCAAATCACACATAAGAAGAAGGGAAAATGTTGTGGGGTTAGTGAATAGGGGTTTGCCTTGGTCAAACCCCTTGTTGGTAATTAAACCTTGAAATGAAAGAAAATATGAATGGAGAATGATGAATGAACAAATAGTAATGTTGTAACTCACCAAACCCAAGCAATAAGGTGTTGAAAATATGCTTAAAATGGTTGCAATGGATGTGGTTCTTGAATCTTGCTTGAATGATGTTGATCTTTCTTGAAACATTTATTTGGATCATGAACTCTACATCGCAGTTGTTAGCACAATAAAAAACATGAAGAATGAAATATTTGACATGATGATTAGCACTTGAAGAATGCTCTAAAATGCTTGATAATCTACCCTTGAATGCGCTTGAATTCTCTTGAATTCTAATTGAAAATATGAGTGAAAGAACCTTGTATTTATACCCAATTATGCAAGAATTCCCAAAATTACAACACTACAAGCTAGCATTAGATTTAGGAGAATAAAATACCACCAAAAATTTGTGTTAAATTTGAATTTAGGCCACACATGACTTATTATCCCAAGGTGGAAAATTAGTCCCATCAGGCATAATGTATGGGACAAAAAATGGAAAGTGCTTAGAAATGTGTAAAAACTGGTTTGGGGCCAAAAATTCCAAGTGGGACCCATTCACCCAAGGTGGTGAATGAGCTCAAACACTAAATCAGGGCCACACAAGCCAGGAACACCTGAATTATGATTGGTCAATGATTGGTGTCAGGATTATCCTCGTAAAGATGCAATAAATGAGGCTTGTGGATGCAAAATAGGGCCAATTAAAGCATAAGAAAGCCCAATTATTAATGAAAAACTTACAGAAATGTGAAAGTGTGTTACAAGACTTTACAACACTCAAAATAAGGCAAGATTAATATTTATTTTGATTAAAATTATGTATATTATGCTTAGTTAATTGATAAAACCCTAGAAAAGTGTGAAAGTGTGTTACAACTCTTCACAACACTTTAGTGCAACACCATTAAATTATATTAGTTCATGTGTTATCCACATTGCAATACTAAATCAAGGCAACATTAAGCCAAAATCCACAAGGAGGACCCAAATGAGTGTGAAAATGACAAGGGATCCATTTTACTACACTACAGTACCTTATTTTTGGTGTTGTAAAGTGTTGTACCACACTTTCACACTAATCTAGGGTTTTCATTATTGATTGGGCTTCTTTATGATTTAATTGGTCTTACTTTGCATCCACAAGCCTTAATTAATAGATCCTTCTGAGGAGAATCCCTACATATTTAAACCAACATCCAATCATAATTCATGTCTTTTTAGATTGTTTGGCCCAAATTTAGTGATCTAGGACTCATACGCCAGCTTGGGAATATGGATCCCACCTAAGTTTTGGGTCCCCGATCTAGATTTCACATGAATCTAAGCATTTCTTAAAAAATGTGTCCCATAGCCTAGCCTAATGGGACTCATATGCCACTTCTAGCGTATGAGTCCCATGTCCCTTAAAATTAAGTTTAATTCAAATTCTTGGTAGAATTTTATTCTCCTAGATATGATGTTGGCTTGTAGTGTTGTAATTTCAAGAAATTTGGCTTAAACAAGTATAAGTACAAGTTTATTTCAGTCATTTTCACTAAGACTTTCATCAGAGCATTCCTAATAGAAAATTGGAGTTTACAAGAGAATTCAAGAGTTTACAAGAGAATTCAATGGTTGATTATCAAGTGTTTAGGGAACATCATTCAAGTATCAATAATCATGTCAAAGTCATCATGCATCATGTTTGTTTTTGAGCTAACATTTGTGATGTAGGGTTTCATGATTCAAGCAAGTATTCAATTCAATATCTATCACATTCAAGCAAGAGTCAAGAGCTACATCCATTAGAGCCATCTCATACATGTTTGTAGCATTTTATTGTTAGGGTTTGGTGAGTTATAAAATTGCATGTTGTTCATTCATTATTCCTTCATTTCATTTCATTTCATTACAAGTCTTGATTACCAAAATAGGGTTTAACCAAGGCAAACCCCTTTCTACTAACAAAACAAAAATTTTCTCTCTCTTTAGTTTGTGATTTGTAGAGCTAGGTTAGGACCCTCAAAGGAGCAAGGTTGGAGAAAAGCTTTCAAGTGTTCAAAGTTTTCAAAGTTGTCACATCATCTACAGAATCATTGAAAGACATATATAGGGTAGAATTCAACATTTTAGATCCGAAAACTAGGTTGAGAAGATAGAGTAGTGATTGAAGAGTAGATCCATATCTCGATCCTCCAAAACATCCAAATAGGATTGATATGCCACTTCTAGCGTATGAGTCCCGATACAGTGAAATTTGTAGTTTTGAGGAGTTCTAGACTTGTCTTTGCCAGATTTTTGTTCTTTCCCAAAAACCCTAATCTGGGACTAAATCGCCCAAACTGGCATATGAGTCCCAATAGGCATTAAATTCAACATATTTAGCATTTTAGGTCTTCAATCAAGTTGCTATGGGTTTTTTAGGTGCCCCTCTATACCGTTCTCAACTTTCTATTATGTTTCACATCCATTTCTAGGTCAGTTAGTGAAGTCTTGCATATCCTTAGTTTAATCATTAAATATTGCATGTCATTAGTCTTTCCTAATATTGCATGTCATTATTCTTTCCAAGCCCTAGCTTGGTGGTGAACCCCTCTTTAGTCATTTTTCATAGCCTATAAGACCCCTATTGCAGATCTCTTTCCTTCATTTCATCCCTAATTTGAGATCTCTAGGGGTCTCTTTGAATGTTATGTTCGTGAAATAGGAGGGTCTCACCCCCCTTATTCCATCTTTCAAAAAGGTGGAATCGTATTTTTCATCATCACATTTTGGTTAACTTGCATTTAGAACATCTTAATTTTGATTTGGAGTGCATTATCATCCTAGATCTAGCTCACATTGACTTTGCATTAGGTTTTGCATTAGTTGATTTGCATCTAGAGTTTTGAAATCTTGCATTAGTGAAAGTGCATGAATTTTTACATCTTGCATCATTGAATTTCATCTAAAATCTTCATTTGCACTTAGTTTAGACATCATCCAAACTAGAAAGCATAACTTTCACTCAAAATTTTCTAAAATTTTTGCACAAACCCTAAACTGAGACTCATACGACCCTCTAGGAAATTTAGTCCCAGTACACGTGATTTTTCCTTGTTTCTAGGTATTTTGTGGTGATTGTTATTCAACATTAAAAACCCTAAAAAACCTTGATTGGGACTCATACACCCCACTAGGAAATTTAGTCCCATTTTAGATTTTGAACTGCATTTTCCAACATTAGATTCTCTATTTCTGTGTTTTAGTTTTCTATTGTTATTTTTATGTTTTAGTTTATAGATTTTCCATTAAATTCATTTCATTGCATTTAGATTCATTAAACGTACATTGCATAATTTCATACTTGGGTATGTGCAGGATCATCATGGAAAAAATAGGCCCTTAAGTGGAAAAAAATTTAGAAAAATCAGAGTTAAGAAACTTGACGTAAAAATTTGAATAAGTTATCTATATTATTTCAAAAATATGTAAAAATAGAATCTCTAGAAAATTGAATGAAGTTTCTAAAATACTAGGTTTATTTTAAAAAAAAAAAAATCTATTTGGCAAAAATTTGAAATTTCAATGCAGTAGTATTTAAATTTCAAGGAAAAAATAAGAAGTAGGTGTTTGTCTGACCACCCTAACCACAATAAAATGATATATTTTTTTATAATATTTTAGATATAAGTAGAGGACTCATGTCCCGATGTGATGCATATTTTTTCTAATTTTTTTCCAATTAAATAATTAATTATGAATTTTTTATTACAACTTTTAAAAAATATAAAAACTCGTATGTCTGGCCACCTTAACTTGGTCAAAAATTCACGAAATTCAATTTTTTATTTTTTTAATCTTATATTATGCAAATCATAGAATGTGATGCATGTTTTAGATTCAAAAAATGTAATACCGTTTGAAAGCTATAGATGTTTTCAATCAGCCTATCAATCATGACTTTAGTCATAATTCAAATAGAAAATGAATAATAATAATTTATTAAATTCAAAGTAAATCATAATTTATATTGGTGGAAAGCTAAGAATCTCCTTTAAAAAACCTTTTTCGTTTCATCAATTTTGGGTAAAAAAAAGGTCGTCAGCCACATACCCATCATATCGCCACTTTTTGGCCCGTCATGATCATGCACATACCCACTTACATTTAGACATTTTATTCTAAGATCTTTCTTTGCATTTCATCGTGGATATGTGCTTTAGTAAGTTGTGGATGTCCTTAAATTCCTTAATGGATGTGTGAAGTTGTGCTTTCTGAAATGACCCTAATGACATTTAACTTACTCATGTTCAATCAAATCCTAATGCATGTCCTCCTCATGATGTTAGCATCATTGGAGAAGATGACGACAACATGAATAGATTCCTAAACAATTTCCTTAACAACCTTGAAGACAATGCATCCTTCTATTCATCCATGGAACAACCAAAATCCTCTATAATACCACCATTTGAGATGTTTGGTTACTTTCATCCTGAAACTAAGATTCAAGTTGGGACTAAGTTCGCTATAGTAGGTGAACCTAGCTCCTCTACTCAAGCAAACATTCAACCATTCTACATTAACAAAGTGACCAACACTCCCACCAATCTAGAATAGACATATGGAAAAGGATTCATGATCTTGAGTAAACAAGGATGTGATACAAGAGAACATGAAATTCATCTACTCTTAAAGAGAAAATTCCAATTGAAAATATAAAAGGGTTAGGATATCAAGATCCTCCTCCTGATATGAGTTTCCTCCTTCCTAAAGAACAACCAATGATTCGTAATGATGATAAGGATGAGAGGATCATCTTAGGTTCTCCTCCTCAACACTCAGCCTAAGAAATTGGTGAATCTAGCAAGAGAAGAAGGCCTTACAAACTAAAGAAATTGCAATTCCCTTACCCATAAACTACAATTCAAAGGAATTTATAGATACTTCTACATCAAGGACTTATAACATTACCACCCATAAGATAAGATAGATCTCCAAATCCCAAGAATAAAAACACATCCCATTGTCAATATCATAGAATTCATGGACATAGTACACTAATGAGTGTCATACTTTACAACAAATATTTTAAAAAATGGATATCATAGAAATAGTTCCTTGAATCATATCCTTGTGCTCCTTGCCATGTAATAGTTGTAGTGTATTTCTATTCTCACTATTACATGTTATACAGTTATTGCAAATCATTTCAAATGTAAGGAGGTCTTTCTCTTCACCCATCTCGGCTCATCCTTACCTTGCACTTATTAGGGAAATGGGTTAGTTAGCCTTGTCCTAGTTTTGGTAAACATTGTCCCTTTGGCTAGTTGTCCACCTTCCATTTATACAGACCGAGATTGGGATGCAAATGACCTTCTCTAGGTTTACTCTCATGTTCCTTACTAATCTTTTGCATTATTTATTTTTCTTTATGTGATTACATTTGTGTAACGTGATCCCCCAGGCTGTTCTGTTTGATGTATTTGTTAGAGTAATAAGTTATTCCACTTAATTAATTATATCATATTGGTTAATTAATTAAGTCACTTATTCCTTTAGTTACTTAAGCTAAACTTAGGCACATTAATAATTGATTAATTATTAAGTGTGCGCACTAGGGTTTCATTTAGGGTTTCTTGATCTCCTTCATAAGGATTGATCTCTTTGTAATATTCGATTCTCTTTAATGCATTTTTACTTTGAGGTTTACAGAACATCTTTTTTGGTTCTGCATGTCTTTTCCATGTGACAGGTGATTGCATGCAGGTGATCTTGGTTTTCTAACATGGTATCAGAGCTCCAGACTTGCAGCTGCCTATTCGTGATCTGAGGATATGGCCTTTCAGTGAGTTTCTAATGCAAGGGTTTCCACAGTCATCTTTTTTGCAAGATCTGGGGATAGCCAATTTTTTGGGACACTTTGGACTCAAACGGACACCGCCATCCCATTCGCAGCAGCCAAAAACCCTAAGATTGCCCTTCATTTTGTCGATTTTGGTGCAGTTGATCTGGGAGGCAATTTTTAATGCGGGGGCGTCACGGCCCTCACGGCCACCCGCGTTCGAGTTAGTCTTGGAAAAGATTTAAAAAGGAGTTTTTAGGTTTGGTAAGGCGCTTCCGATTATGAAGAATCGACACCCGTGACCCGCTGGGTAGCCCACTTAGAGCCCTTCACCGCCACCGACCCTCTGTAAGTCTTTGCCTCTATCGGCCCCGCCCAGGTCAAAAACCGACTTGGTCGCATGGAGGGCCAGGGGGCCCTCAGCTAGCCCACGGGGGCTTCTCCTCTCTATGACCCGTAGGTCCTATTATGGACCACGACCTTAGGTCGACCCCAGAGCCGACCCTTTTATCACATTACTGGTCATATCAGTGACCAGGGGCTCTGAAATTTTTTTTTGCACGAGGGGCAAATTTTTGCGGTGACAACTAGATGGCCGTCAAATTTAAGCTCGCCTTTTGCTGACGTCAGCATGACATCATGATGACGTCATCCGTATGGCCGGCCCTCTTTGCCCCCTCCTAGCCCTATTTTTTCCTAAAGAAGCAATTTTTTTCTTTTGGTCATAACTTGGGCATACAGTATGAAAATTGGGAAAACAAGATATCGCCGAAAACCTAGTTCCGAGCTCTTTCTAGTAGTGTTGTTTATTTTTTAGTATTTCACTGTTTATCTACATTTATTTTTGTTTGAAGTCAGATGTTTATTTTGGACTTCCGAGCTCATAACTTTTTGCCACAATCTCTAATTTTCGCTATCTTTGCGGCGTTGGAAAGGTATTAAGGAGCTCTGTGTTGCTGTCTGTGAACTTTTTCTGTATCTATCCTAGGTTGATCACTTAGTCCAGATTTGTCCCGATGGGTTGTTTGGATATTACTTGGATGTTTTGGAAGTTGGGAGGGTGCATCTTACATCTTTGCACTTCATTTTCAGTAATACATCATTCAATAATTGCTTGCTGCTTCATAGATTCTAGGGTTGTTCCTATTTTGAGTTTGTGAGTGTTCCATGGCATCGGGTCTGCTATTGCTTTATCATGATTCCTTGAGTCAATCAGTGACTCTCATCTGGTTTCAGTAGTAAACATAAGAATATTTCCTTGCTTGCCAGTATCAGGTTCTAATGTTATTCTATAGAGTTCTTCCAGTGCTTCTTTGTAGAATGTCATCTCATTGTAGGGGGGTTTTGTCCCACTAGGTTTTTCCTTCTCTACCTCATTCTTGCATTTGTAAATGGGTACCTAATCAGGCCTAGTTTTTGGGACCCATCTTTGCTTTCATGCATCTTATTCTAGTGTTTTAGCTTCCTCCTAAGTTCATCTTAAGGGGGGGTGTTAGAGTAATAAGTTATTCCACTTAATTAATTATATCATATTGGTTAATTAATTAAGTAACTTATTCCTTTAGTTACTTAAGCTAAACTTAGGCACACTAATAATTGATTAATTATTAAGTGTGCACACTAGGGTTTCATTTAGGGTTTCCCTTTTAGGGTTTCTTGATCTCCTTCATAAGGATTGATCTCTTTGTAATATTCGATTCTCTTTAATGAATTTTTACTTTGAGGTTTACAAAACATCTTCTTTGGTTCTGCATGTCTTTTTCATGTGACAGGTGATTTCATGTAGGTGATCTTGGTTTTCTAATAGTATCTCTCTCTCCTTTTGAAATTCCTTTATTTGTAAATACATTCTTCTCTACATCATAAATCGTTTATCTTTTTCCTTTATCTTTTCTTTCTCTTTTGTTTTCCTTTTCAAGATGATGTAAGCCGTCAAGACATTCATGTCTCTTCCATGTTGACCCAAAATATTTTCCTTTATCTTTTCTTTGTCTTGTGTTTTCCTTTTCAGGATGATGCAAGGTGTCAATACATTCATGCCTCTTCCATGTTGACCCAAAAGCTTTTCATTTTATGTTTTCATTGTTTTGTATTTTCATTTTGGGGATGCCGCAAGGCATCAAGACATTCATGTCTCTTCCATGTTGACTTGAAAGGTTTTTCTTTGTTTTCATTTTCTTTGTGTCATTCTTCTAGTTCTATGAGTATTTGAGGAATGATGACAATTTCAAGCTCTCTAAAAAAAATTGTAGTAAGAACATATTGATGCTGAATCCATGGATCCCTTATGTGTTTGGAGTTTAATTTTGGGGGAAACCCTTATTTTCCTTTTACATGATGCAACTTTTATTTGGAAAAATATGACTTGGCATAGGGATTTCCAAATAAGCTTTCATGTCTTCTTTATTGTTAGCATTTATCATTTTCTACTTTAAAGTAATTTCACACAACACAGTGTTTAGAAAATTCTCTAAAGTGGGGGCATACATTGGAATTATTCCTTTTCTTGAATCATGTTTCATGGTGTAGTCTTCTTACTTCATTTGATGCATCTCTCACTTTATGGTGACATTGGGTGTGATGTCCTTCAAGAGCATGATATCTCTTAGCATATTATATTCACTATGTAGAGAATTTTCGGAAGATTAATGCCATATAATTTTTTTTACAAGAAACTTAACCAAATAAAAGTTATTAAAAAAAAAAACACCTGATAATTCAATTTTATGGACTATTTTTCTTAGAAATTAATTAAAAAATAACAAATAAAATGTAATATTAATAAAAATTATATATGTGGAAACTAGACATCGTGTTCTCTAATGGGTTTTAATTTCATAGTTTGATTCAAAAAAATAGTCCATTAGCCATATTGCTAAAGTTGGACATGTAACATCATGAAAACAATGAAAGGATAAAAGCACACAACAATGCAATGAAAGCTATAATGCAATCTAAGCTAAACAACAAAGAAAAAATGAAAGCTAAAACATAAATAAACCGAACAATCTCACCCAATATCTATGTAGTTCCATGTATGACCTCAATTGTCCTCCATTTCATCGTTCAATTATATATTCCCTCATATTTTCAGTGCTCATGCAAGTATAGCCTTGATGCATGTGATTATAGAAAAATATCGAAGATTAACAAGTAAGTGCTCCAAAATTCATATAATTTAGGGAGAGATTGAAATGATAAAAGATAGATCAATTTATAGAAAATTGATCATTCGAAAGGATCGAAAGATCAACAAAGATCAATAGACAATTTAGATTAAAAGATTTGACACGCATTGAGATAATTGTTAGTAATGACGTGAGTGATAAAACCTAAGAATAGAGATCAAGATTAAATAATAATTTAATCTCTAGTTGTAAGTATTCAAAAATTCAAAGAATAATGATTGCATGAAAAGGATAAAGATAGATTAAAGAAAATGATATGTTCGAATGTACACATAAATTAATTAATTAAATAAAGATATTTAATTAATAAATGTGTACATGCATAAGAATTGAAACTAGATAACTGACTGGTTATGACAAATAGTTTATTCGTGAAAGACAATCAGACATTAAATCAAGAGATAACTAACTGATTTAAATAGATCTTGAGTCAAGTGGAAATGAATAATTAGATAACTTAAACAATTATCTAAATATAGAAGAATATGTCAAAAATAGACTTTTATGAATTAAATGATTATTTAATTCAACATTCGACATTTAAGGATTAAATTAAATAAATAAGATTTATTTAATTGACTAAAGAAAAGGTTAAATGAATAATTAAATAATTAAAGTATTTATTTAATTATAGTTGAAAATATGATAAAGATAAATTAAATAAGAATTTATTTAATTTAAGAAAGAGGATAAAGTTGATTAGTGACATAATTAAATAAAACATTTATTTAATTAATCAAAGTTTGAATAAAGATAATATGAATTAATTAAATGATTAAGTGTATTTAATTAATAGAGGAATAAATGTTAAAATGAATTAATTAAATAATTAAAAAATATTTAATTAATAGATGAGAAAGAACTTTAGAGAATAATTAAATAATTAACATTATTTAATCACGACTATGAAGATATGAATTATGAAGAAATTGAATTTGTAGGCTTAGACCAAATTTCAGTGTCTACATTTTGCCCCTCTTTGATACAATGCACTTTATTGCATTGTGTCAAAGAAAAAGATATGCCCCAGTAAAAGTAGGATGAGGAAAGATGACAAGGAGGTAGTGGTATGCCCACTTGAGAGGACAAACGAGTTCAAAGAACATGAGTGT
The DNA here is from genome assembly GCA_007258455.2 of Sequoia sempervirens. Lineage (NCBI taxonomy): Eukaryota > Viridiplantae > Streptophyta > Pinopsida > Cupressales > Cupressaceae > Sequoia > Sequoia sempervirens. Next base: position 345,088,431 of record VDFB02000008.1, read on the forward strand.
TCTCTTGAAATAGATGAGAGAACTAAAAGATGAAGGACAAAAGGATAGAGGAAAATAGATAAGGGCAGTGAAGATGTAGAAAAGAAGAAATGTTAGTGCGAAAAGAAAGATGAATAATAAAAGACATGGATGTTAGTATTAAGAATCTTTGATATTTTTCTAAATCACAAAAGGCTTTACACTTTATCATCATTGGGCAATAACTAATACAAATGGAGATAAATACCATGATATGATATAGATCAAGGTGTGCAATGTCATCCACTCACTAACAATAGACAGTCATAGACAAGGATTGTCTTAACTCATACTAAGGGAAAAGTTGCCCCAGTTTTTTTGTCAAGACAAACCAGAGACATCAAACAAAATAAAAGATGGGTCATGAGACGCCATTGCTCCTCTAAATCCTTCATGGAAAATCCTTGAGGAAACTAGTAACATGACTCAAAATCAAAGTTGAAAGACAATCGACAGACAATAGTCAAAGAAAAAAAAAGGGTATGTGCAGGATCATGATGGGCCAAAAAGTGGCAATATGATGGGTATGTGGCTGATGACTATTTTTTTACCCAAAATTGATGAAACAAAAGGGGTTT
>VDFB02000008.1:345089126-345133538 GCA_007258455.2 Sequoia sempervirens
AAAATATTATAAAAGAATATTATCATTATATTGTGGTTCTAGGGTGGTCAGACATACACCTAATTCTTATTTTTTCCCTAAAATTTAAGTACTACTGCATTGAAATTTCAAATTTTCACCAAATAGATTGGTTTTTTTTTTAAACAAACCTAGTAGTTTAGAAACTACAATCAAATTGCCATAGATTTTATTCTTACATATTTTTGAAATAATATAGATAACTTATTGAATTTTTTACGTTGAGTTACCTAACTCTGAGTTTTCTAAATTTTTTGCCACTTAAGGGCCTATTTTTTCCATGATGATCCTGCACATACCTACAACCAATGCTCGATTCTCTTCAAAGATTCTATGTGATTTTTAAGGTATTTGATAAGTGATAAGCCTAAACCCCAAAATATGAAACCTACAAACTTAACACAAATTTTTCTATCTTTTAAACCAGATATTCTTTTGACTTCAATCAAGTACATTGCTACAGTATCTTGAATACTTGCACAAAAACATTAAAAAACCTTCCTGAGTTAGTCTATTAACATCAACCAACACCACATGCTTCTGAAATTAGATCCATTTTTCTCACAATTTCCTCTAAGCTATATGTCATTCAGGCACACAACTAATTACACATTTGATCTATCATCATGCCAAAATCTCCATTGCATAACTAATACCATCTTTCCTCTAATACACCTTTGACATCAATGAAACTTTTACATTACATCAATGACACTTTTCTATTAATTCCAACATTCTCCTTCATAGGATCAGCTCCGTCTCACTTTTGATCCCTCTTTTGACATCAATGACAACTATATGCCAACAATCTGCCCCTTTGTCATTGACAACAACACTAAATACTCAAACTTCCAATGCTTTGATACCAATTGTGGATAACATTTGAGCTCAATTCTCCTTTTCTCATCCTTATGATCATTTTCATACTTTTCTCCCATGCTCCTACTTTGAGAATTTGCAAACTTTTCTTCCCCTTTGACATAAATGGCAAAGGGGCACACTCCAAAACATCTTGCTATAGCCTCTACTTCTTCTCAACAATGGAAAAGAGACTTTTATCCCCCTTTTATTGAAACCAATTGATATCATTTTTTTCTTTCCTTCTCTAACCTTAATGACAAACCAAATGCTCCAACTGTCTTGTAGAAATTACCACTATCTGGTGCCAGTTGAAGTGCCATTCATACTCTAAACCATCTATGTCTATTACCAATTATAGGTATTCTACTTCATGCTTTGTACCAATTAGATCTGATATCAATTGTAAAATTCTCTACTTTTGCTCTATACCAATTGAACCATATTCCTAACACCAATTGTTCATATCATGCCATGATACCAAGTGTGTAGACTATCTACTTCAACTACCTTCTTTATGGCCTATAGCAATAAACATTCTAAACTTCACTGTACCAAGTATTATAGTAATTTTCTACCAAAAACATCTCCCCCTTAGACCTTTCTCCATTCTCTTCTCAACATACCTGAGCATTTGCTTTAATTCGGGTTTTATACCATCCAAATTGTTCTCTACCAATTCACAATTGTCTGATACCACTCAGAACCACATTTTATTTTCTTAGTAGAGTACTTGAACAACTACCTTCTTCTTCAACTATAAATATTCTTCCCCTTTGACAAGCATTACCCGAAATTCCTTGCTTAGGTAGATTACCCAAAAAATCCATTTTTTACGAATTCCTTGCACATATGGATTTCCCAAAATCACTATTCTTCTATTGGCTATCGGGGATTGGGGATCCCTAGTTTTTCATGCCAAACTGATAAACATGCCTTCAAACTACAAAGACCAAATTATACATTGGATTTTTGGGTGTTGTATTTCACACATCCTTCATACACCATACTCCATTCTTGCCATTAGATAAGGCACAAGCCATACATACGACTTGTTATTCCTGATAAAGTCCTTTACAAGTATTGTTAGTCATAACCCTGTCAGCTTTTGGGATTTCATCCTTCACCATACTTCATAAGCTATGAAGGCCTTAGCTTCCACTCGAGATGTTTGAAACCTCTTTGGGTTCGAAGAACTTCCATACCCATTCCTTTAAACACAAAGGTAAGATGTATACATGAAGTCTAAAGTTTGAAATACACTAGACTTAGTGGATTTTTCTTCATCTTTCTGAGGGACTTAGTAAGAGGTATGTCTAAGTCTCAAGACCTAAAACCTTCTAGACTTAAAGAAAATTTGACTAAGTCTTTTTGAATGCATTTGGTAAGGAATAAGCCCGATGACTGATTCCCAATTCTCGTCAAAGCTTATAAGTGATTTTCAAGGTATTTGATAAGCGATAAGCCTGAAGCCTAAACTATGAAACCTACAAACTTAGCACAAATTTGACTAAGTCATTTACACCAGATCTTCTTTTGACTTCAATCAGGTACATTGTTGCAATATCTTCAACATTTGCACAACATCAAACAACCTTCCCAAGTCTATCTATTGACATCAACCAACACTTTATGCTTCTAGAACCAGGTCCACTACTCTCACAACATCCTCTGAGCTCTATGTCATTTAGGCACACCACTGAGCACACATCTGATCTATCATCATGTCAATATCTCCCTTGCATGATTAATTCCATCTTGCATCTAATACACCTTTGACATCAATGAAAATTTTACATTACATCAATGAAACTTTTACATTAATTCCAACATTCTCCAAGGTTTATAGGATTAGCTCCATCTCACTTCTAATCCCTCTTTTGAAATCAATGACAAAGTTATATGCCAACAATAATCTACAGCATTGATCAAATTTTATGCCTTAAATATCTTCAACATGCCATCATCGACCATATCTCTTATGAAATTATATTGTACATAAATATTCTTGTTCTTGGAATGATATTTAGGGTTGTTAGCTAGATAGATCACAATTTGAATGTTAGAGTAAACTATGATTGCACCTTATTTTATTATGATATTGAACATAGTCTCTTAAGCTAAATGACTTATTTACACGTGTGAGTAGTCATTCTATAATTAGCTTCAACAGTGGAAATAGAAAATAAAATAGGTCACTTACTCATCTAACTAATTGAACCACCAAATAAAGTAAACACATAAGCACTAGTGGATTGTGTACTATCAATATCATCTATCTAGTCTAAATCTGCATAACTATGGATGTCAATGGAATGTCCATTTCCTATAAAATTACTATGATAAGACAAGAAATACTCTAAGGTACCCCATAAATATGTGAAGTTTTTAACTACATCCCAATGAACTCCAATTGCTTGGGCAATGTCCGGTCTTGTGTAAATCATAACATACATCAAAATTAAAACTACACTCTAGTAAGGAACTCTACCCATTTCTTCAATCTCTAATGGAGATGTTGGACAATGTGAATAAATTTTTTTTGTTCCAACCATAAGGGGAATAAAAAATGGTCTACAATATTTCAAGTTAAGCCTTTGTAAAAATAAATTGACATACTCTAGCAAAGCCATAATTTTTTTCACTCTATTTATTTCTATTTTCATACCAAGAATATTTTTAGTTGCACCAAGATTTTTCATTTTAAATTTAGATGCAACTTGATAATTTAGTTCTAAATTATTTATTTCCCTTTACCAATAAATAATATACATCAACGTATAATGAAGTTACTAGGAGATGATCACTATCATATTTATAATAAAAATATTGATATTATTTAGAATGCTCAAATCCTAAACTCAACACATATGTATAAAAGATTTGGTACCACATCTTGGTAATCTATTTGAGGTCATACAAATATTTCTTCAATTTACAAACTAAATTACTTTTACCTTTCACCATGTAGTGTTTTTGATATGTCATATAAATATCCTCTTCCAAATCACCATATGAAGATTTTTTTTTTCACATCCATTATCTCAACCTCTAGATCATAAGAAACAACTATATAAATAAATGATCTAATAAATTTCATTTTTATAGAAGAAAATATCTCACTCCAATCAACACCCTCAATCTACGAGTAACCTTTTTCTAGAACAAACTATTCTTTGTGTTTCTCAATACCTCCATTTAAACCAATCCTTTTATTGAACATCTATTTGCTACTATTTTTTTTTTTCCTTTAGGAAATGATACTAAATCCCATACATGTATCATTATTTTTTAAATCTTTTATTTCTTCATTCATAGCAATCTTCTAGGATTTTGTATCATACATACATGTAATGCCTCTTTTTTAGATCTATGTTCATCCATGTTAGTATTCAAAGAAAAATGCATCTCTATTCATCTAGTGAATACATTTCAAGTGGTTGTATATCCCTTCTAGGCCTTTAAACAAATAGAGTTGGAGGTTCTTCCTCCCCTTCTAAAGATTTAGAGCTAGAAGAGCTCTCTTCAACTTCTTGTTTATCTAGGGGAATTGATTTAACATTTTGAAGCATAGAAGGAAGTTGAATCACATATTTCTTCACTTTATTCTAGATACAATTTATTATAATAAAGATTAGTTTATTTAAAAAACACACTTCTAATATGCTATCTTTTATACAATAGGACTGTTGGTGTGAGTAAATGTCTTATACCTAGTTAATTTCCTTACTAGGTAATTAGGAGACATAGTCACGTGTTAAGTTTACATAGGTCATAAGATTCCTTCTAGAAGTCATGGTTGTCATATCTAGAACTTATCTTATCCTAGGTTGTTATGACTTAGTTGTCTCATGTGATAGGATTAAGAAACTTGTCATGATCTTGTATAATCCTATACACCACCTTGGTTTTATAAGAAAGGCATCATATAGACATTGCCATATTCATTGTGCTTGCTATTTTGGCATTCTTACATTCTTAATCATGTAGCATGATATTTTTTCCATCTTCCTTGTGGAAGTTATTTTGTCTTACAATTGATCTCGAAGTGTTAAGGAGTTCACCATAAACTCCTACATGGTATCAGAGCTTCAATGTTGTAGACTTCTTCCTAGATCTGAGGGACCAATCATGTCATGAAATATTTATTGGGCATGAGTTGGGATTTTGAGAATATCACCATTGAATTTAGGGAGTCAGAGAAAGTCATATTTGGCTTAAATCATTTTTTTAAAATCTAACATATTGTTTCATATCTACAAGGGTATGAAGAAGGGTTTCAATTGCTAGATCTAGAGGGTAGCTGATATTTTGTAGTAGTTTGGGTGAAAATCGACCTCACCATTGCATTTCAAAGGCCCAAGAGCCTAAGGATCCACTACCAAATCATCAATTTTTGACACTTTTAGTTAGAGGTTCAGGAAATTTTTTTTAGGACATATGACCATAAAAATCTATATCAATCTGTAGATGCTTGTATAGCCATACAATACCGTTGAAGGTATATGCAGTTGATTGGTTATCTATAGAATATTCTTAGTATTTTTGTATTGGGTTACATTATAGTCTGTGTAATCAATTTTCTATGACCCATCAATTTTTGGTCATACTTGGTTGCTAGGTTTTTTATTGCATGGTACCATATTAATTATTTGGAAGTTTTTTTATTGCACGGTATTGTTGTTGTTTCATGTCACCTTTTGATGACACATCATTGATAACTAATATGAGAGATTCCCCATGGGATATCTTACATGTTATTCTCCTTGAGTTTTCCTAAATATTGCTAAGACCAAGAATTTTGGGTTTTGAGGCTCTCTTACTTGCTTACCTTACATTGCATGCCTTCTTTTCTGCATTGCTCCATTCCTTTTCCCTTTTCTTCTAATTTTTTGGGTGTTAGCCTTTGCCCTTAACCTTTACCATTTACCAATTCCTCTCCTCCTCCTCTTTCACCTTTCTTCCTATGGCCATCCCTCTTTCCTCTTCCATCCTTGCACCTTCTTCTACCAGCCTTCGACCTTCACCCTTTTCCCTTTCATCTTACTTCAGGTAAGAGGTATGGCTGACCTCCAACCTCTAAGGGTCCAAGGTACGACCTTTGAAAGTTACTTTTAGCTTTCAGTCTTCCCCTTCTCCCTTTCCCTGAAGGTTTTTTCTCAAAAAAATTTCCATGTCTAATGTTTTAGGCTTCAGGGGTATGGCTTCCTACTTACTTTCAACTTTCATAGGTAAGACCTCCTCTTGACCTTCAAAATTTGACATCCTAAGGTCTGAACCCCAACATTTGATCTCTATTCATGCTTTATTATCTCCTTCTTCCTGACATCAGGTAAGTGGTAAGCTTGATGTACGATGCTTGATCGCCTAATGCTCGACATTTGAAAATTCATTTTAGAGGCTTTAGACCATTTTTTCATGCTTGTATAGGTCTCCTTTTGGGCCTGATGTCTCGACCTTACGATGAATTTTTGGCTTTTTTTTCTAGGTGACAAATTTAATGTGCAACCACTCCATAGTGACTAGATCTAATTTTCTAGGCTTCAAGAATAACTTTAATTCTTTCTCTGACTACTTTATTTTTTAATGACTTCTTGGTAGATCTATTCCTAGGTCACGATTTTCACGGATGGGTCAATTTTGCATGCCATAGGCTTCATTGCTAACCTTGATTAGGGTTAGGGTTGAGTTTTGTGTTTCTCAGTTATGCCTGATCAATAAAGGAAAAAAAATATTCATTTTTAGGGTTCTTCTTCCTTTGGCTCCTCTGGGGTTTTTCTTTTGCAGACTTGCATTTTGAATCTTTTCCATTGTAAAGATTGAACTTTTTCCTAAACATTAATGGAATCATTCAATTTTTCCTCTTCTCAGCTCTTTGGTTTTTTTGTAAGTCATTACCTTCATATCTAAGTTTTTATTGTATTTTCATGCATGTATGTTTGTGATTAAATGGTTTATAGTTGTTGGTTGTGAAATCCTCTTTCCTTCCATCACCTTGTCAAACCCTATCCTTCATGTATTCCTTTGAAAATTGACCAAACAAAGATTTGGTGAAAGTCCCCTTGCCCCTCTTCAATGATGTGTTGTGCAATCTTGGTCAAGAAGAAGTGAGCTTTCTATTTTGATGAATCACCTCCCTATCATTTTCATGTTTTCCTTCTCCCCTTTCTTTATGAGTTGTTAGTGGTGGGATTTCATGTGTTGGATTGGACCAACACATTACACTAGGATTGAAAAAAGAAGCCAACCTTCTTTGGAAATTTGAACTGATATGCACAAAGATCCCACACCTTGAGTTCATTTCCATTGTTCCATTGCAATGTTGAGTTGCATGCTTAGTAGGGTACAATTTCATGTGACAACAATTTCTAGCATGCTTGGTGGAATAACTTCTTGCCATTAAAGAATATGATTTTTTCTTCAATGAATCTTACCTTTCAAGGCATATCTTCAAACACCATGGAGACTCCATTCAAAATTATCTTTTCAAGTAGCCTAGTTCCATTTCATTATGTTCGAGAAGTGGTTCCTTCTTCAATGTTTCAGCCTTTGGAGGCTTTCTTTAAGCACCTAGCGACTTTGCAACTCTTTGGGGAATCTTTTTGTATGTACCCAAAATCTTTAGTTGGGAAATCCTCTACTCTTATTTTATAAATTTTGAAGTGCTTCCTATGCATTAAAATGTCACATTTTAATGGAAACCACATGTATACTCCATATCATGATAATGCTAGCCTTTTCTCTCCTAATCAGCCATATTAGGTTGATTATACGTTCCATTTCAATCCAAGGAACCTTGTTGTTGTTGATTCTCAACCTTTTCAAAATATGTACCACCCACCCCACCATGATCAGTCTTCTTGGACAACTACACATTCATACCAATATCCCCAAGAGACTCATCTTTTTAAAAATCAGCATTGTTTTTCTCCCACTCAATCTTGAAATTTTAATAATTTGAGAGCAAGTGAAATCACAAAATTTTTGCTTGATTTCAATAGATAAATTGATGAGCTTAAGAGAAAACAAGAGCTTGGCCTATAGTAGGAAGAGTGGGATAATAAATCCTATCAAGGGTAGCAAGAATTTTATTTTCCACAACATGATTAACATTTTTCCATCAAGCTCATTATGCACAACAACAAAATTTAGATGGTCAATGGAAGTATGAGCAGCAACTAGAGGCACAAAGAAGACAACAACAAGAAGAGTATACAACAAATGATGTTGTTGCTAGGGAAGAAAAAATAGACTTTCCCTTTCCTTAGCACAAGTTCCCAAGACTTAGGTAGTCCCTTGTGTGCCTAGTTTCAAACAAGCACCTCCATTTGTTCCAAAATAGCATGCTAAGGAGGAGGTAAGAAAGCATAAATTTGTAAGTTTCAAGAAACCTAGAAAGCCTCTTACAACCCCCATTATCCCTCTTGTTTCAAAACAACCTATTGTGCAAGAATTTTGCAAGAAAAAAGTTCTTAGTTTCAAGAATCCTAATTAGGCCCTTCAAACACATATACAACCTCTCATGTCATTGAGCAGATATTTTATGTTGGAGATCCTAAGTTTTGCAAACCTTTGTTCATCACAAGAACCTATCCTTGAGGATGTTGTTGCTATGGAGCCTTCATTTTATCTTAATAATGAGTGTCTTGGTTTGTTGCAAGAAAAGAATGAAGATGAAATAGTGTTGCAGCAACAAGACATTAAAAATGTAGAAAAATTTGATGCAATAGAGGAATCAGTCCTCTCATTTGATGCCCTTCCTTGTTTTGTTGAAGATAAGGAAGATAGATTAGTTATACCTACATTAGTTTAAGCCTCCAAACATCTTGGTTTGGGCTTGATGGTTGAAGACTACTCCATGGTTTTAGAGTAGCAACAATAGACATGTTTAGCCCCTGTTATAGTGGATGAATATCTACAATCTATTGAGGTCTAAAGTTATGAGGTGGACTTCTTTTGGGATGATTTAGAAGCTTTTTTTTTCAAGCTTGTATGCCAATCTTTCACCCACAAAAGAATAGCTTTATGGGAAGTAGTATAAAAATAAAGAATCACCAAAGGACATGGCAACCATTACATGCAACAAGTATGATTTTGTTGCAACTAGTTACCAAGAAAGAATTAAAATTGAGAGGCAATTTTAATAATTTAGTTCTTCAATTGAAGTTTCTTAAAAATTTGAGTTTTGTGTTAATGAAGTGTGTATCAATGCAAGTTATTTTGTAGTTATTGAGTAGCCACACATTTATTTGGAGAGTGATGCTCCCATTGCTCAGTTCGATACTATGCCCGAACTTCAAAGTTTCTCTTTTGAGGTGGATGAGGACGGTCTTTCTTATGTAAATAAAAAATTAGGTTCAACATATTTTGCATCACCATGTGATCTGGAAAATTCACCCTTTGTTTTAATTTATGCTTTGAGGAGGTCAAAAATGGTTATATTGGAATTTCCTTTTGTGAGGTGAGTCTTTTCCCCTCTATAAAAGGTTTTCTCTTGGATGTTGACTTGTCTTCAAAAAATTTCACCCCTACTGCTTTGTTCATTTGAGACACTAGTGTTAAATAAATCTAGAACTTGCATCATATGGTTCCCTTGCAATGGATTTTTTTTTTTAGTGAAGTAATCCTTCACCTTGCAAGAATTTTGTGCAGTTACATGCATGTTTTTAATAGTTTTCATTGGTTGCATTTGGATGATGTCTACAACTATAGTTTGAGGGAGATCAACTCCTTCAAAAGGTTCATCTTTGACAGAGGAAAGCTTCCATTTTTTTTTTCTATTAGTTTAGTGTATATATTGTAAATATCTTGCTTTCCATGAAGTGTGTTTGCATACCATGCACTCTCCTTAAGGGAATGTATGCTCTTAGCTTTCATGCTTTTCTCCAAGTGTAGCTACATATGTTTTGTTTTTCTCTAAAGGGGCATAGTTGTTGAAGCTTTACCCTCATTACTCCATGCTTAATGGACCGTTAAGGCCTCTAGACTCCATGATTAGCAAGAAATAATCCCACAAAATTTTCCATTAATGTTTTCATTTTATGCCACCCTTTGATGACCCATCATTGATAAATGATCTGAGAGATTCCCCATGTGACATCTTGCATGTTATTCTCCTTGAGTTTTCCTAAATTTTTCTAAGTCCAAAAATTTTGGGTTTTCAAGATGCTCTTACTTTCTTACCTTGTATTCCTTATTCTTTTCTCCATTAATCCATTTACCCTTTTCTTCTAAGTTTTTTGGGTGTCAACCTTTGGCCTTACCCGTTACCATTTACCAATTTCTCTCCTCTTCCTTTTTCACCCTTTTACCTTTGGCCTTCCGTCTTTCCTCTTGCATCCTTGCACCTTTTTCTATCATCCTTTGGCCTTCGCCCTTGCATCTTACCTCTTACCTTCAAAGGTAAGAGGTAAGGTTGACCTCTAACTTTAGATGGTCCGAGGTCCAACCTCTGAAAGTTACTTCTGGATTTTGGTCTTCCCCTTCTTCCTTTCCCCAAAGGTGTTCTTTCAAAATTTGACTAAGTGTCGAATGTTTTGGGCTTTGGGGGGATGGCTTCCTACTTACCTATGACTTTTGGAGGTAAGCCTTCCTCCCGACCTCCAACCTTTGATGGTCTAAGGTTTGACCACCGACATTTCTTCTCTCTTCATGTTTTCTTCTCTCCTTCCCAGTATGAGGTAAGTGGTAAGCTCAATGTCTAATGCCCAACTGCTTGATGTCTGATAATGCATTTTTTAGGCTTCAGACCATTTTTGCATGCTTGCAAAGGTCTCCTTTCGAGCCTGACACCTTGACCTTTTGAAAAAATTTTGGCATGTTTTATTGGGTGATGACAATAATGTACAACCACTCCATGACAACCAAAATTGATTTCCTAGGATTCAAGGATGAATTTAATGCTTTCTTTGACTACTCCATGCCTTTTCCAAGTGGATTTCATGGGTGACCATGCCCATTTATTGCTTTTTTTGACTTTTTGGAAGATCTATGCTCTACATCATGATTTTTACAAATGCTTCAAGCTTTCTTTCCATAGGCTTCATTGCTAACCTTGATTAGGGTTAGGGGGTATGTGCAGTATCATGATGGGCCAAAAAGTGGCAATATGATGGGTATGCATAGGGTATGTGGCTGACGACTTTTTTCAACCCAAAACTTATGAAACGAAAAAGGTTTTTAAAGGATATTCTCAAATTTTCACCAATATAAATTATGCTTTACTTTTAATTTAATAAGTAATTATTATTCATTTTCTATTTGAATTACAACTAAAGTCTTGATTGATAGGATGATTGAAAAACATCTATAGCTTTCAAACAATATCACATTTTTTGAATCCGAAACATGTGTCACATTCTATGCTTCACATACTATAGGATTAAAAACATAAAAAATGAATTTCATGAAGTTTTGACCAAGTTAAGGTGATAAGACACACAAGTTTTAATATTTTTTGAAAGTTGTAATAAAAAATTCATAATTAATTATTTACTTGGAAAAAAATTACAAAAAAATATGTATCACATCGAGACATGAGTCCTGTACTTATATCTAAAATATTATAAAAAAATATTATCATTTTATTGTGGTTAGGGTGGTCAGACAGACACCTACTTCTTATTTTTTCTCTGAAATTTAAGTACTATTGCATTGAAATTTCAAATATTCACCAAATAGATTTTTTTTTGAAAAAATAAACCTAGTAGTTTAGAAACTACATTCAATTTTCTATAGATTCTATTCTTACATATTTTTGAAATAATATAGATAACTTATTCAATTTTTTATGTCAAGTTTCCTAACTCTGATTTTTCTGAAATTTTTGCCACTTAAGGGCCTATTTTTTCCATGGTGATCCTGCACATACCCAGGGTTGAGTTTTGTGTTTCTTAGTTATGCCTAATCTATAAAGGAAAATAATGTGTTCATTTTTAGGGTTCTTCCTTTGTCTCCTCTCTGGTTTTTCTTTTGCAAACTTGCATTTTGCATCTCTGCCATTGTAAAGATTAGATTTTTACCTCCACATTAATGGAATCATTGAATTTTTCCTATTCTCAGCTCTTTGGTGTTTGTGTAAGTCATTACCTTCATATATGAGTGTTGATTGTATTTTCATGCATGTGTGTTTGTGGTTTAATGGTTTACAGTTGCTAGTTGTGAAACCGTCTTTCCTTCCAATGCCTTGTCAAACCCTAGCCTTCTTGTATGCCTCTAAAAAATTGACCAAAAAGAGATTTGTGAAAGTCCCCTTGCCCCTCTTCAACAATTTGTTGTGCAATATTGGTCAAGAAGAAGTGACCTTTCTATTTTGTGTATCACCTCCCTCTCATTTTCATGTTCTCCTTCTCCCCCTTTCCTCGTGAGCTATTAGTGGTAGGATTTCATGTGTTGGGTTAGACTAGGACATTGCACTAAGATTGAAAAAGGAAGCCGACCTTCTCCATAGATTTGACCTCATATGTGCAGAGGTCCCACACCTTGAGGTCATTTCCTTTACTTCATTGGAATGTTGAGCTACGTACTAAGTAGGGTGTGCCACAATTTCATGTGACAACATGTACCAAATTTATTATTAGCATATTTAAATTAATTAATTTATTTTTAAAATATTATCTCCTACAAAAATTTTATTGTGCTGACCAAAGTTTATTTTTATCATCCTATGGTCACATGAAGTGTTCAGAATCATGATCATATAGACCCATAGGGAGCTTATGCTTTGGGTGGCATAGCTTTGACCTATCACCACATCACTTGCCTAACACCCACCCCACGCTCTATTGGTGAAGAATCTTTTTTTAACAAACAGTGGAGCAATAGTCCTATGGGTAACTATGGACCCCAAATTTTTAGCCCCCAAGGGCTTAATTTTTTCTCCAAATTAGTCTGCTAAGGTCCTCTTCTAGAATTTTTTTGTAAGGGAGCTAAGGTAGTGGAACAACTTCCTACACTAATATTGAGAGGAGAATAATGCAAAACTTTTATAGATCTTTAATAGTTACATAAAATTAAATATAAATAAACATAAATACCATGCATACCACATTGCAATGATTTACATGGGGAAAACTATTTTGCGAGAAAAACCCCACACTCTAAAAGCTTCCCAATATATTATTTAGAAATCACAAAGATTACAATATACTTGTAGAGTAAGCTTCTCATAGGAGTATCACCAACCAGAGATCGAAAGGCAACACGGCTACTATCAGACTCTTAGAATACATCACAACACACAACTGTAATATAATGCCCTCATAAAATAGGGTTGTCTGCTAAGGGAAGTGAAGATAATTAAATATCGGCTATCAGATCTAAGACAATGATGAATGGTCTAGATTTACAATAATAAAATATAAATAAAATTTTCCTTTCGAGGGTGTTCCCCTCGACCCTCATAGGGGTGTGCTTTCCTTGGATCCCTAGTCAAGGGGATGATCCCCCCAGACCCCTTGTAGGGTGGAAATCCCCCTGTACCCCCTCAATTGTTGACATACCAATAGTAACTTATGTAATTGCAAGGTTGAGACACATTTTCCCAACATTTTTTTCATTTCCTTATTCAACTTTTGCTCCAAATGGTGAAATTTTTAAAACAAAATATTTTTTGAAAAAGATGGCGATGTCTATTTTCCAATGGTACATGTGATTTTTCATAATTTTTTTTTTTGGTTATAATTTATTAGTAGTTGAAGTTAGATCTTATTTTATGGCTCCTGATCTCATAAATTTTTTCCACAATCTCCAACTTTTACAGTTTTTGTGGCATTGGAAAGGTATTGGGGAGCTCTACATTGCCATCCATGCACTTTTTATTGTATTTGTCCTAGGTTGAATATTATTTTAGTTTTTTCCCCAAATGGTGTTCTAGAGATTACATGGATGTTTTGATAGTTGGGATGGTGCAATTTTGATCTCTACATTTCATTTTAGTTCCAAATCATTTCTCAATTGACTATTGCTTCATAGCATATTTGTCCAACTTTTAGATTTTTCTAGTGTTCCTTGTTATTAGGTCTATTGTTACTTTATCATGATCCCAACCTGAGTCCTTGAATGACTCTAATATGGTTTCTAGCATCAAAATTATATTTCCTTGCTTGTTGAATTAAGGATTATAGTGTTACTCCACAAGTATGCTTCAAGTGCTTCTTTGTAGTAGGTTATCTCATTATGGTGGGTTGTATGGTCTCTATTGTCATCCTTTGTGTGGATGGAGACTGATTGGATTTATGATGGATCTTTTCATTGAGGGGGGGGGTGAATGGTCTCTACTTCATGTCTCTTTTTAGGAGGAGTTTTGTCCCACTAGGTTTTCTCCTATTCTCTATTTGGGTAAATGTAAGAAGATGGGTCCACTTCTAGTGGAAGTTTTGGACTTAAAAAAAACTCAAAATTAGGTAAAATGAAATGGGATGCTATTAATTAGCAAACTGGATCCTGTTTCTTTGGCATGTCAAGCCAAAAATGGGATCCTGTTTTGTAGAAATGAGATCTCGTTCTAAAATGGGATCCTACTTCATAAAAAAATATTTCTTTTATAATTTTATGAAACAGGATCCCACTTTTTCTAGAAATGGGATCCCATTCTAAAACGGGATCCCATTTCATGAAAGCATATATTTTTTATTAAATAGGATGCCATTTAAGAATGAGATTCCATTTAATAAAATTTTAATTTTTGGTTGGGTTTGTGCTTTGTTTTTTGGTTTGGGAAAAGTCTTTGGGACCCGAACCTAAGCTTTGGACTTGATTTGACCCGCAACTTGAAGGTCATGCCAATGCCATAAGAAAAGAGTGACTTTGGACATATGTCTGAAGACCTTTTTGTAGATTTTTTCATGAAATTAAAACCCATTATAGATGAGACTATGTAGATTCCAAATATGTACATTTTTTTTTCAATTAGAGTTTTTTTCTATTTTTTAAACATTTTTTTATGAAACTAGTCCATAAACTTAAAATATTAGGTTTTTTAGTATTTTCATAAATTTTTATTAAAAGAATATTTTGAAAAATGAATTATACATCGGTGATTTTTAGAAAATTCTTTTCAATTTGAAAAAGAAAATTCAAAAAATGATAAGTTTAGGTCATCTTATGTGTGACGTACATGGAAAATTTTCAAAATAGCAAATAAGGCCAATAAAAAATTACAAAAAAAATATCATGAGAATTCTTTAGTGTGCTACAAATCTTTTCCCAAAAGGATTCCAAAAAATAAAATTATTTATGTCAAAATATGGATGATGTACACATGCATGGTATGGTAAAAAAAAATGACTTTTAAACAATGGTTTTTAGACACACCTATTGAATATCAATTTGTATCATCTGAGTATTAAAATAAATTACATAATTGGAAACTAGACTCTGAGTACTACATTTTGTGATTAGAAACCTTTTTTAAGATTCCATCTCTAAGTGATACAAAGTTTAAGGTCAAATGTGATAAATTTGGAAAATCAAGGAAAACACTTCCAATTTTTGGCCAAAAAGTGGACTCAACTTCTTGCAGACACCCATTTGTGAGAGATTGCATTTGCATATGTACATGGGTACTTACCTAAGTTGCACTTAAGTGGGGGTGTTGGTGTGAATAAATATATTTTACCTAGTTAATTTCCTTACTAGGTAATTAGGGGACATGTGATAGGATTATGACACTTTCCATGATCTTTTAGAACTACTTTTCACCACCTTGCTTATATAAGCAAGGCATCATATGTGCATTGCCATATTCATTGTGACTGCTATTTTGGCATTCTTGCATCGTTAATCATAGCATGAGATTTTTTCCATCTCTCTTGTGGAAGTTATTTTATCTTGTAGGTGATCCTAGGGTATTGAGGAGTTCATGATAAACTCCTACAAGGATCTCAAAGTGTGTATCCTTTCACACCATAATTATACCTAATGAAGATACATTTCACGACAATATTTTCCAAATTTTTTTGCTACTCCTTGGGTAGAAGAATATGTATCTATTCATCAAGTGAATAACTTTTAGTTAGTTTTCTATACCTTGGAGGCTTTTGAACAAGCTTCTCATTGGAGGTTCTTCCTCTCCTAAAGATTTAGAGATATAAGAGCTCTCCTCGACTTTTTATCTATCTAGGGGTCTTGATTCAAATTTCTCAATCATAGAAGGAAGTTGAATCACATATTTTTTGTTCACTTTGTTCTAGATGTAAAATTTATTATAAGAAGGATTATTTTCTTTAAAAAACACACTTCTACTATATATTACTATTTTTAAAAATAACATCCTAGAAATCTTGCATCCTTTCACATTATAATTATACTTGATGAAGATACATTTCAAAACTTTGTTCTCCAACTTTTTTTGTTTCTTCTTTGGCACAAGCATATACACCTAGCAACCAAAAACTCTAAGTTGTTTCAATGAAGGCTTGTTACTCAACCATGCCTCCATAGGTGATTTATCAACAAGAGCTAATGTAGGAGACCCATTAATTAGATAGCAAGTAGTGGCAAAAAATTTCTCGTAAAACCTTTGTTCCAGAATAGCACCACTAAGTATACTCCTCACCTTATCCCTAATTCCCTTTCATTCTTTCTATAACTCCATTTTACTATGTAGAATATAATTGAGTTTTATTTTTAATATGAATGCAACAATCACATAATCTATCAAAGGAATTAAGAGGAAAATTTATCGTAATTATCGATCTTCAAATATTTCATTTTCTTTCTATTTAACAACTCAACCATTCCTCTAAAATATTTAAATTGACTAAAAACTTTGCATTTACTATTTAGAAAATAAACCCACATCTTTCTACTATAATAATCAACAAATGAAATAAAATATGTGGAATTTCCAATAGAAGTAATGTCTACAAGACCAAACACATAAAAATGAATAAGATCCAATATACCACAAGATATATGGTAAATCAAGTAAAACTAAATGTATTTTTGTTTATCACAAATACAATTCTCATAGAAATAAAAATCAAGATTACAATTAGTAAAAACTTCAAGAAGATTTTTTTTTCATGGTCCTTAGGCCCTTTTCTGTGATGTGGCAAAGTCTTTGGTACCATAGCATAATCTTCTCTATAGGTAATTTTTGTTTAGAAGAAAGAGAAGCCTTAGGTAGCTAGAATCCATGACCATCCACTAAAGATGAAGCTCTCACCTTTTCCAATGAAATAGCCATAAACATTCTCTTCACATAATTTATATTAAACTAAACAATGTATGTGCCAAGCTTATACAATGTGCCACATATGACACCTCTAGAAATCACCATAACACCTCTAACCATCTTGGATCTTCAATCGAAAAAGACTATTTACACACCAACATCTATTAATTTATTCATATATAATAATTTTTATGTTGATCCAAAGATATGCATACACCATTAATCTTTTATATTCTACCATTAAGAAATTTAATTCTAACTTTACCATGGCCAACCGTACTTAAATAAGAATCAACACCCAAGTACACCTTACCTACAACACATTTTTATATTAAAAAAACTAATCTCTATTAGATGTCATATGGAAATATGTACTTGATTCAATTCACCATGCATCATTACCAAAAAATGTGGTGAAAGCTACAATGAAACCATCACTATCTTCCTTCTTTGACTCAAAATAATAACTATGTTTCTTATTTTTCTTCTTTCCACTCCTTACAAAAGTGTCCAGGCTTATCACGTTTCCAAAATATAGATGTGGACTTTCTAGGAGATTTGGATCTTCCCTTAGACTTGAATTTATCAGTTTTCTCACTCTTATTGCCTTTCTCCTTAGGTCTTCCATGATTATTGTGGGTCTCATTGGCACTTATGGACACCTTCCTCATCTCTAAGAAATTACCCACAAAATCTTCAACTTTCAAGACAACTAAAGTGCTTCAAATAGCCATAATTAGAGAATCCCATGAATCAAGAAAAAAAAGAAAGATCTAAAACCTCTCATAAACCAATTTTTACACCAAATAATTCTACCTAATCCCTTGACATAATGAATATTTCCAAGTGGTGTACAATTCACCCACCATATTTCATTATCAATGAATACAATTTATTCCACAAGAAAAAATTGTTCACTAAATATTTTTCTTGATATATCTCACCAAGCTTTTCCCATAGTTCCTTTGCAAAATACTCTTCTTGGACATTGATTAAAATAGATTTTTCCAAGAACAATATGATTAGACCCTTATTTTTATGGCCCATAACATAATATTGACTATCTAAAGTAGCATATGTAGGCCTTGATTTTTTATCGACATTCCATAGACCTCAATCAATTATCAAATCCTCCATCTTTAGTTTCCACATGTCTCAAAATTATTGCTTGAAAATTTCTCTACCTTTATTCTTCGTAATGTGGTTGACATTTAAAAATTCTTGCAACAAGATCACACAATATCTTCTACACAAGTTGCCACTCAAAAGTGGATTAGTTAAAAAAACCCAACCAATGGCTAAAACCAAAGGTGATCAGATTCTCATACCACTTGTCAGGAAACTAAAGTAGTGGAAAAACTCCGAACACTAATATTGAGAGGAGAGTTATGCAAAACTTTCAAATCTTTGTTATTTTAAGGGGTAAATGCTTTTTCACCCAGAGCTATTAACCAAGGAGATCACAAACAGAGGATCTCATCCCCAATTTAAACATTTAGCAATTACACCCCAATGGGATTTGAACCTTGATGGCAATAACAACACCACAAGAACTAAACCATCATATCATGCCACTATTGGTGCAAAATTTTCAAATCTTAACAATAGTTATAGAAACTAAATAGAAATAAATATTAACATCAATCATACCACAACATAACGATTTATGGGGGGGGAACCTTTTCGAGAGAAAAACCCCACTCCAAAAGTCATCAAATATATTATTCAAAAATCAACAAGATTATTATATACTTGCATAGAAAACATTCACAAGAGTATCACCAATCAAAAATCTAGAGGCAACTCAACATCTATAATACTCACACACAACTTCCATCTCAAGCACCTAATATATAAGAGATACAATATATGAAATCATCAAATAGTATTTTCAAACCATGAGCTAAAACCACTTAGAAAGTGGTTCCCATCTTATCTCCAATCAAAAATTCCTTATGATGTGTCAAAACAGATCAAAACATGTAACTCCCTATTATATCTCTTTTTCACATGTCCAACACATTTTCACATTTTCCAATTCAGAAGACTCAACTTTTGGATGCCATAACTTTTGATTTGAGATGTTAATTGATAAAATGTTCAAATCATTGGAAACCTCATGAAGCTTTTTATCAAGCTATAACCCACTTCGTTAGTTAAAACCACTTTCAAGCCAGAAAATGGCCTTTAAGTGCCTCAAACTTGACTTTGAAAATTTAAAAAATAGAAACTTTAATTTATCTTGAAATCCAAACATGATCCTCAATCAAAACTTTGTCAATATGTTTATTTGATAATTTCATAGATTTGAAAAAAATAGATCCATCCATGCTCAAATGTAAACTTATTATAAATACTAACCTCTTGTAGTTGTAAAATTAAGACACACTTTTCCTAACAAATATCAGTGCAAAATAATAGAGAACACGTAAAAATAATATTTTGACCATTAGTCTTATTTTCTTATTCATTCAAAAACAAATACTGCACACATTAACACAAAGATAGAATAACACATTTAAAAATATCATAAAATAAAATATAAATACCACAATTACAACTACCACCCAACCCTATTTAATGATTTTATGTCATTCAAAAAAAAATTCAATACTTTTACTCCATTTTTAAAATATGTACTTCAATAGATCATTCACCTTCAAAACAATCCACATACTCTTACTCTAAATATAGATTATTCTCCTCAAAGACTACATGCATCCTTAGAAAACCTCTTAAAAGTTAATTGTTGACTATTGATGTTTTATATCGTGAGATGCCTTTACATCTTCTATCGTGAGATGCCTTTACATCTTCTAAGTGGCAAATATAATTCATTCCATCCTATTATATTGAAGATAATTGGCATGATGTTACTCTATACTTTTTATGGTAATAAAATTATGATACATTTTTTTTTTTTAAAGTGGTAAACACAGCTATGATTTTTGAACCTTGGTGGCAAGAACAACAATGCCACCTATAAACCATCACACCATGCCAATACCGGCAAAATTATGATACATTTAATTAACACATAATTTATTTATTTATTTCATTTTAAAAAACAATAAATATGTGTAATAAATATTTATCATTTTTTAGTACGTATAAAATGATTAAAAATTAATAAAGAATAAAAACGATCTAAATTTTAATCATGCCAAATTTTTATCTCTCCAATATTATAAATTATATACTATTTAATTATAATAATTATTAATATTTTCTATTTTTTAATTAAAATAAAATTTAATATTTTTTATATTAAAGAAAGCATAAAACATAATTAACAATTTTTTATCTTTATAAAAATAAATAAAAATATTAACCATTTTTAAGTTTATAAAATAAAATTTTAAAAAAATCTACACTTAAATTGAAACAACGAATCTTTTATCCTGAATTTTTTTTATCAACATTCCCCCATTTTCCACTACCATTGAAAACTATCAAATAAATAAAGCACGACGTAATAATATATTCAAGAAGCTCTTATAAGTCCGCACCTGCCACAATTGACTCAATTAGTTTACTCCCTTTGACTATATTTTGGGCGGCCGCGATTCCTTAGAAGGCGGATTTGTATAGAGAAACGTTTGACCGAGTCTTCGAGTTGCCAACATTTTCCATGCAAGAAACGCGGTTTGATTTGTCGTGTTTTGGCGTTGGCGACGTAATGAAAGCTCTTCAATTGTTCCCAGTCGTTGGCCGCATGGCCGGCATTTGTCTTGTACAGAGTCCTTTGTCGTAATTTTTATACGGTCGATCCATTTCAAAGGCGAAATGGAATGGCAATTTCACACCTCTTATATAAGTTTGAGATGATCTCGCTTACTGTCAAATACCCACTCCATTTTGCTGTCAGTAGTAATTTCAATCGCAAGACTTTCAGATTGAAGATGGGATTTCCTACACAGTTCTGTTTTCTCCTCATCCCAGGACTCATAAACTTGGCGTCTGGGTTGGCTTATATACAAACAGCTCTTTGTTCTATCCTTTGTAAAATTGGCCTCATACACCCACAAAGCTCTGAGTGGCATTATTTCTCTGAGATTTCTTCTCCAATTTCCTCTCTCTCAGAGACCATGATAAATATTAGAGAGGCGTTGCCTGTCAGTACATTTAAGCATTTTGCAGAAAGGATTGGTGAGATTGAGGAAGATCTTACGTGTGCCGTTTGTCTCAGCTCATTTGAGGAAGACGAGGAAATTCGGGAGCTGTGTAATTGTTGTCACATATTTCACAGAAAATGTTTGGATAAGTGGATAAATTTCCATCAGAAGACGTGCCCTATCTGCAGATCTCTTCTCATTCCTGAAGCTGATGAGCTTGACGCACAAGATCATGTCTTGGCTGAGTATTCAATGATTTTCTCATAGAATAGATTTCGAATGTTCAATTGTCTCTGGATATTACCATGTCTGAAATATTGAAATGTTGTTGTGTACACAGTTTAAACAAGCAATTGGGATTCATTATTCTGCCCACTATAGAATGTAGTCTCATGGTTGAGATTCGTCGTTCACTTCCACCCATCTATCTAGAATTTAATGACAAACATTTTACAATGTCATTTCTTATATGGATTCTGTTTGGGAGCTCTTAAAATTTTGGTGTAAATCCTTTGCTTCCTAGGAACTTTCTTGGTCTTAGAATATTTCCTCATCTTTGGAGGAGACTTATAATACAATCTTATAGTATAGAAAGCCATATTGATATCCTCTCTATTATATTCTACAAGGGTTTCAGTCATCATAGGAATTGTGAAGGTAGTTTATTTATAAATTATGGTGCCAAAATATTTGTGGTGCACAAGGATATCAAATTTTTCAATTGGTATCTATTCTTAAATAAAACAATCAAGGTATTATAGAAAAAAATTGAATATTTTTCGTTTGTTTGATTTTGAGATCTTTTAATCTATAATCAAATAGAATTACATCAAATGGTAAAAACAAAAATGTGTATATAATTTTCTAAGTGAAAGTAACTTAACTAGCATCTACACACATTTTTTTTTGTAGAGCATAGTTAATTATCAATAATCTAGTTCTTAAAAGTATTTGTGTTATCTACACATGTGTATGCAACACTGCCTTGAACTATATGTGCCTAAAACATAAGAGATTCTTAGAAAATGCTATTCTATCTTAAGATGTATATTTTTACTTAGATAATGAATATGGTGATAAAATATCCTTTTCTCTTGAAGACACTGTTAGAGACTATGTAATACATTATGTTTTACTAAACATCAAATAGAATCATTCGATAGGTAATTTGATGTAGATATTTCTAATATCCTCTTCTTCTAATTGTTATGTTTTCACTAGTCAAATACTGAATCTATGAAGTTGCCTTTAGTTTACATCAAATAATTTACAATACTATATGTATATCCATTCCTAGACTATAACTTTCAATGCAATTCTAAATGCAAAAAATATGAAAGATAGTAAGCATTAATTTTAATCACACCTTGGAAATGATAGTTGAGACTTGATACAAGGTGAATTTGAATTCATGATAGTATAGATAAGATATAGATAACTTACTTTATTTAAGTGTGGTAAAAATAATTGTATTTTCAATCCTAGAATTCCATGAAAATTCTATCATGAAAGAGTACTTGAATCTTTCAAAAATTTACATAATAAATCAATGGCATAATGCACATATTCATAGGCTGCTAATAAAACCACCACATTTGATTGCATCCCTCTAATTTATATTTTTAATATACCCTTTTCATACTCTAGTACTTAAAATACCTCTATATTTTTAGCAAGTATCTTATGTATCATTTTTTGCTACATTTCTATATCCTCTTATTATTTCTATCCTATCAACCAAGGGCATTAACCACACTTATATTTGAATACAAAATTATTATTATTGAGATCAAATTTTTTAAATCCCCAACACAAAAAACCTAGATGGGTTATTATGAATAGGTCTTAATATAGAAAATGAAATCATAAACTTAAAAACACTATACATCTCAATCCCCAAACATAGGTCATACCAAATATAACAACAAATCCTCCTAATAACATATCTTATTATAGCATACATATTGATCTAAATTATAGTGTAAAGATTTAAGATATACCTAACAATTCTTCCTAAGTAGATTCATTTCATTACAAAAAAAATTCTAATGATTGATTTTATAAATTAGGTAGGATTTTACTAAATTTGTATAATCCTAGTGCACTCATTATTTCCTTTTCTAACTATATTATATTTAAAATTTAATAGGTTCCACAATTATTATAAGGCCTTAAGATAATGCAAGACTATATGGTGTGGAAACAAGATAAATTCACAACCTTCATAAGACAAACAAAATGAACAACATTTATTCTTATTAACCCATCAAAAGTGATCTATGAAGGATTATATAAATGCCACATATATATATCCCACCCCTAATACTTACCTATATATCACATTAATTAAATCATATATTTTCCTCTAATACTAATGAAATATGTTGTGCCATCTAGTATGCTTATATAGAGAACCCCAATAAGCATTCAAGTTCTAAGGAATTGATTTAGAGGTGAATCCCCTTGAGTTAAAGTTAAAGAGAAAGAAATTTTTTATCAATTGAATTGAATTTTTTCCCCTCTTAATTCAATTTCTAAGAGTATCTTAAACTAAACTCATTATCATATAAAACTAATCTAGTAAATGATATTAAAATCAAAAATAAATTTATGTTAATTAATGTGATTTATTTTAAGGATAGTTAAGTATGTGAATAAAAAAAAAGGAAAGGAGTGTTTAATACATTTTTAAAATAACAATGATCACATCATATGGAACCTAGATGAGATAGAGGGACATGAGGATACTTCTGAATGATATTGACAATCACTAGGAGGAAATCTAGTGTATTTTTACTATCAAGAGTCTATTGTACCCACACAAATGTCAATACAACTACACATAGATCTTGTGAAATAAATAAATTATAAAATACATAAAATTGGTAAATGAAAACATACACATCATAGAAGTTATAAAGGGAAACAAGAACATAAAAGCATAAAAGGTATACACATTCAGTTAGCCTAATTGTCCCAACAACTAAGAGCATAAATGTAATCAAATATATTGCAATGTAATTTTAAATGTAAATATTTTCTAATGCTATGTGTATGGAAGAAAATTATGATATTGAATCACCAATATTTCCAAGATAGAGGAGGAAATTAATATTTTTAGAGATTTACTTTTTAATGTATTTATTTTTATTTTTAATTTTGATGTAGTAATATATTATAATATTGTAAGAAGTAAATAAAGGATCTATTCCCTTGAAAAGAATAGGGGAATGATAAAGAGATAATTTTTTTTTTTTTCTAAATGAGGAAGGGAAATTTTTGTTAAGGTTTTCAAAGATTAGAGAAAAAGAAGTAGAGCTCAAAACAACATAGTCTTTGGATGTTTTACAAATGAGAAAATAAATAACATTTTCATAAAAGAGGAGAATAAATACTAAAAAAATCAAATATTATTGAAGAGTTAAGAGTGAAACTATAACTAAATTACATGAATCTACAAAGAAGAAAGATAGGGCTCTAATATGGCACAAGGTTAAATGAGGTAACTAAAAGATGAAAAATTACAATGAAAATATGGAGGAAAAGAGAAGCCTTAAACAAAAATCATAAAGACTAAAGTGACTTTTTTTCATTATATATATAAATATGCATAGAATCCAAGTAAATAAGATGATAAATGAAAGGCATAAAATCATACATGTATGGAATAATGGAATTGATCATTTTAGCAACATATAAATGTAAGTCCTTCATGAATATATTGAAAAATATTATAATATTTTAATAGGATTTGTTGAGAAAAGAACTGGTATAGAGAATGTATGAAAGAAAGTGGAACCATCAATAAAAGAGACAAAAAATTGATAAGGGTTGCTAACTGTAATGATAGAAAATGTACTCCTCTATATTTTTACATTTGTTTGGGCCCTCCTTGTTAATTTGATCTTAATGTGGCCTTGATTTAGTGTTGCAGTTTGTTTAACACATTCACATTAGGTGTTGGGCCTTTGTAAACTAAATGGACTTGATGGTACCTAAAATGGAGGAAAATTGTTGGAATCTCTTTCACCTTCAAGGTTTAGGACCTAAAAGGAGAGATAAAACCTCCACACACTTCGCTTAAGAACAAACCCTTGATATTTCAATGCAAAAGAGATTGAAATACTGCAAAGGGACTGTCCTGACAACTGAATGAAATCTAATGAGGGGTTCACCACCAAGTTTAGACTTGGAAAAGATAATGCAATGCAATATGAAATACCAAACCCTAAATGACCTAGAAAGATGAACAAAATACAATAGAAATTTGTGAGATAGAAAGTGAGCACCTGGGAGACTGAAGAAGGCAGAATGGAAATCTAGAATTCTAGAAAATCTATTGTCAATGCTGACTAGGACTCATTCATCAAGCTGGGTGAATCGTTCTGACTTCTGGGAGAATGTGTAGATATAGGTTTCAACCAAAAGGGTATCCAGATCTTTAAAAATCTCTGTCAAGCCTGTATAGTGGGACTCATTCACCACTAATGGAAAATGAGTCCACTTCTGCTTTTTTGAAAGTTCAGGAGTTGATTATGTTCTTCTTAGTCTGCTCTGCTCTTTTTGACTAGTTTCTAGATCTAAAACTGCAAATTGCCACTTGTAGGTCTTCTCCAAGCTTATCCAAGGCTTGATGAAAACTTTAGGGATTTGAAAATTTTTCTCCAACTTTGCTCCTTGATAAATCTGCAACCTAGCTTTCAAAATCACACACAAGAAGAGGGGAAAATGTTGTCGGGTTAGTGAACAGGGGTTTGCCTTGGTCAAACCCCTTGTTGGTAATTAAACCTTGAAATGAAAGAAAATATGAATGGAGAATGATGAATGAACAAATAGTAATGTTGCAACTCACCAAACCCAAGCAATAAGGTGCTACAAATATGCTTGAAATGGTTGCAATGGATGTGGTGCTTGAATCTTGCTTGAATAATGTTCATCTTTCTTGAAACACTTGTTTGGATCATGAAATCTACATCGCAATTGTTAGCACAATAACAAACATGAAGAATGCAATCTTTGACATGATGATTGGCACTTGAAGAATGCTCTAAAATGCTGAGTAATCTACCCTTGAATTCTCTTGAATGCTCTTGTGAATTCTCTTGAATTCTAATTGAGAATATGAGTGAAAGAACCTTGTATTTATACCCAATTATGCAAGAATTCCTAAAATTACAACACTACAAGCTGACATTAGATCTAGGAGAATAAAATCCCACCAAAAATTTGAGTTAAATTTGAATTTAGGCCACATGAGACTCATTCTCCCAAGGTGGCAAATTAGTCCCATTAGGCATAATGTATGGGACAAAAAATGGAAAGTGCTTAGAAATGTGTAAAAAATTGGTTGGGGAAAAAAGATCCAAGTGGGACCCATTCACCCAAAGTGGAAAATGCGACTGGACACTAAATTAGGACCACACAAGCCAGGAACACCTGAATTATGATTGGTCAATGATTGGTGTCAGGATTGTCCTCGTAAAGATGCAATAAATGAGGCATGTGGATGTGGAATAGGGCCAATTAAAGCATAAGAAAGCCCAATTATTAATGAAAAGCCTAGAGAAATGTGAAAGTGTGTTACAAGACTTTACAACACTCCAAATAAAGCAATATTAATGTTGATTTTGATTAAAATTATGTTTATTATGCTTAGTTAATTGATAAAACCCTAGAAAATTGTGAAAGTGTTTTACAACACTTCACAACACTTTAGTGAGGCACCATTAAATTCTATTAGTTCATGTGTTATCCACATTGCAACACTAAATCAATGCAAAATTAAGCCAAAATCCACAAGGAGGACCCAAATGAGTGTGAAAATGTCAAGGTATCCATTTTACTACACTACAGTACCTTATTTTTGGTGTTGTAAAGTGTTGTACCACATTTTCACACTAATCTAGAATTTTCATTATTGATTGGGATTATTTATGCTTTATTGGTCTTATTTTGCATACACAAGCCCTAATTAATACATCCTTCTAAGGATATTTCCTACATATTTAAACCAACATCCGATCATAATTCATGTCTTTTTAGATTGTTTGGCCAAAATTTAGTGATCTAGGACTCATACGCCACCTTGGGCATATGGATCCTACCTAAGTTTTTGGGCCCCAATCTAGATTTCACATGAATCTAAGAATTTCTTGAAAAATGTGTGCCATAGCCTAGCCTAATGGGACTCATATACCACTTCTAGCGTATGAATCCCATGTGCCTTAAAATTAAGTTTAATTCAAATTATTGGAAACATTTTATTCTCCTAGATCTGATGTTGGATTGTATTGTTGTAATTTCAAGAAATTTGGCATAAACAAGTATAAGTACAAGGTTATTTCACTCATTTTCGCCTAAGACTTTCATCAGAGCATTCCTAATAGAAAATTGGAGTTTACAAGAGAATTCAAGTGAATTCAAGAGTTTACAAGAGCATTCAATGGTTGATTATCAAGTGTTTTGGGGCATCATTCAAGTATCAAGCATCATGTTAAAGTCATCATGCATCATGTTGTTTCTTGAGCTAACATTCCAATTGAAAATACAAAAGGGTTAGAATATCAAGATCCTCCTCTCGATATGAGTGTCCTCCTTCCTAAAGAACAACCAATGATTTGTAACGATGATAAGGATGAGAGGATCGTGTTAGGTTCTCCTCCTCAACACTCAGCCTGAGAAATTGGTGAATCTAGCAAGAGAAGACCTTAAAAACTAAAGAAATTACAATTCCCTTACCCACAAACTATAATTGAAAGGAATTTACAAATACTTCTACATCAAGGACTTATAACATTACCACCCATAAGAGAAGATCAATCTCCAAATCCCAAGAATACAAACACATCACATTGTCAATATCATAGAATTCATGGACATAGTACAGTAATGAGTGTCATACTTTACAACAAATATTTTAAAAAATGAATATCATAGAAATAGTTCCTTGAAGCATATGCTTATGCTCCTTGCCATGTAATAGTTGTAGTGTATTCCTATTCTCACTATTACATGTTATACACTTATTGCAAATAATTTCAAATGCAAGGAGCTCTTTCTCTTCACCCATCTCGACTCATCCTTTCCTTGCACTTAGTGGGGGCATGGGTTAGTTAGCCTTGTCCTAGTTTTGGTACATGTTGTTCCTTTGGCTAGTTGTCCACCTTCCATTTATACAAACCGAGATTGGGATGTAGATTACCTTCTCTAAGTTTACTCTCATGTGTCTTACTAATCTTTTGCATTATTTATTTTTTCTTTATGTGATTACATGTGTGTAACGTGATCCACCAGGTTGTTTTGTTTGATGTATCTCTCTCTCTCTTTTTGAAATTCCTCTATTTGTACATACATTCTTCTCTACATCATAAATCTTTTATCTTTTTCCTTTATATTTTATTTCTCTTTTTTCTTCCTTTTGGGGATGACGCAAGGCGTTAAGACATTCATGTCTATTCCATGTTGACCCAAAATATTTTCCTTTATCTTTTCTTTGTCTTGTGTTTTCCTTTTTGGGATGATGCAAGGCATCGATACATTCATGCCTCTTCCATGTTGACCCAAAAACTTTTCATTTTATCTTTTCATTGTCTTGTATTTTCCTTTTGGGGATGCCACAATGCGTCGAGACATTCATGTCTCTTCCATGTTGACTTGAAATTTTTTTCTTTGTTTTCATTCTCTTTGTGTCATTCTTCTAGTTCTATGAGTATTTGGGGAATCATGACAATTTCGAGCTCTCTAAAAAAAATTGTAGCAAGAACATACTGATGTCGAATCCATGGATCCCTCATGTGTTTGGAGTTTAATTTTGGGGGAAACCTTTATTTTCCTTTTACATGATGTGGCTTTTATTTGGAAACATATGACTTGGCATAGGGCTTTCCAAATAAGCTCTCATGTCTTCTTTATTGTTAGCATTTATCATTTTCTACTTTAAAATAATTTCTCACAACACAATGTTTATAAATTTCTTTAAAGTGGGGGCATACATTGGCATTATTCTTTTCAAATCATATTTCATGGTGTAGTCTTATTACTTCATCTAATGCATCTCTCACTTTATGGTGACATCGGATGTGATGTCCTTCAAGAGCATGATCTCTCTTAGCATATTATTTTCCTCTTAGTGTGTTGATGTGATACACTACATTCCCTAAGTTGGGAATCTTTAATTCTTTGATTGGTCCTATCTTGGAGACATTAGACACAATGTTTTCTAAGCTAAGACCTTACATGAACTAAGCAAAACTCCTTTGCATGCACCTTACATTATAATTTTGGTTATATGGCTACCTTACATAATAGACCTTACATTCTTGTGGAGACATCTTGTTTGTTCATGATTATCAAGCATATGAAGCTTTGCTTGCCTCATGAAGCTCGAAGTTCATTTTTGCACCGTGCCTTATCAAATTTATTAGGAGGCATAACTTTACTTTGATTTGATGGGAATTTGAACTTAGACGTGACTTTCCCATAGACACTTGCTTGTGTGTGTGAGCGCATACCAGACACATGCGTATGTGTCTCACCTCTTTGGATACTCACCCAACAAACAACATAAAGTTTCGTTGCCTCAAAGTGAGTGTGCATTTTAAGACAAACAACCTATATCTGGTCCACAACATATGAGGCAAATGGTTGAAGCTTGATCCCCCCTCTTTTTAATTTTTTAAATTTTCTTTATGTACTTTGTAGTGTATGCTTGTGCCTTGCTAATTCTCTTTATCATTTACATGTGTATTTCTTTGTTCTTATGTTGGTTCTCCATAGGATATTTATCCTATGGGTTTGATCATCCCTCTCTTGATCATTGTCATCCTATTGTACTAGCATTGGTACATTTGAACCCCTCTTGATGCAAGTTTGTCTACTTTAGTGTGAGTTTAAGCAAGTTCCTCCTCTCACGAAAGTGGGGGCTAGATGTAATGATGGAAAATATACTCCTCTACATTTTTTGCATTTTTTGGGCCCTCCTTGTTAGTTTGAGCTTAATGTGGCCTTGATTTAGTGTTTTAGTGTGTTTAACACATTCACATTAGGTCTTGGACTCTTGTAAACTAAATGGAATTGATGGTACCTTATTTTGGATGGTTGTAATATGTTGTACTACACTTTCACACTATTCTAGGGTTTTCATTATTTATTTGGCTTCTTTAAATGCTTTAATTAGCCTTATTTCACATCCATAAGCCTTAATTAATGTATCTTTTTGAGGATAATCTTGACATAAAGCAACATCCAATCATAAATTATGTCTTTTTAGGTTTTGTTGCCCAAATTTAATGATCTGGGACTCATACACCACCTTGGGCGTATGGGTCCCACCTAAGTTTTGGGGCCCCGATCTAGATTTTACATTAATCTAAGAATTTCTTAAAAAATGTGTCTCATAGCCTAGCCTAATGGGACTCATACACCACTTCTAGTGTATGAGTCCTGTGTGGCTTAAAATTAAATTTAATTCAAATTATTGGTGGGATTTGATTCAGCTTGTAGTGTTATAATTTAAGGAAATTTGGAATAAACAAGTATAAATACAAGGCTATTTCACTCATTTTCACCTAAGACTTTCATGAGAGAAAATTCTTAATAGCGAATTGGAGTTTACAAGAGCATTCAAGAGAATTTAAGAGTTTACA
Source organism: Sequoia sempervirens (assembly GCA_007258455.2). Classification (NCBI taxonomy): domain Eukaryota; kingdom Viridiplantae; phylum Streptophyta; class Pinopsida; order Cupressales; family Cupressaceae; genus Sequoia; species Sequoia sempervirens. The sequence goes on from VDFB02000008.1 coordinate 345,119,939, forward strand.
AGAGCATTCAAGGGTCAATTATCAAGTGTTTTGGAGTATCATTCAAGTATCAAGCATCATGTAAAACTCATCATGCATCATGTTTTTTTTTGAGCTAACATTTGTGATGTAGGGTTTCATGATTCAAGCAAGTATTCAATTCAAGATCTATCACATTCAAGCAAGGGTCATGATCTACATCCATTGGAGCCATCTCATTCATGTTTGTATCACTTTATTGGTAGGGTTTGGTGAGTTATAACATTGCATGTTGTCATTCATCATTCCTTAATTTCATTTCATTTCATTACAAGGTTTGATTGCCAAAATGGGGGTTGACCAAGGAAAACCCCTTTCCACTAACAAAACAACATTTTCCCCTCTCTTTAGTGTGTGATTTGCAAACCTAGGTTGAAGACCCTCTAAGGATCAAGATTGGAGAAAAGTCTTCAAGTGGTCAAAGCTATCAAAGTTGTCACATCATCTACAATATTATTGAAAGACATCTACAAAGGAAAAAATCAACATTTCAAATACAGAAACTAGGTTGAAAAGATAGAGCAGAGATTTAAGAGCAAAATCAGATCCTGATCCTTTTAAAAATTCAAATAGGACTGATATGCCACTTTTGGTATATGAGTCCCAGTATAGTGAAATTTGTAGTTTTTCAAGAGTTCAAGACTTGTCTTTACCAGATTTTTGTTCCTACTCAATAATCCTAATTTTGAACTAAATCACCCAAACTAGTGTATGAGTCCTAGTAGGCATTAAATTCAACATATTCAACATTTCATTTCTTCAATCAAGTTGCTATAGGGTTTTAGGTGCCCCTATATACCTTTCTTAGCTTTTTATTCTATTGTGCATCCATTTCTAGGTCATTTAGTGAAGTCTTGCATATCCTTAGGTTAATCATTAAATCTTGCATGTGATTAGTCTTTACAAGCCCTAGCTTGGTGGTGATCCCATCTTTAGTCATTCTTCATACCCTAGAACACCCCTATTGGATTGATGCAAGAAGTTGGGTCCACAAAAAGCTTGAAAAGTCGAAGTGTTTTTGTTGTTTTTCAAAATTTGTCACACTTGGACTAAACATTTGAGGCACTTACACAATGAATCTTAAAAAATTCAATAATATGAAATTTTGAATTTTGAATCTAGTTTCCAAATATGTAATTTATTCAAATACCTAGATGATAGAAATTCAATTTTTATATGGATTTATAAAAACCACTTTTTAAAAGTCTTTCTTTTACCATACCATGCACGTGCATGGACACCACTTTTTGACCCAAATAAAAGTATTTTTCTAATTCCTTTTGGGGAAAGAGAGCTAAAAAAATGAAGATTGACGAGGATATTTTTTGTATTTTTTTAAATTTTTTTAATTGAATTTGGCCTTAATTGTTGTTTTTAAAAGTCAACATGTAAAGATAGCATAATTGGACCTAAACTAAACATTCTTTTTTTTCACTATGTAGAGAATTTTCTGAAGATTAATTTTCCATATAATTTTTTTTACAAGAAACTTAACCAAATAAAAGTTAAATTAAAAATAAAAAAAGCCTGATATTTCAAGTTTATGTACTAGTTTTCTTAGAAATTAATTAAAAAATAACAAATAAAATTCAATCTTAATAAAAAATATATATGTGGAAACTAGACATCATGTTCTCTAATGGGTTTTAATTTCATAGATTAATTAAAAAAAAAATTACATTAGCCATATTGCCAAAGTTGGACATTCTTCTTGAGTTTTCCTTAGTTTTTTAGTTGTAGGTCAAAGGCTAAGGGTCGGGTTGCCAAGCCTTTCCCGAGCCTAAAACTAAGGCAACATTTGGGTTGAGGATTCAAAATTTTAAAAACCTATATGCATTTTTAAAAATGAATAAGAGTTACAAAATACATACGTGTTCTTTATTTTCTTGATTATTTAAAAAAAAATAAAAATTTCTAGAAATGTGTATGCATTTTAAAACACGTACGTGTTTTGTGTTACATAATGCGTACACATTTTAAAACACACATGCTTTTTGCATTACAAAATGCATACACATTTTAAAATGTGTACATGTAAACCTAAATGGTATTTAATTTTTTTAAATAAATGACTTGTATGTGTTATAAAATGCGTACACATTATAAAACATGTACACATTATATAACGTGTACACATTATATAATACATATGTGTTATAACATGTACGCGTTTTCTAGTGCATACACATTTTTTTAGGCTTGAGTACCCTAAGCATGACAAATATGCATTTTTTTAATAATGTGTGTGCATTTTCTACGAGATTTTTTTTTGCTGAAACTTCCCCTCTTCATGGACCCAACTTCTTGCTTTTACCCTATTGTAGATCTCTTTCCTTCATTTCATCCCTAGTTTGAGATCTCTAGGGGTCTCTTTGAATGTTATGTTAGCAAAATAGGAGGGTCTCATCCCCTTTGTTCCATCTTCCTAAAAGATAGAATCCTATTTCCATCATTACACTAATCTTTTAAATTACCTTGAAGGGGGGTATTATTTATCGTGGAATCTAGTCATTAATAGTGAAATTTCCTAGACTATGGTCTTATGTGTCAAGAGAGGAAATCATTTTTTTAGTTATTTTTAGCTCAGAATCTCCTTTTGGAATCATTCAACTTCTCACTAAAATAAGCTATGGGTCTTCCCTCTTGGATCAACACTACTCCTACATTTCCACTAACATCACAATCAACTTGAAATACTTTATCAAAATCAAGAAATGGTAACACTGGTTTCTCTGTCACCTTTTTCTCCAGATGTCTACATAAAGTGCTTCCTATCTCCTCTCATTGTTTCTATCATAGGTGTGTAAATGCTACTAAATTTCCTAATGAATTTCAAGTAGAAAATTTCCAATCCATGGAATGGTCTTACCTCCCCAATGTTCATAGGTGTAAGCCACTCAATAATTGCTTTAACCTTATAAAGGTTCATCTTCAATCCTTTGACATAAATGAAAAAACCCAAGTCTAGCAAGATGGTGTGTCCCTTGGTCTTCCTTTTGCAGTGTGATGTTTGGGTTCATAACATGGCTTAACCACCTCTTGTGGATCTTGTGTGAATCTTGTGATCGTATCAAGCATTAATAGGTTGATCTTTTGGTGCAACAACAACCACCAATATAACAATTGGTATTAGAGCCAAGTTATAGGTTCAAACCCCTCACTTACACTGTGGGGATTGTTGCAAGATGGTGTGTCCCTTGGTCTTCATTATGTTGAACAAGACAATTGAGAGGTGGGGTGAGTCAGTTGTCACATTTTAAACTTTAATTCATTCACTAGAACTAATCCCTAACACTGCTTTATCTTATTAAACATTAAATACTAGTGTAAAAACTGAAAACCATCACATAAACATAATAACACTAGATTTACGTGGAAAACCCAATGAGGGAAAAACCACTGTGAGTATTAACTCACACTATAGAGAATATCACAATTGATTACAAGAAGTGTACAACTTGAGAAACAAGGCTCACTACTAAAACAAGGCTTGCTACCGAAATAATGACTCAGTGCCACAAATATATAAAGAAGATAAATAAGACATTTTATAGAGAGAAAAGAATCTCAATGCGACAAAGAAATACACAACTATCCACATAATTCACTTGCAGATGTGCATGAATGATAAAGTGCACCTTCAGTTCACTACTTTCAAAAACTCAACATTTAGGCTTCACATTGATCCATTATATTTGCATCACATACTGATTCACACTTATGTCTATTCTCTTTTTGCTCCTTTCTCTATTTCCTTTGTTATCTTCTTCACTTCTTCTTCCCTAAATCATTTTTCATTTATACCATCTTCAACTTTGAAATGTATCCAAATTCGGCCATCTAAATTCAAATTGAAATTCAAATCAGGTTGGTTCCAAAACATCCTAGGGTGGAATTAGAAAGAGGAAAATCCAAAAACAAACTTCATAAGGATCCAAATAGATTCAACATGCTTCACTAACTCTAAAGGTAGTATTACACACAAGGTTGACCAAACCAGCGTAAAACACATAGAACAATTAAGCACAAACTTTCTTGATACCAAAATTATCTTCAATACAATAAAGACAACTCAACTCTAGAACCACAAGTCATAAGAATTTATCAAAGAGAAATATAGACCAACAATATTTCTCCCAAACCTCAACCAAAAACATAGAAAACCATAGTTCACAATTGGTAAACACAACTCACAATTTGTACAATGAATTAATAGCCAAAAATCTAGATATATTAGCTTCCAATAACCATGATCAACATATCTAAACCATACAAATGTAGGATCAAATCCAGAGAAAAACCCAGAGGAATCACTGAACACTTGTGACATATCATCATTACAATTTTCTCAATATCCTTGACATATATAGTAGATAACCTTCATTCATGACACTAATGACATTAGTAATCAGTTGATAACCAATTGACCAGTTGACATCAATGAAAATACCTTCAATATTTCCATTCTTACAAAATCTCCCCCTTTTTCATTGATGTCAACACATGATGTGAAAAACCATCAAAGACACCATACTAGCTCTGAATACACTTCTCAAAAAAATTTCTTTGTTTCTTCACATGCTTCCTTATAATCTCCCCATTTGACATCAATGGAAAAGGAAAAATATATTTTACATTGATTTACCCTTTGAAATAGAAAAAAAATACTTAAAATGATAACACATGATACTACCTATTCCCCCTGAGAGGTAGCCACCAAAGCATTAGTCCAAAAGAAAGATAGATCCATAGATCCACCAGACTGATGCATCTCCATATGCATCTAGTTCAAGAAAGGAGGGGAAATGATTCCTAACTTCTCCCAAAGATACTCAAAAGTATCTTTAGGAAGAGCCTTCGTAAATATGGAATTTACCTGATCCTTCATCAGATACTCATGCTTCACTTTGTTCTCCATGACCTTCTCTCTAAAAAAACAATACCTGGTAGATATATGCTTCATCCTTGAGTGCATCATAGGATTCTTTGAAATGTTAATTTCACTTGCGTTATCATAGAAGATAGAAATATGATCATCATACACCAGTATGATATCTTTTAGTGTCTGTTTGATCCATAGAACTTGTGTATAGCAAGATATAACAACAATATACTCAACTTCACTAGTAGAAAAGGAGACTAAATATTTATTTTTACTCAACCATGCTACTAGAGTCAGAAACCAAGAAAAAATGCACCATGACTTGTACTCTTTCTATCATCTACACATCTAGCCAGATCTGTATCTGTATAAGCACTTAGAATAAAGTCAGTATCTCTAGGATACCACAATCCATAATCTAGAGTTCCATTCAATTATCTAAATATTCTTTTAATAGTAGCAATATGTGTTTCCTTAGGATCTTCACATCTAGCCACAAGATAGAAAACATGCATAATATCAGGTCTAGTAGATCAGTCAAATACAATAGTCCATCAATCATAGATCTATACTTTTTTCTGATCGTTGTTAGGTGAATCATCATCTTTCCTAGTTTGCAACCAGTCACCATAGGAGTACATACCAGTTTGGTACCATCCATTCCAAAATTATTCAAAATATTTTTTACATACTTAGATTGTGAAATAAAAATTCATTTTCCTATTCTTCCATAATCTTTTCAACTCTTACACAATTAGGTTCACTAGAAACATATCCATCAATGTCAATTGAATTCTTCACTATTTCATGAACCTTGACATTTGCACTTTATACATTCTTTCTTAGTGTTTTATTGAAACATATGTATGCTTTTATTTTAGTAGAATATCAAAGAAAAATGTCTTCATTAGTGCCTACATCAAACTTACCTAAAATTTCTTTATCTCTTTTGATATAACATTTGCTTTTGAATACCTTGAAATACTTAACAGTGGGAATTTTTCCAAACCAAAGTTTATAGGGAGTCTTTGTACTATTTTCTCTTGCTTGAATTTGATTGAATACATAAATAGTAGTATGAATAGATTCTTTCTAGAAATAAACTTCTTATAAACCAGTCTCAATAATCATTAATCTAGTAGTCTCTTGAACTGTTCTATTTTTCCTTTCAATAACTTCATTCTGCTAAGGAGTCCTCAAAGCAGATAACTGTCTCTTTATTCCACACACTTCACAAAACATATTAAACTCATAGGAGGTGAATTCTCCACCTCTACCAAATCTTAAGCATTTTATTCTCAAGTTTACTTCATTTTCAACCAAAGCTTTGAATGTCTTGAATATATCTAATGCATCTAATTTCTCTCTAATAAATGTAACCCATGTATATCTAGAATAATCATCAATAAAAAGCATAAAGTTCCTTTCAACTTGTAGACTTATCACTCTTGTAGGACCACAAAGATCTGTATGAACTAAATCTAGTAGTCCAACAATAGACTATTCCTTTGATCTATAGTGACTTCTTGCTTGCTTTTCAAACTAAAAATTCTTGTAGATAACATTAACAAGCTTTGTAATTCTTGGTAAATCTCTCATAGCTAGAATTGTACTAATCCTCACCAAGTTATCAAAATTCATGTGACACATTTTGCTATACCATAACCAACTATCATTATTTTGAGTCATAAAGCATCGTCCATCATCACTCTTAAGTTGATAGATATTTCCTTTAGATTTTTTTCCTGCAACAATCAATGTTCCCGATCCTTTCTGGATCTCTCATCTTTCATCCTTAAACAAAAGATCATATCTTTACTACACATTTGACCAACACTCAAAATATTATTCCTTAAACCCTTAACATATTAGACATCATTAGTATTAGGCTTTCCATCAAAACTTAATGAACCTATCCCACAAATTTTAGCACCAATATCATCTCCAAACATAACCAAGCCTCCATCATATTTTTCAAGTTTAACAAACTTATGTTTATCGCCAGTCATATGATGTGAACAACCACTATCAATAACCCAATAGTTATTTTCTTGTTTAGCATGTAGGGTAGAGATAACAGTACCTTCATTTTTCTCCTTTTCTGGAGGGCTTTCCTTCACCTATTTTTTAGAATTATAAGAAGTAGGTTCATCCTTTATATCCAAGAACAAGCATTCATTATCATCAAGATCTTCATACTCAAAATCTTCATCAAATATTCTAGCATTCTCATTCACATAATATGCTTTGTTAATCTTCTTTCCTTTCTTTTCTTTCTCATATCTTTGTTTATTCCTCTTAGCTCTTTTTGGACACTTTACAACATAATGACCTATTTCTCCACTACTAAAGAATTTAAAGGGTAATGTACCTTCATAATTACTAGAGCCTTTCCTCATCCTTTTCACAAAGCTAGATTCTATTTCATCAAAATTTTCTTCATCCGGATCTAAGTTAGATTTTGTAGCCTTGAAAGTAGTTTCTAATTTACATCCATTCTTTAGACTTAGCTTCCTCATCTCATAAGATGCCAAAAATACCAAAAATAGATCTTTAGTGTAGGTCTTATAATATATAATCTATTCAATAGCACACACCTTCTTACTATAAGAATGAGGGAGAGTTCTAAGAATCTTCTTCACAATTCTAGTTTTGTCTACAGTAGCACCAAGTTCTTGCATTCTGGCCACTATCTCATCCAATCTATGTACATATAAGCTTTAACATTCACATCTTCAAACATGTGTAGAAGCTCAAACCGTGTCTCCAGATTTTGTAATTTGAATTCTCTTTAACTCTTTCATCACCTTCATCCACTCTTTCCAAAGCATCCCAAACTTCCTTAGCAGTCTTCAGATTTTAAACCTTAATCAACTCAGAGTGTATTGAACTGTTCTTCAAAATGTGCTTCACCTTGTTGTTCATTTCATGTGCTTTCATCTCATCAACCATACTTGGAACATTTCTTGTAAGATTTCTTCACATGATATCCATAATACTCAATATTTTGGGTATGCGCAGGATCATGATGGGCCAAAAAGTGGCAATATATAAGTGATATGATGGTCCATGTGGCTAATGACTTTTTTTTACCCAAAATTGATGAAATGAAAAGTGTTTATAAAGGAGATTCTCAGCTTTCCACTAATATAAATTATGCTTTACTTTGAATTTAATAAATAATTATTATACATTTTCTATCTAAATTATGACTAAAGTCTTGATTGATAGGCTGATTGAAAAACATCTATAGCTTTCAAACGGTATCACATTTTTTGAATCTGAAACATGCGTCACATTCTATGCTTCATATACTATAGGATTAAATAAAGAAAATTGAATTTCATGAAGTTTTGACCAAGTTAAGGTGGTCAGACATAAGAATTTTTTTTAAAGTTGTAATAAAAAAATAATAATTAATTATTTACGTGGAAAAAAATTACAAAAAACTATGCATCACATCAGGACATGAGTCCTCTACTTATATCTAAAATATTACAGAAAAATATTATCATTTTATTGCACTTAGGGTGGTCAGATAGACACCTACTTATTTTTTCACTGATATTTAAATACTACTGCATTGAAATTTCAAATTTTCACCAAATAAATCTTTTATTTTTTTAAATATACCTAGTAGTTTAGAAACTACATTCAATTTGCTACATATTCTATTCTTACATATTTAGTTCCAAATAGCATAATTTGTTCCATCAAACCTCAAATAATCATAAACCATTTTCCCATCCATCCCAGACCTTCCTCAAGCGGTTAAGCTCTTCAGCAAGGAACCAAGCTCTGATACCAATTGTTGAACAAGATAACTAAGAGGGGGGGTGAATTAGTTTTCATAGATTTAAACTTTAATTCATTCATTGAAACTAATCCTTTACACTACTTTATCAGATTAAACATTAAATACTAGTGCAAAAACTAAAAACCATCACATGGGTATGTGGAAGATCATGATGGGCCAAAAAGTGGCGATATGATGGGTATGTGTAGGGTATGTGGCTGATGACTTTTTTTAAACCCAAAATTGTTGAAATGAAAAGGGTTTTTAAAGGATATTCTCAGTTTTCCACCGATATAAATTATTATTTACATTGAATTTAATAAATAATTATTATTCATTTTCTATTTGAATTATGACTAAAGTCCTAATTGATAGGTGATTGAAAAACATCTATAGCTTTCAAATGGTATCACATTTTTGAATCCAAAACATGTGTCACATTTTATGTTTTGAATACTATAGGATTAAAGAAAAAGAATTGAATTTCATGAAGTTTTGACCAAGTTAAGGTAGTAAAATATACAATTTTTATATTTTAAAAAAAATTGTAATAAAAATTCATAATTATTTATTTGGGAAAAATTACAAAAAAAATATCATCACATGTGGACATGAGTCCTCTACTTATATCTAAAATCTTATGAAAATATTATCATTTTATTGTGGTTAGGTGGTTTATAGACACCTACTTTTATTTTTTCCTAAAATTTAAGTACTTTCATTGCATTGAAATTTCAAAATTTCACCAAATAGATTTCTTTTTTTTAAAAATAAACCTATTATTTTAGAAACTACATTCAATTTTCTACAGATTCCATTGTTACATATTTTTGAAATAATATAGATAACTTATTCAAATTTTTACATCAAGTTGCCTAACTCTATTTTTTTATATTTTTTTGCCACTTAAGGGCATGTTTTTTCTATGATGATCTTGCACATACCCACATAAACACAATAAAAATAGATTTACATGGAAAACCCAATGAGGGAAAACCCACAGTGAGGATTAGCTCACACTATAGAGAATATCAAAACTGATTACAAGAGGCTCACTACCTAAGAAACAAGGCTCACTTCCAAAACAAGGACTCACTATCCAATAGGGATAACAACCCAAAGGGGTGACTGCCATAGAGATACAAAGAAGATAAAGAAAAATTGTTATATCAAGAAGATAATCTCAATGCAACAAATAAATCCACCACTATCTACACAATCCACTTGCAAAGATGCATGAATGGTAAAGTGCACCTTCAACTCATTGCTTCTAAAAAATCAACATTTAGGCTTCACATTGATTTTCTATACTCGCATAACATACTAATTCACACTTATTTCTATTCTATTTTTGTTATTTTCTCTATTTCCTTTGTTCTCTTCTTTGCTTCTTCTTCCTAACTCATTCTGCATTTATGCCATCTTCAACTTTGAAACATATCCAAAGTCGGCCATCTAAATTCAAATTCAAATTATGTCAGAACCAAAACATCTTAGGGTGGAATTAGAATGAGGGAAACCCAAAAAAAAACTTCATAAGGACCCAAATAGATTCAACATGTATCACTAACTCTGAAGGTAGTATTCCACACAAGTTAAGCCAAACTAGTGTAAAACACATTGAAAAATTAAGCATGAACTTTCTAGATACCAAAATTATCTTCAATACAAAAAAAGAAACTCAACTCTAGAACCACAAGTCATAAGACTTCATCAAAGAGAAATACAGACCAACAATATTTCTGCTAGACCTTAACTAGAAACATAGAAAACCATAGTTCACAACTGGTGAACACAACCCACACTATACAATGAATTAATAGTAAAAAATATGGATATAGAAGCTTCCAACAACCATGATCAACATATCTGAACCACACAAATGTAGGAGAAAATCTAGAGCAAAACCCACAAGAACAACTAAACACTTGCACAACATATCATCATTACACTTTTCTCAATATCCTCAACATATATATCCTATAACCTTCATTCATGACACTAGTGACAAAAATAATTAGTTGATAACTTTGATTGACCAGTTGACATCAATGATAAGAATTTCAATCTTTCCATTCTTGCAACACCTTGTGCAACATGATGCTTGGGTTCATGATATGGCTTAACCACTTCTTGTGGATCTTGTATAAATATGGCAATTGTATCAAGCATTAATAGGTTGATATTTTGGTGCAACAACAACTACCAATGTAACACCAAGTACACCAACTTTGTCTTCATAAAGCTACACTTCTTGATGTTCATCATCAAATTCTCTTTTCCCAAACTCTGTTATAATTATCTGATGTGCCACAAATGTTCTTCTCTAGTCTTACTAAAAATTAGAATATTATGTAAATAAACAACAAAAAACTTACTCAAGAATTGCTTTAGTACCTTGTTCATCAACCTCATATAAGTGTTAGGTGCATTGGTCAATTCAAATGGCATCACTAACCACTCTTACGACCCTTCATTATTCTTAAATGTAGTCTTCCACTCATATCCTTCTATATTCCTAATTTGATGATATCCACTCTTTAGGTCAATCTTTGTGAAATAATTTTCTCCACTCAAATAGTCCATAATGTCATCCATTCTTGGAAATAAGAACTTATACTATATTGTGACCCTATTGATTGTTCTTGAGTTTATACACATCCTCCATTCTCCATCTTTCTTTGGAGTAGTACAATAGATATTGCATATGGGCTTAAGCTCTCTCTGATCAATCCCTTCTTCAAAAAATCTTGTATTTTTCTGTTAAACTCCACGTTTTCTTCAGGTTTCATCCTATGTGCCAATTTTTTAGGAAAAATTTCTCTTGGTATGAGATATATATGATGTATGATGATTTGTACCGGTGGAAGTCCATTTGGTACATTATCTAATATGATATCTTCATACTTTGTCAAGAGTTCTACTACTTCTGTCTGTGGTGGATCTTCATCTTTTGTGATGTAATTCTCTATTTCCGAATCACTACACTTCTTTGGAATCAATGCAAAACACATGTTATCATTCCTCAATAATTCAAAAAAATTCCTTCCATCTACCAAACATATCCTGGCAGTGCCACAAACTTTCTTTTTGTCCTCTTCTCCCAAAGGTATCAATATAGTTCTTTTTCCATTTGAAGTCATAGTATAGGTATTCTTCCTTCCATCATGAATTGATTTCATATAATGATCATGCCATGGTCTTCCTAACAATGAATGGCAGACATCCATGGGCATAATATCACACAACAGTTCATCATTATATGATCCTATATGAAATTTCACCAAACACTACTCACTTACCAAGATCTTATGGTCATCCTAAATCCATACTATCTTATACGGCTTTGGATGTTTCAACCCCTTCAAATTCAACTTGGTCACCATCTCTTTTGAAACTAAATTATTAGTTCTATCACTATCAATAATAACTTTACATACCTTTCATTGAGATTTACATCTTGTCCTCAACAAATTCTTCCTTTGTGGTGGTTCCTTAGTCACTTCATGCATTAAATCCCTCATTACTAATGAATTTCCTTTCTCTAGTTTCCCAACCAAACTAGGGGATCCAACGAGTTCTTCATCCACATAGGTTGTTCTTCTAGTATTCTTAGTTCTCTTACCGATACTTCCTTGATGACACCAAAATTGTCTATGTCCTTCACCTCCACACTTGAAATAGGTTGCTCTAAATAGTCTCTTCTCAGATCTTCCTTCATATCCTATATCCATCATTGCAGTAGGAATTATAACCTCCTCTGTCATTGCGGTAGAATTTTTTTTCCTCTCTTCCTCTATGGTATGAATCTTTTTCCTTCTCTTCACTGTGGTAAGGTTTCCATTCCTTATTTTGCTCCATCTATGGTCTTCTTTCTCTAGATTGTGATCCACTTCTCTAGAATCTTCCTCTTGCACTTCTCTATCTTTGTTCAAACTTCTTGTTCCACTTTTCTTCTACCTTCAATGCAAAGTGGTATGCTTCTTAGACTATTATCATCTTCACCAGGCTCAATTCTTCTTGGATGTTTGTCCTCATTCCATTGATGTACCATGCAAATTTCTCATTTCTTGTTTCACCATATCCTATTTTGATCATCATCTTGTATAATTCTTCATTTTACTCCTTCACAAACTTCTCCTTTTGCCTTAAGTTCTAGACAATATTTTCAAAAATTCAAGTTCATAACCAGCAAGTAAAAATTGATTCTTCAACCTTGTCACCATCCTATCCCACTTTATGATTTTCTACTTTCCTCTCCTATTCCTATCAAATTAAACTTCTTTCCACCATATAGCAGTTTGTTCTTTCAACTTAGTTTTTGCAAATCTCACTCTTTTCAAATCTTCCATTTCTTCATATTCAAAGTATTCTTCTATATCATTGATCTAATGAATGAATTCCTCAGGGTTTAAATTTCCCTTATAATTTTGAATTTCAATTCTAGTTCTCTTACCAATATTGGAAATAGATTTTAACATCTATAATTGACCTGAATCTTCTTCTTCTTCTAGGTTCTCTTCAAATGGATTTGCAACATGACCTAATTCATCATCAGTTTTGTCTACATGTCTAGGATTTAGAAATATCCTTTTGTCTTCTTCCACAACATCCAATTGGGCTTTGATTTCTCTCATCATTTCCATCATTTAATCCATTCTTCTAACACCATTTTCCATAAAAAGTGCTCTCTTTAGTGGCATATCTCCCCTTAGATCTAGTGCAATTGGCTCAATTCAGTGAGCTAGCTACAAGGGTTTCAACTTCCTCATAGTTGATGCTTGATTGAAAGAACTTGCAAACTAGCTTAGGTCAATGATCTGTTTACCACAAGGAATTCCTTCTTAGGACCCATAAACTTGCTTTGATATGACTGGATGCAGTCACAGATAGAGGGTCTAGAA
>VDFB02000008.1:345140774-345262050 GCA_007258455.2 Sequoia sempervirens
TCCTTCAACTCCAAATCAGCCACACCAAAGCAAAATTCTCCACCAAAAATAAAAATTCCTTCAAACAAATGAAATTTTCATTTCTTACATAGAACTTTCCCCAAATTTGGTCAACCCCCAAAAATATCCCACCCACTAAATTTAATAAGCTTTTGGAGGATATTTTCTTTTCTTTTTTTAACATTTTAAAACACTTTTTATTTTCAAATTGAAATCTCATGCAAATTCAAAATTTCATTTAAAACCAAAATCTCAAAGTTGTAAGAATTCCAAAATTTCCAAAATGTGACATTTAAATACATTTCCATTTTATTATTATCATTTAAATTAAATCTCTAATATGATTTTCATTTCCATTATAATTTTAAATCTAAATATACAATAATGTCTAAATAGCTCTTTCATTTAAATTTATCACCATTAATCTAATTAATTAATAAACTCAATCTAAATTTATTAATTAAATCAAATCAATCCATAAAATAAATAATGTTTCGACATTGCAATTAAATACATTTACACATCAATTTAACTATGCAAGCCATTTAATAACCTCTATAAATTGCAATTAAATAACTACTCAAAGTGAAATGGACCAAATTAATACAACCAACCTGACAACTCGACGACATGTTATGACTAGGGTGACGACTTGACACAGAAAACCTAGCTACTATCTCTCAATCAATTTCCGTTGGTCAATGAACACGCTCAAACCTATGAACCAGGTGAAGTTGATGTCATGTACCTATCAACCTGCAACAAAGAGTACATCGACATGCATATATATATATAGTATGATCAAACACACTGTGAAGAGGAAATCTCAGAATCGTAGGGCACTTGCAAGTGAGTGATACAATCTCGGCCCCTTCACCAATACACAATTACTAACTGACAATTCTAACATCAATGATATGATCAAAAGCATAAAACATCGTTCAATCAAATATCTTCTAAGTTAATCCAAAACATGCCATAAAGATAACATCAAAATAAAATAACATCACATTAAAATATAACATTCAGATCGCTAATAGATAGGTACCCCAAAAGTAAATCTCAAGTTCTGAAGCCAAAAGGACACTCTGGGACAACATACTAAGAAGAACATTGCTGAACAAAAGAGCTAAAACAGGGAAGGTTTAAGATCCCCTAGGTTTTGTAGGGTTGCATTCTGCAGTTCTCAAGAAACAAAATTAGGATAGAACTCCCTAAAACCAACTAAACACTATTTTATTATTTGAAAGATAATTGACATGATATCTTATAATGGTTAATAGAAAATTGTCTAAATTTTTGTATCAATATTATAAAACATATTCTTTAATTTACTAGTTGATTCAAAATATTAACATAAAACTTGTACACAATTTTAATCAATTTTTAAAAATTATAATATCAATATTTTGCATTTCTTTTATATTCTAAAAATAAAACAACTATTTATCATTTAAAAAATATATAAATAAATAGTTGTTCGGGACATCCAGCAAAGTTCCAACCCCTCAGCACCATTGTAATCAGTTAATTATGCCTTTGGTGATTAATATATTCAAAAGTTTGAATCTTCACGATATTCCTCCACCGATTCACCATTGAAACTAACAATTTAATATAAACACAACGTGATAATTTATTGAAGAAGCTCTTATAAAATCAAACCTGCAAGAATTGAATCATTTGCTTACATCATTGACCATATTCTGGACAGACACGATTACTTCGGAGGAGGATTTCCATTGAGAAACATTTGACTGACTCTTCCAGTCTCAAACATTTCGTCAAAATAATCAACGGTCTCCTCTGCCTTTTAGAGGATTTCGCAAACAAGAACGTTGTTTGATTTGCGTGTTTTTGACGTTGTCAATGGAAAGAGCTTAAGTCGCCCGCACGATATGCAGGCGATGTATTAAGAACTGTTCAATTGCCTATCTGGCCGGCACTCGTCTTCCACACGGATTCCCGAGCTGAAATTCCCAAAGGCCTTATATATTTGACCTAATCTCGCCCACTCTCCAATATACGCTGCATATTTCAGCTGTAAGAGTATTCGATCGATTATGGGATTTCCCTCGGATTTTCTTTTCCCCCTTCTCCGAGGGATCAAAAATGTTGTATTTGGGCTGGTTTGTATGAACACGGCTATATGTTCTCTCCTCTGTAAACTTGGCCTCATCAAGCCCCTGGACCCACATAGCCCAGAGTGGCATTTTTACTCTAAGATTTCTTATGTCCAGGAAGCCATAAATATCAGAGATCGGCTGCCTATCACTACATTTAGCCATTTTGCTGGTGGGCTTGGTGAAATTGAGGAAGATGTAATTTGCGCCGTTTGCCTCAACTCATTTGAAGAAGACGACGAAATTCGAGAGCTGTGTAATTGTTGTCACATGTTTCACAAAAATTGTCTGGATAAGTGGATCAATCACCACCACAAGACGTGCCCTCTCTGCAGATCTCTTCTCATTGAAGAAGCTGATGACCTTGACGAAGAAGAAAGTGATGATTATTTAGGCTGAATATTTATTGATTTTATTGTAGAATAGATTTGGAAAGCTCAATTGTCTGTAGGCATTATGATGTCTGTAGATATTGTTGTGCACACCCTTTATACAACTATTCAAATTCATTGATCTATCTAATATAATCACATGGTTGAGATTTGACATTCATCTCCACCCATCTATTCAGAATTTAATGTCAAACAATTTTGGATCTTTTATATCAAATTTTACGAAAGTGTTTCCCCCTGAAATCTTTTGCCAAGCAAAGGAAAAACATCTGCACTTGGATTTTGTCGGCTGTGGAGGGAAAGCAATATCAACAGAAGGATTTCCTACAAACTTCAATCGAATTTTAATCTGGGGAAGACAACCCCACAAACCACAGAAAGGTTTTAGCCTGTTACTTAACATCGCCTTTTAAATTATCTGTTTTCTATTTTATGTGTCAAATAATTTATTCATCTATGTTTCTTAACCTAAAGTTTCATTTCAAAATAACTATCGATAAGGAATTCGGAAAGATTTTAACGGACATATGTCAGAGGGCTATGGAACGATGAGAGCACTATTCTGAGCGTAGCTTATGCCGTAGTTTTTGAAGTTGTTCAAAGCGTCATACATGAATTGGAGTGTCTGTTTGTGAGAGAAGAGGGAATGCGAAGACCAATTCTACATTTTAAATATATAAACTGATGTTTTCAAAGGTAAGGATTTTGTCAAGAACCTCGGTAACCGGTAAGTACAGTCATCGTCATCATCGAAAAGCTCTCCCTAGCTCAACAACTCCCCCAGGAAACTCATAATCAACTGGTCCTTGCCTATATATAGCTCAACTATCACTTGCAGTCGTTGGCAGAATTATAAAAATTGGATAAGTAGGTAGAAAATATTCAGAATTGGAATGTGCAATCAAATTTGTTGAATCTACGAAGTTATTTTGTAACTAGGAAGTAGTCTGATTTTCGAATCAACTTTGTTTATCATAGTAGCTATTTCTTTTACACCTGTGACTTAATTTATAACTAGTTTGTATTTCCTTCAGTCTGAAAGGGAAGTTTATTTTATTTTAGAGTATCATTTCAAGATTAAATGATAATAATTTTTCTAGATTCTATACAAGAGTTATTTTGTATTCAAATACTCCCGAAGTGTATGCAAGAGGTTTGCTAACACCACAAGATATCTTCACTCTGAAGATAAAAGCTATAGTATAGGTTGAGAGTCATGCATAAAACTTCCCAAAAAGTATGCCTAGGAATCATGTTGACAAAATACAACTTGCTCTACCCACTAACTTCCAAACACTTCTTTATATCATTTTTTCTCAAAACTAAACAATGGTATTCAAAGGAATAAAATTTACTCTCAAAAGCATTCATGAGATGCAAAAGAAAAGAGTGAGGACCAAATTTCTTACCTATGGAATCAAATTAAGATATTGCAGGTTTCTTTATGATGCCATTAATTAAACACTACATATTGATCATCCCTAAAGAGATTGAAAATCTTCTATTATATAAAATGTTCATCTTGGAAGAAGAAATTCATAGTCTAGGAGCAAACATTAAACTTTAGGATTTTTACCAAATAAAATATGTTTTAAAGGGCTTCACAATTCCTTAGTGGGTCCATGAGTTTGTTGGCTAAACAATAGTAGTTGAAGAAACCCATGTGTCAGAATTTCTTAGTGAATCTTCATCTCTTGTAGAATGTAGTTGATTTTCAAGTTGGAGTGACTACCTTCCTTATTTGGGAAATAATGATTGATGAATCACTTTCAACTTCAAAGGATGGTACAAGCATCTCACAAACTAACTTTAGAACTTTAAACAATTATGATGATTTCATTTTGTTTCCTGACCTCTAGAGAATGAAGCTAGAGGATTCTATTATCATTTGTATTCTTCCATCTCTAATTAAGTAATATTTAGTTGCTCTATATATGTTATATTTTAAAGTCTTGTTCAAATTTAGATTCTACCAGAATGATAACTAAGTTATCTTCTTAGCTTCTTTCAATAAATGGCTTGATATTTTGATGAATTATAAATTATTCTATTCTTCTTTTCTTGGAAAGAATAAAGATGATATTTTTTAAAATAAAGAAATCCATTTTAAAATAAATGTACCAAATATTCACTACATACCATTCCTATTATAATTCAATTAAAAATATTATTTACATAGCTAAATAATGTAGCTCTAGTTACAAAGCATATGGAAAATCAATATGTGTCTATAACCATGCAATATGAAAATTTTAGATTCATGAGGATAGATAGATAAAACTAAAAGAATCTATGATTGGGATCCCACAAGCCCTGGATGATATTCTGAAGAAAGTATGTCACACACAAATGAGAAAATACAGCAAAAAGGGATGAAACAATATTGATTAATTGAATACTAAATCGATTAGTGAATGTATATAATGAAGGATTGAATATCCTTATGTAGACTCAAGAAAACTAAGCATGAGACCCTAAATGATGGAGTTCTGACTGGGAGAGGAGTGAGATAACAAAATGTATGAATCAGTTAAGTGATTTTATCTTGTGTGCAACACAAATAATAAAGTACATGAATGATTGAAATGTGTAATTAATGCAATAACACTCACAATCAGAACTAGATGACCTTTTACTAAGTTTGCATTAAGTACTAGAGTAAATATTAATTAATTTACTCCAACACCCCCCTTAATGAAAACTAATGAAGCAAAAACTGATGAAGGAAAAGAAAATGAAGATATGAATCCCCCCATAATGAAAGAGCTCCCATGCCAATGATGAATGCCTGAAGACAAAATATGATCCACTACTTGCAAACAACATTTCTCCCCTTAGGAAGAAAATCATCCACTAGTGATTGGAGAAGCCAAACCAAAAGAATGGGTGATTTTGGAATCCAAATCTAGATGAAGTGTGCCTCTAAAAACTACTCACGTGTCCACATGTTGGAAAGTGATGATGTCAATCCAAAATCCTATGAAGGCTGATAGAGAACAAGCCACAAAGGAGATGAAGATGGTGGGCCAAGAGTGGTGATGTGGCTGTCAACAAAGGCAAAAATCTATGTGGAAAAAAATCCTAATAATTTATTCAAATTGAAATGAATAAAATTGGGTGCTTTCTTTTGCTTCTAGGGTTTTGGACCTAAAAGGAGAAAGACCAATTTCCAACCTTTCACTCAAGAACAAACCCTTGAGATCACAATGCAAAGGATATTGAAATCTAATGAAGGGAAGGTCCTAGGGATTGAACAATAACTAATGAGGAGCTCACTACCAAGTATAAACTTGGAAAAGACTAATATTTGGAAAACACAATGTGATATGCAAACACATGCTAAATAACCTATAAAGATGAGCAAAATGTAACAAAAACTTATGAGATTGGAAGTGTGCACCTAGAAGAGTGAAGAAGGTGGAATGGAGGTTTGGATCACTAGAAATTCTATTGTTGAAGTTGATTGGGACTCATATACAAGGTTGGGTGAATCAGTCTAGTTTTCTTGAAAATGCACAGGAGCGAGTTTCAACCAAAAGGGTATCCATATCTGCAAAAATATTGTTTAGGCCTATACAGTGGGACTCATTAGCCACTAGTAGCGAATCAGTCCACTTCTACTTTTCTAGAAATTCTGAAGTGGATTTTGTGCCTCTTGATCTACTTTGTTCTTCCTAATTGGTTTCTGGATCCAAAACTACAAAATACCACCTATAGGTCTTCTCCAAACTTCTCCAATGCTTGATGACATCTTTGACAACTTTTAGAGACTTGGAAAATTTTCTCCAACTTTGCTTCTTGGAAAATATGAAACCTAGCTCTACAAATCACACACAAGAAGAGTGGAAAATGTTGTGGGGGTTATTGAATAGGGGTTTTCCTTGGTCAAATCCCTTGTTGATAATTAAACCTTGAAATAGAATGAAATATGGAAATAGAATGATGAATGAAAAAATACCAATGTTGCAACTCACCAAGCCCTAGAAATAAGGTGCTAAAACATGTAAGTAATGGCTCCAATGGATGTAGACTTGGATTCTTGCTTGATGTTGATGGATCTTGAATGAAGCACTTTCTTGAAACACAAATCCTACATCAAAATTGTTAGCTCTAAAATAACATGATGCAAGCAATCTTTGACATGATGAAAGACAATTGAAGAATGCTCTTGAATGCTTTATAATCTACCCTTGAAATGCTTTGAATACTGTTGTGAATTTCCAAATGCTCTTGTGAACTCTCTTGAATGCCAGGTGTGAATACTTGAATGCTTGGGATAAAAATGAGTTAAAGAACCTTCTATTTATACTTAATTATGCAAGAATTCCCAAAAGTACAACACTTCAAGCCGATATTAGTTCTAGGAGAATAAAATCCTACTAGAAATTTGATTTAAATTTGAATTTTGGTCATGTAGGACTCATTCACCCAAGGTGGTGAATGAGTCCTATTACACATAATGTATGGGACCAAAAATTAAAAGTGTCTAGAAATATGTGAAACCTGCATCATGACCAAAAAGACTTAGGTGGGACTCATTCACCCAAGGTGGCGAATGAGTCCTAGACACTAAATTTGAGCCACATAGGTGAGGAACACCTGAATTATGATTGGTTATTGGTTGGTGTCAATACTATCCTCAAAAAGATGCAATAAATGAGGCTTGTCAATGCAAAATAGGGCCAATTAAAGCATAAGAAAGGCCAATTATTAATGACAAGCCTAGAGGAATGTGAAAGTGTGTTACAACACTTTACAACACTCCAAATAAGGCAAGGTTAAAATTAATTATGATGAAAATTATGTTTAGGTTGATAAAACCCTAGAAAAGTGTGAAAGTGTGTTACAACACTTCACAACACTTTTTCAAGGCACCTTTAAGTTTCATTAGTTCACAAGGGCCCAAGACCTAATTTGAATGTCTTATCCACATTACAACACTAAATCAAGGCAACATTAAGCCAAAATCCACAAGGAGGATGCAAACAAGTGCGGAAAATGTCAAAGGATCATTTTTTCGACACTACACAAACTAAAGAAAGCTACAACTATTGAAGAACTACAAAGATGCCTTCTATTTGGGATCATTCCATTGTTTATCCAATGCTCAATATTTTCCTACTAGAAAGAAACTATGGAAGCACAAGAGGACACGACTCTGGAAGCTCATGTAGTCAGGAACTTAGAAAAAAAGAACACTTTTGGTTGTCGATTGGAGGAACAGTGCAAAGCTTGATAGCTAATTAGAAACTTTTCATATTCTTAGTTTTTTTTATTTAGAATCAAAATGAAAGAAACCTGTACTATATGCTTTAAGTAGAAACCCCCATATGAAACTTTATATAAGTTCAACTTTTAGAAAGCTCAAAATTTTCCCAGATCTTTATTATGTGGTGCTCGTAAAGCACATAGAATTTTTAAAGAATCAATAAGGAAGAAAGCAATGAGCATGCAAAAAAAAATCAGGGAAAGAAATATGCATGCGGCTGGAAACAATGGTTTACATCTGCCTTCATTGTGGTGAAAAACTTCACAAAAATATGGCAAACTTAGCTCTGAGTCACTTCTTAGAAAATCATGGCCTCTAAATGGATTAATTGATGCCCAAATTCAGAGATTAACCAACAAAGAAGTCAAATTGAATGCTTTGATGCAGCCCCCTGACCTTTTGAATCAATCTCTCCCTATTTAACAGGAAAAGAGGCTTTCTCAAGTTTTCCTTTGATGGAAAAAGGAGAGCCAACAGTGGAAAAACAAGAGCCAATGGTGACAAAATGCGGGATTGATGGATGCAGATCATGACTTATAGAAAATCATGATCCTTAGAGACAAATCACGCCTCCTCCAACTTCAAATCATGCCCTTGATGTGTGGGCTTGAGTAGAGTGGATGCGTCGGCCTCAGATCTCACAGGTCTTTGACTAAATCGCCCCTTGTAGGCGTGATTTCCAAAGGTTAATTGGGCCCTTGTAGAGGTGATACGCAGCTTCCAACTATTGTGGCCACTTTCCAGATTAATGCCTTAAAGAGCCAAATGTAGATCTCAATCTACAATGGCTTACATAGCATAAATCATGACCTCCTTTTCACTAGATCATTGCTACAAAAATGTGGCGATGTGAGGGGTTCTTGAGGGCTATTTGCAAGTGCATTAGCAATAGATGAATGGCCTGCAATAGGACCAAAAAAAAACTCTTGCTATGCCTACACAATTGGCTGATGCATTTGTTTATGTGCAATTCGTTGGAGATAGAGTAGAAGGCCACGAGATTGATGGCAGTTTGCATAATATATGCCAAGAAACTCGTGTTATTTGTGCAGATTGAGACTTGTGAAAGGCCATAAAAATATTGATGCAAAAAATTCTTCAAAAAAATGAACAAGGATCTTCATATTTGGAGTTCTGATACCATGAAAGAATCCATGATTGGGATCCCACAAGCCCTAGATGATATTTTGAAGAAAACAGGTAATACACACAAAGGAGAAAACACAACAAAAATGGATGAAACAATATTGATTAATTGAATACTTAATCAATTACTGAATGAATACAATGAAGGATTGAATATCCTTATGTAGACTCAGGCGAACTCAACATGAAACCCTGAATGATGGAGTTCTGACTGAGAGAGGAGTGAGATAATAGAATTTATGAATTAGTTAAGTGAATTTATCTTGTGTGCAACATAGAGAATAAAGCACATGACTGATTGAAATGCATAATTAATGCAATAACACTCACAATCAGAACTAGATGGCCTTTTCCTAAGTTTGCATTAAGTACTAGAGTAGATATTAATTAATTTACTCCAACAAAAACCATCATGATGTCTGATTATTTTACAACTAACTCATGAAATCTGGAACCCTTCTATAGGGTGAACTGTATTTGAATTTATTGTAACTTGCTATTTTCAATCATTATCTGATGACTTC
Organism: Sequoia sempervirens; assembly: GCA_007258455.2. Classification (NCBI taxonomy): domain Eukaryota; kingdom Viridiplantae; phylum Streptophyta; class Pinopsida; order Cupressales; family Cupressaceae; genus Sequoia; species Sequoia sempervirens. The sequence continues at coordinate 345,150,229 of VDFB02000008.1, forward strand.
TAATTTTTTTGCAACAATTGAAAGCCTAAGTTTGTCAATTAGGAACCTTATTTTTAGGGTTAATTAAACTTTTTGCTTTCCTTAAACTCAGTTTATTATTAATTTGGTTCATATTCCATCTCACGGCCTTAGATTTCCTAACATTCTTCATTTTATGTCAAATATAGGTTGACTTTTAAGGGTCTAAAACCTTGACTTTTATGGTTATTAATAATTTGGTCACAACTTTACATAGGTGGGAGGATCCTTTCAATAATACTTAATTAAAATCTCACCTTTGGAAACCTCCTTGCATACCATTTCCTCTGTCATGATATTTTGAGACATGATTAGGTAATGAAAACTAGTTTTAACTATTCTCCTCAAATATATTTTATATTCTATGGTTGCACCTCTATGTTGACCCTACCTTTCATGAGTCAATAGCTCTAAATAAATTTTTTGATGTTAGGGATTTAGATGTTTCATCATAGCATTATTTTGACTGAAATTCTTTAGATGTTAAGGGTTTAATATAATTATGCATAATGGTAAAATTTATTCCTTTTTTCATTTATATTTAGTTTTGTATTTGTTTTTTGAAAAATATATTTTGATATAAATGTAGAGTGGAAAAAGGGTTCTTAGATCTAACTAGTAGATTACTTTGGATCAATCCTTTTTATTTGACACGATATTCAAACTCAAAGCAATTAGGGTTTGATGATTGGGAAATTGTCACAAGGGAAAGCCAATATACTAGGTATTGGTTCTTTTGAGTTGTAGAAAATAAAAATTCGATGTGTGTTTTAACTAGTCTATTTGACATAAGTCGTAGATCTAAGAATTAATTTATGACACAAATAAAATGAAAAATTAACAAAAAAATTATAGATCCGAGAAGGGTAGATATCTATGAACCTATCATAAAAATATGAGCCTAAATTTTTGGATCAAGGGTGAGGGAATCCTTGACTAGAGATGTCAATTTTAAGGGTTTGCAAACTTCATATGGTAAGTTATAGTCTTCTCTATGTTTTCTTGTAGTTTTCTAATAGTTTTCTAGTAACAAAACCTTTAGATTTGACCCACACACATAAAAAGAGATGGAAAGGTTGTGTTGTATAGGGACTTGCCGAAGTCAAACCCCATTTTTGGTGTTTCTACTTCCACAAACAATAGATGGTGATGATCAAGAGAACTTACACTAGGTCGAGCAAGGGACAAATAATTGTAATTGACTGTAATGACAGATGAAAATAGATAATGTTACGTTAGGTATGAAATATTTGTTGAAGTGATGTCCACATTATAAGTTGTCACCAAAATTTATGAAGAGGTTGCAAAATATTGAAGGAAAAGATAAGAAGATAAAAGCAGTAGAAAAGAATAATTCACGTAGAATCTTTTCTTCTCTCCTTGATGAGAGGAAATGGTGTGCATGTTTATTCCATTTGATTTTCTCTTTGATGTTGATATGTGGATTGCTCAATTCTTTAACATAACCTTGATGCAATTTGATAATAATGATGATAAGCTTGATTCAATATAGATTTTGATAGCATGTTAGTATGACAATAGATTGTAGATATATATTAGGAAAAAAATGAAGGATAAGAACCTCTAGATATAGATTTTTCAAGAGGAAAAATAAATGGATAAGAATGATTGATGATTGATAACTAAGATTGAAGGATGATTAAGGTTTGGATCAAGGATGCAATCATATGAAAATTTTCAAATGATAGATAAGATCTAGGTTTAGGATTGAGATAAGGACCGCAATCCTTATGGAAATGGCTTGGATTAAGAGGTTAAATGAGATGAATGGATAATATGAAAATTTAGTTTGAATTTTGGGTAGGTTTCTATGTTATCTACACAAAAAAGGATAACTAAGAGGGGATGGGGTGAATCAGTTCTACATTAAAACCTTAAACCCTCGATAACTGGATCAAACTATTATTAGTCATCAGTAGAATATAAACATTTGAAACATAAGCACATTCGACACCATACACAAGAGAAAACCAAATTTACATGGAAAACCCTAATTAGGGAAAAACCATAGTGAGGATTAACTTACATATATATTAATAGAAACACTGAATACAATAGGCTCATTTCCAAAAGGGCTCACTATTTAAAAGAGAAGAATGACTCACTTCCAAGGGGTTACTACCCAAAGGACTCACTATTTGAAAGAAAGAATAATAGAACAAGACTATCTCAAAGCAAAAAGAAAAATATACCATTGCAAATTTGCACCATCTACAACCTTCAGTTCATTGCCTCTAGCAACTTTAGGCACACTAAATATGTAGGCACTTTCTGCTCATTACATCTAGTAGCCTTAGGAATTTAAGATCATACTAAGATAATCACACTTTATCACATTCACATCATTTAACACCACACCACACATCACCAATAATTAAACTTGCTTGTATATCCTCCACATCCTCAAAATTCTTCTCCATATCAACCTCAATGAAATGTGTGTACCTCAAATATGAAACCACTAAATAGGTTGGCACCAAACACTTCCAAGGTGGAAGGAAGTGAAGTTAAACCAAACCATGGGTTAACTAGGACCCAAATCTATACTAAAGTGCTTAGCCAAACTTCTACAAACATGTTCAAACAATCTCCGCAATTAGTGTTAGCACATCAGGTCATCCAAACCTACACTAACACTGACAAGCAACCACATACATGAAATTCTAGGCCTAGAAACAACATGTAAACCACACAAAAAAACTCCAAAACATCTAGGAATATTCATCACTATCAAAATATTCAACACATCTGATGAAACCACCTAAAAATGAAAAACACTTTCATTCTGTGCAACTAGCCACACATACCACTAGCATACAACTTACTAACCAACCTTTCAAAACAATTGAACACTAGAAAATTAAAGGGAAGGAATTTATAGACAATTAGATAACATTCCAAAATTTGTAAGACAAGAAGCCTTAATTTATGAAGAAATGTGGAGCAATCTCATTTCTCCAGGACAACCTTCTTCATAGGAAAAATATTATCAAACACAACTTCTATTGTCGCAAGATCAATAACCTGAAACTCTAGATAGAGGACCTCTAAACACCTTTGGTCATCATATCCAAATTGTACAAGCATATCTAGAACCATGAAAAAATATGGAGCATAACATTGAACACACCTCTATCACAATGAACACTTTTTTATTTAAATTTTCTCAAAAGAACTTCAAAACCAAGTGAACCAACTACATTAGCAAGACCACAAACATCTGCTCAACATATCTACAACATTTGCAACACCTTCTTATTTTTCCTATAACACACATGCCCCATTCAAAAAGTGGACCCTCTCTTTTTTCCTTTCATCAGGTCATTTTTTCCTTCGTCTTGTTTCGTGTGCCCCCTGTTTTGATTCCCAAGTTGTCAAGGAGTCATAAAGTTATCATCTTAAGTTGACCAAGTTTTACCACCCTTGAAATTTTGAAGTCTTCTACCTTTACAAAGTTCCTCTAGCAGTTTTCCTTAAGTCCTTGAAATTGGCATCTTTCTCTCACTGTGGGTCTTCCATTGCGGGTTTTCCCATGCAGAATTTCATTATGCTTTCATTGTTTCTATGGAAGTCAAGTCGGGGAGTCCACCCACATCACGGTATCTACATCCTCTATTGTCATTCCCCTTGCCAACTACTAAATGAAAAACTGATGGTTGTTGCCTACTCCACGGGCTCTGACCTTCCTTCCATCGACCGTTTTGAAAACCGCACTCACCAACTATACCAACCACCATACAACATTAAATGCAGGTCATAAATGCCAAAATTTAAATAAATAGTGCAATCCGACTTGTCATTTTCACTATGTTGGTTAGAAATTGTTAGAGCTCCTAGCATCCATCACCGCCTTCACACCCGCAGTAGTTTGAGGATGATTGCAAGCACCTTCTTCATTGTATTTTGTTAGGTTTGTTAAGTGAGTTCGTCGTTTCCCTTACCGTCCTTCTTTGAATTTTTTTTGTAAATTGTTGAAAATCTTGAGGAAAACAACAAAACCCTTAGGTAACTATTTGGACATTGGATCTTGCGCAAAACCCATGCTTTAAAATTTGAAAACCCTTCAAAAATGGGCCATTTATGGCCATGCGAAACTTAGCACCTTGGTCATCCTTCTTGACCAGGACCTTCATGCCCTAATGGCCTACAAGTCTCCCACTACCATTGCCTTAACTTTCCAAATGAAAAACTCCAAACCTCAGTTGTCATCCTTGGAGGGCCTACACATGTGGGTAGATGCCACCTCCTCACCACCACCATGGAACCAAATGAAAATCCTAAGTTAGGAAAAGATCCTCATGGCTGTTGCAGGTCCGTGAGTGTGGGTTTCTACACGTAGAAGGCACCTTTCCTCTTGCTATTTCTTAATGGCTTTCTAACCTCAATCTTTTTCCTTGCAAGTTCCGGGAGACCCCTATCCATCAACCCAATAAGTCATTAAACCTCCATCCACAGGCCATTTGAGGCAGGTTTCCGTAACTGCTTTACTATCATTTCAACAACCGTCCAAAATGGCGAAACCCTTGCTTCATCTCATATCGCAGACCCTACATCTCTTATCGCCGTTCAACATGCCCAAAACACCCAATATTGAACCCTTTATGCAGGTCGGCCTTTGCAGACTTCCGTCTGTGGGCCACATCTTCTCGTTCATTGTTTGTGAACAGTCATGCACCCCCATTCATCTGTCTTGAAGAATCTACAACTTATGCTTCCATTTGGGCCCTGAGAGTGAAAATGACTAAGTATATCATTTATGGGAAGTCCGTTGTGGGCCGTCGTTCATAGATCATTGCCATGCATCTATCGTTCCAACTATCTATTCCTCACCATCTACCTACCTTCTAAAACCCAATCCCTCTGTCATGGTCTAAACCATCATGAAAGAATAACCATGTCGATCACCTTGTGGGATTGACGGTGCAAACTGCCACCTGTGAGCCGCCGTCTCATCCTTTCTATTTCGAATGACTACCTGATAACAACATCCTACATAGGACCTTGCCTGCATCATGTTGAATGGCTTAAAACTTAAAGGTTGAACCTAAACCATTATTTCTATTTGCGAGACCCACAATGCAGGACTCCATCTATGGGCTTTTGTATTGCCAATGTCATTTTCAAATGGTGGAGTTCCAAACTACCTTGATGACCTCTACTCCCACAACCTCTAGATCCACATGCTAGAATAACTGAGCTATCATTTCCAAAGACCTCATGAGAAATCAAGCCATGTGCCTAATGCATTAACTCCCTAATTGACCCTTGAATTTGAGGTGTGGGATCTTCATGTTGATGGCCACCTATGGACTACCCTGACATCTTCACTGCCTCCCTACCACCTTCTCCAAAATGATTTCCAACCCAGGGAAACCTGCATCCCTAGGCCCGTATTACTCTATTCCCTTGAAAAAAAAGTAAAATAATGATTTTTTATGAATGTTATGATCTTTGAAGGATGAATCACTTGATCTAACATTTGTTTTGTAGGATTTCGTTGACGCTCTCCTTATTTTATACATATATATGCTTAATGCACCTTTGCTTGAAGGATTTATGGAATCAGCTGCAGGACCATCTAGGGTCTCCGCAAAAAAAGACAATGGGAAGAAGACTACCAAGGTCCCAAGAGGGAAAAAAGATAAAGACCAGATGAAGTACCAGTTCCATGAGGTGGAAATCACCTCCAAAGTCACTTCTATGTGGGACTCGACATTAGATACCAACCTTGGCCATGTTGAAATGGAGGAATTTAGACAAAGGGTCATTGCCAATCCTACTACAGATAATGCAAAGAAGATCAGAAAGAATGGTTTGGCTAAGGTAGCCCATTTTTGGCCCGCTCTTGTGGCCCTGGAGCTAGTGATGGCTTGCAGATAAGCCTATTAGGAAAGGAGCAGAAGGATCGTTGATCATGATGGTAAAGTGTTGGCCAACCTGTCTGCTAGGTCCATAGGGAAAACATTCCACATCCCTACCTTTGACCCTACGGAGGAAACAACCGAAGAATATGCAGAAAGCATATGGAAGGTTGATCCTCTAAAATGCAAAAAATTAATTACACAATACTAGTTAAAGGAGAAGAGGGGCAGTGCAAATAAGGTGCCCCACGATTTGTTTAGGAGCAACTTTTATGACAACTACCATGACTTGGTGACCTTGCTAAGTAGATTCATGGGCATCCCCACTATAGTCTACTTCCAGGATTTGATGCTTTACATCATAGGGGAGATTATTAGAGGAAAAACCAAGTTTAACTAGGCTGGAATGATCTGTAACACCTTGCATGAGCAATTCATGGTGGTCAAGAAGACCACCAATTATATATGACTTCTTATTTGGTCTATCTTCTAGCTAACCCATTTCCCTACAGAGGATTATTTGTTCCACAAAGCCCAATTCTAGGAAGAGATCTAAAGGTATATGACAAGCATCTACAACTCCAATACCACAATTTCAAGAAGGATTACTATAGGGTGAATGATGCTTTTATCGAGCACATTATTAGACTTCCTAGAGGGGATTTTGAGAGAAGAGTCATACACAGTGCCCATGCGTTCATTCACCAATTCGGATTCTTGCTTATACAATTCCCAAAATTCACTTACATTCGAAAAAAAGGCTCCTATGAGAGGCCATACAAGCTTCCCCAGTATCCAAATGACCAGCTAATCCTGCTAGAGGTCTCAAGGAAGTTGCAAAATGCTTATACTCTCATCAATGGAAAACATCGGGCAACAATATCGTATCCCCTCACATTTGGGCAGGGAATGTATGCCCTCGTAGCTGCCCAATGTACTGAATATTTAGAGAAAGAGATTGTTGAGTATATTCTAGGGCTCCACATTGCTTAGCCAAGGATGGATCTGTATGGTAAGTTGAAGAAGTTTGTTGGAAGGGAATATGACCACTTTCATAACAATGAATATTTTTGGGCTAACTGCCAAGATGACAAGGAGGTATGCATGAGGCATTATATGCAAATGACTGCCTACTTTTTCAAGACAGTCAAATTGTTTCCAATACCAGATCATATCGTAGAAGATGAAAACACTATCATAGATCCAAGGTATGATGTTGTTGCTAACCTACCCCTACCCGTAACAGACTAGAACGAAGAATAGGTCAACGACCTCGATATTCTGACAAAGCCAGTAGAGCATAGAAAAGGCAATGGATTGATGCACAGATTGCTCAATTGAAGCTCTAGGGAGGTACATTGACATACAATGAGCTCGAGAGCGAAATAGATAGTGGGACTACTACTGCCCCAACTAGAGAAGACCCAAAATCTCCTCCAACCACTAGGTCAAGAAAGAGAAAGGAAGTATTAGAGTACCAACCAAAGCATAAAGTTTATTCGAGGAAGGCCTTAGAAGGTGAAACCTCAAAGAAGGAAAAGAAGATGGGAGGATTCTCCAAAATTCCCATAATCTAGGAAGACCCACTACATGAGGAAGAGGAAGAAGAGGCTGAGCAACCTAAATTACCACTTGTCTCCTCTACTATTTCCAATACTGCCACTACTACCTAGGGTATGTGTAGGATCATGATGGGCCAAAAAGTGGCAATATGATGGGTATGTGGCTGACGACTATTTTTTTACCCAAAATTGATGAAACGAAAAGGGTTTTTAAAGGAGATTCTCAACTTTCCACTAATATAAATTATGCTTTACTTTGAATTTAATAAGTAATTATAATTCATTTTCTATTCAAATTACGACTAAAAGTCCTAATTGATAGGCTGATTTAAAAACATCTATAGCTTTCGAATGGTATCACATTTTGAATCCAAAACATGCGTCACATTCTATGCTTCACATAATATAGGATTAAAAAAAATAAAATTTGAATTTCATGAAGTTTTGACCAAGTTAAGATGGTCAGACATACAAGTTTTATATTTTTAAAAATTGTAATAAAAAATTCATAATTAATTATTCACTTGGAAAAAAATTACAAAAAAATATGAATCACATTGGGGCATGAGTCCTCTATTTATATCTAAAATCTTATAAAAAATATTATCATTTTATTATGGTTAGGGCGGTCAGACAAACACCTACTTATTTTTTCCCTGAAATTTAAGTACCACTACATTGAAATTTCAAATTATCACCAAATAGATTTAAAAAAAAAAAACATACCTAGTAGTTTAGAAACTACATTCAATTTTCTACAGATTCTATTCTTACACATTTTTGAAATAATATAGATAAATTATTCAATTTTTTATGTCAAGTTGCCTAACTCTGATTTCTCTTAATTTTTTGCCACTTAAGCGCCTATTTTTTCCATGATGATCCTACACATACCCACTACTCCTCCTACATCTTAACCATTACCCACTTCCTCTCCACCTTGTTGGTGCTCCAAATTGAACCAAACCAATGAATCCTATAGACTAGCCACTTTCTAATGATCAGATTCAGTGGGAGATTTGGCCAATTGATAGGAAATGGAATTGGAATACATTTCCCCTACACTTTAGGCTTTGTAAGACCTGGGGGGTGACACTTAGCAACATCTAAACATTCAAGAAAACAATTAACATAGTGTTGCTTAACATATAATGCTCTCATAGAATATGCTGAGAAACCTAAAATACCACTCAATATTGGAAAGACATTAGGTGAATTCCATAGATTAGCATGGAGAACATGGAAGATACAAGTACTCAAAAAAAAAAATTAAGATGATTTATGATTTAAATAATGGGGACCCAACTAAAAATAGCAGAATCATGATAATGGACTAGTGCCATAAAATGGGCTATGGAGTCATATAACCAGCCCTTCATCCTGTAGTGTTAAACATATTCTAAAGATCCTTGCAAATGTTGTCACATTATGACAACTAGACCACTGAAGTTTTATTTGATAACTCTTCTTATAAATTCATGTGGAACACAATACTCTTATCACATGTGTTGAAGCAATTACACTATCCTTTGAATAATAGGAAATAATAAGTGCAACTTGTGCTTCATTAAAGCAATTACATTGTTCTTGGAATAGAAGACAACAACAAATATAACTCAATGTATGAAAAGAATTAGAAAAATTTATTATTGAATCCAAAAGAGTAATACATCTTAGAAATGGAGGCAATTATCAGCTAAAATATAAACATGAGAGCACAACTTAGAACACACACTTTAGATTAATGACTCAGTTACAATGATCCTAGCATTACAATCTACCCAGAGCTTATGCCTGCCTTGTAGAGCTTTCAGAAATTGGAACCCCCGAAATTAGAATAATGAGAGAAGAGAAGAAGATATAGAAGAAAAGAGAATTCCAGAAGAATGATCTAAAATTTCCATCTAGAAACTCTATCACCGTTGATCAACAAATTTGTAAAGCCTCTCTCCTCTTTCTGCAACAAAGTTATTTTTCCCTCAATTTTCCTTTGTCCAAGTTGTCTTGCAACATAAAATTCTTCCATGTGATGAATTTCCATTTACAATAGTTGTGAGAAAAATAATTCTACTTTGCTTTCCTGTGAAAAGCTTTCATTTTTTTTTTTGATTATGCAACACATTATTTTACTTTGTCAAAGTAAAACATTCCCCTTTGTACTTTTAAAATATGCCGAGCATTAAATTAAAATATATCCTCGAAGCCATTGCATGTGCAAAGGTTTGAGCCTCACTTAAGGTTAAAAAATTTAACCCAACCCATTATATTCATCCATAGTGTTTTATTTCACTTTAAAAGTGAAAGCCCTTAAAATATTTATTGGGCACATAAGACTTACCTAGGAAAACATTTTACTTATGTTTTCACCACTAAAGAATTTCCATCTTACCATACCCAGGCACATCATTTATTTTTCACCTTATGCCTTTTAAAATATTTGTCTTTAAGAATAAATCTTATCAGCCCAATATTTTGGTTTCCAATACTTAAACAATGCGTTCAAAATTATCTTGGGCCCAACAAATTAATCTGCATTCAAGCAACATTTAACACTATATGTTTTGCCTTTAATTTTCATCAAGCTCCCTATGATTATCTCTACTTGTTCTTTGCAAATACCTCGGGCCCACTATGCTAAGTAGCACAAATTCACTCACCACGCAAGAATTAAAAATATTACATTTCTAAACCATGAAGTAGTGGGGAGTGGTTGGGATTTACCCCCATCCTGATGCTCTTCACTAGGTACATTTAAACCCCTTCCACATTATAGTTTAAACCTCTGCCATTAAAATTAAAGGGGCCTCCTTTAATTCCTTACCCGAGCAATTAATATGCCCTAGGCCCACCAACCACACAAGCTTTTTCACCAACATTTATATTTTTAAAATATTTTGCTTTTGAAATGAATGGAGACTAATTTAAACTGGGCCTTTTTAATACTTCATCATGAAAATTTATTCTTTCAGGGGACCACCATCCATGTGCTCAAATCTCGCCAATCTTGAATGAATTAAATGGTGAGCACCTAAATCCGGGGATCTGGCGAGCAATGGTCAAGATTTGGTTGCATTTGGCTTTCACCCACAACCATTGATTTCCCTTAGGTTTGTATTTGCCCTAATTTTCTCCTTCACGCACATGCTCGAGCTCTGCAAACTTTTTCTTGTTCATGGTGACTCCTTCCTCTATTGAGCCTCTTTGTCAGGGGTGTTTCCCCTCCTATTGGCGCGTGATTAACTTACATTTTCTTGAAAGTTTTGAAGTCCCTCAACATTTCTATAGTGTGTACCATGTTTCTTGGCTAATTCGAGCTCTTTCAAAATGATTCAAGCCCTTCTCAACAAATGCATTTTGTTTATTCTGCTTCATAGCATCCCTTCATTCCATGCACATCATCTTGGATATGTGTAGATCATTTCAACAAATCTATTTGGTGCATTTCAGCTGCAATCACAACTTCCCACGTGATCACATTTGGAGAAGTACCCTCATACAAACTCGCATGCCTTCTCCATTCATTTGGCTGGCATGGGAAATGCATTTGCTTGAAAGTTATTTGAAGATTTGAAGACATTATGTGTGGAAGCTGCAAACATAGCACTTTATCCCACTGCTGATGATGTTCTGTGAGACTACATTTAGTTGAGGGTTTCTAAATAGCCTTTTTTAGTGTATTTTGTGCATATGCTGCTCTTATGGAGATCTTGATGTGTTCACAATGCAAAACCCATATTGGTGCATTATCCTCTTCCATAGTTCATTTATGCTTTGGTGGATGCCCACCTTTCATTTGTTGCATACCCTCCAATCTGCCATTTTAAGAATAGAAGTTTCATTTCCATTTATTCATTGTGTTTTCCCTCATTCATCAATACTTCGATGGGTTCTACTATAACACACACATTGTTTCCTGGATGATGTCAATGAAGACAAGAAACTGACTAAAAAAGTGATCTTGTCTGAAACATGGATGGAGTGCCTCAATACAAATCATTCTTCCATGAGTTATTTTAGCCTCAAACCCTAGGAAGTCCTTGCTACAAAACATGGCGTTTATGTTCATGTTGGGCATATGCTACTTTAGTGTTGGCGCCTCCCTTGCTTGAAAACTCTTGCAGAAATTTCATTAAATTCACTTTGTGAACACTTCTACATTTCATGGCATTACAACAACATTTGTTTAGGGGTATCTAAAACTTTTACAAATCTCTCTTGTATTTTTTGGGCACGTGCCTTCATCTAGATTGAACCCTTGTACTTTGGAGTTTCAAAAATGTTCTCAACAAATCATTTCTACATATTATGCTTGAGTGGCGCCCTTGTAGCATTTGATGGATGCCCATACCTCGCATACTGAGTAATCAAGTATCTTTTCATTTGTTAATACATTCCCTTGAGACTTATATTCACAAGCAATCATTGCTTGGCTGTAGCAATCATCAAATGGAGTTATTACATTCATTTTACCATCCCTTATATTGTTTCTTGCATCCTTTGATCCTCCATAATGATCATGTAGTTTGCATATAGGGTTTTTCTTTATCTTAGTAACTTGGTATGCCCACTATGCAATGTAAAAATTTAGTGGAAATAAGTACATGAGACATTTTCCTTTAAAAGGTCCACATTAAAGTATTCACCTGTTGCTGCCTCATAGAAAGCTACAAGCATGAAAGCTAAATGCAAAGATTTTGACGTCATATTGCATCTCTAATGGAGGTTTTTATTTTATCAGCTTTAGTTCAAGAATCATCACTAGATAATATGGTTTTTCCTAATAATCAAAACACTTATATAAATAACCATCAGGAGACACCAAGTTGAACATTATCTTCACATGTCAACACCCTTAAATTATGTGATACATGTCAGTTCTCTGTGGGCCTGACTAAAAAGATTTTCATTTTCAAACAACTATAATGCTCAAATTGGCTTGATGCAACTTTTGAATGCTTCAAAGGTGAAAATATGAAATGGGTTTGCATTAAAACTCACTTTTTGACATGTCTACAAAATGGTGAAAACTGACCAAGTTGGCTCTAGAATCAATTTCGAAGACTAGGCAAACGACCTCATGGAGACAAAAAGTTGCAAGCCTATAGACATCAGACATGAGAATGCAATGAAAAAGACAACTCAGAGAAAGGAGTCACGAAGTGAAAGATATTCACTGTCAAAGTTGCTCAATCAAACTTTCTGCAACAATCAGTTGTTCTGAACCAATTAAAACTCAAGAGTTCACCTCGTTGGAAAAATATCAAGTCAACTCCTAGTGAGCTGCCACTGGACATAGTAGATCATCTTGGAACAATGAAAACGTGTGCAAAATGGCTTGGTTTGAAACATCTCCCATCAAAAGATATTAATGTTTGAAGTTGACCTCTCAGAAAGATTTCTGAAAATGCAGGTGCTAAACTAGAGAAATTGCATTTGGTTTTGATCTGCTAAAAATAACAAATCAAATCATGAGGCCTTAAAAACTGACATATGAGTTCATCTTGGTATTGAGAATACAAAACAACAACCATTTTTTCATGATAGTCATCTGGTTAGAAAATGCAAGCTCAAATGAGAGGCTACTTTGCAAAATTGAAAGTTTGCAAACAACAAAAAAGTGACAACACTCTAGCTTCACTTTTCGAAACCCTAACAACGCACACTCACATAGGACACATGAGTATGTATGAAAAGGGATTTTTCTTGGAAATCAATAGGCTCCAAGATATGACCCTCCAAAGTGGGTCACTTAAGCTTATTTCATCAGGTCCACTTCTGAGAGTGCAGAGGCAAAATTTTGAAATGGGCATCTCAAATTTGTAAAATTTGAGAGTGCCAACATGCCCATGGTGGAAATCTTGGTTCACTTTGCCTCTGCCTCACCAACTACTCCTATTATGGTGAGGGATTCCTCCTCCACCACAACCTCCCCACTCTCATCCTCCTTAATGTCTCCCTCAACTACAGTTCTTTTAACATCCACAACAACTATGCCTTCCCTCGCTCTATCAGAGGCCTTCACACGACACATGAAAAATATACACATGGAGCTCTTTAGAGTATTGATGAACCCTATAGTATAGGCTACTCTGGCTTAAATTGTTGTTGGTCTCCCTATCCCTCCTCTAATGGAACCACCAAAGATGGAGGCAACCATGCATATTTCAGAAGAACTGGAGAGACAACAAAGGGAGGTTGCTAAAGAGATGGAGGATGAAATTGAAGATCCATTTAGGGATGACTACCACGAACATCCAGAACATCAAAAGGTGACCATAGATGAGGTGGTATATGAAGAGGAAGGGTAACAATCCTCAAAATATGTTGAAGACCCTAGTACCAAATATGTAGTAGAGAACTTCGATCAAGATCTCAAGGAAGAGTTTTCAAAACAATTCAAGGATGTCAGGGAAGAGTTTGAGAGGAAATCTTTTGAAGAAAAGGAGGAAATTGGTGATGACATGGAAATATCTACAAAGCCTCTAGTAAAGGGACAAGATGAAGGTCTCGATCAAGAAGAAGAAATAACCCCTAAGAGGGAGGAGGAAGGAGAGAAAGAAACTAAAGCTGAAGAAGAGGCTGAAATAAAAAGGAGCCTTGAGGCTGAACATCATACATAACTTAGGCACAAAGAAGAAAGAGCACCTGAAGGGGAGGACAACCCTAAGGAAAATATACCTACTACTGGGCTGCTTGAAGGAAGGACCATATTCATCCAGGATTTAGATGAAAATGAAGAGAAAACATAATAGGAAACCTCAGACCATGAGGAAGGAGAGATCCGACATGCCTAAAGAGAAGAAGGTGATCATGAATCAACAAAGGGGGGATCTCAGATCCCTGAATGGTTAGAGAAGTAGCTATAGAAGAAGACCCCCGCTCTCATGGATCCTAAGGAAAGGCTAGAGGCAATCCTAGCACGAGCTCAAATAGGAGCAAAGAAAGAAAAGAAGCCAAGGGTCTGGTCCCACATCACGATGGATGCTTTTGGATCAAGGATAGTATAAATTGCCACCCCACTAATGGATAAGGGAGAAGGATTAAGTTATAATATATCCACCATCAACCTAGGTACTACTACAAGAGAGCAGAAGATTGATCATCTCTAGGGGTCCGTCACTATGATCATTCATCAGATGAACAAGGACCAATCCTCCAAGGAGGAGTTGAAGGTGCAAATGTCAGACCTCACTGCCTACATACAATAGTGGTCTTCTATTGAGGATCTACCAACGACGTCATCGGCCCTGCCCTTACTTCTCTCCAATGATCACCTAAGTAAATTAGAAATGAGAAAGAACTGGACCAAGGCTACTAAAGAGTGGTTCTAGCAAGTAGTCTATAATGGTGATATGGGCATTGGCAATTCCATCCGAACAACCAATAAGTTTTGGGAAGTGCAAAAGTAGCTCGAGGGAACTGAAAGAATATGCAATAACTTCCTCGAGCTAACAAAATTACATATCCTAAACTCAAGGCTATCCTCAAGATGGGCGAGAGAACTTAGGAAAAGGAGCTAGCCATAGTGAAAGATGATCATTGGCTTACCGAGACATGGAAAATGGGCCTAAACCACATAAGAGAAGTCTTGGAGTGGGTGATCCATGAAGTAGAGGTCGACTTGGCATGGGTCAAGGAATATTAGGTAGATTGTGAAGAATATCTAAAGCTCATGACAAATTATGACATGTTGGTCGTTGAGCTAGATGCCAAGAAAATAAAGCCATATTTTCATAAGAGAATGGAGAATGGGTCTACGGACTCACTAACGCTAGACTTTATGGATTTCGTTGCTTGATAATTTTCCTAATCAGAGCAGGTGATCAAGAACATGCTAAAGTGTACCAAGAATTGGGATCTAATCACAAACATATCAAAGAAACTATCCTTCCAACTGCTTCAGTTAGAAATCATAGAGTGGGACAAACTTCAGGCACTAATGGGAAAATTTGTGGAGTACACCACTGTCTAGAAAAATTAAGGAAAGCCGGTTATAGATAATGAGTTCCTCATAGTGTAGTTGCAAAAAAGGGCAATCAGCTAGAAGACAAAAGTGTTACAGTAACAAGGCACTAGAGGACAAAATAGGAATAAGACAAGAAATGTATTTTAAAATTGTAAAATATTTGAGGGTAGGTGAAACCCTAATTTGTAGTAATTCCTTGCCACATAATGAGATTAAATCTTGGCCATTCATTTTTCTTTTTGAAAACTATAAATAGGGGCTCCTCTCATTTTCAATAGGGAGTTGAGTTGTTGTAAAGACATGCTGTTGAAATTCTAATAGAAATTCATTGCTTTAGGATGGATTCTTGAGTTTCCCTCATGTTTCATGATTCATCTCCTCATAGTTGATAGATTGGAGTAGATTTAGTTTGTTGTTCTATTTATTTTGCATGCCTTTAGTAGTTTAGTAAATGTTGTTCATTGATGCTGAAGAATATTATTGTGTTGATGCCCTTCCTTGTTCATGTTTTTTGTTCTTTGTTGATGATAAATAGCAGTGTAAAGCTAATCTAAACTTAGATTCATTGTTGCACTTAAAATTCATCTTTTATTTATGCTTTACAATGGTGAATGAACAATTGAAAATCTACAGACCTCGGGAGATAGCACTAGTTTCATGATACTGTTAGCTGATTTGGTTAAGTGAAGCTTAGTTTCAGGAAGCCTGACCACTATAGTATCCTCCATTT
Organism: Sequoia sempervirens; assembly: GCA_007258455.2. Lineage (NCBI taxonomy): Eukaryota > Viridiplantae > Streptophyta > Pinopsida > Cupressales > Cupressaceae > Sequoia > Sequoia sempervirens. The sequence goes on from VDFB02000008.1 coordinate 345,166,387, forward strand.
TCATTGTTCATTGGTAGTTGCAAGTCTAGGAACTTCCTCCTTTCCCTTCCCTTTTGACTTTTATTTGAAATAGTAATTCAGGAAAAGTTCTAGCATCATTGTAGAGCCAAATCTGATGATAAAAGTTGACTTTTAGATTGTTCTTTTGAACTTGCAACAAATTCTAATCACCTTCAGAACCTTAGGAACTCCATTTAAGGAACCAATCTCCCTCCAACTTAACATATGTAAGGCTACCCTATGATTACTAGAAAATCACATAAACCAATTGAGATATTCCAAGCAATTCATGACCTGACACTCGAGAGACCTTGGGATAGTTTTTTGCAATTTTCTTGTAGGAAATTGTCTTTCAAGAGAGGTGATGCACCTATGCATTACCTACATTGAGAAGTGCTAAAAAACCCATCAACAGAATTGGCACTAAAGGAGGGAATTCCTTGTGTTAAGTTGGATCGAATCGGTTCATTCTCCCCTAAAATATTTCATAGAGTTTTAAGATCCACACCAAATAAAGGGGAATTTCAAGAACAACAACCCCCTACCATGGCTAAGAGAGCTAAAAGAGGGGATGCAGCCTTATCCTCCTCATCCGCTCCATTCACTTCACCTCCATCCTCACCTCCTCCCTCCATTCATTTGCACCACATTCATCCTTTGTTTCCAGCATCCACCTCTTCCTCCCAACTGCCCCAAGCTACCTTCTAGCTACTCACTTCCCATAGCTAGGGCATTTTCTACTATCCCTACCCTCAAGTCCAAGGTGTAGTCTCAACTACTATTGTCCCTACACAACCCCAAGTTACTATTGAATAGCAAGTTCAACCTCCACCTCCCTTCATGGCTTGGTTGGGCAACAATCCTTCTCCACTATCCTTCAAATATTATCATGACATGCCAAAGAACCCAGAGGGATTTTGCATGAAGTTTCATCCTCACGATCCATAGAGGACAACAAAGGAGCATATCAAAATATTTCAAACAACATTGAAAGATATGCAAATTGATCACGAGGACATGGCTTGCTAAATCTTCCCTTATTCTTTGGGGGAAGAGGCCTTTTATTTGTACATTAATCTACTAATGGGATCCATCACCACTTGGAACCTCTTGAAGAATTCCTTCTTACAGAAGTACAATATTTTGATTAGCCCTTTAGAGTTATATCAGCAATTCATGTTTGTTTGCAGGGAGGTCAACGAACCAATCAACTCCTTCAATGATTGGTTTCACTGTGCATATATATGAGATTGTAAGCTCCATATGTGCCTAATGATGCTTTAGCCCTGCCGGTTTATTATTCTTCTCTAGACAATCTCACTACTATGTGGGTGAAAAGAATGCTCCCACCACCCACCAAGCTGGTGGATTCCTATGCCAAGGCAGTCATGGCAAGCACTGACTTGGGGTAAAATATTTATGGCCCACTGCCTTCTATGGGACTGGTCACTCATCCAATGCAAATTCAGGGACTTACTTAGGCCTTGACACATCATATGCCAATTATGAATCAAGTTCCACAATCGCCCATGGTTTCTCATCCAGGACTGCTAATGAATCAGGTGCCCCCTATGCCTCACTACTCATAACTGTAGTAGCATCAGATCTATTCTCGGCCTCCCCAAGTGCCTACATATTTGAAAAGGCTGAGTTCCCATCTGTTTAACAAAACCAACTAGTAGTACAACCTATTTTCCTCCAGAACCAAGCATCGCAACCGAGAAATATAGAAAATGATCAAATGGATGAATTGATAGAGATGATCAGAAAATATCTATGGAGATGAAACATTTAAGAAATCAGAAAAACTAGTTGCAAGCTTCCTAATACAACATTCGGTTCAACCTCGGCCAAGATAATAGAGATAATTGTGATGCAAGTACCTCATTTGGATAGAATTATGAAAGAGGACAGAGTTCCAACCAAAACTTTGAAAAGAGGCCTTCACAAAGACAAAACCAAGAATGGAATACAAGGCCCAATAATGGAGGCATTCCCACCCCTCTTGACCAGTCGGCTAACAGAGATAAAATGACAAGTGGAGTATACTTATCTGAGGCAACTCTCTCCAGATGGTGTTGGATCCATAAAAAAAATAGGCACTCTAAATTGGATTGCCCTGAGTTCCAGATAGGTACAAAAATATTTCAAGTCAAAGTCTAGAACACCGTTGACAGTGCTGGTTGCAAAGACATAGTTCCATCAGAACCATATGACTCTTCTATGTTCGTGGTGAATCAAGCTCTGTTCCCATGAAGTGAAAGTAATGCATCTAAACAAGAGATTGTTGCCTCAAAGGATGAAGAGGAAAAAGATCTAAGTATTTAAGACAATCTATCTCAACTCTTTACTTTGATAGATAATGGTCTAAGAGATTAAGAGGAGTCATGTGAGGACGAAGTTCAAATGTTTCACCAAAGAGCAACCTCATATAATTTAAGAAATAGGAAAGTAGGAGGGCCTTTCACAACCTCTATTCCACTTAATAACTTTAGCCCTCCACCTAATCCAAATGCTAGCACCAATCCAGGTTACCCCCATGTGCCCACTCAATACTTTAACAAGAAAAAATAGTTGAATCAAATCCAAAACTAGTCTGCTAGCCTTTCCCAAGGAAAATCCTGTGAGGCTGAAATTGAACAAATGGGTGAATATGTTGCTAAAGAATTTAAGAAGGTCAAAATAAGCTTTTCTACCTTCGATTTTCTTAAGGTCCCTATAGTTAGGAATGTTTTCTTTAGAATTATTAATGGGTTTTCCTCTTCTAAGTCAGTATAAGAGGTATCTGGCAACAAAGTCTTTTGATGAATCACAACATGAGCCTGTAATCTAAGAAATCTTAGGAAAGAAAGTGGACACACCTTCTAATTAGCAAACACAGAAGCAACCTACCAAGGAACAAACTCAAATGAAAACCAAGGAGAATACTAATGAAAAGGATAAAAATCAAGTGGTCCAGGTAGATACACCCATGGGCTTGTTTCAAGGGAAATTAGAGATGCCACTTTCCTTACTACCATCAAAATATTTGGGAAGAACCCACATAATTGCTTGCTTGATTCAGGAGCATCCACCAATGTTATGCCTCTTGCCATACGCAAGGCATTAGGAATATTCCCCACTCCTTCCAGGTGAAAGGTGACCCAACTAGACAAAACTAAGGTGAATATAGTTGGCGAAATCAACCAGATTCCTATGCAGATTGTTGCAGACACAAGAGTGCATCAAGTCATTGATATTCAAGTAGCAGATATTCTTGCCACATATGACATAATATTAAAATGGTATTTCACTAGAGCACTAAAAGGATATGCTACAAATAACTTCTCCCACCTATGGCTGCCATGGAAAGGGGTTCCAAACCAAATCCGTATAGACCAAGAACCGTACATGAAATTTATGATTACATAGTAAAACAACACCAATGAGGTGTTGTTTGTTGAAACAGAGTTGGGTAATTATTCTCTTGTGGCATACCAAGAAGAATCAGAGCCCCAAGAAGAAGAGATGACTGAAGAAGTCCTCTCAGCATTGTGCATCCCTCCTGTTGATTTGACTTAGACACTTTAGAGCACATAAATGCTAGTTGAGTTAGATGTGGAATTCAATGAAGATGACAATTTGGGATTATTGGATGGATTCCAAGAATTTATTGAAAAATGTGTGCAATATTAGCTCATTTTAGGAGCGAGGATGAATTTCCAAGAGCTCGAATTTCCCAGTTGGTGCAAGGTCCACAACGCTTCCCACTCAGAATTTGAATACTATCTTTGTCTAATAGTAGTTGAGCATATTAGTGGAAAATTTTCATCGATGAAGGAGCCCTAGATTAAACTACCTGACTATATCAATGTTGAGTCCATGCCTTCCTTGGAAATTGCAGATGCAAGTGTGCAACTAACGAAAAATGAATGTTTGATCGGCCCTGTAGTTAAAGAATCCTCCAAGTTTTGGACATTGCACTTTGATAGATCTAAGTCCAAACAAGGAGTGAGAGCTAGGTTCAAACTCATCAGTTCCATTGGTAAGACCTACTTTGCTGCTCATAGGCTTCAATTTTATTGTAAGAATAATGTAGCAAAGTACGAAGCTCTAGTCCATGGTCTCTTAATGGTTTTAAGGAAGAATTTCAAACTGTTGCATGTCTTTAGAGACTTAGAGTTAGTAGTAAAGCAAGCTAGGAAATTGTATTCCTACCATGATAGAAGGTTAGAAAATTATAGGCATAGGGTATGGGATCTTTTAGAGAGTCTAGATGCATTTAATATTCAGTTGATCCCTCACTCCCAGAATCACACCACTAATGCCTTAGTTCAGGAAGCCAGTACTCTTCAACCTTTGTCATTGTTTGGTCTCAAAAGGTTCACTGTTGAGCTCACTTCCACCCCATCAATGCCAGAAAATGTTACCAACTTTCAAGTGTTTAATGATGACAAACACATCTTGGACTTCATTACCAATTTTGATGTATTTTCCACCCAAATAATTGATGAGGCTAAGCCTGAAGAAGTTGAATTGGATATAGAAGGGGTCATTAACCTCAAGATGAACATGATTCCCAAGGGTATGGTTCAACTTGAGAAGATATTTTATTTAAATCAAATCAAAGAGTAGGATCAACAAGAAAAGAAGGATATCATCAACAATCAGTGTGGCACTCATAATCTTAGAACAACTGAGGAAGTCAAGAATGTGTTCATTAGAAATGTGTGTACATCATAAGAGAATAAAGGGATCCTTGATGCATTAGGAAAGTACCATGATGTGGTCACCTGGACCTATGAGGATTTGAAAACATATGACACATCAATTATCACACACACCATTCCTCTCAAGTTGGATGTGCAACATTTTTGGCAGCAACAACGCCCCATCAATGCTTTATTGGAACCCATCATTTACAAGGAAGTTCAAAAGTTGTTGTCTTCCTGAATCATCTTCCCAGTCAAGCACTCTACATGGATGGCCAATTTGGTCCCGATTAAGAAAAAGAATGGAGAAATTAGATTGTGCATAGACTTCCACAACTTGAATAGAGCCTCAGAAAAAGCACAATTATCTAGTAGCCTCATTAGATGAGGTACTGCATATCATCAATGGATCTCAAATGATGTATTTCCTAGATGGGTACTCTGGGGATAATTAATAAATGGTGCAATATGAGGATAGGCATAGAAAACGTTCACCACCAAGTGGGGAACCTTTGCATACAAAAGGATGTTATTTCGACTCATCAATGTTGGTGCAACATTCCAACATGAAATGGATATCACCTTTAAGGATCTAATTGGAAAGTGCGTCGTCATCTACATGGATGATCTCACAATGTTTTCAAAGAAGAAAGGAAATCAGGTTACTGATTTGTGCAAAGTTTTTCAGAAGTGTAGGGAATTTGGAATTTCTCTAAACCTAAAGAAGTGCATTTTCAAAGTCATAGAGGGCAAGCTGATCAAGTATGTAATCTTGGAAAAGGGTATGTGCAAGATCATGATGGGCCAAAAAGTGGCAATATAATGGGTATGTGGCTAATGACTTTTTTTAACCCAAAATTGATGAAATGAAAAGGGTTTTTAAAGGAGATTCTCATCTTTCCACCAATATAAATTATGCTTTATTTTGAATTTAATAAATCATTATTATTCATTTTCTATTTGAATTATGACTAAAGTACTCATTGATAGGCTGATTGAAAAACATGTATAAGTTTCAAACAGTATCACATTCTATGCTTTGCATACTATAGGATTACAAAAAATGAATTTTGTGAAGTTTTGACCAAGTTATGGTGGCCAAACATATGAGTTTTCATATTTTTTAAAATTTGTAATAAAAAATTCATAATTAATTATTTACTTGGAAAAAAATTACAAAAAAATATGCATCACATCGGGATAGGAGTCCTCTACTTATATCTAAAATCTTATAAAAATGTCTTATCATTTTATTGTGGTTAGGGTGGTTAGACAGACACCTACTTCTTATTTTTTCCCTGATATTTAAGTACTACTACATTGAAATTTCAAATTTCCACCAAATAGATTTCTTTTTTAAATAAACCTAGTAGTTTAGAAACTACATTCAATTTGCAACAGATTATATTCTTACATATTTTTGAAATAATATAGATAATTTATTTAAATTTTTACGTTAAGTTGCTGAACTTTGATTTTTCTGAATTTTTTTCCACTTAAGGGCCTATTTTTTCCATGATGATCTTGCACATACTCAAAAGGGAATATCAATAGACCCCGAGCGTATTCAGGATATCTTGAAAATTTAGCTAAAGTACTGATTGATAGGCTGATTGAAAAACATCTATAACTTTCAAATAGTATCACATTTTTTGAATCTGAAACATGCATCACATTCTATGCTTCACATACTATAGGATTAAAAAAAAAGAATTCCATGAATTTTTGACCAAGTTAAGGTTGTCAAACATATGAGTTTTCATATTTTTTAAAAGTTGTAATAAAAAATTCATAATTAATTATTTACTTGGAAAAAAATTACAAAAAAATATGCATCACATCAGGACAGGAGTCCTCTACTTATATCTAGAATCTTATAAAAAAATTCTTATCATTTTATTGTGGTTAGGGTGGTCAGACAAACACCTACTTATTTTTTCCCTAATATTTAAGTACTACTGCATTGAAATTTCAAATTTTCACCAAATAGATTTTTTTAAAATAAACCTAGTAGTTTAGCAACTAAATTCAATTTGCAATAGATTCTATTCTTACATATTTTTGAAATAATATAGATAAATTAAATTCAAATTTTTATGTCAAGTTTCTTAACTCTGATTTTTCTAAATTTTTCACCACTTAAGGGCCTTATTTTTTCATGATGATCCTGCACATACCCAAAAGCGAATCTTAATAGACCCCTAGTGTATTCAGGCTATCTTGAAAATTCAGCTACTAGGCAATAAGAAGGAGCTAAAATATTTCTTTGGAAAGATAAAATTTATTAGAAAATTCATCATAGGCTCTATTGAGATAGTCAAGCCACTCAATGCCATATTGAAGCAAGATACCAAAGTCGATTGGGCATTGCATGCAAAGCAGGCCTTCGAAGAAATCAAGAAAGAAATTGCTTATGCACCTGTACTAGTCAATTTGGACTACCTGAAGCCATTCTACATCTACTCATTTGCTTCAGATGATTCTTGTGCTAGCATATTAACTCAAAAGGATGATGAAGGAAGTGACCACCCAATTTCCTTCATGAGTGCTCCATTAAAAGATGTAGAGCTGAGATATCCCAATGTGGAAAAGAAAGCATACGCTTTAGTCAAGGGAGTCAAGAAGTTCGAACATTACATCTTATGGAACAAGGTGTTTACCATAGTACTTGAATCATCAGTAAAAACATTACTGATGTAGAATGAGTTGGAAAAAAGAAGATAAAAATGGGTTACCTTGTTGTAGGAATATGACATGGAGATTCATCCCATGAAGTTAGTAAGATGGTAGGTGCTAGCTCGTACAATAGTTGAAACATCGACTAAGGCTGGACCCGAGCTTATAGTATGAAATATCAACTTACAGATGTCTCCCCCAGAGAGTGGTATGACGACATTGTCTACTACTTGTTGAATAAAAAGTGCCCACCTCGCCTACAGGGAGTCCAAAATGTGCTCTCTGAGTAAAAAGCAATAGCTACATGCTATGAGGCTCTATACTGTAGAAGAGGAAACATGAAGGGATCTACCTTAGATTCCTTGGAAAAAAAGAGACAACACACATATTACATGAGTTTCATGATAAATTTGGTACCGATCATGGATCTAGCCCTTCCACTGTTCATCAAATTTTGTGGGCAAGGTATTATTGGATTATGATATTCAAGGATGCACATAGCCATGTTCGAACTTGCCACGTGTGCCAAACTACTGTAATCAGAGAACAAAATGTTGTTATCCCACTACAACTAGTCATAGAGGTAAGACCATTCATGCAGTGGGGTCTCGACTTCATTAGTCTGGTAAGCCCACCATTCTCTACAAGTCACAAGTACATTCTAACTGCTTTTGATTCCTACACTAGATGGAAAAAAGAAATTGCATATAAATAATGTACTACTGAGGTGGTCATTAATTTCCTTGAAAGTTTTATTCTAAATTATTTTGGTTGCTTCTATGCCCTTGTTTGTGACAACAGTCCCACCTTTTCCTCACTCAAATTTTCTAGTTGGGCCTTTCATTATGGTATTGAGCTATTAATTTCTCGTCGAATTAATACCCTCAAGGCAACAACCTTGCCAAGTTCACAAACAAGAACTTGATCATTGTAATTAAAAAGCTACTCGATAAGAACCCTAAGGATTGGCACACCCAACTACATTTTTCCCTTTGGGAAAATCATACACACCACAAGGCCACTCTGGGTGATTCCCCGTTCCATCTTGTTTATGGCTTGGAGCCTGTCTTTCCCATGCACTTAAGGATCCCTACCCTCTAGTTTGTCGACACGTTTTATGAAGAGGAAGATTGTCAAGAAGTTCATTTAGCTGAGCTGCTCCACTTGGAAGAAGTTTGTGACCAAGCTATTGAAATTTTTTCCAAACATCAAGGTGTGGTTAAAAGATGGTTCAACCAACGAGCCAAATTTAAGGGCTTTAGAATTGTTTATTTGGTCCTATGTTGGGACAAGACCCATGAAAAGAAAGGGGGACATGAAAAATTTGACAAGCTTTGGCTTGGCCCCTTTCAGATTTTTGAAATTTTAGGAGATAATGTTTTTTACCTCAAGACACTAACTAGTGAAGATGTCTCATTGCTTGTCAATGGGAAACACCTCAAGCATTACTTCCCTTGCTTGAGGTCTTTTGATTTGACCTTTGTAAATACTTGTATATAGGTTAGTTTAGGGTTTCCATTGTTTTGTTGTTCCACTTTGCTTTTGTTTTGTTAGGTCTCTTGGCCATCTTGTTTTGTTGAGGGTGTTCCTTTGTTTTTGATATGGTGGCGATGCTCATTTTGATAAATGGTTCACTTTGCTACCTACTCTATGTGTTCTCTAGATAAATATTCACTCCCAACTATTGGCCTCTAATTGCTTTTGTGGAGTGGTTTCCTTATGCAAACTCTGACTTGACCTAGAACATGACCCTTGGTTGAATCATTTCACACTCGTCTTAAATCATGTACAACACACGCTAAACTATTTTTGAAGAACTATATAGTGGTTGTTTTGAGGGCCTAGCAAGTGAAAAATCTTAAGTTTTCTCCAGTGACCACTGTGATTCCAAACCCATAGTAAGCTTCGATGATGACACAGTTGAGCAAAAGAAAGATCACTAAAAGAAAGTATCTGAAAAGAAAATAAAGAAAAAAAGTAATGAAAATAAGGAAACTAGGTGGGTGTCTCAACAACTCTATCAGGGCTATGGATGCCCGATTGGTAGTAGAGAAATGTTTTTGGGACCACAGCGACAACTCCATCAGGGCTATGGATGCCTGACTGGCAGCAAAGCAATGTCCAGGTTACTTTTGGGCTTAGACAATTTATGTAGCTTGTTTTTCCTGATTAATGCTCGTCTATCATAGTTTCTAAGGAAGGGAATGAATGCACCATAGACACACTTCTGAGATGTTCCAGTGATCTAATTTAGCTAACGATTCTCGTTCTCTTTGGAGTTCATAAGTTCACTTATGGAAATTAGCCCCTAGTCTATGAAACCATATATTTTGTGTTTTGAATGAGTCTTTATCCTTAGAATGCTCAGGAGTGTTCTCCCAGTGAAGTTGCCATTTTTTGTGCCTATAGCACACACACCCCATTCAGAATAGGGACCCTCTCTTTTTCGCTTTCACCGGGTCACTTTTTCCTTCATCTCATTTTGTGTGCCCCTTGTTTTGAGTCCCAAATGGTCAACAAGTCATAAAGTTATCATCTTAAGTTGAAATTTTCACCATCCTTGAAAATTTCAAGTCTTCTACCTTCACAGAGTTCCTCTAGTAGTTTTCCTTAAGTCCTTGAAATTGGTGTCTTTCTCTTGTTGTGGGCCCACCATTACGGGTTTCCCCATGCAAAATTCCATTATGCTTTCACCGTTTCCATGGCAGCCAAGTCAAGAAGTCGACCCGCATTGTGGGATCCACATCCATTATCATTGTTCCCCTTTTCAACTTCTAAATGACAAACTCATGGTTGTTTCCCACTCCATGGACTCCAAACTTCCCGTCACCAACTATTTTTGAAAATAATGCTCACTAGTTGTATCGATTATTGTACAACATTAAATGCAGGTCATAAATATAAAAATTTCTATAAATAGCCCAATCCAACATGTCATTTTCACTCTGTTGGTAAAAAATTGTCAGATATTTCATTATCCATCACTACCTTCATGCCCATAGTAGTTTAAGGACGAATTCAAGCACCTTCTTCATCACATTTTGTCGGGTTTGTTAGGTGAGTTCGCTATTGCCCTTGTCGTCCTTCTTTGAAGTTGTTTTTTGTAAATTGTTGAAAATATTGAGGGAAACAACAAAACCCTTAGGCAACTAGTTGGGCATTGGATCCTACACAAAACCCATGTTTTGAAATTTAAAAACCCTTCAAAAATGAGCCATTTAGGGCCATATACAACTTAGCACCTCGACCATCATTCTTGACTAGGGCCTTCATGCCCTTGCAGCCCACAAGTCTCCCATTGTCGTTGCCTTATCTTTCCAAATGAAAAACTCCAAACCTTGGTCATCACCCTTGGCAGGGCTACGCATGTAGGTAGATGCCACCTCCTTGCTGCCACCATGGAACCAAAAGAAAATCCTAAGTTACGAGGAGATCTTCATGGACCCTATAGGTCTGTGAGTGTGGGTTTTCACATGCAAAAGGTTCCTTTCCTCTTTCCATTTATTAACAGTTGTCTAACCCTGACCTTCCACCTTGTAGGTTCTGCGAGACTCCTGTCCATCACCCTAGTAAGTCATTAAACCTCCATCTATAGGCCATTTCATAGGGGTTTACCCCGCTTCTTCTCTGTCATTTCAACGACCATCCCAAATGGTGAAACCATTGATTCATCTTGTGTTGCAAAGCCCATGTCTCTTATCACCATTTTACATATCCAAAGCACCCATGTTTAAGCCCTTTACAGACTAACCTTTGTGAACTTCCATCCATGGGCCGTATCTTCTCCTTCACTATTTGTGAATGGTCATCCCCCCTGTTCGTCCGCCTTGTGGGCTCCGCACCATCCGCTTCCATTTGGGCCCCAAGAGTGAAAATGATCAAGTATACCATTTGTGAGCCCTCTGTTGCGAGCCATCGTTCATGAACCATTACCATGTGTATGTTGTTCCAAGCAGTCGTGCCTCACCATCTGCATGGCTCGTGAAACTCAATCCCTCTATCGCCATTTGGCCCATCGTGAACAAATGACTCATGCCGACCTCCTTGCAGGATTGATGGTGTAGACTGCCACTTGTGGGCCACTGTCTCATGCTTATTGTCTCAAACAATTGTCTGATAATAGCATCCCAGATGTCCCTACCTGCATCATGTTGAATTTCTTAAAATTTAAAGGTTGAACCTAAACCATTGTTTTTATCTATGTGACCCACAATGTGGGACTCTGTCTACGGGCTTTCACCTTCCCAATGTCATTTTAAAATGATGAAGTTCCAAATTTCCTTATGACCTTTGCTCCCACAACCTTTGGACTTGCAAGCTAGAATGATCGAGCTAACATTTCCAAAGACTCACGAGCGATCCAACCATGTGCCTAAATTCCTTAACGCCCTAATTGACCCCTAAATTTGAGGTGCAAGGATCTTGATGCGGATGGCTTCCTGCGGGCCACCCTACCCTCTTTGTCGTCTCCCTGCTGCCTTTACCAAAATGACCACCAACCCATGGAAACCCGCATCCTTGGGCCCACATTTCTCTATTCCCCCCAAACGAAAGGAAAATGATATTTTTTATGAATGTTATGATCTTTGAAGGATGAATCACTTGATCTAACATATGTTTTGTAGGATTTCGCTGACACTCTCCTTATTTTATACTTGTATATGCTTAATGCATCTTTGCTTGCAAGATTTATAGAATCAGTTGTAGGACCATTAGGGGTGTCTGCAGAAAAAGACAAAGGGAAGAAGACTACCAAAGTTCCAAGAGGGAAAGAAGATAAAGACTAGATGAAGTACCAGTTCCACAGGGTGGAAATTACCTCCAAGGTCACATCTATGTGGGACTCAATATTAGATACCAACCTTGACCATGTTGGCATGGAGGAATTTAGGCAAAGGGTCATTGCCAATCCTACTACAGATAATGTAAAGAATATTAGAAAGAGTGGTTTGGCTAAGGAAAACAATTTTTGGCCCACTCTTGTGGCCCTAAAGCTAGTGATGGCTTGCAGAGAAGCCTATCAAGAAAAGAGTGAAAGGATCATTGATCATGATGGTAAAGTTTTGGTCAAACTGCCTACCATGTCCATAGGGAGAACATTCCACATCCCTACCTTTGACCTTATGGAGGAAATGAAAATAGAATATGCAGAACACATATGGAAGGTTAATCGCCTAAAATACAAAAAGTTAATTACCCAATATTGGTTAAAGGAGAAGAGGAGTAGTGCAAATAAGGTGCCTAAAGAGTTGTTCAGGAGCAACCTTTATGAGGACTACCATGACTTGGTTACCTTACTAAGTATAGTCATGGGCATCCCCACTGTAGCCTACTTCCAGGATTGGATGTTTTACTTCATAGAGGAGATTATCAAAGGAAAAACCAAGTTTAACTAGGCTGGAATTATCCGTAACTCCTTGCATGACTAGTTCATTGTCGTCAAGAAGACCTCCCAATTCTATATGACTTCTTATTTGGTATATCTTCTGGCTGACCCATTTCCCTATAAAGGATTATTTGTTGCACAAAGCCCAACTCTAGGAAGTTAGCTAAAGGTATATGACAGGGATCTATAGCTCCAATACTGTAATTTCAAAAAGGATTAATGTAGGGTGAACGATGCCTTTATTGGGCTCATTATTAGACTTCTCAAAGGGGATTTCAAGAGAAGAGTCACACACAATGCTCATGTGTTCATTCACTGGTTTGGATTCTTGTTTATATAATTCCCCAAGTTCACTTACATCTGAATAGAAGGCTTCTTTGAGAGGCCATACAAGTTGCCCCAGTATCCAAATGATTGGTTAGTCCTACTAGAGGTCTCAAGGGAGTTGCAAAATGCACATACTCTCCTCAGTTGCAAACATCGGGAAACAATATCATATCCCTCACATTCGGGCAGGGAATGTATGCCCTCGCAACTACCTAGTGTATTGAATATTCAGAGAAAAATATTTTTGAGTATAATCTAGGTCTCCACATGACTCGACCAAGGATGGATCTATATGGTAAGTTGAAGAAGTTTGTTGGAAGGGAATATTCCCACTTGCATAAGAGTGAAGGTTTTTGGGCTAACTTTTGGGATGACAAAGAGGTACACATGAGGCACTATATGTGTATGACTGCCTACTTTCTCAAGACAATCAAATTATTCCTGGTACTAGATCATATCGTAGAAGATGAAAACACTATCATAGATCCAAGGTACGATGTTGTTGCTAATGTGCCCTTATCCCTAATAGACTAGAACAAATAAGAGGTCAACAAACTCAATATTATGACAAAGCCAATAGAGCATAGAACAAGGCAATGGATCGATGCACATATTGCTCGTTTGAAGTTCTAAGGAGCTACATTGACATATGGTGAGCTTGAAGATGAGATCGAGAGTGAAATAAATAGTGGGACTACTACTGCCCCTACTAAAGAAGCCCCAAAATCTCCTCTAGCCACAAAAGCATAAAATGTGTTCGAGGAAGGCCTTAGAGGGTGAGACCTTAAAGAAGGAAAAGAAGACAGGAAGATTCTATGAGATGCCCACAATCCTGGAAGACTCATTGCATGAGGGAGAGGAAGAAGAGGCTAAGAAACCTAAACCACCACCTGCCACATCTTCTCTTGCCATGATTTCCACTGCCACTCCTCCCCCTACATCTCAAGCATTGCCTACTTCCTCTCCGCCCATGGTGGACATCTTGGTTCACCTTGCCTCTACCTCACCAACTACTCCAATTATGGTGAGGGATTCCTCCTCTACCACAACCTTCCCACTCTCATCCTCCTCAATGTCTCCCTTAACTATAGTTCCTCTAACATCCACAAGAATGATACCTTCGCTCACTCTACCAGACACCTTCGCCTGACACATGCAAAATATACCCATGGAGCTCTCTAGAGTACGATGAACCCTATAGTATAAGATGCTCTAGCTCAAGCTCTTGTTGGTTTCCCTATCTCTCCTCTGACAGAACCACCAAAGATGGAGGCAACCATGCAGATCTCAGAAGAACTTGAGAGACAAAAATGGGAGGTTGCTAAAGAGATAAAGGAGGAACTTGAAGATCCCTTTAGGCATGACTACCACGAGTATCCAAAACATCAAAATCTGACCATAGATGAGGTGTTATATGAAGAAGAAGGGTCACAATCCCCAAAAGAAGTTGTTGAGGACCCCAGTACCAAATATGTAGTAGAGTCCTTCGATCAAGAGCTCAAGGAAGAGTTGTCTAAACAACTCAAGGACATCAGGGAAGAGGTTGAGTGACAACCTTCAAAAGAAAAGGAGGAAACTATTAATGAAATGGAAATATCTACAAAGCCTCCAGTAAAGGGATAAGATGAAGGACTTGATCAAGAAGAAGAAAACCCGCCTAAGAAGGAGGAAGGGGAGAAAGAAATTGAAGCTGAAGAAGAAGATAAGCCTAAAGGAGAGGCTGAAATGAAAAGGAGCCCTGAGGCTGAACATCATATAAAACTTAGGCAAGAAGAAGAAAGAGCACCTAAAGGATAGGACAACCCTAAGGAAAAGATAGCTACTACCATGTTGCTCAAAGGAAGGACCACATTCATCCAAGATTCAAATGAAGAAGAAGAAGAGAAAACATAACATGAAACCTTAGACCACAAGGAAGGAGAGATCCAGCATGCCCAAAGAGAAGAAGGTGATCATGAATCACCAAAGGCAGGATCTAAGATGCTTGAATGGTTAGAGAAGCAACTGGGTATGTGTAGGATCATGATGGGCCAAAAGGTGGCAATATGGGTATGTGGATGATGACTTTTTTTTACTCAAAACTGACGAAACAAAAAAGGGTTTTTTAAGGAGATTCTCAACTTTCTCCCAATATAAATTATGCTTTACTTTGAATTTAATAAATAATTATTCTTCATTTTCTATTTGAATTATGACTAAAGTCCTAATTGATAGGCTGATTGAAAAACATCTATAGCTTTCAAACGGTATCACCTTTTTTGAATCTGAAACATGCATCACATTCTATGCTTCGCATACTATAGGATTAAAAGAAAAATTGAATTTCATGAAGTTTTAACCAAGTTAAGGTGGTTAGACATACAAGTTTTTTATATTTTTTAAAAGTTTTAATAAAAAAATAATAATTAATTATTTACTTGAAAAAAAATTAGAAAAAAATATGCATCACATCCGGACATGTGTCCTCTACTTATATCTAAAATCTTATAAAAAAATATTATCATCTTATTGTGGTTAGGGTGGTCAGACAGACACCTACTTCTTCCCTAAAATTTAAGTACTATTGCATTGAAATTTCAAATTTTCACCAAATAGAATTTTTGTTTTTTAAAATAACCTAGTAGTTTAGAAACTATATTCAATTTTCTATAGATTCTATTCTTACATATTTTTGAAATAATATATATAGTTGATTCAAATTTTTATGTCAAGTTGCCTAACTCTAATTTTTTTGAATTTTTGCCACTTAAGGGCCTATTTTTTCCATTATGATCTTGCACATACCCAGCTACAAAAGAAGACCCCACTCTCATGGATCTTAAGGAAAGGATGGAGTCTATCCTTGCACGAGCTCAAATAGGAACAAAGAAAGAAAAGAAGCCAAGGGTCCGATCCCACATCACGATGGATGCTTCTGGATCAAGGATAATACAAATTGCCACCTCAGTAATGGACAAGGGAGAAGGATTAAGTTATAATATCACCATCATCGATCTCCACCATTGACCTAGGTACTACTACAAGATAGCAGAAGATTGATCATCTATAGGGGTCCATTGCCACGATCTTTCATCAAGTGAACAAGTACCAATCAATCAAGGAGGAGTTGAAGGCATAGGCGGTAGACCTCACTACCTACATACAACAATGGTCTTCTACTAAGGAGCTACCAACGAAGTCATCAGCCTTACCATTGCTTCTCTCCAAAGATTACCTGAGTAAAATAGAAAAGAGAAAGAACTAGACCAAGGCTACTGAAGAGTGGTTTTGACGAGTAGTCTACAATGGTGATATGGGAATTGGCCTTTTTGTTTGAATGATCAATAAATTCCAAGAAGTGCAAATGAAGCTTGAGGGCATTGAAAGAATCTGTAATAACTTCCCCAAGCTATATAGAATTACATATCTTAAACTCAAGGCTATCCTCAAGATGCCCAAGAGAACCTAGGAAAAGGAGCTAGCCATAGTGAAAGATGATCATTGGTTGATTGAGACGTGGAAAATTGGTCTAGACCACAAAAGAGAAGTCTTGGAGTGGGTGGTCCATGAATTAGAGCTCAACCTGGAGTGGGTCAAGGAACATCAGGCAGATTGTGAAGAATATCTAAAGCTCATGATGAATTATGACATGCTGACCATTGAGCTAAACCTCAAGAAAATAAGGTCATATTTTCATAAGAAAATGGAGAATGGGGCTACGAACTCACAATGCCAGAATTTATGGATTTTGTTGCCCGAGGTTTTTCCCAATCAGAGTAGGTGATCAAGAACACGTTCAAGTGTACCCAAAATTGGGAGCTAATCACCAACAAATCAAATAAACTATCCTTCTAGGTGCTTCAGTCGGACATTAGGGTATGTGCAGGATCATGATGGGCCAAAAAGTGGAAATATGATGGGTATGTGTAGGGTATGTGGTTGACAACTTTTTTTTACCCAAAATTGTTGAAACGAAAAGGGTTTTTAAAGGAGATTCTCAACTTTCTACCAATATAAATTATGCTTTACTTTGAATTTAGTAAATAATTATTATTCATTTTCTATTTAAATTATGACTAAAGTTCTAATTGATAGGGTGATTGAAAAAAATCTATAGATTTCAAATGGTATCACATTTTTTAAATCCAAAACATGTGTCACATTCTATGATTCACATATTATAGGATTAAAAAAATAAAAAATGAATTTCATGAATTTTTGACCAAGTTAAGGTGGTCAAACATACGAGTCTTTTATATTTTATAAAAGTCGTAATAAAAAAATCATAATTAATTATTTACTTGGAAAAAAATTATGAAAAAAATGCATCACATCGAAACATGAGTCATCTACTTATATCTAAAATATTATAAAAATATATTAAATCATTTTATTGTGGTTAGGGTGGTCAGACAAACACCCACTTCTTATTTTTTCCCTAAAATTTAAGTACTATTAAGTTGAAATTTCAAATTTTCACCAAATAGATTATTTTTTTAAATACACCTAGTAGTTTAGAAACTACGTTCAATTTTCTACAGATTCTCTTACATATTTTTGAAATAATATAGATAACTTATTCAAATTTTTATGTCAAGTTGCCTAACTTTAATTTTTCTGAATTCTTCACCACCTAAGGGCCTATTTTTTCCATGATGATCCTACACATACCCATGATAGAGTGGGACAAACTTCAAGCACTGATGGGAAAATTTATGGAGTACACCATTGTCTAGAAAAATCAAGGAAAGTTGGTTATAGATGACGAGTTTCTCATAGTGTAGTTGTAGCAAAAGGAAAATCAGCTAGAAGACAAAAGTACTACAGTAACAAGGCACTAGAGGACAAAATAGGAATAAGACAATAAATATATTTTTAAAATTGTAAAATATTTGAGGGTAGGTGAAAATCCTAATTTTTAGTGAATCTTTGCCACACAATGAGATTAAACCTTGGCCATTCATTTTTCCTTTTGAAAACTATAAATAGGGGGTCTCCTCTCATTTTCAAGAGGAAGTTGAGTTGTTGTAAAGACATACTGCTAAAATTAATAGAAATTCATTGATTTTGGATGAATTATTGATTTTCCTTCATGTTTCATGATTCATCTCTTCATAGTTGATAGATTTGAGTAGATTTAGTTTGTTGTTCTATGTATTTTGTATTCTTTTAGTACTATTTAGTTAATGTTGTTCATCGATGCTGAAGAATACTATTGTGTTGTTGCCCTTCCTTGTTCTTGATTTTTGTTGTTTGTTGATGATAAATAGTAGTGTAAAGCTAGTCTAAAAAAACATTCATTGTTGCACTTAAAATTCATCTTTCATTTATACTTTATGGTGAATGAATGGTTGAAAATATATAGACCTCAGGAGATAGCACTAGTTTCATGATATTGTTAGTTGATTTGGTTAAGTGGAACTTAGTTTCAAGAAGACTATCCACTGTAGTATCCTGCATTGACACTGTTCATTGGTAGTTACAAGTCTAGGAACTTCCTCCTTTCCCTTCCCTTTTGACTTTTATTTGAAATAGTAATTCAGAAAAAGTTCTAGCATCATTGTAGAGCCAAATCTGATGATAAAAGTGGAGTTTTAGACTGCTGTTTTGAACTTTCGGCAATTTCCTGTTACCTATAAAACCTTAGGAACTCCATTTAAGTAACCATTCTCCCTCCAACTTAACATATGTAAGGCTACCCTGTGATTACCAGAAAATCACATGAACCAATTGAGATATTCCAAGCAAGTCATGACCTGACACCCGAGAGACCTTGGGATAATTTTCTACAATTTTCTTGTAGGAAATTATCTTTCAAGAGAGGTGATGCACTTATGCATTGCCTATGTTGAGAAATGATAAAACACCCATCAAAACTTCTCAACATGAGCACACTAGAGGTTGAAATCAAATCACAACACTAATGCCAACATAGTGCAACAATCTCCAACAATCTCCCTAACAATATTGGAGGTTGACATCAATGAAAAAAGCAATGAAAACTATTTGGCTAAATAATGGATTGATGTTAAAGATAAACTATCCTTGTAATTCTATTAAATTGGTAAATATACTTAGATCAATCCTCCAAAATTCTATAGTAGTTTCCTCAGTTTGGTTCTTAAATGTCAATCTAGAGAGTGTAAACTTGTGAAGGGTGTTGTAGTATTCTATCTAAGGGATTAAATAGTGACTTATGTGGGGATGAATGTATCTAACACTCTTGAAAAAATTTAATCTAGCTTTTTTTTTCTATTGTGACAGGAAATTATAGTGCACAAAAAGTTCATAATGCGATAGGAAGTTCACAGTGCAATAGGAAGTTTAGAGAACATAATATATTAGAATAACTTGTAAAAGTAGTGCATGTATTTGAATGATAAATAAACTACTGAATTTTTTTTATTCTTTAGATAAAAATTACATCCAATAGTGAACTAATCACACCACTTACAAAACTAGAATTTAACAGTGAATCAACCAAATTAGCCAAGTACCAAAGCTTTCTAGACTTAAAAGGAAATTAAATCATGTAAATTGATCACACCTCGTGGAATAAATTTAATGGAAAGCAAACCATATAGTATATAAATTCTAACTAATTCAAACATAAAAAAAATCTCACTAAGCATCTCGAAAGTGGACCCTTCTTCTAGTTCATAAGGCGAGTGAGAAGAAATCAACTAGTTATACCAACTCAATTTCATGATCATCCAATTCAATTTATTCCAAGTTGTAGAAACAAAATATATGCCTATTCTCTATTATCTATATCCTCTATAGTCTAAACCATAACATATTTATATATGTGATTTGTTACTATTATGGCCTATAGCTAACACATCAAATACTATAGACTAAGATTAAAAGATGTTTTGATTTGTTATGGCCAATAGCCAAAAAAATAAATATAATAGTCTTTGGTTTGGCCACTTTACAACATTAAAAGCATTTTCAAAATTTAATGTAAAAATAGAAGTGAATAGTTTCACAACACATTCATCCCATCCTTTGCCTCTCCTCATGTCTCGTGATCCTCAAGGGTTATCTTCCACATGAGTAGTTCCTTCAACATGATCATTTCCTGTCATAAATCAATCAAATTAGAATAACTTGGAAAACATAGGAAAGGGCAATAAAATTAAGAAAAAAGGGCATAATAATTGGACATGTTTTTCACTCATCATTTCCTCCACTAATTAAGGAATTTGCATGCCCTCATGCAAACAATTAGTAAAAACTAGTTTTTCCTATAGTAAGTGGTTGAGCCATGCTAGTGGTTGCTTCCACCATGTTGACCCTTAGTTCCTTATGTCTTTTCTCAAACCATTGGATAGGAGTAGGAGACCCCACTACTTGACACAATCTTGTTTTTACACTTTCATCTCTTCCTTCTGTTGCTTGTTCAATGTGGCAAGCTCATGTACTTGTGCCTTCAACTATTGATTCTTTTCCTGAAGTTGTGTAATTATTTGACACAATTGTCCAAATGGAATAATTGGCTCATCGCATACTTCTTTTGGAGTATTAGTAGTAAAAACAAAAATGGCCTTCGAGGCTTCCTCAATCTACCAATAGTTCCCTTTTCTAATTTCCATGGAGGAAGACATTCTTCAGTGTAGATATTTTCTAGAATATTTTCATTCTTATGAGGGATCTCACCCCTTTCATTATATTCCTCCCCTAGGTTATGCTTTTTACGGCTTAGGGTTTCAACTCTCATTTAGGGTTTCCTCATACTCATTTTCTTCATGTTGAGGAAAAGTTTCTAAACCTTTTGCATATTCTTCCCCCACTTTTTCCATGAGGGTTTCATATCTAAACACATCTTCGTATCTGATTTCTTGGGTGTGTGCAAGAAGTTGAGTCCACTTTTTGGCCAAAAAGTGGAAGTGTTTTCCCTGATTTTCAGAATTTGACACATTTGACCTTAAAATTTGAAGCACTTAGAGATGGAATCTTCAAAAAAGTCACTAATCATAAAATGTAGTACTCGGAGTCTAGTTTTCAAATATGTAATTTATTTCAATACCCAGATTGTAAACATTGAGTTTCAATAGGCGTTTCTAAAAACCACTATTTAAAAGTCACTTTTTTATACCATACCATGCACGTGTACGACATCCATATTTTGACCTAAATTATCATATTTTTCTAAACTTTCTTTGGGGAAAGTATGATCAGGACCTCACCAAAAGTCATAATATTTTATAGTTCTTTATTTCGAATTTTTTTATTGGCCTGATTTTGATATGTTATTATTTGTCATTTTGAAAAATCAAAATACACTTATTAAGATGACCTTAAACTTATCATTTTTTGAATTTTTTTTTAAAACTGAAAAGAATTGTCTGAAGTTTGCTCTTGTGCAATCCGTTCGTCAAAATGTTATGTTGATCAAAAGTTATTAAAATACTAAAAAAACCTGATAATTCAAGCTTATGGACTAGTTTCATTAGAAATTAATTGAAAAATAGAAAAATTAATAAAATTATTAAAAAAATTACATATTTGGAATTTGCACTATCTCATCTATAATGGCTTTAATTTCGCAGTACCCCCGCAAAATAGGTCTTCAATCATATGTCCAAAGTCATTATTTTCCTCGTGATACTGGTCAGACCTTCAAGTTGCAAAAGGTCAAACTAGGTCCAAAGCTTGTGTCTCGGTCCAAGCCATATCTCAACCAAAACAAGCCAAAACCCGGGCCAAAAAATTCATAATTTAAAAACGGACTGCTTTAATGGGATCCCCGCCAATAAAAAACGGATCCTATTTCAGTCCGACTGCTTTCATAAAAAGCCATTTTTATGGCTCTATGAAACTAGATCCCATTTTACAAAACGGATCCCGCTTTTGAAATTTTTCCAAGAAATAGGCCTCTAAAATGGAAAGTTTAAAATGGGATCCCGCTTTGAAAACCTTCCCGGAAATGGAAATTTTTCAAAAATTGAAGGTTTCCATTTCGGAATTTTTCAAAATGGGATCCCGCTTTCAAAACTTTCATTTTGAAAATTTTTCAAAACAGGATCCCGTTTTGAAAATTTCCAAAAATGGAAATTTTCGAAAATGGGATCCTGTTTTTTATACTTAGGCTCGGGATCCCGAAGCTAAACGGGATCCCGCTTTTTAAAAACGGGATCCCGTTTTTTGCAAGCCGAATTCATTTTTTTGCCTAAGGCAAAAACTTCCACGTTTCGTGGACTCAACTTTGTGCACTTACCCTCTTTCCCTTCTTCAGTTTCCTCCCCTATGTTGTGCTTTTCCTAGCCGAATGCCTCATCATCACCACATACATTTGCTTGTTCAAGGGTTCCCAATTCATCAAGGGAGGGACTTCTCCTTTGTTCCTACTTGACTTACTAGTTCATTTTATGTTGGTTTTGACTATAAAGTTGTCTATCCAATTGTCCTTTTCCTTGACAAGGGTTTGTAGCTACAATTTGGAAATCATTCATTGAACCAACAACCTCTACTAGATTATCCAACCTAGTTGAAGTGGGTTTTTTCCTTTTTTTCTTCTTAGTTGGGGGTGTCCTATAATTCTTTTTGTGTGGTTGTATCATCAATTATGGAGCTAATTTTTCTTCTTTTTAAGGGATTCTCCAACTAGGGTTTCCTCTTTTTTCTTCTTTTTAGAGGATTCACCAACTAGGGTTTCCTCTATTTTCTTCTTTATAGATGATTCATTAACTAGTGTTTCCTCTATTTCCCCCTTTTTGGAGCTCACTAAAGTATCATCACTTCCTCTTTCTTGGTTAGAAAAAACATCCCATTCTATAGGGGGTTTTATAGAGCAGATTACATGAATTACAATTAACTTAATTTTTGTCGAGCAAGTGAATTTTCATGTCCCTTATGAAATTGACTACATGACCGTTGCATAGAGCAATGCAAATAGTAAGGGACGTTAACTAAAATAGAATTACATAAATGCAACATAAGCTAAAAGTGATGGGAATAGATATATATGTGCCTTCCCTTGTAGGCTATTTACTGAATCAAAAACTTGGTGACTTCATCCCAAGGTGGTGGAAGATATTTGTGTTTAGTTCCCTAGCCTTGCACCATTTCAATGGATTCCCCTACTGTAGAAATTTCTTTCATTGAAATTTGAGGTCTATGACATGAGAGGAAGCAGAGCAAAAGAATGAGTCACTACTTTGTGGAATTATAGTGACTGTAGCAATGGTTTGCACTGTTAATTGGAAAATGCAATCCCCTCAAAGTGACTTTGTTCTTGTGAAACCCGACGACAAACTCTGAAGTAACCATGTCACTGAAACCACACAATTTCTTGAACTATGTTATCCATGAGGCCTGCTTAAAGATTTTGATTGCCTCTTCACTCACTAGGAGCTTCTTAATTGACCTAGGTTCCCTTCTTGGATGATCTCCCACAATGGTTTCTAAGTGCAGCAAGAACTTCCCTTTTCAACTTACACAACAACTACAATGGTAGAAAAAGATAAAGATGGAGACAGTTAGAAAAAGGTTATGAACAAATAGCTACAAAAGGTAGCAGGTAATGTGACTAGATGAGTTGGTTGATGACAAATAATAATGGAAAATACTACGGGATTACAATCAGATTAAGTGATTTAAAATTGGCTAGTAAAAGTAATAATGAACATCATGGAAATTAATCCCATGTACCTCCCCCAGCTAAAGGATGAACCATCCAGGTCATGCCATGTCAATATTAAGAAAAATGAATAATACTTAATAATTTTTAAAAGAAGAAAATAATACTTTCTAATACCAATTACTGTGAGACAAGTGGTACTAATGTGACTACTGGAGAGTTGAAAGCATGAAAATTTTAACATAGGATGATGTCATGAAGATAATAGGTGAGTGGATAAATCTCATAGTAGATTTGTAAAGATGTAGCATGAAAAGCTCTCAAGAGGCTACATGAGGGAGAAATAGAAATGACCAAAAAAGAGGTGACTAGAGGTTGACATGGAGAGAGCAACAATAACATTGAATAGAAATGTGGAAAATAGCAATCAGAGAAAAGAGAGTGTCTAATCCAAGCGGTGAAAAGACTACTGGCTAGATAAGATAGCAAATTTAAGTCACGCAACAAAGTAATAATGAAGAAATCTACCAAGGAGCTAGAAAGGATGTCCAAGGAAGAAAGTCAGACCCACCAGGAGCTATCACGGAGTCCACAGAAACAAGCAGAAGATTGGGTAAGTGACAAGAACAAAGAAGGTGACATGAGGAGGGAAAATACCCAAACCTGCACATGTCCCAAACTCATCCATAGAGTCCAAGCCATAGGGGAAAGACCTAAACTAGCACAAAAACCTCCTTGGTAATGAGGCAAAGAGGAAAGCAATGTTGGAATAGAAGAAAAGCATGTACTCAATGACAAGAACTCAAAAAATGAAGGTTTTTGTCACACCGTAGAATAGGTGGTCACATGAAGTATCGCCGAACACACTTATCTCCTTTTTGCTCTTTTTTTTATCATGATAATAGACTACCGGTATCTTGGTTTTCATCCTAACACCTCTTAGAGACATCAAAAATCCAATTTTCACCTCTAAGTTTATTCAATAGTGAATACTTGTTGGAAGTTGATTTTCAGGTATTTAATGGCCAACAATGCCCAATGGTTTTCATTGTTGGATATTTTATAGCTACTTTTATTTTCTTTTTTTACACTAATTTATTATGGAGATACAATAGGAACAAGAGTGAGTTCCTTCATTATATCACAAACAAAATTTTCTTTAGAAAGAGTTAGTTTGTAAAGTTTCAAATGGTGCTCATTAATAATGAGAACCATATGCTCTAAGTCAATAGTGCATAATTCAACAATGTCTTTATAAAAAATGGTCTTGGTATCATAGGGATTGAGCCAGCAAGTATGAAATTTCCCTTTGAAGTCCTAGAATCGAGATTCATAGATCAAGGCCCAATCACTAGGTTGGAATGTTTGTTGATGAATGAAGCGGTCATGCCATCATTCACACTACTTTTGCAGCACTTCTATGTGAAAAGGGCTTGTTGATGCATCTCATCTAAGGAATGGAGTTGAGTGATTCTTTCTTTTTGGGCTTTGGTGAGACTCATCCCTAAGTGAAGAGACATGCGTAGTGTTTTCCCTTGAAATTCAATGGGAAATTTGACCTTTTTGCCATAAACAAGTTCATATGGTGTCAACCCAATTGTCATCTTCCAATTTTTTCAGTAGGACCAAAATTACTTGGGAAGTCTATCTGCCCAATCTTTCTTGTGTAATGCCATTTTCTCTCTCAAAATATTCTCCAACTCATGATTGATCACTTCTACCTATCCATTGGCCTATGGATGGTATGGGGAAGATTATCGGAGTTTGATTTCATATTTGCGAACCAATGTTGTAACCAAATAAGAGGTAAACTAGGGTCCCTAGTCTATAACAATTTCTTTTGGTATACCATACCTGGTAAAAAATTTAGAATATAACAAGTTAGCAAGCTTGGTATCTATACCATGTTTCAAAGCTACCACTTCAACCCATTTAGTTACATAATGATTACAGACCAGAATATACTCTTTATCCCTAGAAGGAGGATTAATTGGTCCTACAAAATCCAAACCCCATTTTTCAAAGGGTTCAATTGATAACTATGGGTGTAAGGGAATTTCATCGAAGTGTGTAGGTCGGCCCATACATTGACATTTATCACAATGTTGAACTAACCTTTTACAATCCTTATAGATTATTGGCCAATAGTATCTTGCAATCAAAAATTTATTAGTAGTTTGTTGTGTTGCAAAGTGGCCTCCATAAGGCTCAGAATGGTATGCGTGGAGTATATCAAAGACATTCTCCTTTGCTACACAATGACGCATAATGTTATCAATTCCAGTACAAGAGAGTAAACCATTAATTCAACTATACTTCCCACTAAGTCCTATAATATTTTTTTCATTCTCTTGGAGAAAAGTGGGGTGAAAACCTGCATGTGACAAGATAATTAGCAATATCAACAAACCATGGGATTTTTATAGAAATGGCAAAAAGATGTTCATCAAGAAAGGAATCATCCATAGGAATTGGTTCATTGTTACACTACAACCTAGATAGTAAATTAGAAATGAAATTTTCATGTCTCAACTTGTCAAGAATAGTGATATAATATTCCTACAATAAGAGAAACCACCAAATCACTCATGATGTAACAACTAGCTTATTCATCAAAAATCTAATAGTAGAATGATCCATATGTATAAAGACTTTAAAACCAATTATGTAATGGAAAATTTTATTTATTGCATGGACTAAAACTAATAATTCCTTTTTAGTGACATTGTAATTTACATTTGTGCTAGTAAAATTCTTACTAATATAATAAATGGAATAAAAGAGAGAATCTTCTTTTTGTCCCAATATCGCTCCCATGGAATTGTCTAAAGCATTAGTATGGATGTGGAACGATAGTTCCCTATTGGGTCCTTGTACAACTAGTGTAGTTATAAGCTTTCCTTTGATTTCTTCGAAAGATTGTTGGAATTATGATGTCCATGAAAAATCAACATCTTTGACTAGCAAAAGAAAAGGAGGTGAGGTAATTTTTCTAAATTATTTGATAAACCATCTATAGTATCCAACATGACCCAAAAACTACATACATCCTTTTGAGAAGTAGGCACAGGAAATTCATGAATTATCTTTACCATTTTGGGATCTACCTCAATTCCTTTTGTAAAAATATAATATCCTAAGATAATACTTTCAGTCACTATGATGTGACATTTCTCATGACTCAAAGAAAGATTAGTATCAATGCATCGTTTAAGAAATTTTTCTAGATTTTCCTTTGCTTCCTCATATTTGTCACCATAAACAGTAAAATCATCCATGTACACTTCCACACAATCATGAATTAAATCTACAAAAATACTTAGGATAACCTATTGGAAGGTAGCAGGTGCATTACACAACCCGAAAGATAAGACATTATAGGAAAATTTACCCCATGGGCAAGTAAAGGTAGTCTTTTCTTGGTCCTCTAGGGTTATATGGATTTGGTTGTAACCACATAATCCATCAAGGAAGGAAAATAACTTATTTCTAGTAAGGGTATCTAAGACCTGATCAATAAAGGGGAGTGGGAAATGGTCTTTCATGGTAGCCTTATTAAGGTCTCTACAATATACACATATTTGCCACTTCCCATTCTTCTTGGGAACTACCACAAGAGGTGGCACCCA
The DNA here is from genome assembly GCA_007258455.2 of Sequoia sempervirens. NCBI lineage: Eukaryota > Viridiplantae > Streptophyta > Pinopsida > Cupressales > Cupressaceae > Sequoia > Sequoia sempervirens. The sequence continues at coordinate 345,193,660 of VDFB02000008.1, forward strand.
TTGGCTATTAGAGATAGGATAGATAAATCCCACGTTGAGTAACTTTTAAATTTCATCTTTAATGGTTTCCTATAGGATGGGGTTCAATCTTCTCTATGGTTTTCTTACAAGTCTACTTCCTTCCTCTATATATATATATGATTTGTAAAAGTAGTAGGACATATACCTCACATATCTTGGTAATCCCAAGCAAACAGATGTTTATGGGAACAAACATAGCGATAAGCTCTTCTAACTGTGAGACACTCAAGTTGGGATTTATGTTGAGCATTTTTCTAGGTAAAAATTCTATCGCCTAAGACTAGACATGAGTATTGACAACAAGCAATTGGGAAGTGGACGAGGATGGATCAAAATTCCCAAATACTAAAAATGGACTATATATAGAACTATGTGGTAATAATTGATGCAAAGTAATAAAATGTTGAATAGATTGTGAATTACTAACTAATAGAAAATTCCCAAATCCATGGGAAATTTTCACTTATACCCAAAGGAAAAATCATTGTCTCTAAAACATTATCAACCAAATAATAATTCTTCATATGCTTGAATGTATAAATTATTGATAGATCTTGATGATAAAATTGGTTGAGAGATATTGAAAATAAAATTTCTAGGGGATTTGAATGAAATAAAAGCTTCTTGTTTGTATGCTTCACTTAACATTTGATCAATGGCGGAGATTGATTTGCAAGATCAATGGATAGGAAAATTCAAGATAGGATAAGATGTAAATTTTGAATTTTGAAGGAGGGAATTACATAAATAAAAGATATTTAAATACAAATGATAGCTTAGAGAAATAAATAAATATTAATTAATTTATTTTAAAAATATATTTAATTTAAATAAATTAAATTAAATTTATTCAAAATAAAATTATTAGATAATAAAATTATTTAATTATAGAGGATCAAAGATAATTTGAATTTGAATTTGAATTAATGTTAGAGTGAAAATGATAAGAGATGAATTAATTAAATAAAAAATATTTAATTATTATGGATGAAAAGAGGAAAATGTTAGATTAATTAAATAATTAAAAATTATTTAATTAATATAGATAGAAGAAATGATAAGGATAAATTTGAAATGATAAGATGAAAATACATTAATTAACCATTTTTAGGTCTCTACAAAATTATATTGTTTTTTTTTTCTTTGTATTGAACAAAGTTGAAAGAAAGATTACAAATAGAAAATAATGGAAATCCAACAAGTGGAAAGAAAAATAATCATCGAATAACAACTCATAAAATAGACCAACTTAGAATCCCAATCATGACCTTACAATAACAAGAGGGGTCAATATAGCAAATAGTACAATATCAAAATCAAGAAGAAAAGTAACAAAATATCTAGTTACACTTTAAATTTAATTTTTTTTGCATATGTTTGGCACCGTAGAGCTCCCCTTCATGGAGCTATAAAAACTAATTTTTTCTCTCCCATAGATACTCATTGATATCAAAATATTTGTGCCCCTCTTTTGCTACGATCATAAAATGATGAACCAGAACATGATGTTAGAGTAAAACTTTAGAATTTCTATTTCTTGATGCAAAATATGATTATAAAATATGGCCAAATATCTTCCTTTCCATAAATATAGAAAAATACACTATCCAATAGTATCGAAAACTATATTGTTATGAAGTCTATTACCAAAAAGTGCTTCTTTCCAACTTAATGCATGATGAAACATAGCAAGGAAATAACCAAAAATGATGTTCCAATTTTTTTGTTGTAAAGGACTCCCATAAAATATGTTTCAATTTTTCACTGCACTAACAAAAAGGACACTTGGTTACTTATATCTTAAAATGTTTTAATCTATCCCCTACAAGCAACTTTTGATGTAAAGATTTTCTGAGGGAGAATTTAGGCATTAGCCTTTGCATTAGACTTCCAAATTTGAGAACTTAGAGTTCCAATTTTTCTCTTGAAAACTATAATTCCATTTTTTGTTAAGTCTTGGATTTAATTTTATGTTTGAAAGAAGCTTAAATTATATCTTCTTCAATGGGAACCATAATAAATGATATTTGTCATGCCATGACCAGTCCTTAAAGAAGTTGCAATATAAAGACTTGTGTAGATTTTCATAAGGAGTTGTATAGGAACCAATGAATTCACAAAATCCATGAATAATTTAGATTTGTTGTTTAAATTAAAGGCATTCTTGGAATCTTTCCAATTGGCCCAATATAGGGAATTAAAGTCCCAAATGTCACTAAACTATTTTATCCCCTTTTTTAAAAAGAAAATGAGTTTATTTAGGAAAGGTGATAGCAAGTGTTTTCTCATGATATTGAACAAGTGTGTTCCACCAGTTTATAGAAGAGGTAGAAATGATGAAACCATGTTGTAAGGAGTTCTTCCTTCAATTTAGAAAATTCCATGATTATTGCCAATCCTTCCATATAGATTGCAATGGGAAAGAAGCTATATCACAAAAATAATGAGCAAGCATAATTTCATCTAGTTATCTTGTGCTTTGCCACTTATTCTTCATTATAGACAATGAAATACGATGATGCACCAAAATTTTCCATTGTTCTTCTCTTGACATAACTTTTATTATCCACTTAGCAAGTAAGAAAATCCCTTTTGTCTTGGGGTTTGAAAGGCCCAACCCCACTCTACTCTTAGATTGTATAAAATATAGCCAAGAGGAGGCCCTAAAACCTATTTTTCTATCCCAATTTGTCCACAAAAATTGGTGAATGAGTTTATATAATTCTTCATAACATTTTTTGGAGGGAATCCAACATGAGGAATAGTAAATATGAGAGGTGAAAAATATCTGATTTATCACTTGTATTTTTCCAACTAAAGATAGTAATTTATTTCCCAATTATAGATTTTATTTTTCAATTTAATGATAAATCAATTCCATGTATCATGAAGCATAACCCCTAATTAAAATTGTATACCAAGTTGCCTTATAATATAGCCATGTTTTATTTCTTTTCTTTCTTTAGGAATCTATTTTGGAACTAAATAAGGTTGGATCATGATGAATTCAAATTTATGATGAACTAATTTAGAGCCTAAAACCTCACAATACACATTTATAACTTGTAGAATATTCCTTATTTCTGATTCACATTTTTTAATAGAAAAATAGACTATCATCAACAAAGTGAGAGTTTATTAAAATCACATTGTTGGGAATAGAAACTCTCTTAATCAATTTTATTTATTTTTACAATAGGTAGCCAAGAGCACCAATAGCTAGAATACAAAGAAATGGTGATAATGTGCAACCTTATCTAATCAAACATTGTAAGGGAAATATATCACACATTGAATTATTGATTACTAGTTGAGAATTTTCATAATTAAATAATATTTGAACATGCTTTCATATTTTTGGACCAAATCGACCACTATAGCATCTTGATAATAAAGATCCACTGCATCCTATCATAAGCTTTGTCATCAAGCTTAACCAATAATGCATTTTTATTTATCTGTTGATCCCATTCACTTATTTCTCAAGCCAATATTAATTTATCAAGTAGAAATCTACCACCAAGGAACCCTATTTTCTCAGGTCTAACTATCCTTTTAGCCATTAGTTTAATCCTAATGGCTAAGGCTTTAACAATAATTTTATAGGAAGTGTTGAGAAATTTAATTTAGGATGTCATCCAAAGATAAGGTTTTTATTATTTTCTTTCAAAATAAAATTGATTAGACCATTATTAATATTTGGCCCCATCGACCCTTGATTCAACTTCCAAATAAAAGAGGTAGAAGTCATCCTTAATATGTTTCCTAAAGGTTTGATAAAATATAATTGATAACCCATTAGTCTTTGGGCTTTTGTTAGGAGACATAGAAAAAAATGTTCCAAATATTTAATAGAAAGGTCACAATCAAGAAATCAACTATGCTCTTGGTTCACCTTTCTATGAATTGTTCCTTTGATGATATTCTCTAATATCAATTGGGCATGTTTACAATGAGGTTCCTCTCAAAAAATCTTGTCATAAAAATCTTGGAAATATTTTTTTATCTTGTTTGGGTTCATATAAATTCTTCCATTCTCATCTTGTATTGATCCAATATGCTCCTTTTATGCTTGTATTTTAAATAATTAAAGAAATATTTAGATCATTTGTTACCCTCTTTAAACCAATGTAATATGACCTTGATCTTGGCTCCTTGTCCCTTGTACATATTGAATTTGCAAAGTTGCATTTCAATAGTGGATATGGAAGGTTGGATAGTAATGTTTTTTGGATTTAAGTAGCTTCATGTTCAACTCTATCCTTGTAGAGATTTTTCTTTATCTCTTCGCTTCCATGATAGTCTCTTATAAAAGAAGGAAAAAAATTAGCACATTGAGAAATAGCATTCTACAACCATTTCCTATAAGATTCACCTTCATTTGGCTTGGGAATGGAGTTCGAAATGTCGACTAGAGCATCAACACAAGAAGACATTTCAAGTGTGAGGTATTAAGATTAAAGAGCAGTTGTAAGTACATAGATAGTCTTTTCTCTAGTATAAACACAAATAATAGGAAGATGGTTTGAGAGAGTAGTGGATTAATCTACTTTCACATAATTTCCCATAGTGTCTTGGATTAGTTGTAGTTTGGGGGAGATATAAATCCTATCTAATTTGATAATTTTCCTATTAACCCCAACCTAAAATTATTCCAAGTGAACTAGGTAAATTTTTGACTTGACATTTTTTATTAATAGGGCCTATACCTATACAAAGTTATGGAAAAAAAATCCATTTATCAAACTGTTCATTACTTAGGTTAGCCTAGTTAGTTGAGATGTGATTAGTATGATGTTCCACCATATTAAAGCCTCATATTATAACCTAATCAACATGAGGAAGATGTTTGGACATCCATTCCCATAACTCACATCTTTCTTTTGTAATGTTTGAAGCATATATTTAACAAAAACCAATGGGTTGTCCATTGATAAAGAAAAGGGTCCAAATGTAGCTATACAAAGGATCCCCCTCTTTATCAATGACAAACATATTGATCTATGGAGCTAGACTAGTAACAACACTCCTACCTTGTCTATGAAGCGTATGGAAAAAGGTTGTGTCTCTCCATATGTTGGATACAAAATAGATAGATTGGGTGCCATTGACCTTGACTTCCTATAAGAAAATAATATTTGATTCCCATTTGAAAATAGCTTCCTTGACCTCAAATTTATGGTGAGGGAGAGGTAACCCTCTGACATTCCAAGAAAGTGTTTTGTATTCATGATTAAGAAAAATTAGTGAGGTCCTCCACTTGTGGAAGAAAATAAAAGTGATTGGAAAGTAGAATAGATTGATCGAAGTTTCCATGTTCCTTCAAAACTAAAGTAAGAGACCTAGATCTATGTCTTCTAGTTGGAGACAAATAAACATGTCTCTTAAGAGGAGAATGAGCCCCATGTCTCCCAAAAGGTTTTGGCAAGGCTCTATCCATATTACTCTCATTAGTTTGGGTTGAAGAGATGTTACAACTTTATGTAGATTCCTCTCAAATTTTTGTTTCAAAGGACTTTGAAGGATCTTTTCTTTTCCTAATCATTCTCCAACCATCTTTCATAATAGTGTCTTTGTAGGTGGGGGATTTATCATTCTTACTTTTTTTTCGTTAAAATGGAATTTTCTTGTTATTTTAGTTAAGGGATTGTATTAGTAAAAGAAAGCTAAGAATGTTGTTGATGCAGGAGCATCCAGTTGTGTAAGGGCAATCTTGCATCACCCAAAAATAGTTAAATTTTAAGTTTCTTAGTTTTTAGATGTTTTTACATTTTTGGATACCCTTTTCGTTATAATGAAAATTTCAATTTATAGTTTTTATTTTCTATTCCTGGGTTGAAAGATATTGTAGTTTTAGTTGCCTAGATTTGCACCTAAAAATCTTCCGAGTTAGATTTGAGGCACTTAGATTTCCCAGATCGGCCCAAAAACTTGCCAAAATTGGCGTAGCAGGTTTTGAGCATGTTATTAACTTTGAGACCTTTCCAACGGTTCAAACAGTTCGCGAATCAGAGTCCCAGATCAAAAGTTATGGCCCCAGGAAGTTGGCGCACTTTCTTGAAGATACAATTGCAAATGTTCTTTTGAAATTTGAACTTCAAGTTGTAATTTTTCAGTGCCAAACCACCTAAACTCAAATTTGAATGTTGTTTTGGCTCCAAACTAAAGAGGAGATCTATTTATGGGCGAGTTTCTAATTTTTGGGTAACTTTTTGGGGACAAACTCGCATATTGCGAAACGGTGATTATGTAGCTTTCTGTAACTTACATGTGTTGTAGAACTTGGGGATTTTAGATCCTCTACATGTAAGAAGCTCCATTTTTTGAATAATAAAATTATTCTCTTATTTGTGGGTTATTTTCTAAGTCTTGGGCTGCACCCTCATCAAGTGGTATTAGAGCGGGCTTTGTTGAGCATGTGGACAGATCACCGATCGTGAGGTAATTCGCACCAGGACCATGGTTGTGGGTCGAGGTCAAGAAAGATGCCTCCAAGAGTGATGCCTGGTAGGCATGGTGGTGCTAGAGGTGGTTGAGGCTACATAAATGCTGGTGGAAGAGATGCCCTGATAGCTCTCTAGAGATAGATTGACACTTTATAAGAGCAGTTGAGAAGAGGGTTAAACCCGAGGGAGGAAAGTGCGGGTGAAGGGGAGGACGAAGGTTCAAATGTAGAAGGGGAAGAAGAAGCAATTGATCAAGACCAAATGTGGCTAATAAGGGCCATTTCGAAGATCGGGAAAAGACCTAGAGCAGAAGTCCCCAGTTATTCCAGAAGTTTGAACCAGGAAGAGTTGATCGACTGGATCAACGAGCTAGAAGAATATTTTGAGTATGAGGAAATAGAGGACCCAGATTGGGTTAAGTTTGCAAAAATGAAGTTGAAGGGCCATGCCAGTATTTGGTGGAAAGAGGTCCAGTCGGAAAGAAATTGAAGAGGAAAAGGAAATATCACCAGATGGGATCACATGGTAGAGAAACTGAAGAAGCAGTTCACACCAGTGGACTACGAGTTAGATCTGTTGAAGAAATTGCAAGGGTTGAAGCAAGGAAGCATATCTGTGAAAGAATATACTAAAGATTTTCAAAAGATAATCATCATAATGGGCCACACAGAGGTCAATAAGGAGAAGGTAGCCTGATATCTTAATGGGTTATGACCGATCATTCAAGAGGAGTTAAGTCTAGTCAGAATGACCACCATTGAGGATGTGTATCAGTTTGCTCTGAAGGTGGAAGAGAAGTTGAACAAAAGATTTGATGGCAAGCAAAAAGGACGAGGAGTTCAAAGAGGAAGGGGCAGGGAAGACCTTCAGGAAGCCGAAATGATGATGAAAAGAAAAGTGAAGATGTGGGTACCAGCCAAAGCCAAATGAATGACAACTTCTACTGCCCTTGTGATCAAAATAGTGGTGATCAAAGAGGTAGAGGATGGGGGAGATATGGACAAGGATCTGGAAGAGGTGGTTTCAAAGGAACGTATTTCCAGTGTGGTGAAGAAGGGCATCAAGCCTATGAATGTCCACAACACGAAGGAAGGGCAGACAAAAGGCTAGAAGGTCGTGGAAGGGTTGCACATGTAGATGAGGAGACCCAATTTGAACATTCAGATGATGCTAAAAGGGGAGAAGCCCTAGTGATTAGGAGAGCCCTGGTGACTAAGGAAAAGGAACCAAAACAGAGGAAGAATCTATTTTGTACAAGGTGCAAGTGTGAACGAAAATGTTGTGATGTCATTATTGACGGTGGGAGCACTGATAATCTGGTGTCAAAAGAGATGGTCACAAAGTTGAAGCTGAAGAGGGAAAGACACCCACATCCATATCGGATTGCCTGGTTGCAGAAAAACCACAAAGTTTTGGTCAATGAGCAATGCCTAGTAAAGTTCAAGATCGGGAGCTACCATGATGAGGTACTTTGTGATATCATCCCCATGAATGCATATCACATGTTGTTGGGGAGGCCATGGCAGTTCAATAGGCGAGCTATACATGATGGCCATGCAAACACTTATTCCTTGACAAAGGATGGGGTTCATCACAAGTTGAAACCCCTGAAGGAGATCGAAGAAAAGGTATGCAGTAGTGATAGAATTTGTTATGTAGATAGAAAAAAAAATTTAGAGGGTATGAAGCATGAGCGTGTGTGTTATGCATTGATTCCTAGAGTGAATAATGAAGGATAATGAGAGAAGGTTCTAAAGAAGTTTCTAGGATGTTGGATGAGTTTCGTGATTGTTTTGATAATGTACCCTGAGTGGTTTACCACCAATAAGGAAGATCATGATCAGATTGACTTGATTCCTAGAGCCAGCTTTGCCAAATAAGGCGTAGCTCATAGAATGACTCCAGCAGAAAATGAGGAGTTGAACAGACAAGTTCAAGAGTTGTTGAGAAAGGGTTTGATACTCAAGAGTTTGAGTCCATGTAGTACCCAAGCACTAAGCACCAAAGAAGGATGGGGAGTGGAGGATGTGTACAGATTTACGAGCCATAAACAAGATAACAATCAAGTATAGATTTCCCCCATGATGGATGACTTGATGGACTATTGGAGTGGAGCTCAAGATTTCACAAAGATTGATCCTAAGAGTGGATATCAATGATCCTGTGATTCGAGAGGGTGATGAATGGAAGACTACCTTCAAGACCAAAGAGGGCCTGTACGAGTGGTTAGTCACGCCTTTTGGGCTAACCAATGCACCGAGCACATTCATGCTGCTCATGAACGAGGTACTAAAATAAGTTCTGGGAAGTTTTGTTATTGTGTATTTAGATGATATTTTGATTTTCAGTAAGACGCTGGATGAGCATCTGATGCATATTCAAAGAGTCTTTGAGAAGTTAAAAGAAGAGAAACTGTTGATTAACCGGCTAGCGCAGTTTTGTGAAGAGGAGCAGTGTACTTGGGGTTTGTTGTCTCAGCAGAAGGTCTCAAGATGGACCCCGAGAAGGTGAAGGCTATTCTGGAATGGCCTACCCCAAGAACTGCTACCGAGGTGAGATCTTTCCATGGTTTGGCTAGTTTTTATAGAAAGTTCATTAGAAACTTCAGTAGTATTTGTGGACCCCTAACCGAAATAATGAGAGGGGATAGAAAAGAATTCTAGTGGAGCACTGGAGCAACAAAGAGTTTGAATCAAGGAAGGGTATGGGTACGAGCAACCTGCTCTAGCCTCCTGCATTTCAACAAGGTGTTTCAGTGGATTGTGACGCTGGTTGTGCCATTGAGCAAAGTTGTTGAGCCGCTAGCTGCAAGCCCATTGCCTATTTCAGTTGAAAAGTAAATGATGCTAAGAGAAAGTATTCTGTAGATATGATCAAGAATTTTATATAATAGTCTAAGCATTAAAAGAAAGGAGACATTTCATTTGTTGCGTAAGGAATTTGTTCTATATATCGACTACTCAGCCCTTTGGCAAGCATCTAAATACTGTGGAAAATTAAATCAGAGGTATATGAAATGGGTAGAGTTTTTGCAGAGTTATACCTTGTTTTGAAACATAGGAGTGGGAAGTCAAATAGGGTTGCAGATGCCTTAAGTAGGAGGCATACATTGATGACAAAGATGCAGATTGAAGTGGTTGGGTTCAATGAACTTAAGACACTATACACAGACGATCCTGATTTCGTAGAGGCTTGGAAAGCTTGCAAGGAACCTGTTACAGTGGACAGGACAAGGTGGCTGGATTTCATAATCTAGGATGGCATGTTATTTAAGGGAAGTCAATTCTGTATCTCGAGGAGTTCCATGAGGGAGAACCTGATAAAGGAGAAGCATAGTGGAGGAATGGCAGGATATTTTGGTCGGGATAAGACCATTGCCATTATCAGTGAGCATTATTATTGGCCTTAGTTGTCACAAGATGTGAGGAAGTTTGTACAAAGCTGTAGGGTATGTCAGATGGCTAAAAGAGTGAGTCAGAATACAAGCTTATATCAGCCCTTACCTGTACCAGAGAGGCCATGGGAGGATATAAGTATGGACTTTGTTCTTGGTTTGCCAATGATACAACGAGGGAATGATTCAGTATTTGTGGTGGTTGATAGGTTTTCGAAAATGCCACATTTCATTCCATGTTAGAAGACCCATGATGCAGTCCACATTGCTGACTTGTTCTTCAAAGAGGTGGTGAGGCTACATGGTCTACCAAAGAGTATTGTTTTAGATCATGACACCAAATTTGTGGGGTACTTTTGGAGGACCTTGTGGAAGAAGCTGAAGACAGAGTTGAAGTTCAGTTCTACACACCATCCACAAACAGATGGGCAGACAGAGGTTGTTAACAGGAGTCTGGGTAACTCATCGAGATGTTTGGTAGGAGATAAAACCCAAGGGATGGGACTTGATCTTACCCCAAGCGTGTATCCTTTCTACAACACCCCGCTACAATGTAAGCATAGGTAGATCACCGTTCCAGATTGTGTATGGAGGTAGCCCCAGAACAGCTCCAGAATTGAGGAAGATGGACCAAGATAAGAAAATAAGTGCTAAAGCCGAAGATTTTACAAAGCACATCAAGAATATACATGAGAAGGTACGAGAACACATTAATAAGATGAATATGCAATATAAGGCTAAGGCATATCAGAAAAGGATGAATAAGGAGTTTCAAATTGGCGATGAAGTAATGATTCACTTGAGGAAAGAAAGGTTTTCCATAGGAACCTATAATAAATTGAAGATGAAGAAATTCGTCCCTCGTAAGATTTTGAAGAAGCATGATTCAGGGAATGCATATGAGGTAGAGTTGTCCGATGGAATCAACATTTCCCATGTGTTCAACATTTCAGATTTGATAGAGTATCATGAAGGTGGAATCGAGGAAGCACCAGCAATAGGGCAGTATGGCATTCCACACCTACTTCAGAAAGGGAGGAGATTGAAGCAATCTTGGATAGTCGTGTGGGAAGGAGTACCAGAAATAGGCAGATGAAAAATATCCGGTGAAATGGAGAGGAAGGCTTGTGGAAGATTCATCCTGGCTATCTAAGGCAGCAGCTTGACCAATTGGGTTTTCTTCAACCATCCGAGATGTGATGGGTCACTTCTCAAATTACCTGGGTGTCTGATGCAGAAGCATCCAGTGATGTAAGGGCAATCTTGCATCACCCAAAAATAGTTAAATTTCAAGTTTCTCGGTTTTTAGATTTTTTTTACATTTTTGGATACCCTTTTTTTCATAATGAAATTTCCAATTTACAGTTTTTATTTTCTATTCCTGGGTTGAAAGATATTAAAGTTTTAGTTGCCTATATTTGCACCTGAAAATCTTCCGAGTTAGATTTGAGGCACTTAGAGTTCCTTGATCGGCCCCGAAACTTGCTGAAATTGGTACATAGAAAATTTTGAGTGCGTTATTGACTTCCAGACTTTTCCAACGGTTCAAACGGTTCGCAAATCGAAGTCCCAGATCAAAAGTTTGTGCCCCGGGAAGTTAGCGCACTTTCTTGAAGATACAATTGCAACTGTTCCTTTGAAATTTGAACTTCAAGTTGTAATTTTTCCGTGCCAAACCACCTAAACTCAAATTTGAATGTTGTTTTGGCTCCTCACTAAAGAGGAGCTCTATTTATGGGCGGGTTTCTAATTTTTGGGTAACTTTTTGGGGACAAGCTCGCATATTGCGAAAGGGTGATTTTGTAGCTTTCTGTAACTTACATGTGTTGTAGAACTTGGGGATTTGAGATCCTCTGCATGTAAGAAGCTCCATTTTCTGAATAATAAAATTATTCTCTTGTTTGTGGGTTATTTTCTAAGTCTCGGACTGCGCCCTCATTAGTTGTTGCAATGGCTATATATTTGATGAAGCTACTATGTTAGATTAGATGTGTCTATTTTTCTTCAGAGGAAAATATCTAATTAAATGCCCATCTTGTTAGAAAAAAGAAAGCCTTGGGCTTGTTCAAATAAACTAGTGGCTAGAAAAACTCAAACCCTGGCCTAGTTAGTTTAATAGTCTCAAGTAATTGATTGTTTAGGTTGATTTCCACACAAGCCCTTGGACGTACACTTAGATTGGAAAATTTATCTGGGTTATTTTTACACCAAGAACATCCCTAGCTATGACACAATATCCCTGCGGAAAGCCCTGCATGCTAATTTTAAGAATGGTAACTCTATACACACAGGGTATTTGGATTTAGAGGGACCTTCAGGATGAATATCCAAAGTCCAAGTGTGCAAATAAGAAATATGTCCACAAATAATCCAAGTCCCATACCGAATGACAACTTGTGCATGATCGGCTAGTTTGAATTTTTATGAGACATACCCTTTCCCCAGTCATCTCAAAACCTCAATTTCCCAACCCCTATTCTCCTAGTTTATTTTACCCCATTTGTAAAAAGTCAGTTTCAGATGGAATGCCTCTAGAAAACAAAATAACAAATCTATGTTGACATTCAACAATACTATCAATCACATCATAAAGAAGCAAACATTCTAAAGTCTTACCTGCTTCATTATTAGCTTGTTCCTTCATTTTTGTCCCCTGTAGGTTTAGCTTCGTTTCTCTTGCAAAATCTATACCCTTTCTAGTTGGGTCAAATTCTATAGAATCTTTGTCTATCATTATAGGGGTTTTATGTTGTTGAGTGTCGGCTAGCTCATCCATCTGATCAACCCTTGATTTCCTTGCCTCTACATTTAACCTCATAGGATTTGTGTTATGCTTCTTGGTGTCATGTGAAGAAGACATACAAATTTAGGGTTAGCATGTTCTAGAGTCCCTATCCCCCACTAGGAGGAATATTGTGAAAGGGCAAACAAATTGGAGTAGGGCCCTCAACAAAGAATGACTACAACAAAAATGGTTCTAATCCCACCCTCTTAAAGCACATCAGTGCGCAAGATAGCAACCCTAGAATCACAACTGCCAAGAGAACATAAGAGTAAATGGAAATGGAGAAACCTTACCTATATTGTTTCTAATACATTAAACCTAATTTGAAATAGTATTATCTGAAATCTTGCGAATTAATAAAACGGTAATAGTTATAGTATGCATTCTATTCACCATGAGTTCCAATGGAGTAAAATAACCTAGAAAGTGCCTCCAACACGACTAATTCAGATGGCCTACACCACCAAACCCGTGGAGGGTGTTTGGTGAACGAACTTAATATCCATCTCAGCGATGTACGAAGCCTTCAATATCTCAGTTGACGTGAGAATGGTGAACCAGGGATGTCCGTATGCACCGTTTCTTAAGCGTCACGGCAGAGAAAGATGACGTAAGCTTAGAGACAACGCTCTTAAATTATTTCATCTTTTACGGTCTAGTCGGTTACTGTAGAGTGTGGGTTCAAAGCAGTTGCGATGCCGCCTACCGTCCACTGACTTGACCCATCTGCCCATCTTCTTGTTGGCTTTACATTCGTAAATTTCAACGCACACCAAACACAATCAGTAGCAACCATCGCTTATATTCTACTTCTATCCATCCATACACAATGCTTTTCTTGCTTTCTACATCTGCACTGAAATTTCTAAGTTGCATTCCTTGGGGCATTTGAACTTGCCGATTTCTAGATTATGGGCTTTCCAGTAAACTTCTGTGGTCTTTCGCTAGCGATCCTCAGGTTAGCATTTGGTTTAGATTACGTGGAACATGCAATGTGTTGCCTTTTCTCTTGGTTTGGGCTGACCGAGTCCCATCGACAGCAATTCTCTCAAACATCTTCTGCTATTTCCCGTGTCTCTGCTGAACAGATAAGAGAGAGGTTGCCCGTAATTGCATTCAGAGATTTTCCAGAGAGTTCTGGTGTGATCGACGAGGATATTATGTGCTCCGTATGTTTGAGCTCGTTGGAAGCGGATGACGAAATTAGAGAGCTCTGTAATTGTTGTCACGCATTTCATAGAAACTGTTTGGAAAAATGGATAGATCTTGAACAGAAGAGATGCCCTCTCTGCAGGTCTCCTCTTGTAGGAGAAAGAGGAAGGGTTGAGGCATGAAGAGACATGGGCATGAAAAGCGCTGATAGATTCAAAGAAATTTCAAGGAGAAAGAGAGCCATTTTCGGGAAATAGAGGAAATATTTAAGAAAATGTCTAACTGGTTGACCTTCATGAAAATCACCAAATGGAAATGTTTAATACCTTTTAAATAACACCTTAATCATGATAAAGCTAAATATAAACCATTTGCATTTCTTGTTCTAATAAATTTCAGAGACTTTGTACCAAATCAATCTTCATAAATGAATGTCAATAAATATGATATGTCATTTCTTTTTTTCGGGGCATTAGATGAGGAGCATATAAAGTTTGTTCAACATGGTGTATATCTTTGAGTGAATAAATAGTGATTAACATTATATTATGATATTTATATCATTATTTAATTGTGTAGTTTGATTTTAAAAATTATGTAATTGAAATTAAAGAGAGATTTTGTATTTGATTTCTTAAAGTGATTGTATATCTAATATTCGTATTTGTATGTGCACATGTTTGTTATTGTTGATTAATTCAATTGTATTTTTAGTTAACAAAAACAACATTGCTTTAGTGAAATAAAATATTCTTGAAATTAAATATTGGTTGAAAAGTGTTATGTAGTGTAGAAAACAAGATAGATTATTTTTTTAACTAATAATAAGACTACTATAGAATATTTAAATATTGACAATTCAAAAGCACGAATATATGTGCAAATTTTAAAAACATAATGATTAGAAATAGAAGGAAATTCAAAAAAGACTAAATAGTTAGATGTATTTATGGCATGATAATACTAAGCTATATGAAGAAATTCAACTACATTTTCACTCAATAAGGATGTCGATGCTTCAATGAAATCAAGTATGAATAAAATTAGACACAAGTCATGAATTGTTATAGTTGTATAGAGAATCAAATCTCTTGTACATAAATCTAGTATAAATTGATAAATACTATTTATTAATAACTAATCATTATAGATAATTAATTTATGAAAAATAAATTTAGAGTTGAGTATTTAATTCAAACATTGATAATGGAAGAAAGACATGAATGATGTTTTAAACTAATTCACACTTCAATAACTATCTCAAAATTGGATGTGGAATAGGAAAACCTACAAATCAAATTTGAGCTCGAAGAATTTGAGTCCTTCTATTGAGAATTTGATTTGTCATACATAATTGATTTATCTCATGTGGGATTGAACTAATGGAGTTTGACCATAAAAATTACTCGTCTTCACCTTCATTGCATCAAAATTTGTCAAGGTGTTGTTTAGAGATACCATTAAAAAGATTATTGGCTCAATTGGTGAATGGGTTCTCCTTGATCCAACCACATACTAGTATAAATTAATGGTGATGAATGATCTCAAAGATAACATATGTATATATGTAGATGGCCTATTTGATGTTGATATGGATCTAACTCTTTTTTTTTTGGGTTCGTAAATAAGTCTTCTATTGATATTAGAAATTTTTTTACAGTGTGCCACCTTTACAGTGGAGAAGTTCACCAAACAAGCCCAATACCACACATACATTTTGACCATGCATTCCCTTACATAGAAATTTCCCAACCAAAATCCACCTAGACTCATGACCCGATCCACCCGCCCAACTACAAAGTAAAACAAGCAGACCCAGAAAATGCAGAGCTTCCAATATTAGCCATCCCTAGATTGGCAACACCATCAACCCGAAGATAACATTCGCACACCACCACAAGTCCACCAGTTACCACCAACCCAACGAAAAAAATTTGAAACACTCACATATGGCATCATGGCACAACAAAAAACTATTACCTTTCGATGAAGCCCAAACGATGAACTAGTTACTCGTCTAGCTCAACACCTTCTGCCATCAGATATTTAGGAAAGTGCCACCTCCAATCCAGCCCACCCATAGGTTCCATGTAAAGATGTTGCTTCAAAAAAATGATTTCACACCTCGCTCGATTTCTATGCTCCTACAATGCTTCTCCTTTGAGCACTAGGAGGAAAGGATATCACTTGAACACAACCCTACAAATTAAGGCTCTGTGCATGTCCCTTGGATGTGGGAGTCCAACACCCAACTTTGCTATGATGATCACATCCTCCACTCCCTCCAAAAGGTTCCCCATCACTAGTTTATGGGCCATCAAATGTGTCACCGCCTTAGGGACTTCCAGTTCTAGTAGTTCTGCCACAAAAAAAAGCCTCTATGTCCGCATTGGTGTGATATCGCTCACTCAACCAGATATACTCCATTCCCAGTAATAGCTACACAACCTCTAGGACCAGCGGATCCTAATCCTTAAAGACTGATTTCAATCTACCATAGCAAATTTTTCCAAAGAATTCCTAGAGCTTTCGAGAAGCTTTGAGAGAAACTGGCATTCCCATATTCTCGAATGGCCAGAAAGCAAGGAATGAGAGGGACTATAAGGACGAGCATCACTCACAATACATGTGGTGATTCTATCATAGCTCATAACCGTATCCACCCACATTAAAAACCATGCAACCACCATCCTTCCCAATGATGCAAGCAACTCCACATAGCAATGGCGATGTCATATTGAGCATATGGAGTGTCCTACCAACATTCTTGGCGGTTGCCTACCGCACAAACCACACCCTAGCCTTTATTGTCACTAATTTCATCCATGTTGCCAAACTCTCACACCGTGCCAGCTAGGATATATGTTGTCCAACCCCTGCCACCCTTACAGCACTGTCACCGAGACCACCCACCTAGCAGCCGCAGTCGATCTAACTCTTTATTTCTCTTTATAAATCAATGTGTTTTATAATGATTAATCTTTATGTCCATTTTTTCTAGATGATAAACTAATTACACCTAGAATATCTTTAAATACCATGAAATAGTAAAACTTTATACAAATGTGTACTAATTTATCTCATAATGACGAATAGAAATGGGTGGGAGAGTTGTATAGGATTTATTTTACCTATAAAAAATTTGATACAAAAATATTCTA
Source organism: Sequoia sempervirens (assembly GCA_007258455.2). NCBI lineage: Eukaryota > Viridiplantae > Streptophyta > Pinopsida > Cupressales > Cupressaceae > Sequoia > Sequoia sempervirens. Next base: position 345,210,619 of record VDFB02000008.1, read on the forward strand.
AAATTTTACAAAAATGCATTGCAAAGTAAAGTAGAATAGCTTTTATAGTTGATTACAATATTTTTTGTTCATGAACAGATGTGTCATCATTGAATCATAACACTCCAGAGATTAGAATTAGTTATCTTGTTATTTTGAATAGTTTTGGATTAATTATGTACTTACTTCTTATTAGCAGTCATCTATAGCTTATGTTGCGGGTACCCCTAGGCATTAGGTTTTGTAACTACATTTTTTTTTTGCATTTCTCTAAGATTCCAGCAAATTAGAATAGTGTGAATAGGTTTTCATAGGATAATCTAGGTGAACAAGAGATTGTGAAGGCACATATAGTGCAATTCCATCATAAGTTTACACACCTTGGTTGATGATTTAATGTAGTCTTAATCAATGTGAAGTGGACTATTCAGCCAGTTAACCCTTTGAATTGAGTAGATGTTACCAAGTTTACAATACATTAGCTTAGACTCTACAAAGTGAACTAAAGTAATAAGGGACTTAATAATTAATTAATGAATAATTAATTATCAAGTGATTATCCAAATTACTCCAACACTATCATCATCTCTTGAATGGGGGACTAATTCAATAAATCACAATTTGAGATTTTAGTACTCCTTATCATAGTACTATCTATATTATCAACTTCAAAAAGTTTGATAAACTCCATGTACTTTGGTTGAGTATCATTCACCTCTTCACTCATGCAATGTTTTGTCTCACATTTTAATTCACATTACTTGGAGATTCGTTGGTTCCAACACCAGTTCATAATCGGTAGAGTTTACAACTTTGACATGCTTCATGAGTTCTTCATCATCATGTTCCATTCATCAAGGGAAATATTTTTAGGTCTTAAATCCTTCTACTTTGTCTTTTGGAGAGGAGTTTTGTTCCTACTAGGTTTTCTCCTTTACTCCACTTTATGAGAATCCATTGTATATGGGTACCTAACATAGCCTTTAGTTGGGATCCATTTCTATCTAATTGCACTTTTGTGATCTCCCCAAGTATCACTTAAGGGGAGTGTTAGTGTGAATAATTTAATCTATTCACTATATACTTATGTTTACTTAGGTTGATGAGGTTAGACAACTTCTTGTCTAATCAGCTATGCAACCTTAAACCTATAGACGTTACCAACTTATTTGGTAAGCCTCATGCACACACCTTTTGAGCTTGATAGACTTTCCATCTCACCTCAAAAGTTATTCAACACTTGGCACAAAAGGTTGATGACTATGTCTTAGAGGTTGTTGTTTTGCACACTCCAAGTGTTATTAAGGTTGACACCTATATAACACTTGTCTACTCTTTTATGCCACTTATGGGGCACTTGTCAATTCATCTCATAGGTGGATTGCCTCATCCTTGCCTATATTCAAGGTTTTGTACTCATTGTAATTCGGGTCGACTAAATATAATATTTGCATTATTCATGTGTGCTTGTTTCTAATTTCCTAGATTCTCCTAATTATAATATGGTATCAGAGCTTTAGGTGGAGGTAGTATTTGCAAGACATTAGGTCAACAAAATTATATTTTAATTTAAATTGACCCAACCATTGTTTGAAATTGGCATTTGGATCTCTACAACTTGTCATCACTGTGACCCTGCTATTCGTTGGCAGTTTCGACCTTTCATTCAAAGGTGTGATTGAGGGGCAATAAACTGTAGGTGTGATTTGTCTCTGGAGGTCATAATTTCTACTTTTTGGAGTCCTCTATTATGAGGGTGCAATATCACTTTGCAGGCCATAAATCGTCTGATTCAAATGCCACAAGACCTCTGTTCTAAGTTAATTTCTTCATTGGCCATAGCGTTAGCAATCTATTGTGATTGGAAGAGTCGAAGCGATATGCATCTCTGAGGTGGAAAAATTTACCTCTATGGTAGAAGTGATTTCTACTTTTGAGGGTGCGTATAACCTTTGTTCTACGTTGGAGGCCGTGAATGCCTTCAGGAGAGGCCCACAATTATTCCATCATGCAACCATTTGGAGGCTGCACTAAAATTGTCCACTCCGAGGCTGAACACTTAAACTTTGCTAGCCGTATGGAAGGAGAGTTTGGCATACATGATTTTTGTGAGGAAGCACTATTGGAATTTAAACCCTAATTGCAGCCGTCTCCACCAGCCGTTGCTCGCAATATCGCAATAAATAATTTAGCCATCGCGATATTGCGGGAGACTTCTGTAATATTTTTGTTTTATCTTTAACCGCTGCTGTTTATCGTGCCATCAACTAACCGCTGCCCGCGATATCGCAATATGGGTTTTACCCATTGCGATACCTTTGGGAACCATGTATTAAGCTGCCACCGCCAGAAAATTTGGGAGTACGAAAAATTTAATATTTAAGTTTTATATTGATGTAAAGGACATTTTATTAAATGTGTGTTAACGGGAAAAAGTTAGTTAGGTATCTTTGTAATAAATTTTTGTCGGGCCTCCTCATCCGTGGAAAATTATATTCACGTGATTTTTACCTATATGTATTTTGTATATGTAATTATTTTTTACTGAGAAATGTGAATGTGAAGAAATAGAAAATTACAAGCAGCAGCTCTGTGTTGAAGAATTTTTTTTTTTAAAGTTTTAATTTTTACTGTGTGAATTCCTCTGCCTCTGGCCTTCACGTGGTATCAGAGCAAGTTCAAGTATCAGAGTCAATTTTATCAAAGCAGATTATTTGGGTAAATTTCAAAAATGGCAGTAAGCACAAGCTTGACAAACCCACAATTTCCACAGTTTAATAGGAAGAATTATGAGTACTGGTCAATTACCATGAAAGCACTATTTAGCTCACAAGATATATATGATTTAGTTGAGAATGGATTTCCAGATCCAACAGATGTAGTAGCATACAATGCTTTAACACAAGTAGAGAAAGACTTATTAAAAGACACAAGGAAGAAAGACTCAAAGGATTTATTTTATCTGTTTCAAGCTGTACATGAGAGCATTTTTCCAAGGATTTCAGCAGCAACAAAGTCCAAACAAGCATGGGACATACTTCAAACTGCCTATCAAGGCATGGCAACAGTTAAAACAGCAAAGCTACAAATGCTGAGAAGAGATTTTGAAACAATATGTATGAAGGACAATGAATCTGTAGATTCATTCTACACCTAATTCATTGGGTTGGTTAATCAAATTAGGTCTCATAGAGAGAATATGGAAGATACCAGAATTGTTGAAAATATTTTAAGGAGTCTGCCCATAAAATTTCTACCGGTTGTAGTTGCTATAGAGGAGACAAAGAATCTCTCACAGTTCTCAGTTGATGAGCTGTATGCATCTCTAATTTCTCATGAACACAGGCTGAAAAGGTTAGCAAATACATCACTGGAGCATGCTTTCAAAACTCAGGCTTTAGTCAGTCAAGGAAGAGGCAGAGGTAGATCAAAAGGAAGAGGAAGAAACTCTTACAGAGGTGAAAGATACAGTCTATCAAGTTCAAGTGGAAGAGGCGGCAATCAAGGCTCAAGCCAAAACCCAACACAGAATCAGTCACAAAATCAAAGGTATGATAAATCTCAAGTCCAATGTCACTATTGTAAAAAATATGGGCATTATATGAATGAGTGTAGAAAGAAGCAGTATGATAATAATAGACAAAATACAAATTTTTCAAGAGAAGGTCAAAATCAGAATTCAGATAAGAGCACAATGTTTTTAGCTTGTAATGTTGCTCAAGCAAATGAAAAAGATGTATGGTTTTTAGATTCAGGCTATAGCAATCATATGACAGGGAATCTAGAAATATTTTCAAGTTTAGATGAGAATGTAAAGTATGATGTTACATTGGGTAATAACAACAGAGTGTCAGTCAAGGGAAAAGGAGATGTCAATATTCTAACTAAACAGGGGGAGAAAAAGTATATTTCAGATGTGTATTTTGTGCCTGGTTTGAAACATAACTTAATGAGTGTAGGGAAATTGGTTCAAAAAGGGTATAGAGTAACCTTCAAGAATGGCCTGTGCACAATTTTAGACAAATATCCAAGCAACCAACTTATTGCAAAAGTCAGAATGACAAACAACAGAATGTTTCCCTTAAAGATAAGGCCAGATTTGAATATAAATTATGCTCAAATACAACACTTAATGAATTCACAAGTGGGTAGAGAAGAAACTACAACAGTAGTGCAGACAATTTTTCAAGCTGAGATAAAAGATGAAAATTGGTTATGGCACCTAAGATTTGGGCATCTCAACTTTGGAGGTTTAAATTTACTTCATAGGAAAGGCATGGTCAAGGGAATACCTTTAATAGAAAAAATAGAAAGGGTATGTGAAGGGTGCATTTTAGGAAAACAACATACAAAATCATTTCCAGTAGGAAAGTCAACTAGAGCAAAAGCCACTTTGGAAATTATACATTTAGATTTGTGTGGACCTATGCAAACACCTTCAATAGGTGGTAGTTTTTATTTTCTGACATTCATTGATGATTATTCAAGAAAAACATGGGTTTATTTTCTAAAGCAGAAAAATGAAGTGTTTGATCTGTTTCGTCAGTTCAAGAATTTGGTTGAAAAACAAAGTGGTTATTATATCAAAGTGTTGAGAACAGATAGAGGTGGTGAATATATTTCAACATAATTTTTTAATTTTTGAAAAGATCATGGAATTCACAAGCAATTCACAACTAGATACACACCTCAGCAAAATGGAGTAGCTAAAAGGAAAAACAGAACAATCATGGAAATGGCTAGAAGCATGTTGAAAGCTAAACATTTGTCAAATGAATATTAGGCAGAAGCAATATCTTGTGTAGCCTATATAATGAATAGGTGTCCAACGAAAAGTGTCATGAATATGGTACCTGAAGAAGCATGGACAGGAAGAAAATATAGTGTTACTCACATGAGAGTATTTGGATGTGTAGCATATGCACATGTGCCTAATGAATTGAGAAGGAAGCTAGATAACAAAGGAGAAAAATGTATATTTGTTGGATACAGTGAAGAATCCAAAGCTTATAAGCTCTATAATCCAACAACAAAGAAAGTTATAATCAACAAAGATGTACAATTTGTAGAAGATGAAGCATGGGATGGAAGCATAGAGAAGACAGTCAATATTTTAGCTAGTATACCTCAAGAGGAGAATGAAGTTTCAGCATCAACAAATATTCCAGCTATTGTGACTCCTACCACTCCCATTCAAGCTCAACAAAGTAGTCCACAAGTGACACCAACATCGACTGTAAGAACAACCTCAGCCATTCAAGGAAGCAGTCCAACAAGAGGACAACAGATACCATCTACAGCAGGACCATCAGGTCCATATTCCACAAGTTCAAGTGATATGTCAAATCCTACATTGGCAAGTCTGAGAAGACAAAAAATTAGAAGCATAAGAGATATATATGAGAAAAATGAAGGTGAGAATAATTCAGATCAGATTTCTCTTACTACATTCTATTCTCAAATAGAAGATCCAATTCATTTTGAAGATGCAGTCAAAGATGATAAATGGGTAAGTGCTATGGATGAAGAAATTGAAGCAATTGAAAAGAATCAGACATGGGATCTAGTCAGTCTTCCAAAAGACAAAGATGTCATTGGAGTGAAATGGATTTATAAAACCAAATTGAAGGAAAAAGAAGAAGTTCAGAAGCTTAAAGCAAGATTGGTTGTAAAGGGCTATTCACAATAGCCTGGAATTGATTACAATGAGACATTTGCACCTATAGCACGATTGGATACTAAAAGGATGATTTTAGCATTAGCAGCTCAGAATAAGTGGTCTGTATCTCAAATGGATGTAAAGTCAGCTTTTTTAAATGGTTATTTAGAAGAAGAAGTTTATGTGGATCAACCACCTAGGTATGAAATTCTGGGTCAAGAAGACAAAGTTTACAAATTGAAAAAGGCACTATATGGATTGAAACAAGCCCCAAGAGCTTGGTACAGCAGAATAGACAGTTATCTTTTGCTGAATGGATTTAATAAATGTACCAGTGAGCCCACACTGTATACAAAAATGAATGAAGAAGGTGAAATACTGATAGTATGCTTATATGTTGATGACTTAATTTTCACTGGCAATTTGTCAATTAATCTGTTCAAGGCAGACATGAAGAAAGAATTTGAAATGACAGACTTAGGTGTGATGAAGTATTTCTTGGGCATTGAAGTGAATCAAAATGAAAATGGTATTTTTATTTCACAGTCAAAATATGCAAATGACATTTTGAAAAGGTTTAATATGATGAAGTGCAAACCAGCACCAACACTTACAGTGACAGATTTGAAACTAAGGAAGGATGATAGAGGGTCTAATGTTGATCCAACTTTGTTTAAGAGGCTTATTGGAAGTCTCATGTATCTCACAGTCACAAGGCCAAACATTATGTATGGAGTAAGTTTGATTTCTAGGTTTATGGAAACACTAAAAGACACCCATTAGAAAGTTGTGAAGAGAATTTTAAGGTATGTAAGTGGAACAATAAATTTTTGCATTAAGTATTCAAGTTTAGATGAGTTCAAACTCATAGGATACACAGACAGTGACTGTGCTGGCAACATTGATGACAGAAAAAGCACGTCTGGTTATGTATTTAATTTTGGGACTGGAGTTGTCTCATGGTCTTCAAAGAAGTAGCCAATAGTTTGTCTTTCATCAGTTGAAGCAGAATATGTGGCAGCCACAAGTGCAGCATGTCAGGCAGTCTGGATGAGAAGAATTTTGAAAGAATTGCAAAATGAACAAATGGAGGCAACAAAAATTTACTGTGATAATAATTCAGCCATAGCTCTCTCAAAAAATCCAGTCTTTCATAAGAGAAGCAAGCATATTGATACCAGGTATCATTTTATCAGGGAATTAATTAACAATGGTGACATTTTTTTTAGAATTTTGCAGATTAGAAGAGCAAAGTGCAAATATTTTCACAAAGGCACTGGGAAGAGATAATTTCATTTTTCAAAGAAACAGATTGGGCATGGTGGATTATGCAGTTATGTTTAAGGGGGAGTGTTGGAATTTAAACCCTAACTGCAGTCGTCTCCACCAGCCATTGCCCACAATATTGCAATAAAGAATTTAGCAATTGCGATACCGCAAGAGACTTTCGTAATATTTTTGTTTTATCTTTAACCGTTGCTGTTTACCTCTGTTTACCGCGCTGTCAACTAACCGCTGCCTGCGATATCGCAATATGGGTTTTACCCATTGCGATACTGTGGGGAACCATGTATTAAGCTGCCACCGCCAGAAAATTTGGGAGTACGAAAAAATTTAATATTTAAGTTTTATATTGATGTAAAGGATGTTTTATTAAATGCGTGTTGACAGGAAAAAGTTAGTTAGGTATCTTTGTAATAAATTTTTGTCAGGCCTCCTCATCCATGGAAAATTATATTCACGTGATTTTTACCTATATGTATTTTGTATATGTAATTATTTTTGACTGAGAAATGTGAATGTGAAGAAACAGAAAATTACGAGCAGCAGCTCTATGTTGAAGAAATTTTTTTTTTAAGTTTTAATTTTTACTGTGTGAATTCCTCTGCCTCTGGCCTTCACGTGGTATCAGAGCAAGTTCGAGTATCAGAGTCAATTTTATCAAAGCAGATTATCTGGGTATGGAAGGAGAGTTTGGCATACATGATTTTTGTGAGGAAGCACAACACTATGAACCCACGATTAAAATTGTGACATGTTCTCACGTTGGCAACCACTCTCCACACCCTGCTATGATGAAATGCTAGAAAATAGTTAGAAAATTATCAATTGCAAGCTACTTAGTACATTTGGGAGGCCTTCATACCATTCATCAACGTTGGAAAGTTGCATGAGACTTGCATGCAATGGCCATGGGAATGTCAATCTGCCCATATCTATGCAACCTTGGAGTTTTTCATTGCTTGGTGGGTGTGATTTTTGATCACTAGAGGTTTGTGTCCCTATATTAATCTTCAGGCCTCACCCATGAATCTCCAAGTCACCAACTATTCCCTTTGTGGCATTTTGAACTGCTATTGCTCGCATTTAAATTGTAGTGTAGGCGGGCACCATGAATCAGAGGATGGGAGATTTTTAGCACAACATGGATTGTGGATGGAGGTCATGAAATTGGATTTGTAGAAGCACCATCAATCACCCAAATCAAACACAACCTGGCCAACATCTTATTCTTTGAAGACTCAAGTGAGTAGCAAAAGTTGTTTGTCAATTTTCTTTGACCACGTCAATCACTCTCCAAAGGAATTTTCCCATCAATCAAGGCATTTCTCTGGATGGAGGTCATGAAATTGGATTTGTAGAAGCACCATCAATCACCCAAATCAAACACAACCTGGCCCACGTCTTATTCTTTGAACACTCCAGTGAGTAGCAAACGTCGTTTTTCAATTTTCTTTGACCTCGTCAATCACTCTCCAAAGGCATTTCCCCATCAATCAAGGTATAAAACTCTCCATTGACAAGGTTAATTTCCAATGGTAGTTACCAACGGCATTTAACATGCAATTTTATTGTAATTATTTGTATTAACATTTTTAAAAACCATCAAGGAATTGTCTGAGTGTTTGCAAAGGAGAGGTAGTTTTTTTTCTCTTTTGTCATTATTGACATAAAAGGAAGGAAATTTATTTTTCCATAGTTAAAGATTTGTAAAAGAAGAGACCATTTTTTTTCTTGTTTTTACAATGAATTTGGCATAGGGAAAGCATTTATAGGAAGAGGATGAAATTGTCTGCCTTAGTTAAAAATTTATAAAAGAGGAGTCAATTTTATCTTTTGCAATGAATTTTGCAGAAAAGGGGGGTCATCAAAAGGGGAGTTGTTTTTTGGTTTTTTGTCATTTATTGAGGTTTTCAAGACATGACTTAATCTTGTCTTCTTAATCAATCTCACGACAATAAACTTGTAGATCTCAAATAGAAAATAAGCTTGTAAACACACTCATATAAAGTGCCACAAATACTATATGTGTCTTCCTTAGGGAGGGAATTTGAGAAATTATCGTACTTACACTAAATTATAGTGTAATGGGGGGTAGTGTAGAGTCTTGATTTGACATCACACTTGTGGATCCTCATCATTTAACATCACAATAATGGCTCCTCGTGGTTCTCACCTCGTGCAAGTGTGCCCTGGAGCATACCTTATGTATCTCTACATTCCTTGCACACTCTCTATTTTAGTTTGTTTTCTTATTCTCTTAGCATTAAGGGGGGACTATGATGTGTTATGCTTCTTTCAATGAAGTAGTGGAAGAATCTTCTTTTTGGAAGGCCCTATGAATCTTCTATCTTGATCTCTCGAATGGGGAATTAATTCAATGGATCACATTTTGAGATTCTAGTACTCCTTATCGTTGTACTATCTATATTATTGACTTCACAGAGTTTGATAAACTTTGTGTACATTGGTTGAGTAGTGTTCACCTATTCACTCATGCAATGTTTTGTATCCCACATCTTAATTCACATTACTTAGAGATTCATTGATTCCAATAGACACCAATTCATCATCGATAGAATTTACAACTTTGACATGGTTGATGAGCTCTTCATCATCATGTTCCTATCATCAATGGACATATTTTTAGAGGGTCTTAAATCCTTATACTTTCTCTTTTGGAGAGGAGTTTTGTTCCTACTGGATTTTCTCCTTCACTCCACTTGATGAGAATGCATGGGTACCTAACATAACCTCTAGTTGGGATCCATGAACTATCTAATTCCAGTTTTATGATGTCCCAAAGTATCGCTTAAGGGGGGGTGTTAGTGTGAATAATTTAATCTATTCACTATACTTAAGTTTACTTAGGTTGATGAGGTTAGACAACTTATTGTCTAACTAACTATGCAACCTTAAACCTCTAGATTTTACCAATTTATTTGGTAAGCGTCATGCATAAACCTTTTGAGGTTGGAAGACTTTCTATCTCACGTCAAAAGTCATTCAACACTTGGCATAGAAGGTTGATGCCTTGGTCATAAAGGTTGTTGGTTTGCACACTCCAAGTGCTCCTAAGGTTGACACCTCTAGGAAACTTGTCTACTCTTTTGTGCCACTTATGGGGGACTTGTCAATTCATCTCATAGGTGGATTACCTCATCCTTGCTTATATATGCAAGGTTTTGTACTCATTGTAGTTTGGGTTGACTAAATATAATATTTGCATTGTTCATTGTGCTTGTTTCTTATTTCCTAGATTCTCCTAATTCTAATATGATATTAGAGCTTTAGGTGGAGGTAGTTTTTGCAAGCCATTAGGTGAACAAATTTAATTTTTAGTTTAAATCGACCCCACCATTGTTTGAAATCGACATTTGAATCTGTACGACCCATCATTACTACGACCTTGCTATTCGTTGCCAGTTTCGACCTTTCATTCAAATGTCTGATTGAGGAGCAACAAATTATAGGTATGATTTGTCTCTGGAGGTCATAATTTCTATTTTTTGTAGTCCTCTATTGTGAGGGCATGATATCACTTTGCAAGCCATGAATCATCTGATGTGGACCAATTTACCTCTGTGGTAGAAGTGATTTCTGCTTTTGAGGTCATGTATAACCTCTGTTTTACGTTGTAGGCTGTGAAATCCTTTAGGAGAGGCCTGCAATTATTCCCTCATGCAACCATTTGGAGGCTACACACATTTTCCACTCTGAGGCTACACACCTCAACTTTGCTGGCCGTATGGACGAAGAGCTTGGCATACATGATTTTTACGAGGAAGCACAACACTATGAACATGCGGTTAAAATTGTGACATGTTATCATGTTGGAAACCACTCTCAACGCCCTGCTATGATGAAATGCTAGCAAATAGTCAAAAAATTGTCAATTGCAAGCCACTTAATGCAATTGGGAGGCCATCATACCATTCATCAGCATTGGAAAGTTGCATGAGACTTGCATGCAGCGGCCATGGGAATGGCAATCTTCCCATATCTGTGCAACCTTGGAGTTTTTTATTACATAGTGGGTGTGATGTTTTATCACCAGAGGTCACGATTGGGGTTAAAGAAGGTGTTCCCCTATATTAATCTTCAGGCCTCACCAGGGAATCTCCAGGCCACCAACTGCGCCCTTTGTGGCATTTTGAACTGTCGCTGCCTGCATTTAAATTGTAGGCAGGAGGCTGGGAGTGCTTTTATCACAACATGGACTATGGATGGAGTTCATGACATCAGATTTGTAGAAGCACCATCAATCACCCAAATCAAACGCAACCTAGCCCACATTTTATTCTTTGAAGACTCCAGTGAGTAGCAAAAGTTGTTTTTCGATTTTCTTTGACCTCGTCAATCACTCTCCAGAGGAATTTCTCCATCAATCAAGGCATAAAACTCTCCATTGACCCGGTTAATTTCCAATGGTAGTTACAAATGGCATTTAACATGCAATTTTATTGTAATTATTTATATTAACTTTTTTACAAACCAGCAAGGAATTGTCTAAGTGTTTGCAAAGGAGGGGTAGTATTTTTTTCTCTTTTGTCATAATTGACAAAGGGAGGGAAATTTATTTTGCCATAGTTAAAAATTTGTACAAGAGGAGTAATTTTTTACTTTTACAATGAATGTGTTAAAGCAATAATATTTAAAGGGGGAGGTGAAGCTATTTTTCCATAGTTAAAAATTTGTTAAAAAAGATACCATTTTTTTTCTATTTTTTCAATGAATTTTACAAAGGGAAAGTGTTTATAGGGTGAGGATGAAATTTTTTTCCTTAGTTAAAAATTTGTAAAAAGGAGTCAATTTTATCTTTTGCAATGAATTTTGAAAAAAGGAGGGTCCTCAAAAGGGGAGCTTATTTTTTTGCTTTTTGTCTTTTATTGAGGTTTGCAAGACATAACTTAATCTTTTCTTCTTAATCAACCTCATGACAATAAACTTGTAGAAATCAAATCGAAAATATGCTTGTAAACACACTCGTATAAAGTGCCACAAATATTAAATGTGTGTTCCTTAGGGACGGAGTTTGGAAAATTATTGTAGTTACACTAAAGTATAAAGTGTAATGGGGGGTTGCATGTAGAGTCTTGATTTGATATCACAGTTGTGGATCCTCATGATTTAACATCACAATAATGTCTCCGAGCATGATTCTCACCTCATGAGAGTGTGCCTTGGAGCATACCATGTACATATCTACATTCCTTGCACACTCTTGATTTCAATTGGTTTTCTTATTCTCTTAGCATTAAGGGGGGGATATGATGTGTTATACTTCTTTCAATGAAGCAATGGAAGAATCTTCTTTTTGGAAGGCCTCATGAACCTTCTATCTTGATCTCTCAAATGGGGGATTAATTCAGTGGATCACATTTTGAGATTCTAGTACTCCTTATCATTGTACTATCTATATTATCGACTTCATAGAGCTTGATAACCTTTACATTTATTGATTGAGTAGTATTCACTTGCTCACTCATGCAATTTTTTGTATCTCACATCTTGATTCACATTACTTGTAGATTCATTGATTCAAATAGAAACCAATTCATCATCCATAGAGTTTACAACTTCGACATGCTTCAAGAGTTCATCATCATGTTCCTATAATCAAGGGACATATTTTCAGAAGGTCTTAAACCCTTATACTTTCTCTTTTAGAGAGGATTTTTTCCCACTCGGTTTTGTCCTTTACTCCACTTTATGAGAATGCAAATGTACATGGTTACCTAGCGTGGCCTCTAGTCAAGACCCTTTTCTATCTAATTACGCTTTTGTGATCTCCCCACGTATGACTTAAGGAGGGGTGTTAGTGTGAATAATTTAATTTATTCACTATACTTAAGTGTACTTAGGTTGATGAGGTTAGACAACTTCTTTTCTAACTAAATGTGCAACCTTTAAGCCTCTAGAGGTTACAAACTTATTTGGTATTTCTCATGCACACACCTTTTGAGGTTGGAATTCTTTCCATCTCACCTCAAAAGTCATTCAACACTTGGCACACAAGGTTGATGACTTGGTCATAGAGGTTGTTGGTTTGCACATTCCAAGTGTTCCTAAGGTTGACACCTATAGGGCACTTGTCTACTCTTTTATGCCACTTATGGGGAATTTGTCAATTCATCTCATAGGTGGATTTCCTCATCCTTTCCTATATATACAAGGTTTTGTACTCATTGTAATTTGGGTCAACTAAATACAATGTTTGCATTATTCATGTGTGCTTGTTTCTTATTTCCTAGATTCTCCCTATTCTAATATATTCATTCAATAAAACCATCTAATTTCATCTTATTATATATTAAGATTAATTGTACCAACCATAAAGTAGCCTACCCCAAGGTGGAGCAATATGCATACAAATAAAAAACCTAAGACCTAACTTCAAAGATCTTCTAGCTAATAGTTTATGGATGGTATGCATAATACATAAGCTACTTGTAGACACTTTTCCATTAAGAGCACTAAATATTGAGTGTGAGTTTCTCATAGTGAGACAAACAACTCAAACATAGCTAACTTTAAGGAACTTTCTCAATGTGTTGGAACAAAAGTAGAGAAGATGTTACCAAGATGTATCCATCTAGGACAATGCATTCCAACATCTCTTATTCACTAAATTCTATCAACTCTAATGGAATTCAAGATATCAACTATCTTGTAGCATAAAAAATTATCACCCTTGACAATTTCACACTAGGTTTAACTCCCCCTATGTGCTTGGACCGAATTATGCATTTAATTGACAATTTTATGAATATATTAAAAAAAATGGGAATGAAAATATTACAAATTTAATGTTTTCACCTGATGTTAAGTCCCTGATAAGGATGGGTCTAGAATAGGAAGTCCAATGCCATTGTCCATCCATTTTTTACTCAAATTTAAATGTCGGTGTCAGTCATTTATAATTTAAAAATTTAAATTTATTTATCGACCATCGATATTTGATGCTTTGAGAAATTAAAAGAACTACATATAAATAAATATTCTCCACCATTTTAATCCTAATGAATCTTAGCATATTTCAAAAAGTAATTCAGATTATTATTGAACAATGAAGAGTAGTCAAGAGAAGAATTTTGAGGATTATTATGCATTATGTTTTTATGTGATTTTGTTTATGTTTTTTGTGAGTACTAACACTTGCAAGACTTCAAATCAAGTTTTAATTTCTCCTTGAAGGTGATGAGTACATGACTTTATCCATCAAGGAATGTAGATTTGATTGGTGAATTGCAACAATTTGTCAATTTATCACTTGTTATAATTTAGCCTCTACCCAACTAAGGGTAAGCTCTATTTTTACATCATCATAGCTATTGTGGAGGTAGAAATACTAAAACAAGGTTTGACTTAGGCAAGCCCCTATACAGTACAATCATACCCCCTCTTTCATCTATGCAGGTTTCAAATATGAAGCAAATTGGAGGAAGATTGAAGACTAATTGCTCATTCATATATTCAATCCCTATAAGTCATCAAGCTAAGGAAAGTGAATTTTATCAACACTAGATGAAGTTGTGATGTAGTGACCTCAGAAAAGAAGAATTTGCAGATTGGGAGCAACATGAGTATGAAGTCGGATCTTGATTTGAAGTCATCTAGTCTAGAGCACTCAATGCCCCTTGTCTAGATATTTCTACCCCAAATTTATATGCCCAGTTCCTTTGTGTCTACCTTCTACTATTTTGGAATTTAGTTTTGTCTATCTATTATGTATTCTTCGAAAGTCTCAATATTTTGCTACATTTTCATAATTAACCTAGGAACATAATTACATCATAGAACTCAATCAATTAATAAAAATAACACATCATTCTCCTCCACAAAGATTAAAACCCTGATCCACCATTATGGCTCTTCCATGGAGGTTTGTAGCCAAGTAGATATTGAGATCAATTTTTAATCCTTAAATGTCTCGAATTGGAATACGTCTAATTTAAGACCTAGATCCCCTTTTTCCAATCAAACATATATTAACCCATATGATAATCAAGTGTTAATAATATTGAAGATAAATCTCATTAACTAATTACATCTAGTTCTTCCTCCCTAATATCATGATTATTAGTATTCTAGTGTAGGTTTTGTTTTTCCTAGTAAGTTAATATTTTTTCCCTTAGCCTTGGGTTTTTCCTACACTTAATTTATCTTGCTTAGGATAATAAAGTGAGTTTACATTTAATAACTAGGAGATAAGTGATTTGGTGTCCCCTTCCTTAAAGGGTGGTGTAGACACTTAAAATTTATCCTCACAATCATTTTATTATTCTTGTATTAATTAAATGGATATTATTATCTATTTAATTAATTCATTTAATACTTTCCTCTATTTATTCATTAATTCACTTAAATCATTAAAATATTATAATCATTAAATATCCATTTGCATAATCATTTATCCATAAATCATCTATTCATTTCATACATACTCTTTTTACATTATCATTAAAGTATTCATACATTAATCTTTATGCATTGCATATTTCATTAAATCATTTGCATTTTCATATATGAATCCATTTAATTAAATCATTCATCTAATTTCCAAATCCTCTTTAATTTTAAATTCGTAAACCTCCATCATATCATAATCTCTCTCATTTATTTCTTTCATTCCCATCAATTTCACTTGATCAAACAATATGGGGATAAATATCCATTTCTCCATTTTGCTCTTTTAATTCCACATTTCTCCCATAACCCAGATCTCTCCAATGAGGACATCAATATAATCCCTTTCTCTTCTCAAAACTGAGCATACATATTTGATTTCAATAAAAAAACTCTACATCCATTCATCATAGCTTCTTGACGCATTTGTGCTTATAAAAATCTGAAAGCATCAAATGTGTAATTCAAGATCTTGATGATAGGAAAGTGATGGAGTTATTTTCCTTTTGAATGTTCATGTTTTGGATTTTCATAGTTTAGTATTACGTTTTTGCATTTGTATTCATTTAGAAAAGACTTCATTAATGTGATATTGAAATTTTGATTTCTGATTTTAGATTCATTTATTTTGAACTCATTTTTAGCATCGACAAAATGGTGAACCTGATGTGAAATATTGCTTCAGAATATTGCATCAAATATGTATTTTTCGATATATCAGTTTCTTGGATTAAGCTCTATTCAAAATATTGCATCATTGTCTGTTATGGTTTAGACGTGGAGTCTATTTTTGGTGAAACTGAGATTTTCTTTTAGATTTTCATTGAATAATATTGTAGAGGAAGTTTTTGGTATAGTTTTTGGTGGAGCCTAATAAAATGTTTTAAAATTTTATTCCTAATCGATTTTTGAATGGCCCGATATTGTTGAAGATGTCACTATATGCAGGAAACTATCGTCTTATACTTATTTCTGGACATCTTGCTCTATTTAAGGCGACTATTTTAATGTATATGTGAAATCGTCTTTCTCTATTCGTAGTGCGATTCTGGCTAGCGAAGTTATTTCTATATGTGATTTCTATATTATGTGAATGCCTTTATTATTTTTTGAGCACTCTTTCTTAGTCGTTGAGTTTCAATATTCATTCTATTATGTCAAATTACACATGGCTTTTAGTTATCGGGTCTTAGAGTAGCGACAACTTGATGCTTATACATTCTAGTGTTAGGTGTCGAGTTCATTTTGTCTTCACTATGTATGTTTGGAGCCGCTTAGTAAAAGGTTACTGAAATATCTGAATCGTATTCATTAAATACTTATTGATATCGTTTCTTTTTGCCTTACCGAATTTGTGAGAAGCCCTAAAAAAATGATCTTATTCGATTCAAATTTTTTGAGGATTGGAGAAAATAAGGATGATATTTTTATTATATTTTGTTGAGGGACGTTTTTATTACGCCGAGAGGCGTATTCAGTTGTAGAGGGAAGGATGTTTCTTTGTAAACATTAACACGTTTAAAAAAAATTTGACGTTCTCTTGCCTGTTTGTTGTGCTGGCAGTGGTGGTCGGTTATCAGATGTTTGAACATTTCGTTGGAGGTAATGAAAAGGCGTGTGTAACTGAAAGTATTAATGGAAAAGTAATGGCAAATGGTTCCACTACCTTGCATGTGAACCGTTTGAAGACAACGTATGGATTGATATTCACATTTCTGCTAAATAAGGCGAATGAGTAAAGTCTAAAATTAAAGCGCGTTGATATTAAACCATGGTTATACATTGATACATTTCTATCTTTTCCCCTTTCTCAAATCCATTCATTTGTGAGCAGCAGCAGTTTGAAAACATCGTCTTAATATGAAAATGAATGTGGAAGCTGTTCGGGTGAATAAAACAAGCCTAATAGAATATGCTTTGACATGGAGGAATTTGTGATGAGTTCGTTGCTCTATTTTCAAATTTGTATATTGCGTTGATCAATCATCTTTTTTGCTGTCTGTGAGTTCTATCAGCACTTTTGAGCATTCTGTTGTTATTTTCATGCAGGGATCTCTGAGATGTTATTGCACAAATGATGGTTCCTTAAATTTTTCCAACAAGACTCTTTTTAGAAATAACATAGATCGATGGCATTTGAATTTAGCAATGGCTGCAAGCATTGCCTATCAAATTCGGATGGTGTACATTCTCTTTTGTTTGCATTTTGT
The DNA here is from genome assembly GCA_007258455.2 of Sequoia sempervirens. Classification (NCBI taxonomy): domain Eukaryota; kingdom Viridiplantae; phylum Streptophyta; class Pinopsida; order Cupressales; family Cupressaceae; genus Sequoia; species Sequoia sempervirens. The sequence continues at coordinate 345,228,157 of VDFB02000008.1, forward strand.
TTTTCATTGAATAAAATAATTATCTGTTGCGATATAGTTCTATGAATAATATTGCACGAACAATATGTATTGATATGCACGAAGAAGAGAATAGCGGAGCTTCCACGAATTTATTGGAAGATCCAAATAATGGAGTAGTTAACATTTTTCTCTATTTGTCTTGTGTTGCAGATAGGTGAAGAATGAATTCAATGTAGTCTCAGCAGATTTTTTTTTGAAGATGGGAAAGCATGATTAATATAACAAATTTAATAATACAGTTTTCCTCTGCTTATGCAAAGGAACAAAGAGGGATATGTATTTTTTATTTTAGCTTATTATGATTCCTTGTATGTTCTCAGCATTTCTTTGATTGTATTTTGGGTGCCCATCAATAATATTGCATTTACTTTCTTGATGTCAGTTTTGTTCTGAAGTTAAGAAACAGTGAGATCCAGTTCCAGTTTAGTTATTTGTTTATGTTTTAAATATCTTTAAATGTGTATTGAATATATTCCAATATTTTTTAAACTATAAAAAAAGTTTAAACCTCTTTAAAGAGATGGTTTATAAGGTATTATTAATTTCAAACTTTGAAAAACTATTTCTATCGTTATCAAATTGATTGGAGTTTTTTTGAAATATTTTGAACAATCAATTTATTTTACAAATAAGTTTTCTTTAAATGGCATAGATTTATGTCAAAAAATTTAGTTGTAGCTATTTGTTTATTAATATGATAATGCTTGGGTTCTGAAAAAGTTCAAACTCTTTTACACAAGAGTAGAGTATATAAATAGCCTCAATATTATGAGATTTATAATAAAAATGCTACAATTTTTGAAAAAATGAAATTGAGAGAATTTTGAAAGCAAACTAGAAACATAGAGCTGACCAACAACATTGCTTAAGCACAAATAGAGACACATGATCTCAAAAAAGGAAGGATATAGAAAATTTTAGTAGTTTCCCATTCTTCCTCCAAGAATAATTATCCTTTAAGTTTTAATCTCAATAACCTTCCTTTTAGTCTGAGTTTTGTTGCACTTGCTTGGACCTAAGATTGACCACTCCCTTTTTTTTAAAGAATGTGAACTACTTAATTTTTTATTTTTTTCAAATCCTTTTTTATATTTTTGAGCTTATTTTGGACTCTAATATTCTTCTCAAAGTTAAATCAAGTATTAATAAAACATTCTAAATTTACTATTTTATATAAAAGTAATTTTGTAAGTTAATGGACTTAAAATTAATAAATATTCAAGATCTTTTTAAATCAAGGATATTTCTTGAGGCTTTTTATATAAATTTATTTAAATAATATTTTTTCAATCAAAATAATAAATATTTATAAAATAATGTTAAATTACTATACAATAAATACAGTTTCTAAAATTTAAAAAATTAAATATGAAAGAACTCTCCTAAATTTAGCATTACATATAAAAATATATTTTAAAATTAAAAAATATGAAAGTCTTAAAAAAAAAATTATCTATATCAAATCAAAACTCCTCCATAGTTTGTATTCTTATTCTTCAAAATTATCTTCAAATCATGAAAATTTTACAATGACATCAACTTAAAAAAAAGTTTCACGTGTTCATAAATTAATGGAATAAGTATATGAATAATATTAATCTCTTTGATTGTTTATTGGTTCTTTTTTTTCAAAAATATCATATAAACATAATTATTTTTAACTTTTTATTTTTGTGTAGAACTATCTCTTTTATTATATTATGCACATTTCACTTTTTAATTTATATTTGCTATAATAAAAGAAAATATAATGTTTAGGGAAATTTGATAATAAGCTTTAACATTAAAAAATAATTAAAAAAGATAAAGCACAAAATAAATAATTAAATTATTAGAGATAAAAAGAAGTTTGTAAAATTTAAAACAGGGTGAAGCCACAATAGTGGTTTACAATTTGATGGAGGAAGGAAAACTGAGAAAAAATGAACCCATGGAAAAAAAAGTGATTTTGGGGGTTCGTACGAACCTAGAAATTTGACCGAACCAAAAAGGGGTTCGACCGAACCTAGGTTCAAGCGAACCCCTTAAACTTTTTGCTGCCAAAAACAAAAAAAAAATGCATATGAAAGGGGTTCAAGCGAACCCCCTTGAAGAGGTTTGCTCGAACTAGGGTTCGAGTGAACCCTGGTTTGAATGAACCCCTAGGGTAAACCCTAAATCCTCATCCCTCCGAGACACAAAACCTAAATTTTGGCACTTGAGCTCGGGTTGAGGATGAAAATGGAGAATCCTCACAAACCCAACTGGAATTAGGTAGTCCTCGAAGAGCTATCCAATGAATATAATTTTAATATGTTTTAGTTTTATTATGTATTTTTTTTATAGTTTTATTAAACATAGGTTTTTCATCAAAAACGAAGGTCTCTGTTCTACACATGTGGAAAAATAACAGATTATCAAAAAAAAAATTGAAAAATATGAGTGCACCAGATATTGAAGTCCTTGATCCAAAAAAAATAAATAAATTAAATTTTGATATATACAAAAAAATTTATGTGTTAGATGGTCGTGCTATGTCTGAATTGTAATTGGTTTGACTTCGAAACTTGATTAAAGAAAAAATATTCATTAAAAAACTGTCTAACCAAGTGGAAGCACTAGATATCGGAGTTACAAATCTAAATTTGAAAGAATTAGAATTTTATCCTTCATGGAAAAAAAGTTATGCGTTATACGGTGTGCACGTCACTTTTTAAAAATGTTGTTTTCTAAAAAAAACTAGTTTTCATGGGAGATGGTAAAAGAAGTGCAATCTACTTCCAAAAAAATTGAAAAAAATATTTTTAGAATCTACAGAAAAAATGTGACGAGACTCTAGTTTGCATCATCTTCAAATCCTTCATGGTTTAGCTATATAGGTGCCTGAATGTGAAGATTTAGTTAATAATAATAATTTCAGTGTCCAGTTTGGCCAAAAATTGTAAACCACTATTGTGGGATCACCCAACATTAAGTATAAAAGAATTATTCTAAATTTAGTTTCTAAATTAATATACTTAAAATTAAAAAATATTCAAGATCTCTTCAAAAGAAGATATCTCTTGAAATTTTTTATATAGATTTTTCATATAGATTTATAGATTTATCTAAGTGATCTTTTACAATAAAAACTAATAATTATTTAAAAACTTGATACAAAAATAATATGTTAAATTAGGGTCAACTTAGAGTCATCTAGGGTTATGATATAATAATATCTTACTTTTATTGCATATAAAAGTAAGTTTCTAAATTAATATATTTAAAATTAAAAAATATTGAAAGTTTTTAAAAAATGAAAATAATTTTTTGATGTCATTGTAAAAAAATTAATTAATAATAAAATAGAAATAGAATTAAATGATGAATGGAAAATAATTATTATTTTTTTAGATTCTAAATTAATATATTTAAAATTAAAAAAATAGAAAATTAAATTAAAAAAGTGTATCATAAATTTACTCTTACACATAAAAATATGTTTAAGAGATGATGGTACTAGATTTCCCACCTCCCCTAACCCGGATGATTTTAACCTCATTTTAGACTGGGATCAGTCTGGAGATATCCTTGCCTCTGCTAGAAGTGGCGTTGGTGACATTTTCAGGGTTATGAAATGGGCCTATCAAGAAATTAATGATCTTAAACTCAAAAATAGGGTTCTAAATAGCAAGTTAGAGGAACTAGAATTGAAGTTGTCCGTTCTTAGCAATGAAGAAGGAAAACGGAAAAAAGAACAATACTGGAACAGGAGATGATGACATTGAAGACAAGTATAACAATTTGGAAGCTAAAATTGTTAAAATAAAAAATAACATGAAAACTATTGTGGAACAAAACCATAGAATGGCAAGGCACAATGCCATTATGATCAATGCAATGTCTGAAAAGTTGGAAAATTCGCAACAGGGCTCACTGGTTGTTGATTTGGAAGAGTACAAGGATAAAAGCAAGAACGAGGACCAAGGTATATCAAAAAGGATCCATGCCAACCTTAAGAGGAAAGAACCTCCTACTACCTAGATGGTTGAGATCTTAAAGAGGGGGGTTCAGGAAATTAATGACATGGAAGCTGAGACTACGGAAACATTAAAGTCCCAAGTTTAGTCGCTGCTGGTGTTTTGTCTAGTCTTTTTGGGTCTTTTTTGTGGCCCTTGCTGGCTTTTTTGGTGGTTGTGGCTTTGCCATTTTGTTGTTTTCTATACAACCTCTCTGTTAATGGGGTCTTTGATGATCTTTTCTTTTATTTGTAAACTTTGTGGTTTTGAGTCCCTATAAAACCCATTTTTTCCTCTTTCAAAAACCATAACCCTAATTGAATGTTAAGGTTAGGGTTCAATTAGCATTCAACTAGTATTATGAATTAATCAGACTTAGGGTTAGGAGAAGAGTTAAATTAGATTTACAATTAGGTTTAGAGTTAGAGTTTAGTTAGGTTTGGGTTGGGGTTTAATTACAATTACGTTTCAATTAGGGTTATGATTATGGTTAGGGATTCAATTTATCTAGGGTTACAATTCAAATAAAATTAGGCTTGAATTAGGTTAGGGTTAGGGTTAAAGTTAGTGTTAAGTTTTAATTATGGTTAGGGTTTAATTAAGGTTATGCTTAGAGTTCAATTAAGGTTACTATTCACTTAGGGTTATGGTTGAGTTAGTATTCAATTTCGGTTAGGGATCAATTAGAGTTATGATTCAAGAAGATTTTTGTAGGGTTAGGGTTAAATTATGGTTAGCGTTGGAGTTAGGTTTAAATTAGGGTAAGGTCTATTGTTAGTTTTAGGCTTAGGGTCAACTTAGAGTCATCTAGGGTTATGATATAGTTAGGGTTAGGGTTCAAATAATGTTAAGATTTAATTAGGGTTAGGGTTAAATAAGGATTAAATTAGGGGTAGGCTTAAATTAGGGTTAGGATTAGGGTTAATATTTAATTAAATTTAGGATTCAATTAGGGTTAGGGTTCAAGTAGCAATCAATTAGGATTAGGGTTTAATTAGAGATAGGGTTAGGATTATAGTTTAATTAGTGTTAGAGTTATGATTAGAATAAGAGTTCACTTAAGTTAGGATTAAGCTCCACATGACAAATGATCAACCAAAAATTATCAACATTAGGGTTCAACTAGGGATATAGTTAAATTAGGGTTAGGGTTACAAAATTAGAGAATGATAACTCTCAGTGTATTTTATATATATTAATATTTAATATATGTATGTTAGTTGCTACTACAAGTGGAAGACATTTTTCATGTATCAGGTGTTGCTTGGAGTTTTATTATGCAATGCATTCCTCTAGTCTACACATTCCTTTAGTTTTATATTTGATCTAAGGTGTTAATGACTCAATGAAATAATGGTTTTCCTATTGTTTGTGAGTTTTCAATGAAGGCATGCAAACTTTCTCAGGGATTCTAAAAAAACTCGACAGATTGAAGTTGTGGCAGCAAAGACAATTTTCACCTATTAAAGACACCATCGATTAACACCTCTACAGGGTCTCGTCCACACTGATTACCACTACAAAATCCATCATCATCCAAAAATTTATAAAAAATTCACTACATTTCAATATTTTGAGCCCTAAAACAAAATAAGAAAAAAAAAAATCTATTTCTTTTCCTAGACACCAAAGCGGTAGAATTCGCTCCTACTACTACCATAACCAGAGGCACAGGACACAATTTTTTTCTTGAAAAACATTATATTAGTTTAGTTTAGGCATAGGCATTTTATACGATTTAAGTAAAATAAAGAGACAAATCTGCCTCAACAAAAGTTTCTTATTCCTGTAAAGGAAAAGATAGTAAATTAGTTTTGTTAATTTAGATAGGTTAAATTTGGTTCGTAATTAATTTTTTTGGTTTAGTTTTGTTAATTTAGATTAATTTAGATAAGTTAATTTAGATTGATTATTATTTTTTATAGTTTAAATTAATTTTGATTTAGATTAATTTAGAATAATTAATATTAGTTAATTTCTATTAGTTTAGATTAATTTAGATTAATTAATATAGGTTGGTTTTTTTTAGTTAGATTAATTTTGTTAGTTTATATTAACTCTAGTTTTGATTTAGATTAATTAATATAAGTTGATTAATATTATTTTAATTAATTTTGTTTGGTGTAGACCAAATTTTCTTTGTTAATTTTTGTTTTTGATTAATGTTGTTTTATTTTTTTAGTTTAGTTTTGATTTTGTGGTTAATCTTTGTTGACTTGGCTTTGTGAAGGTTCACATGTCCAAGATTTGAGAATGAAAACTTGATTCCTGTTTATCGAAGACTAGAATTCAAACTACTAACGATGGTTTTGCAGGGCTTTCATTGACTATATATCTTTTTCAAATGTCTATTTGCACATAGATTAACTAGGGGGTTAATTAATCACTATTTTCTGTGCTTGTAAGGTGGTAGGTGTATGCTCTCACCTTGAGAAAACTCTGTGATTAGAAGCCATGCCCACCTCTTTTTTATGTATTTAATCCCTTAGAGGGTCTACCTCCCAACTTGTGAGAGGAAATGACCCAAGTGGTACTTTCATTTTGGTCCACTATATAAATAATGTGGTAGTGACAAAATTCATCAATCACTTGGTGTGGATGTCCTATATCGATGGAATTCCCCCCAGTATCCTTGAGATGCATCAAAACCCTTAGATCTTTCTAAGGGCTGGGAGGCCTCTTCATTGAGCGAACCACCAAATGTATAGGAACAAGTATATCCTAAAACATTGATTAAGAACCACTTGTAGTAGAGTTTTCTTTCTAATGAAAGAGGTCAAACCTCTGAAGCTTCCCTACACATACTATTCATTCTAGAGCCATAAATCCCTCAACTCATAAGATCTTCATATCTTCAAGATAAGAGATCTTGGTGTGCCTGTGTCGTGTATTGGGGAGTCAGTGTCACCAAGATCTCTAGATCTCTACTTTGTTTTAGTATATGGAGAAATCCAAGTAGGGACTCAACAAGTAGTATCATCTTTCCAACCTAGGTTGTGCATGCTTACAAGTGTTTTCAAACTTGTCGAGACCAGTGAAAAATCTTGGAGCTAATCTAGGCCCCCATTAAGATTTTACCCTGATTTTATGTCAGATTCATCCAAAAAAAATTATTTGTTGTGTATTATGTGTATGTTTAAAACAAATCTCAACCAAACATAACACCTAGAATCTATAACATTTCAACCTTGCAAATCTCAAAAGCTTACCCAAAAAGTCAAAAACGTCCACATGATCTATTGCAAAACCAAAATCTCTAAGCGAAGATCCACATTCCCCTTTTTCAAACATAGACATCATAGTTCAAAGTCTATCAGAAAATGCATCTTGAAGAAATACCGCAACTAAGATATATTGCTAAGAATTTTTTATTACCACCCTTTGAGGAATCAACCAGACTTACATATCTAATACGTGAGCCTAGGATTTAATCTCTTGGGGCATTATTCTTCAGTTCTAATCCTTTCATCCTTGCATATCTAGATCATTCCACCTAGTCCTTGCATATTCCAATCATGATCTCAGTCCTTGCATATCCATGATTAGTCAAATAAAACTTTTCGCTTGCACTTAGATTGCTCTCCTTAGGTCTTGAATCAAACATTTTCTATTAATCGCCTATATCAATTGAGGTTCATCATCCTTGAGTTAGGGAATATACCATCATCTTTGAGTAGGGAAATATTCTTGGAGTTCATCATCTCCTATTTTAGAATTCCCTCTCTTGATCACTTGTCTTTGTGTCTATATCCATCATAGCACAGGTAAAGCCTTGCATCATAATTTGCTTCAGACCTAGAGTTTCCTAGAGTTCTTGCATTTTTATCATATCAAGCTTGCCATATCATACCATTCCATTCCCATATCTTATCATAGAGTCATATTAGTTTTCATTGCATCCTAATCTTGAGTCTCATACATTATCTAGTCCTAGGTCGAAGATCAAAACAATTACCTATGACCACTAAAAAAAGAATAACATTATTTGTAGAAGAAGAAAACCCTTGGGGAAATGACTTTGATGGGGAAGATAACTTTGGTGTTGTAACTAGTGAAACAAATGAATCTGATAGCGAAGAAGTAACCCAATCCCATATAGAAGGAGCACTTCATGATCATAAATTCACTAAACTACTTATAGAGGTGATCAAATGTAATCCAAAACAATACTTCAAGGCCCTTGCTAATGAAGGAATCAAACTACCTATTGATTTTGACGTATCATTAATCACAATGAATGAAAAACACGAATCTAGCTGATCTAAGCATCCCAAAACAAACAATGACGAGAGAATTGAAGGCCATAGACCCTTTTATTTACAACCTGGTTACAAGAGATCTTCAAAGATGTCAAAACCTGCACCTAAAAATAATCCTATTTTGGAAGAGCTTAGAGTATTGAGACAAGAACTGGATACTCTCAAGAATAGTAAAACATCATCCCACAAGTTTTCCATTGAAGATATATGTCCTTATCCTTTCGATCCAAGAATACCAATGCCACCTTTTCTCAGTCACTAGGACATACCAAGACTTGATAAATATAGGTGGAACTTAGGAGATCCTAAAGATTACTTAATAAAATTTTCCACTACTACCTTCAATTTTTTAGTTGATGAGACATACCTTATGAGATTATTCTCTCGTAGTCTAGGAGTAGAGCTACATAATGTTTTTCATGATTACCCCCTGGCCATCAAATATTTTCAAGAACTGGCTGATAAATTTGTCTCACATTATAGTTACAACTGTGAACTTAAAGTTAGCATGAGAAACCTTTTTAATAGCAAGCAAAAATAAGGAGACTCTTTTGTGTGATTTTTAAAATGATGGAGACATTTGAACAAATGAGTACCTTATGACATCCCAGAAAAATAATTGGTTGACATATTTTATCAAAATTTTAACAAGGAAATTAGAAAGGAACTTCACCTCAAGTGCTTGGATTCCTTTGATGAATTCATAGAAATGGGATTTTGAATCGAGCAAACTCTCATCGATGATGGAACTATTTAAGTTAGCAATGAAAAAGATCAAAAGTTAGGCTTGAGCAACAAGAGACCTTTTTGGGCTAAGAACAATAATGTGGCCAATGATGGAGTGGATGATACAAAAACAACTAAAATATCATCACCTATCTACAACCTTAAAGATTCATCTTCAGACAAACGAAAAGAAAAATAAAGAAGCTTCCCTAAACAAAATTTTACATCATTGGGACAATCACTTGAATCAACATTCAAAGAATCCTTGAAAATAATCTTAATGCTACCTGAGATGAGAGAATATAATCCGTGATTCAAACCCCGATGGTGGAATGAGGATCACTTTTACAATTATCATAGACACAAAGGACAAAAGACTAATAGTTGCAACAAACTTTTATACTTGATACAAGACCTTATTGATGACAATAACATAGTAGTTGATGGACACACTCCTTCTGGTAACTCTGATCGCGAGATGTTTAAAAACCCTTTCCATAAGCATGAAAAGGATGAAGGAAAGGCCCCTGAATTTGGTGATGGTGTAAACTATACTACTGATAAGTATGACTATATCATAACTAACATTATTCAGGTTGATGACCATGTGAACACTTTCATTATGAAAGGAAAATAACCCGATTGAAATGTTACTACATGTAGAGGAAAAAATACCCTTAGAGGTCCTAATTCAAAATGCGCTACACCAGTTTCATGATACAATATCATAGATAATTTAGGTAAAACACCCACACAAATTTCCATACTTGAATTGCTACACCTATCTCCTTAGCATAAAGCTATCCTAGATAAAGTGCCTGCTATTCAGATACAATTCCTACAGACATAGAGTTTCCTTGAGTACTTGCATTTTTATCATATCAAGCTTGTCATATCATACAATTCCATTCCCATATCTTATCTTAGATTCATATCAATTTGCATTGCATCCTAATCTTGAGTCTCATACATTGTCTAGTCCTAGGTCAAAGATCCGAAGAATTGCCTATATTCACTAAAAACAAGAATAAAAATATTTCAAGAAGGAAACCCTTGGGGAAATGACTTTGATAGGGAAGATCACTTTATTATTGCAACTAGTGAAACAAATGAAATTGATAGTGAATAAGTAATCCAATCCCATATAGAATAAACACTTCATGATCATAGACTCACTAAATTGCTTACAAAGGTGGTCAACATAATCCACAGCAATACTTCAAGGCCCTTTCTAATGAAGGAATCAAACTACCTTCTGAGTTTGACATATCATTACTCACAATGAATGAAAAACATGAATCTAGTGAATCTGAGCATCCTGAAACAAACAATGATGAGAGAATCAAAGATCATAGAACCTTTTATTTACAACCTAGTTATAAGAGATCTTCAAAGATGTAAAAACCTGCACCTACAAATAATCCTATTTTGGAAGAGCTTAGAGAATTAAGACAAGAACTAGATACTCTCAAGAATAGTAAAACATTATCCCACAAGTTTTCCATTGAAGATATATTTCCCTATCCTTTTGATCCAATCATACCAATGCCACCTTTTCTTAGTCATTGGGACATACCGAGACTTGATAAATATAGGGGGAAAGGAGATCCTAAAGATCACTTAAGAGAATTTTCCACTGCTACCTTGGAATTTGTAGTTGATGAGACATACCTTATGAGATTATTCCCTCTTAGTATGGGAGGAGAAGCTATGGAATATTTTTCATGATTACCCCGGACATCAAATCTTTTCAAGAACCGGCTAATAATTTTTTTTCAAATTATAGTTACAACTATGAAGTTAAAGTTACCATGAAAAACCTTTTTAATAGCAAGCAAAAACAAGGAGAAATCTTTTTTGTCATTTTTACAAAGATGGAGACATTTGAAAAAATGAGTACCTTATGGAATTCCAAACAAAGAATTGGTTGACATATTTTATCGAAATTTGAACCAAGAATTAGAAAGGAACTTCACCTCAAATGCTTGGATTCCTTTGATAAATTCATAGAAATGGAATTTCGAATCAAACAAACTCTCATCGATGATGGAACTATTAAACTTAATAATGACAAAGATTAAAATTTAGGCTTGAGCAATAGGAGGCCTTTTTGGGTTAAGAACAATAATGTTGTCAATGATGGAGTTGTTGATATGAAAAACAACTAAAATATCATCACCTATCTACAACCTTAAAGGTTCATCTTTAGACAAAGGAAAAGAAAAACAAAGAACCTTCCCTAAAATTTTTTTTACACCATTGGAACAATCTCTTGAATTGGCTCTAAAAGAACTCCTTGAAAATAATCTTATAACACTACCTAAGATGAGAGAATATAATCCATAAGTCAAACCCCAATGGTGGAATGAGGATCACTTTTACGATTGTCATAGACACAAAGGACATAAGACTAATAGCTGCAATAAACTTTGACACCTGATGCAAGACCTCATTGATGATGATAAGGTAGCAGTTGATGGACACACTCCTTCTAGTAACTATGATCATGAGATGTTTAAGAACCCTTTCCCTAAGCATGAAAAGGATAAAGGAAAGTCCCCTTAATCTGGTGATAGTGTAAACTATACAGTTGTTGCTAAGTATGACTATATCATAACTAATATGAGTGAGGCTAATAATCATGTAAACACTTTCATTATAAAAGGAAAAGAACCTGATTGCAATGTTACTACCCATAGAGGCACAATTAACCTTATAGGTCCTAATTCAAAACCCGCTACACCAGTTTCATGATACAATCTCATAGAGCATTTAGGGAAAACTCCCACACAAATTTCCATACTTGAATTGCTATGCCTATCTCCTGAGCATAAAGCTATCCTAGATAAAGTGCTTGCTACTACTACAATGCCTACAGAATTGAGAGGGAATGACCCAATTGAAACTTTCATTTTGGTCCCCTATATAAATAATGTGGTTGTGATGAAATTCATCAATCACTTGGTGTCGATGTCCTATACTAATTGAATTCTCCCTCAATATCCTTGAAATGCATCAAAACCCTTAGATCTTTCTAAGGGTTGGGAGGCCTCTTAATTGAGTGAACCGCCAAATGTATAGGCACCAATATATCCTAAAAAAATGATTAAGAACCACTTGTTGTAGAGACTAGAAACCTCGTTTTCTTGATAATGCAAGAGGTCAAACCTCCAAAGCCACCCTACATGTACTATTCATTGTGGAGACATAAATCCCTCAACTCATAAGACCTTCATATCTTCAAGGTAAGAGATCTTGGTGTTCCTGTGTCATATATCGGGAAGCTAGTGTCACCAAGATCTCTAGCTGTCCACTTTTTTTATTATATGGAAAAATCCAAGTAGGGACTTAGCAAGTAGTATCCTCTTTCTGGCCTAGGTCATGCATTCTTACAAGTGTTTTTAAACTTGTCGAGACCAATGAAAAATCTTGGGGCTAATCTAGGCCCTCATTTAGATTTTCCTATGATTTTATGTCAGAGTCATCCAAAACATTTTGTTTATCATGTCTTGTGTGTATGTTAAAAAAAATTATCAACCAAACATCATACCTAGAATCTATAACATTTCATTCTTGCAAATCTCAAAATGTTACCCAAAAATTCATAAACGTCCACATGACCTCTTGCAAAACCAAAATCCCTAAGCAAAGATCCACATTACTCTTTTTCAAACATAGACATCGTAGTTCAAGGTCTATCAAAAAATGTATCTCGAAGAACTACCAGAATCGAGACATATTGCTAAGAAATTTTTATGACCACCCTTTGAGGAATGAAGCAGACTTACATATCCAATACTAGCCTATCACTTAATCTCTTGGGGCATTATTATTTAGTTTTCATCCTTTCATATCTAGATCATTCCACCTAGTCCTTGCATATCCATCATTAGTCAAAAAAACTTTTAACTTGCACTTAGGTTGCTCTCCTTAGGTCTTGAATCAAACATTGGCTAGTAATCACCTATATCACTTGAGGTTCATCATTCTTTAGTTATGGAATATACCACCATCTTTGAGTAGGGAAATCTTCTTGGAGTTCATCATCTTCTATTTTAGCATTCCCTCTCTTGATCACTTGTCTTTGTGTCTATATCCATCATAGCACAGGTAAAGCCTTGCATCATAATTTGCTTCAAACCTAGATTTTCCTTGAGTTCTTGCACTTTTACCATATCAAGCTTGTCATATCATACCATTCCATTCCCATATCTTATCTTAGAGTCCTCTCAGTTTTCATTGCATCCTAATCTTGAGTCTCATACATTGTCTAGTCCTAGGTCGAAGATTAGAACAATTTCCTACGACCACTAAAAAGAGAATAAAAATATTTCAAGAAGAAGGAAACCCTTGGGGAAATGAATTTGATTGGGAAGATCACTTTAGTGTTGTAACTAGTGAAACAAATGAAACTGATAGTGAATAAGTAATCCAATCCCATATCTAGAAGAAGCACTTCCTGACATAGATTCACTAAACTATTTACAAAGGTGGTCAAACGTAATCCACAACAATACTTCAAGGCCCTTGCTAATGAAGGAATCAAAATACCTCTTGATTTTGATATATCATTACTCATAATGAATGAAAAACATGAATCTAGTGAATCTAAGCATCCCAAAACAAACAATGATGAGAGAATCACAGATCATAGACCCTTTTATTTACAACCTAGTTACAAGAGATCTTCAAAGATGTCAAAACCTGCACCTACAAGTAATCCTATTTTGGGAGATCTTAGAGCATTGAGACAAGAACTGGATACTCTCAAGAATAGTAAAACATTATCCCACAAGTTTTCCATTGAAGATATATGTCCTTATCCTTTCGATCCAAGAATACCAATGCCTCCTTTTCTTAGTCACTAGGACATACCAAGACTTGATAAATATACGGGGAAAGGAGATCCTAAAGATCACTTAAGAGAATTTTCCATTGCTACCTTGGAATTTGTAGTTGATGAGACATACCTTATGAGATTATTCCTTCGTAGTCTAGGAGGAGAAGCTATGGAATGGCTTACATGATTACCCCCAACCATCAATACTTTTCAAGAACTAGCTAAAAAATTTGTCTCACATTATACTTACAACTGTGAACTTAAAGTGACCATGATAAACCTTTTTAACACCAAAAAAAAACATGGAGAATCTTTCATGTCATTTTTACAAAGATGGAGACATTTGAAAAAGTGAGTACCTTATGACATTCCAGACAAAGAATTGGTTGACATATTTTATCAAAATTTGAACAAGAAAATTAGAAAGGAACTTCACCTCAAATGCTTGGATTCCTTTGATGATGTCATATAAATGGGATTTTGAATCAAACAAACTCTTATCAATGACAAAACTATTAAACTTAATAATGAAAAAGATCAAAAGTCGGGTTTGAGCAACAAGACACCTTTTTGGGTTAAGAACAATAATGTGGTTAGTGATGGAGTTGTTGATACAAAAATAACTAAAATATCATCACCTATCTACAACTTTAAAGTTTCATTTTCAGACAAAGGAAAATAAAAACAAAGAAGCTTCCATAAACAAAATTTTACACCATTGGAAAAATTGCTTGAATTAGCATTAAAAGAACTCCTTGAAAATAATCTTATAATGCTACCTTAGATGAGAGAATATAATCCACAAGTCAAACCCCCATGGTGGAATGAGGATCAATTTTATGATTATTATCTAGACACAAAGGACATAAGACTAAAGTTGCAATAAACTTTTACACCTAATACAACACCTTGTTGATGATGATAAGATAGCAGTTGACAGACACACTCCTTTTGGTAACTCTGATTGTGAGATTTTTAAAAACCCTTTCCCTAAGCATGAAAATGATAAAGGAATGACCCCTGAATCTAGTGATGGGGGTATGTGTAAGATCATCGATCATGGAAAAAATAGGCCCTTAAGTGGCGATAAAATTCAGAAAAATCAGAGTTAGGTAACTTGACATAAAAATTTGAATAAGTTATCTATATTATTTCAAAAATATGTAAGAATAGAATCTGTAGAAAATTGAATGTAGTTTCCAAAATACTGGGTTTATTTAAAAAAAAAATCTATTTTGTGAAAATTTGAAATTTCAATGGAGTAGTACTTAAATTTCGGGGAAAAATAAGAAGTAGGTTAATCGTCTAACCACCTAACCACAATAAAATGATAATTATTTTTTTATAAGATTTTAGATATAAGTAGGCGACTCATGTCTAGATGTGATGCATATTTTTTGTAATTTTTTTCCAAGTAAATAATTAATTATGAATTTTTTATTACAACTTTAAAAAAAAAAGCCCATATGTTTGACCACCTTAGCTTGTTAAAAAATTCATGAAATTCATTTATTTTTTTTTATAATCCTATAGTATACGAAGCATAGAATGTGACGCATGTTTCAGATTCAAAAAATGTGATATCGTTTGAAAGCTATAGATGTTTTTCAATCAGCCTATCAATTAGGACTTTAGTTGTAATTCAAATAGAAAATGAATAATAATTATTTATTAAATTCAAAGTAAAGTATAATTTATATTAGTGGAAAATTGAGAATCTCCTTTAAAAACCCTTTTCGTTTGATCAATTTTGGGTAAAAAAAAGTCGTTAGCCACATAAACTACACATACCCATCGTAATCCTACACATACCCATGGTGTAAACTATACTATTGCTAAGTATGACTATATCATAACTAACATTAGTGAGGCTGATAATCATGTGAACACTTTCATTATAAAAGGAAAAGAACCTGACTGTATTGTTACTACCCGTAGAAGTGCAGTTACCCTTAGAGTTCCTAATTCAAAACCCACTACACTAGTTTCATGATACAATCTCATAGAGCATTTAGGTAAAACTCCCACACAAATTTCCATACTTGAACTGCTACACATATCTCTTGAGCATAAAGTTGTCCTAGATAAAGTGCTTGTTATTTCTACACTAGTACCTACAGAATTGAATGTAGATCAATTCCAAGCTATGGTGGGACACATCACCTCTCCTCACACTCTCACTTTTACTAAGAAAAATGATTCATCTATCCGACAACCACATAATGCACTTATACATATTGAAATCCTTGTCCATAAAGTCAAGATCAAGCAAGTTCTGATAGATGGAGGAGCAAGTCTTAATATTTGTACTCAGATATTGATTACAGAATTAGGGTTATCTAAAAGTTTTGTTGATCCAAAGAAAAAGATTACCATAAAGCATATGATGAAGAGGAACACTCATCTAAAGGATTAGTTACTAAGTTACCAATCAAGGTTGGGCCTGTGATAAAGGATGTGGTTTTCCAATTCCTTGATCTCCCTCTAACTTATAACATCCTCCTTGGAAGACCATGGATTCATGGAATGCAAGTGGTACCTTCTACATACCATCAGTGCATTAAATTCCCACACAATGGTGTAAAAATCACAATACAAGGAGATCCAGACCCTTTCATGTATTGCAATAATCTAAGCCCTAAAACTAAAATCACAATCCCTAATAATTGTGAAGCACTTCCTTCTCAAGCATATGTTGATCCTAAGTCCTTAAAAGCATCCACCTCAAAATCTAGTGAAGTTCAGATCAAAATACAAGTGAAAGAACAAGGAGTAGGGGAATATACCCTGAATCATGCCCTTTGCATTGGAAAGCTACCTTTATCTCCCCACACCTATGACAAGCCATAGATTCCTAAGACCACATTAGATACAGATACTACATTGGTTTGTAAATCAACTACTTTCAAAAAATGGGGAGCCCTTTATGATGATGAGGAATAATTTGATGTTCTAAGATGGTTATACAAAGATGAAGATACAAAAAAGGAACTAAAAAACAAGAGATGAAGATACTTCTTGAATAGTACAAAAAAGGATTTGATCTTATGAAACAAATGGGATATGATGGTAAAAGTCCTCTGGGTTTATAGTAACAAGGTATCTTGGAACCAATACAACCTACTCATACACAAAAATTCCTTGGTTTAGGATATGACACACAGTTCAATATAAGACCTTGAGTACCACATGTATTTCAAGGAAGTAGAGTCCTCTAATGCTACATAGACAAACAAGGAAAGTTCCATCAATGACTTCATTGAAATTTATGACTATGATAGTGTCTTTACCCTTGAACTCGATCATAACACTTTACCCTTGAATCCATTCAAAATCTTGACTCAAATCATGACCCTTTACCCCTTGTTCACCCTCAACTCATTGATTGGGATCAGAAGGGACCACCACAACTAGATGTATTTCAAAATGATGAGCCAATCATAAAATTTCTAGGAGCATGAGAAGAAATACCTCTTGGGGATCATAAAGTAGGTTTTGTCATAGAACTCAACAATGCAACTTACTTCAAAGAAAATGCCAAGCCTTTCAGTCATAAAATTATTGAAAATATAAATAGTTCTTCTAGTGAAAACTACTCTGTGGTGCTATAAGACCCAAAAAAAAGTAAAAATAAAGGGTGTATCCAAGGGTGAAAACCTCTCTAAGGCACCTAAGGATGGAAGGATTGAAACAATTCCCATAGCACTATATCATGAAAAATCATCTATGTTGGTGGAGAAGAAAAACCAAGGATAATTCATCTAGTAGAATCATTAACACCTGAAGAGAGAATAGAGCATATATAGTTTTACAAGGAAAGGCAAGTCACCCTTGCATGGTCATAAGAAAACATTTTGGGACTTGATCCAAATTTAGCAATGCATCACTTGTATTTGCCACTAGGGGAAAAACATGTTAAAAAAAAAGTTGAGAAACTACACCTGTGTGTTGCTCTTTTGGTAAATGTTGAATTACAAAAGTTGCTAGATGTGGGATTTATAAGACCTATTGACTATGTTGAGTGGATTTCAAACTTAGTACCAATTTCAAAATCTGATGGGAGTGTTTTTGTTTGCATAGATTTTAGAGATTTAAACAAATCTTGTCATAAAGATGACTTCCCACTTCCAAACATTGACATGATAGTGGATTTGACAGCAAGGCACAAAATTAAGATATTGCTATCAGGATTCAACCGTGTAGCTTCGAGTCAAACTCATTGACCCATGTTTCACGAGTAGTGGTTCAACAAGAATCAAATTATCAAGGCACAAAATGTTATCCCTCATGGATAACTTCTCATGCTACAATCAAATTAAAATTTCTCCTAAAGATCAAATTAAGACAACATTTACTTGTCCTTGGGGAACCTTCTATTGGAATGTCATGCCCTTTGGGTTGAAGAATTATAGAGCTATTTGGAAGACTATGTAGATGATTTTTTGGGAAAATCCTACACGAAAGTTGGAAATCTAGAGATCATAGAAAAAATTTTCACAAGATTAGAACAATATAAGGTCTAGTTGAATCAAAAGAAATGTGTCTTTGGGTTAACATCTAGGAAATTCCTTGGATACATTGTCTCATCCAAAGGAATTGAAGTTGATCCTGTAAAAGTGAAGGATATACTTAAAATTTCTCCACCTAACAATATCGGTCAGTTGGATCATTGCAAGGAGAACTTCATTCTACTCATCATTTTATAGCACAATGTGTAGATAAATGTCAACCATTTCAGTACCTGTTATGCAAAAATGTTCCATTCAGACACCACTAGTATTAGTACCTCCTATAGATGACAAGTGTTTACTCCTTTATATATCCACAACCACCACAACACTAGTGGCACTTCTAGTACAACATGACTCTAAAGGAAAGGAACATGCAATCTATTACATTAGCTGTACTTTAGTGGGATACATGAGCTCAATTATAGTTCTATCAAAAGAGAGTTTCTTGCCATATTTTTTGCCTCACAGAAGCTATAACATTACATGCTTACACACTAGACAAAGCTCATCACCAAAATTGATCCTCTTAAGTACCTCCTGAACAAAGCAGCACTCACAAGACGATTGGCTAAATGGGTTATTATTCTTAGTGAATTTGATATTGAGTATGTGGAAAGAAAAGAAATCAAAGGACAAGCTATAGCAGATCAACTTGTTGATGCTACTCTGAAAAATGATCATCCTCTTATTAGAGAGTTCCTTGATGAATCAGTCTTCAACATGGAATCTACACATCTTTGGACTTTATATTTTCATGGATCCTTCATACAAAGTGATTTTGGTGTTGGCCTTCTCTTTGTCACACTGCAAGGGGATTGTATACCTAAAGCTTATAAGATATAGTTTCCATGTGTCAACAATATTTCTAAATATGAGGCATTACTTTCTAGGATCCATATGGGTGTGCAATGGAAAATCCTAGAGTTGCATGTCCTTGGTGACTCTCAGTTAGTGATCAGATAAGTTAATGATGACTATAAAACAAAAGATGAGAAATTGATTCCTTACAAAAGAATGGTGGATGATTTCAAGGCCTATTTCACATCAATTTCTTTTGATTAGATCCCTCAAGATAGTAATAGAGTTGTTGATGTGATGGAAACAATTGGTTCACTTGTGGAAATGCCAAGCAATGCTGCCTACTGTGAGTTTTTAGTAGAGCCTCTTTTGGAACTTGCTTACACTCTACCACAATCTAAAATGATCTATCTCATTGTTGGTCCTAATTCTCAATGGTATGGGGATATTTATACTTATCTCTAGTATAACATGTTGCCATCAGACATATCCAATAAATCTCATTAAACCTTTATCCATCAAGCCTCTTGTTATGTAATCTTAGTCGATACCCTATACTGTCGAGGTCTCGATGGTACTTTACTTTGATTTCTTTAGCATGACAAGGTCAAAACTTCTTTACAAGAAATACATGAAGGCATATGTGGGGAAAATTCTAGCGGTCCTACCCTAGCCAAGAAACTCTTGTGTATGGGTTATTATTGGCATACAATGGAAAATGATGCTTATCAGTTTGTTAAAAATGAAAGAAATTTCAAAAACCTGTAGACTTGATACATGCTCATGTACAAGAATTGTAGCTACTCACTACACCATGCCACTTTTATTAGTGTGGACTCGATTTCATGGGCAAGATTCATCCACCTTCATCCAATGGTCGTAATTTAATTCTTGTTGCCACAGACTACTTCACGAAATGGATTGAATTTGTTCCCATGACCCACAACACTAGAAAATAAATAGCCACTTTCAATTGAACTATATAATCTACCATTATGGTGTTCCTTTATCCATTATCACAGATAATGAACGTCTGTTCAAA
Source organism: Sequoia sempervirens (assembly GCA_007258455.2). Classification (NCBI taxonomy): domain Eukaryota; kingdom Viridiplantae; phylum Streptophyta; class Pinopsida; order Cupressales; family Cupressaceae; genus Sequoia; species Sequoia sempervirens. The sequence goes on from VDFB02000008.1 coordinate 345,248,331, forward strand.
AATCAGGATGTCCATGAACTCTGTGAGAAATTTCATATACATCAATTTTCTACACCTTACTACCAACAAGGAAATGACTAGGATGAGGCCTCTAATAAGACTATTTTCAAAATTCTTAAAACGATAGTCAATGAAGCTAGTTGAGATTGGCATGTTCAACTAAATCCTACCTTGTGGGATTACCGTATGAGTATTTGCACTCCCAAAGGTGCTACCCCATATTCCCTTAACTATTGATCTAAATCCATCTTTCCCATTGAGGTCGCGTTTCCTTTATAGGTCTCCTTGTGCAATAAAATTAGTCATGAAGACTACCAAGTTTCCCATTTGCAGGAATTGGAACTATTGGATGAACAAAGAAAAATTGCTTTCAATCATCTCAAAGCATACCAACAGTGGATGTTCCAAAGTTATAACCATAAAGTGAAACTACGTTGGGGATCTTGTCCTTCGTGAAAATCCTCTCAATCAACAAGAAAGAGAAAAGAATGGTAAATTTGAGCCTAACTAGTTGGGTCCATACGTTTTCACTCTTGTGTATGCATCAGGGGCATACCAGTTATGTACTCCAGAAGGTGAATTGCTCAATGATCCCATCAAAAGTATGCATATCCTTAGGTTTTATACTTGAGTACTTGAGAGAGTACACTCTTTGGAAATCTTGAAAAAATACCAAAAATAGAAAAAGTCCTGAAAAAATATAAAAAACTAGAAAAAGGTCCTAAAAAAATACAAAAAATGGAAAAAGTAAAGAGAAATCAATTCGTTCAATGGTGAAAACTACTTCAATGGAACCTTTAGCAAGTGCCATGGTGAAAATTGAGAAATTGATGCCCTGTGTAGAGGCTTCACTCCTCTTTCCTTTAGAGCTCCGCTTGATATTTCCATCCAATTTCCACTCACCCTCCACTTCATAATAACCTTTTCACACTCACGATGGCTTGTGAATTTTTTGGAATTCCCCTCGCTTGCTTACTTTTCCATGCATACTAAGTTGGTTCTATCCCTCACTAGGGAATTTCCTTGACCTTAGCTATGGGTTGAGATACTTAGCATCTCGCGATTGGAAAAACTATCCTCTCTATTTGCCTGCTTGCTTGCAATTCATCTCATTCCATAGTAAAAATTCAAAAAATCCATAAAAATCAAATATTCCAAAAATCCAAAAAAATCAAATATTCCACAAAACACAAAACAAATCAAATATTCCAAAAATCCAAAAAAATCAAATATTCCATAAAACACAAAACAAATCAAATATTCCAAAAATTCAAAAAATCAAATATTCGAAAAATCCAAAATAAAATAAAATCCTAAAACCCAAAAAAAAAAAAAAATTTCAAAAAATCCAAAAAAATCACATAACTTCAAAAATTTCAAAACAATGATACTTACAGATCGCCACACAACTTTGAACTTCAACAAAATTAAAATGTACCAAGATTGACAATTGAGTAGACATTGCAATATACCTAGCAATTCATCTTCCAAATCAAACCAAACACATTAACTATGAGAAGAATCAATTCTGCATTGAAGCATGATGCTTGTTTGTTTGTCAGTCTTTGATTATTTTATGATTTTATCTTTGGTAGCATTTCTTTTATCTTCTTGAGGATTTCTTGGACTAGAGAGGCGAGGATGGGGCATGTTCACTTGTTTTTTGTTTGTGGATTGTTTCTTATTCACAAGATGACTCATCTTAAGACATGGTTGTCTAATATCATCTACGACCTATGAGTCTAGAGTGGATAAGAGCATTCCTTGTCTAATAGTGTCTTTCATGCAATAATTATTTAGTTCATCTAAGGTCCTTATACCTAGATGCTTAAACTTCATTGCTAAATAAAATGCAAACAGTATTAAGGTCATCTAGATGTTCATGTTATCTAGATGCTTATAATAATTTGTGACATAATAATCTCTATGATGATAAGGCACTATATAAAGCACGAGAAGTTTCATCACCTTCATTTCCTTCATATCCCTTTTTCATTCATCGTTTCTTCCATCATCCATTTCCTTTATCATTTTATTTTTCTTTATGCTCCTTATCAAAAAGATCAATTAATCACTTTATCCAACTAATTCATGTTTTCTAATCCAAATATCAAATCAATCAAATAATTTAAGATTTAATTTAAATTTTTATATGTTAATTTAAATGGATGTGCTTGAATTTAAATTTTATTTTATTATTATTTTAATAGTTTGAATCCAAATCTTAATTGATTTTTTTGTGAAATTTTATTTATAAAAAATAATAATTACATACATACAAAAATCATTCTTTAAAAATAAGTAACATTTATTTATTTTGGAAAGATTTGAAGAAATGACTTTAAAAAGCAAAAAATGAAAAATCATTATTAAAAGAAATGTAAAAAATAGTTTACCTTGCTTTCCCTACATATTCGTGAATAAGACTCCAAACTTTTTAGCCACTTATGTTCAAGAGAAATAATTTTTACAAATTTTAAAGTAAATATTTAACATGTACACTTTAAAAAAATTAAATTATATTTGAAGAGCATAAAATTTTAGTCTTTAATTGGTTCAAAACCAACTTATTAATAACTAGTTAACAAAACTCAAATTTCAATAGTACTATGCCTCATGTAAGTACTTATAAGTAAATGATATATTTAAATGTTGAAATTGAATTAAATTATATCTGATATTTAGTCTTATAGAGGAGGGCAACTGACTACTCAGGACCCTGGGTCATAGGAGGGTCTAGAACAATCAACTTCCATGATCAACCTCATGGTAAGGGATTGTTTAAGATAGGTTTGATGTTTAAGGGGATGAGAACGAAGGCAGACTGATCTACCTCTTTCCTTCTATCAACCTGAGAGGTTTAGGAAGTCAGGTGAGCAAATTCTTGAGTTTGGACTGCAACTTAGGCAACTCTCTACCAAAGGACTCCATCGCAAAAGACATACGACAGTGTGACACACTCGTGTCCCAATCGAGCATTGGAATATGTACAAATAGAGAGTAAAAAGTATAGCTAAAAATAAAGGAGAATTTACTAACAACCTGATTGGTACAGTTTGATATGATGACAATAAACATAAGATAACTAAATGAGTGAAACAACAAGAAGAATACTTTAAGAACTTTAAACTAGAACTTGACAAGAGAAAAGGTGGTAGAAATCCAACTTAAGGTTAGTCCATCCTCTTGTAAGCTCCACACAAATGAAATAATTACACAAAAAAGAATGAGGAATAATGTTGGGGCTATTTTGGGGCTTGTTGTGTTGGCGTTTTCACCTCCATGGATAGCCAGAATAGCAATGATAGAGAAAGTATGATAAAGAAAGATATTAAAGTGGAAGTACTATGTGTTATGCTAACAATAATATGCTACCAAAAAAATACAAAATGTTATGTGAATGTATATCACCTCCCCAACAATATGTTTGCAAGGCACATGAAGGAAGATGTGAGCCCACAATCTTATGAATGCCAACGTTTCCACAACAACAAGAGGAGTAGACCAACCAAAGCACTATCTTGGAGCTTCAATGGAGATGGAAATGTTGTGTATGAAGTGAGTATAATGCTAGAAAAGATAAAGAAGTGTGTAGAGAGATCAAGAAATGTGAAGAAGATGAATGAGATGAATGAATAGGCCATTTGAAGATGAAATTGGAGGCAAAGGAGCCATTCGAGGTTGATTAAGGGAGTAGAAGAATTACACTTCATCGCCAATGGATCTAGTTGTAATGCCTCTGCATATTCTAGAGGCAGGAATCTTGTCAAGATGGTAGACCACCACATAGATTTATACGTGTCATGCTAGCATCCCTGATAGAATATCCTCCACCAACACTAAAAACAACTGCTAAGTGGATGGGAAGCGAATGGGGGATGTGAAATAGCATCATCAAATTTAATTTTTCTAAGCTAAGAGGTGCATAAATGAGGAATTTTTGAGGGGTGAAAATTCATGCCATTATATTTTATCCCCACTTTAGTGAGCATAAATGTCAGTGAATGCATGATAAAGTAGAGTGAAAGTTGAGAAATGTATACCTGAACCATCAAGGAAGCAAGCTTCAATATGGCACAAATGAAAGTGAAAGAAGAGGAGATGGATCCATAGGTACTTGGTCCTGAGGAGAGTTGAAAAAATGTGCCGCAAGTCTGTAGTGTTGAAGAAGACAACTGAGAGGGGGCTGAATCAGTTGTCACAAACTTTGACCTTTAAAAATTTCATGATAAATTAAATCAATTGCAAATCCTTTATTATTTTAATATGATTAATCATTAAGTGAAAAGGTAGAAATTGAAAAACATCACACATACACAACACCAGATTTACATGGAAAACCCAAATAGGTAAAAACCACAGTGAGGAGTAGCTCACAATATAGAGAATATAAAAACTGATTATAAAGGCTTATTTCCAAAATAGGACTCACTGTCTGCATCAAGGCTCATTGTCCAACAAGGGTTAACCACCCGTAGGGCTCACTACCACACAGATACAAAGAAGATAGAAGAGATTTGCTACACATAGAAAAATAGTCTCAATACAATAGAGATTTCCACCATGATTTGCTTAAACACTTGTAGACATGCATGAATGATAGAGTACACCTTTAGCTCATTACTTCCAAAAACTCAGCAATTAGACTTCACACTGATCTACACCAACTCACATTACATACACACTAATTCGCATCTATTTCGCATCTATCTTGCTTTATTTCTTTGCAAACCTTTCACCAATATCTCATCCTGTATTTATACCATCTTCAACTTTGAAACATATCCAAAGTCGGCCAAACACCATTTGCATTTATGAATTCAAATTAGGTCAATGTCAAAATATTCTAGGGTGGAATTAGAACAAGGGTGACCCAAACACACACTTCAACACGCTTCTATAAGCTTCAAAAGTAGTGTTAAACACAAGGTTGGCCAAACCAGTGTAAAACAAATAAATCAATTAAGCACACACAACCTTAGCATGGTCCAGTCTTTCCAAATGACAAAATTATCTTCAACACAATCATATCACTTAACTCCAAAACTGGGAGTCATAAGACTCAAACAAGAAGAAATATGGAGCAACTACATTTCTCCCATACCTCAACCAGATACATTGAAAAACATAGTTCACAACTTGTGAACATAACTCACACTGTACAATGATCCAAAAACACAAATCCTAGATATAGCAACTTCCAACAAACATGAACAATACCTTAGATCCTCATCATTATAGCAGCAAATCTCGAAGAAAAACCCAAAGCAACCACTGAACACCTATAACCTTTTCCTTTACAATTTTCTCAATATCTTCGACATATACATCCAATAACCATTATCCATGACATTAATGACAACAATAGCTAGTTGAGAAAAAGCGAACTAGTTGACATCAATGACAACACTTTCATACTTGCAATAATCTCCTTCTTTGTCATTGATGGCAACACATGTGATGTGAAAAACCATCAAAGACAACACAATAGTTCTCAACGTACTCTCCATTATTTTTCTTTATGTTTCTCCCTCTTAGTAGATAATATTTTTCACATGATACTTCTCTCTTTTTTTCACATCTTTCTTTCCACATCTTTCTCTCCCCCTCTGACATCAATGGAAAATGCATAGGATGGTTTATAATTTTTTCCCCTTTGACATTAAGAACAAAATATTCTTTCAATGAAAACACATGATACTACCTACTCCCCCTAAGAGGTAGCCACCAAAACATCAATCCAAAATAAAGATAGATCCATAGATCCATGGGACTGATGCATCTCCATATGTATCTAGTTCAAGAAAGGAGGGGCAATAACCTCTAACTTCTCTTGGAGATACTCAAAAGTATCTTTAGGAAGATCCTTTGTAAATATTTCAACCACTTGATCCTCTGTAGGTACATACTCAAGATTTACCTCATTCTCCACAACCTTCTCTCTCAAAAAGTGATACCTAATAGATGTATGTGTTGTCCTCAAGTGCATCACTGGATTGTTTGAAATGTTAATTACACTTGTGTTATCACAGAAGATAGAAATAGGATCATCATATAGTACTAGGTGATATCTTTTAATGTCTGTCTCATCCACAAAATTTGAGTACAACAATATGTTGTGACAATATACTCAACTTCCACATTGGATAAGGAAATTGAATATTATTTTTTACTCACCAAGCCAACAATTTTCAACCAAGAAAGAATTCACCACCACTTGTACTTTTCCTGTCATTTACACAATCAGCCCAATCTGTATCTGTGTAAGAATTTAGTGTAAAATCAATATCCATAGGATACCATAAGCCATAATCTAGAGTACTTGTAATAACAAAAAATGTACTCCTCTACATTTTTGCATATTTTTGGGCCCTCCTTGTTAAATTGAGCTTAATCATAGGCCTTCATTTAGTGTTGTAGTGTGTTTAACACATTCACACTAGATCTTGGGCACTTGTAAACTAAATGAACTTAGTTGTGCCTTATTTTTTGTGTTGTAAAGTGTATCCTAACACTTTCACACTAATCTAGGTTTCATTAATAAATTGGGATTCTTTATGCTTTAATTGGCCTTATTTTGCATCCACAAGCCTTAATTAATGCATCTTTCGAAGGATAATCCTGACATGAACCAACATCCAATCATAATTCATGTCTTTCTATATTGTATGACACAAATTTAGTGATTTGGGACTCATTCACCACCTTGGGCATATGAGTCCCACCTAAGCTTCGGGGCCCCAATTTGGATTTCACATGAATCTAAGCATTTCTTAAAAAATGTGTCCTAAAGCCTAGTCCAAAGGGACTCATATGCCAATTCTGTTGTATGAGTCTTGTGTGGCTTAAACCTAAATTAAATTCAAATTCTTGGTGATATTTTATCTTCCTTGATCTGATGTTAGCTTGTAGTGTTGAAATTTCACAAAAACTGGCAGAAACAAGTATAAATATAGGGTTATTTAGCTCATTTTTCACCTAACAATCAATGAATTGACCTAATACATTCATGAGATCATTCCATATACCAAATTTGAGTTCATGAGAGCATTCAATAGTTTACAAGAGAATTCAAGAGCATTCAAGGGCTTATTATCAATCATTTTGGAGCATTATTCAAGTATCAAGCATCATGTCAAAGTCATCATGCATCATGTTTATTTTTGAGCTAACATTTGTGATGGAGGGTTTCATGATTCAAGCAAGTATTCAATTCAAGATCTATTACATTCAAGCAAGAGTCAAGATCTACTTCCATTGGAGCCATCTCATACATGTTTGCAACACTTTATTACTAGGGTTTGGTGAGTTGCAACATTACATATTGTTCATTCATCATTCCTTCTTTTCATTTGAATTCATTACAAGGTTTGAATACCAAAACAAGATTTGACCAAGGAAAACCCCTTTCTACTAACAAAACAACATTTTCCCCTCTCTTTAGTGTTTGATTTGTAGATCTAGGTTGAAGACACATTGAAGATCAATATTGGAGGAAGGTTGTAAAAGTTGCAAAGTTATTCAAGTTATCACCTAGTTTAGAAGATCATCAAAAAGGCATCCATAGAGCATAATTTTTCATTTCAAATCCAAAAGTCAGGTTGAGAAGACAAAGAAGAGATTGAAGAGTAGATTCAGACCTTGATTGTGCCAAAAATCCAAGTAGGAGTGATACACCCCTTCTGGCATATGAGTCCTAGTATAGTGAAATTTGTAGTTTTCAGGAGTTCTAGACTTGTATTTTCTAGATTTCTACTCCTACCCAGAAACCCTAATCTAGGATTAAATCGCCCCACCTAGTGTATGAGTCCCAGTGTGCATTAAATTCAACATTTTAGTATTTCAGGTCTTCGATCAAGTTGCTACAGGTTTTCAGGAGCCCCTCTTTGCTTCTTCTACTTTATATTCAATTTTGCATCCATTTCTAGGTCATTTAGTGAACTCTTACATATCATTAGGTCTTGTCATTAAATCTTGCATTTCATTAGTATTTCCAAGCCCTGGCTTGGTGGTGAACCCCTATTTATTCATCAATAATACCCTAAAACACCCCTATTACAGATCTTTTTCCTTCATTTAATCCCTAGCTTGAGATCTCTAGGGTTTCTTTAAGTGTAATGTTAGTGAAATAGGATGATTCATCTCCCTTGTTCCATTTTCCAAAAAGGTGGAACCCTATCTCCAACATAAAATTTTTGTGAACCTTCATTTAGGACATCTTAATTCTAATTTGGAGTGCATCATCATCCTAGATCTAGCTTGCATTGACTTTGCATTAGGTTTTGCATTAGTTGATTTGCATCTAGGGTTTTGAAATATTACATTAGTGAAAGTGTATATAGGTTGGATTTTTTCAACTTGCATCATTGAATTTTATTTGAAATATGCATTTTCACTTAGTTTAGACATCATAAAAACCAAAAAGCATAACTTTTGTTCACTTAGATTTTTCTGAAATTTGTGCAAAAAACCTAACCTGGGACTCATATGCCCTTCTAGGCGATTTAGTCCCAGTACAAGTGGTTTTTCCTAATTTTTGGTAATTCTATGGTGACTGTTATTCAACATTCAAACCCCTGAAAAACCTTGATTGGGACTCATATGCCCCTCTAGGCGATTTAGTCTTGTTTTAAATTTTTAACTACATTTTTTAGCATTAAAAACTTTGTGTCTTTGTTTCAATTTGTTGTTAGTTTTCTATTTTAGTTTATAGAGTTTTTGTTTCCTTCATTTATCTTGGATCTTGCATTTCATTGCTTGTCTCTTGTATGAGATTTTCTACTTGGTGTCCTATTGATAATACTATAGTGAGACAAAGTTTGAGACTCATGTCATCCTATGATAGCACAATTGTCGTGGATCTTGGGTTGTCTAGCTCTTTCATTACTAGTGTTGACACTAGTTCACTAGGTATGACTATGGACCATACCCTTAACAACTCCTTTCCTTCATGTAGTGTGAAATTTTTTGAAACAATAGTTGCTAGTACTCCGCAAGAAAACATAATCCAAATCCATGAAGACTTAGGAAACCTACAAAATCAACTAAGTACCAAAAACATTTCAACCACCATTATCCCTAGAATAAATAACATACACCGCATGATTGAAACTAAAGGAGTTGAACTTGTGTGTAACCTAGTTTATATTTTGGTAAACATACTAGTGCTCTGCCTTTGAACAATGTCCAAAGCCAAGGAGGAATTCAAATCCATCCTCTCACAACAATTGTCTCTATTCCTACCTATACCAATCCTCAAGTTACAAAAATGATGGAACCTATGAGTAATGTGATTCCTTCCTTGGGTATTTCCGCTAGCATCCATAGTACCTTTGTGGCATCGCATGTCATATCTCCTAAGAAATTAACCTCCTATAAGAATTCAATTCATTTTTCCATTGAACAAATACAAACCTTCACCCTATTCACCTCCATCTAAAAATGAAACAATGATCCTCTCATAAACCAACTTTTGCAAACTGTTTCATCCCCTAAAAAACAAGTTTCCACCATAAACCAAAATCAAAATTTTCCACATGACATATTATTTCAAAAGCAATCCCTTGTCCTTGGAGATATTGAGAACTTCGGTGCCACAAGGTATAGAGGTTCCTAGATTCGAGAAATATGGGGCGAAGGGAGATCCTTCTAACCATGTTTCTACTTATACCACCTAATGTAGTGACTTTATTCTTGAGGATAAACTCTTATCTAAGATTTTCCCTAGATCCTTGAAGGATACCACCTTAAAATGGTTCTCCTCATTACCAAAAAACACAATTCATTCATTCAAAGAACTTGTTGAGGCCTTTACAAACCATTTTCAAGTGCATATGACCCCTAAGATGACCTTAGCCGATTTGATGAGATGTAAGTAAAAGAATATGAAAATATTACTGACTTTATCTCATGTTACCAATCACTTTATTCCCAAAATGACGTAAATATTCCTGACCCTCATCTTCAAAGGATGTTCATAGAGAATTTGCAAGCCAAGATACAAGATAATGTTTCCATGATGAAATTATCACCCTTCATGCACTTATGTACTACCCTCTGTGATTATTAAAACTCAATTAGTAGTTGCAATGAAAAACCCACCTCTAGCCGAATTGATAAGTCTGAGTCCACAAACCGAAACAATTACCAACCTTTTAGAAAAATAAATAAAGGCTTCCTTCAACTTAATCCCTCTCAACAAACACTTCAACATGTTGATGCCCAAGTGGTTGAGCTATAAGGAAGACAACTGCTTTCACATTTGGGTATCCGGATAGGCAATTCACTCCCTCACTCGATACCCTTCATAACATGTGCAATGTCACAACTTTTAGAAAAAAAATGATTACCTTTCCTCCCATTAAAACTCCCAATCCTAATAATCCTTTATCTTTGAGTTTTAGTTCAAATGCTTATTTCCATTATTTTCGACAAAATGGACATGATACGAAACATTACAAGTGCCTTAAACATCTAGTGAAAGACCTCATTGATTTCGGTTGTCTTTCAATCAAAGGTGAATTAATGATCAAGGAAATAAGTCCATTGCTCCTCCCAACCAAAACTTCCAAATATTTATTGAATCTATGCCTAAACATAATATTTCATTTGTCAAAGCTAGTGAAACTTCAAAGAATGATGTGATGAATGTTGAAATGGATGATGACAACATCGATATTATTGAACAAGATCCTATGGATAATATTAGAAAAGGTTTGATTGTGTTGATTGAAACTCAACCTCGTAAAGGCTGAACTAGAAATCCTCTTGACATTGCTTTCACATCTAAAGATATTAATAAGAATGTACCCAATGGTCCTCTTTACATAGCCGACTAAATCAATGATAAGCCCACTATGGGATATTAATTTATCCTGTATGTGGAGAGAATGTGATCACCGATGAATTCTTACTTGTCCATGAACTCTATCAAGAAAAATATGATAAACCAAAATCATGGAAAAGAATGCATAATGGTTTCTCTTGCCCTACGATGGGATCAATCACCCTTCCTTTACAAATAGGACAAAAAAATTAGATGTCTCATTCTCCATCATCTCGACGTCAAACCAATTCCATGTGAAGATTTTGTTGAACACCCAAGATAATGAGGGGGGGTGAATCAATATCTTCTTAAAATTATTGAACATACACCATCCAAATACTCTAATGCATAAAACAATAAGAATGAGCAAGACCATTAGCAGAACATAAAAGCACACAACACATGAACACTAGGATTTTTACATGGAAAACCCAAAATGGGAAAAACCATAGTGAGGATTAGCTCACAATATAATATAACTAGTTATAAGATATTACAAAGGGGTATGTGTAGGATCAAGATGGGCCAAAAAGTGGTGATATGATGGGTATATGTAGGGTATGTGGCTAGGTGGATGTGCAGATCATCATGGAAAAAACAAGCCCTTAAGTGGGAAAAAATTTAGAAAAATCAGAGTTAGGCAACTTGATGTCAAAATTTGAATAAGTTATCTATATTATTTCAAAAATATGTAAGAATAGAATCTGCAGCAAATTGAATGTAGTTTCTAAACTACTAGGTTTATTTATATTAAAAAAAAATCTATTTGGTGAAAATTTGAAATTTCAATGCAATAGTACTTAAATTTCAAGGAAAAATAAGTAGGTGTTTGTCCTGACCAATTCCCAACCACAATAAAATAATAATATTTTTATAATATTTTATATATAAGTAGAGGGACTCCATGCCCCATGTGATGCATATTTTTTGTAATTCTTTTCCAAGTAAATAATTAATTATGATTTTTTATTTCACAAATTTTTAAAATATAAAAATGTATGTCCTAATTAATCTTAACTTGGTCAAAACTTCATGAAATTCATTTTTCTTTTAAATCCTATAGTATGAAAATCATAGAATGTGACGATGTTTTGGATTCAAAACTATAATACCGCTTTGAAAGCTATAGATGTTTTCAATCAACCTATCAATCGAATCTTTAGTCATAATTTGAATAGAAACAAATAATAATTACTTATTAAATTTTGTAAAAGTAAAGTATAATTTATATTAGTGGAAAAGCTGAGAATCTCCTTTAAAAAACCCTTTTCATTTCATCACTTGGTAAAAAATAGTCACTACATACCCATCATATTGCCACTTTTTGCCCATCATGATCCCTCCTCGCATTACAATTGCTAAAGAATTTTTTAACCCAAAATTGATGAAATGAAAGGGTTTTAAAGGAGATCTCCTAAGCTTCCAAATCATCATAAATTATGATTTAATTTGAATTTAATAAATAATTATTCATTTTCTATTTTAGCTATGACTAAAGTCTGATTGATAGGGTCGATTGAAAACATCTATAGCTTTCAAATCAGACACATTTTTGAATCTGAAACATGTGTCACATTCTATGCTCTCTCGTGATACTATAGGATTAAAAAAAATGAATTTCATGAAGTTTTGACAATGTTAAGGTGGTCAGACATACGAGTTTTTTATATTTTTTAAAAGTTGTAATAAAAAAATCATAATTAATTATTTACTTGGAAAAAATTAAAAAAAAATATGCATCACATTGGGACATTAGTCCTCTACTTATATCTAAAATATCATAAAAAAATATTATCATTTTATTGTGGTTAAGGTGGTCACAAAGACACCAACTTATTTTTTCCCTAAAATTTAATTACTACTACATTGAAATTTCAAATTTTCACCAAATAGATTTTTAAAAAATAAAATAAACCTAGTAGTTTAGAAACTACATTCGATTTGCTACAAATTATATTCTTTCATATTTTTGAAATAATAGAGATAACTTACTTAATTTTTTACATTAAGTTGCCTAATTCTGATTTTTTTGAATTTTTTGCCACTTAAGGGCCTATTTTTTCCATGATCCTGCACATACCCAAAGGGTGGCTTAATGCAAGGACTCATTTTCCAAAATGGGAGGCTCACTACCTACAAAGATAAAATGTGGAAATGGCTTACAACCAGAATATGAATTGATAAAGTTACACCTAACAAGTGTTGATTTAGTTCCTTTGATGCTTAGTAAATAGACTTTTCACACTTCTTCTGATAAAATCCCATACTAGTAGATATGTATTCACCTTGATTCATCTTCGCATACTTATCCACACCATCAATCTAAAAATTGTCCAATATATATATGACTCATTCAAAAGCATCAATTAGGTTAGCCTAATTAGATGCAACCCTCATTCACCAAAAATATTAACTATCGACTTCAAGCTTGTACAAAAAAAATCCAAAAGAAATTTAAGCATCTAGTACACTACAATATATCAGCATGGACCTAAGATAGGTCACAAATACATCTGTAACACAAAATTAATTCACTATATAACATCAACTATTGATTGGGTTGGCCAAGGATAAACCTAATAACAAAATACAACTACTGAGTGATGACAACTCACCATACGAGCACTAGTAAACATGAAATTCTGAATTTACAAGCTTCTAAAATCCAAAGACCATTTCCCAAAACCACAAGTTATGATATTCATTAGCGGAGGATTGCATACCAAAATACCAGATGATAATAACTTTTTCTGCATACCGGTTCTAAATACTAGATCAAGCTTGAGCTTATGGTGATGCAATTATAACTCATGTATAACATGCTGACATCATTGACAACACACAAGCTGCATAATGAGATGTTTTTCTTCATTCTTCCAACAATCTCCCCATTTT
>VDFB02000008.1:345262150-345423232 GCA_007258455.2 Sequoia sempervirens
ACGTAACACAAGACCTCAGGAATCTTGGTGGGTATTACGTGGGATAATCGAGAAGACAACAACAAAGAAAAGACCAAGATAAGCCCCTATGTGGATGAGTCAAAGCACACCATGATATGATGGATCAAGGAAACCATGAAAAGTGTTTATAGTGGGTTCAAATGATAAATAAACTCCAAACCATCAAAATATCACAATCAATTTCAAAACATCATTTGCCATAGGATCAAGGGGATGGATGGGATTGATGAGGTCTACTAGGAAGGATGCATCCTTTTGAGACCGATGATGGATACAAAACTAGAATGACCCAGTTTGACACCAAATGTTTATCATTAACTAAATATTTTGATAATAGGGGATTTTATTTGAGAATAACGAGTTAGACAAGGACACAGACTGACATACCCTACAGACCTAGGGGCTTGGGGGCCGATTAGAGATTAGCCTTGCCTACGTGAAAGCGCAGAGCCCTCGTAGTTCATGAAAAGACCATGGATAAAGCAGAAAGAGGATGGTGAAGACAGATGATAGACGACCAACACATGATGGTCTGAATACCCTAGGGGAAAATAAAATGATCAGCCTTACCTACATGACAGCGCAAGGGTAACGTAGTTCGACAAGAGATGCGACAAGATGAGATCTAGATGATGATCGAAATGATGAATGATCCTATGTGATAACACAGATCGACTGACGATGAGATGAATAAAATAAGCTCAAAGTGGGATACTGAAAGCATCGAGATGGGGGATAGGCTAGATGGGTCATCCAATGCTCAATCAAAATGTACCAAGCGGCCAAGGATGGGATGGGTGAGGAGGATAGTGCAAATGAAAGCATAAAATAACTAGGATTCCAGGTAGATAATGATTAAGCCCTCTACAAATGAAGTTTGTTACCAGGTTCTCACCATCCATAATTATCCAAGGTGCCAACAAAAATTGGTTTTCACCATAGGATGAACTTATTTCTCTTTACTATTTTTTTTTTTGGATTATTTTGGATTATTTTGGATTTTTTCTGATTTTTTTTAAAAAAAAAAAAATTCTAATAGGTGGGGTTACCAAGTGGAATTAGGCATAGAACTTCTTTAGATGCATGATGTTGATGGGTTCATCAAGGGGATCTCCTTCAAGAGTTGTCAACCTATATACCCCAGATCCATATTTGGCGGCTATGATATAAGGCCCCAACCAGTTTGGCTCAAATTTTCCTTTCTTATGTTGGTCTTGCTGAGTACGCTGATTCTCTTTGAGGTCAAGATCACCCACCTGAAACTATCAAGGGAAAATCTTTTTGTTGTAGTGATGCTTGAGGCAATTATGGTATGCTTGTAGGTGGTCGTAAGCTTTGATTCTTCTTTCATCAAGTAACTCCAGCTGTGCAAGTCGTGCAACACGAGCATCCTCCTCACTGATAAGATTTTTTAAGGAAATTCTCAATGATGGAATCTCAAATTGAATTGGAAAGATGGATTTGGCGCCATAGACTAAAGAATAGGGAGTGGCCCTTGTAGTGGTGCGGATGGAGGTGTGGTATGCCCAAAGGGCAGGATGAATATGGAGGTGTCAATCTCGACCGGTGTTATTGCCAACCTTTTTGAGGATGCAAATGAGGATCTTGTTGGTTGCTTCTACCTGACCATTACCCTGGGGGTAATAAGGCATTGACCAATGATGTTGGATGTGAAAGGTGTCACAAAGGTGTTTCATGGCTTGGTTTTTTAAGGGTTTTCCATTATCAGAAAGAATGGTGGATGGGATACCATATCTGTAAAGAATATGGTAAAGGATGAATTTTGAGATCTGAATACTGGTGATCTGTGAGGGTAGCATTGCTTCCACCCACTTAGTGAAGTATTTAGTGGTGGTGATTATGAATGTATGGTCCTTGGATGATGGTGGGTAAATCTTGCCAATCAAGTCGAAACCCCATTGAGAGAAGGGCCATGCTGCTAGGAGGGACTACAGATCCTGTGCTGGAGCATGAATCAAATATGCATGTTGTTGGCATGGGAGGCACTTCTTTACAAATTCACAAGCATCATGCTCTAGTGTAGGCCAATAATATCTAGCTCGGAGAATCCTTTTGGCTAGGGCCATACCATTTGAGTGAGCTCCACAAACACCACCACGTACCTCCGTTAGTGTCATGTGGGCTTCGGTGTCATTTAGACACCTAAGGAGGATCCCATCATACCCACGAAAATAAAGTGTATCACCGATGATAATGTAACAGGCCAAACATTGAATAAAATATTTTTGTTGGTTCCATGTGAGTTCTGGGGGTAGGATATTATCATGGAGATAGGTATATATGTCTTGATACCAGGGGGAGGCGAGACCTATGATATCGCACACCATATTAGTCTCAGGAAAATCATATGCTGGGATTAAAATTTGTTCGACAAGGAACTCACATTACGTCCGATCCTTAGGCATGTCAATTAGGGAACCGATAGTGGCCATTGCATCTGCTGCTTTATTCTGTATCCGAGGAATTTGGTCAAATTGTATGAAGGTGAAATATTTCTTGAAATCATCCACCATGTTCTTATAAGGTAACAACTTATCATCCTTTGTGAGGAATTCATCATTAACTTGCTTGATGACTAATAAGGAATCACCAAAGGGGTATGTGCATGATCATCATGGAAAAGACAGGTCCTTAGGTGGCAAAAAATATAGAAAAATTAGAGTTAGGCAACTTGACATAAAAAATTGAATAATTTATCTATATTATTTCAAAAATATGTAAGAATAGAATCTATAGCAAATTCAGTGTAGTTTCTAAACTACTAGGTTTTTTTTTAAAAAAAAATCTATTTAGTAAAAATTTGAAATTTCAATGCAGTAGTACTTAAATTTCAGGGAAAAAAGAAGAAGTAGGTGTCTATCTGACCACCATAACCACAATAAAATGATAAAAAAGATTTTATAAGACTTTAGATATGACTAGAGGACTCATTTCTCAATGTGACACATATTTTTTTGTAATTTTTTTCCAAGTAAACAATTAATTTTTGATTTTTTTTTTATTACAACTTTTAAAATATAAACTTGTATGTGAATACCTTAACTTGGTGAAACTTCATGAAATTAAATTTTTCTTTTTTTAATCCTATAGTATGCAAGTATAGAATGTGATGCATGTTTTAGATTCAAAAATGCTTGATATCATTGAAAGTTGTAAGATGTTTGCAATCAGCCTATCAATCAAGACTTTAGTCATAATTCAAATAAAAAATGAATAATAATTATTTATATTAAATTCAAAGTAAAGCATAATTTATATTGGTGGAAAGCTGAGAATCTCCTTTAAAATCCCTTTTCGTTTCATCAATTTTGGGTTAAAAAAAAGTCATCAGCCACATACCCTACACATACCCATCATATTGCCAATTTTGGCCCATCATGATCCTGCACATACCCAAAGACTTTCAAGTGAGTTATATGCCACTATTTTGCAATTCAGAGGCCGGTGAGGAGGGCTTCGTAGTATGTGATGTTGTTGGTACATGGGAATGCTATACTAAATGATTTTGGAATGTATTCACCTTGAGGGGTAACTAATAATATCCCTATGCTTGATCCATTATGCGTGTATGAGCCATCAAAATTTAGTGTCCAAGCTGGTGCTTCTGTAACTGTGTAAACTTCTTCGTCTAGAAATTTAGTGTCTAGAGGGCAAGTATCTACTAATGGTGCCTTGACCAATTGATTAGCTATGACCTGTCCCTTTATGGCTTTCCATTCCACATACTCTATGTCAAATTCGCTTAGGAGCATAACCCACTTGGCCATGCGGCTAGTCAAAGTGGTTCTAGATAACAAATACTTTAGTGGATCAATTTTAGCAATTAATTTGACTGGATGGCTGAGCATGTAATGTTAGAGTTTTTGTGTGCTGAAGACTAGTACGAGGCAGGCTTTTTCCATGGGGGAATAGTTTAATTCATAGTCTACCAATGTCCGACTAATGTAGTAGATCGCCCTCTCTTTGGATGATTCATCATGTTGTGCCAACAATGCCCCCAATGCAACTGAAGTGGCAGAGATATAGAGCAGGAGGGGTTTCCTTGGAATATGTGGCATCAAGATCAGCGGATGAGCTAAGTATTATTATCGAAACAAATCTGACACTATTGGTTCCATCAAAAATTGGAGTCTTTCTTTAGAAGATGAGTGAATGGCTGACACTTATCTGCGAGCTGGGCTATGAATCAGCGGATGGATTGCATCTTCCCTTGGAGACTTCTTAACTATTTCAGATTGCGTGGGGGTGGAATGTCTAGAATATCCTTTACCTTGGCAGGATAAACTTCAATACCCCTTCAGGAGACTATAAAACCCAACAGTTTTCCTGACGTAACCTCGAAGACAATTTTTTGGATTTAGCCACATCTTGTAATGCTCTAACTATTAAAAGATCTTTTTTAGGATGGTAGGATGTTTCGCTCATGTTCTATATTTTCCTAACAAGTCATTGACATAATCCTCCATGATGATATGGATGAGGTCATGGAACATTACCTTCATTGCCCTCTGATATGTTGCCCCTGCATTTTTGAGACCAAAGGGCATAACATTGTAACATAAAGTACCCCAAGGTGTTGTGAAGGCAGTCTTGTGTTGGTTCTCAGGTGCAATTCGAATCTAGTTATAACCAGAGAAGCCATCCATAAGGGATATCATCTCATGTCTTTCTATGAGGTCAACCAACATGTCAATGTTAGGTCGAGGGAAATCGTCTTTCAGGCAAGCTTTGTTAAGATCTCTGAAGTCTGTGCAGATCTAAATGTCTCCATTTGGTTTGGAAACTAGTACTATATTGGAGATCCATTCAGAGTAAATTGGTCTGATAAAACCTACATCTAACAATTTCTCCAGTTCCTTCTTTACTAACAATGCCACTTGTGGATGCATCTTGTGGAGCTTCTGTTTGACAAGCTTTGCATTAGGGCGAACGTCTAGGTGATGAACCACTAAAGCAGGGTCTAAGCCTAGCATGTTTGAATATGACCAAGCAAAGTTAATGATTCCCTCTTGGAGTAACCACACGATGACTGGATAGTCTTGCTTGGAGAGTGACTTAGCTACATAGGTGATCTTAGGATTTTGAGCAGTACCTAGATTAACTTCTTGAGTCTCTTTGATTAAAATGGATGAGCAGGAAGATAAATAAGTTCCCACAAGGGGAAGATGAACATCCCCATCCTCCAGCACCTCTTCGAGGTTTTCACCATCGGATGCGTCCTTTATTTTTACTTTTTCAAGGTCAAGAAGTGCCTTAGGAAGGTTTTCACTAGATGACCACTTTTTATTTTTTTAATTCTTATTTTTGTGACTAGAGTTTTCATCCTCCCCCAATCCCATGAGGTTGACATATGTATCTACAGACATATTGATAGGTGTTCTATTACATAGGTCCCAATCAATAAGCTCAAGATGGCGAAGGGATAGGCTAATGGTATAGATGGATAGACATTCGAACATGGATGATAGGTCGGTGTGATCAACGTCATCGTATGCACGTATGATGGATTCCTCCTCGGGTATGTATTCCAATGAGCTATCACCCACGACAACACTATTGGAAGTATTAGACGATGTTGCAGGGCCTTTCTTCTTTTTTTCATATCTGATGCCTATGTTTTTTGGTAGCCTTGATGTATCAATAGGTTGCAATCACCCCTATTCTTCTTTACCTAGGCCCCTACCTTGGTAATACTTCTTTGCAAACTTAGCTGACCAAGGATATGCTTCCTGAAAATATTCCTTTAGGGGAGGATTTGGTTGGGGTTCTTCTCAATAGACCCATTGACTTATGTCCTCTTTTGGTGCATCTATCTTGATGCTAGGGGACCTGAAAGTGGTGGTAGGGATGTTTTTACCACTGAAGGTGATAGTCTTGTCTTCCTTTGGAGTAGCATGTGAAGGTTGACCAAACTTGTGTGGTGACGGGGGCATGGTTGCTATATTAAGAGAAATATGCATTTCATATTCACCACACCCTTTGTCAATGATCTGAAATTTTGTGACTGAAGGATCAGTGGTGGAAGATGGAGTGGTTGTCATGGTGGAGGGTGGATTAGTGGATGATGGTTGAGATGCTCCCATTTCGACCCTGAGACAATAATGTAAATGGGGAAAGGATGCTTCTAAAGCACGACAATATTCAAATGGTTGGGGGTCAACATAAATGGTGAACTCTTGTCCATTGACCGGGAACTTTAGACACTGATGGTACGTGGAGGGGATGGCTTGCATAGCATGGAGCCATGGGTGGCCAAGGAGGAGGTTATATGGCAAGTCCAAATCAAGGACATGATAGGTGGTGTACTGAACAATAGGTTGCACTTGGATAAGAAGACTAATAATTCCCTTTGAATTCCTTTCAGAATTATCATAGGCCTTGATCATGATGATTTGATTGCTTAAATCTGCTTGAGTATACCCCACCTATTTTATGAATTTTAGAGTACACAGATTGAGGGCAGAGCCATTATCTACCAAGACCCTTTTTATTTTATGGCAGGCAACCATGACTTTGATATGCAAGGGAAAATTATGATTGACATTAATATTTGGCATGTCATTTTGGCTGAAGTGGAGTTGATAAGATAAAGCTAAGTGTCCTACCAAAGCTTGGAATTGTGTGGGGTTGATGTCATTAGGTACATGGGTTTCCTACAAGGCTCTGTTGAGGATTTCTTGATGTACAGGGGAAGACTTAAGAAAATCCAAGATGGAGATATGAGCGGGGGTCTTTCCTAAGTGATCAAGGATGATGTACTAAGAGCTTACAAGAACTGATTGGGTGGGTTTGGAAGCCACAGGGACAGTGATTTGGGCTCATCGTGTAGTAACAACACACTGAGGGTCTTTGGCTTTGACATGTATCATGGATACACGGGGTTCTACTTGCTCAATATAATGAATAATACCTTCGTAATTAAGGGGTACATTCTTATAGCTCAAGTTATTTGTGTTGTTGTCTTGGAGATTATTGTTGGAGGTGCTCAGGCCTTGATTATGGTTTGGAAAGGCGTTTTGATATATCTGCAATTGAGCATTGGACAACGAAGCTTGACTGGTGTCAACTTTGATATCTCCTTGATCAATAAGATCTTGGACATAGGTTTTTAGACCTTGACACTTATTTAAAGAGTGTCCTTTGATTTTATGGAACTCACAATATCCATTTTCCCTAAACCATGCAGGCTTGGGTTTGGATTTTTCAAGTGGCTTGGTGACAGGATACGTGATTGGATAGTTGATCTGCAACAACTTATTGAAGACGACACTCGGGGGTTCTCCTAATTGAGCATACTGACATTTAGTGTTCCCTTGACTGTTCTAATTTGACTGTTGAGGAGGATGAGGTGCCCCTTGTGGTATGGATATGGTGTTAGGTACTGATGGTTGTTGTCTCTAGGATGTATTAGCCACTTGGACATGTTTAGTATCAGTGATTCCATCATTTACTGTGTTCTTGTTCTTGTTCCAAAAACGTGGCTTGTCACTGAATGAACTTTCTTTATCCTGGTTATATATTTTGATGTGCCCTTTGGCAAAAAGGGCACGTTCAAGGATAGGTCCTTTTTCCACTAGCTCCGTGAAAGTAGTGGCACAATGTAACCTAAAGTTATGAGCCATGTCAGGATGAGAGTTCTCCACGAAGAGGGTGACCATGTCCTTCTCTCTTAGAGGGGTTGACACTGGAAGTAAAACTCCTGCAAGTGGGCCTTGGGATCCTTGTTCCCCCTGTATTTGTCAAATTTTGGTACTTCAAAATGTTTAGGGAAGGGGATCAACAAGATGGAGGGGTCGAATGGATATTGGTATATGTCCTCGAATATGAATGATTGTTTGCGAGTCCCTACCTGAAGATCTTTCAGAGCAGCTGTAATTTCTAGCAAATCTGAGTTGACTGGTGGTGGGTTGGATGGATATGGATGGTAGGACGATAAAGGATCCTAGAGAGAGAGCGTCAGATTGTTGAGGTATGGGTTTGGATGGTGGAGTGATGACATCCCTTGTTGGTATGCTGCAGGTTTATTTTATACGTGGGTTGTTGTTGTGAGGTATAGTATGGATTAGTTTGATAAAAATGTGAGGTAGGCTGTTGAGGAGCTTGGATGTGATGTTGCAAGTTGACCTATTGATACTGGGGGTATTGTTGTGATTGTTGAGAGGCCGCATAAGATGGTTGTTGTTGGGACTACTATTGGTAATAATGATGTTGTGGTGATTGTTGATGTGATGTGAGATGTTGCATGGGCCGCGACAGGATGTTGTATTGTGTTTGAGGTCGCGGTCATAGGATGGATGTGAGGAAGGGGGTTATGGTTTGAGTAGGAGGTCGGGATGGATTGCTTTGGGGCTGGTATGGTGGTTGTTGCAAGGAAAATATCAATTGGTGTTGTTGGGACGGCTAAGATAACGCAAGGGGATTTTGCAAGGGAGGTTGTTGGGTACGGGTATGTGCAAGATCATGATGGGCCAAAAAGTGGAAATATGATGGGTATGTGGCTGACGACTATTTTTTACCCAAAATTGATGAAATGAAAAGGGTTTTTAAAGGAGATTCTCAGCTTTCCACTGATATAAATTATGCTTTACTTTGAATTTAATAAGTAATTATTATCCATTTTCTATTCAAATTACGACTAAATTCCTAATTGATAAGCTGATTGAAAAACATCTATAGCTTTCAAACAATATCATAGTTTTTGAATCTAAAACATGCATCACATTCTATGTTTCAAATACTATAGGATTAAAAAAAATTAAAAAAATTTCATGAAGTTTTGACCAAGTTAAGGTGGTAAGACATATGAGTTTTTCTATTTTTTAAAAATTTGTAATAAAAATTCATAATTAATCATTTACTTGGAAAAAATTACAAACAAATATGCATCACATCGAGCATGAGTCCTCTACTTATATCTAAAATATTATAAAAAATTATTATCATTTTATTGTGGTTAGGGTGAGTGGGAATGAGACACCTACTTATTTTTTCCTAAAATTTAAGTACCACTACATTGAAATTTCAAATTTCACCAAATAGATTTTTTTTTTAAACAAACCTAGTTGTTTAGAAACTACATTGAATTTTCTATAGATTCTATTCTTACATATTTTTGAAATAAGATAGATCACTTATACAAATTTTTATGTCAAGTTGTCTAACTCTAATTTTTTTGAATTTTTTTGCCACTTAAGGGCCTATTTTTTCCATGATGATCCTGCACATACCCGTATGGAAGGGGACATTTAGGGGTGGTATATTAGATTGGGGGGGCTGTGGAGATGCATATGAAGGTGGTGGAAGGTTTATGGCCCTGAAAGGTGGAGGTAACACAGTAAAAGGGGTGCCCCGAGTGTTGACATGAGGTGGATTTGGGGGGGGGGGTGCTAGTAGCATTAGTGGTTGTGGTTGCGAGACGTTTTGTGGCATGCCAAAGGAAAAAGGATCATTGGGATCTATAGACACTTAAAAATGACCTAGGCCTACAAGCCTATTTTTACCACTTTCATCCTAGCATAATTCTGACATTTAATTATGTCCTTGGTCCACATTCGACTATTGATTAGATAATTCATAATTTTTTAATTAATTTATGTCCTTTTATTCTTCATGATTATTAAATAAATAAATCTTATTTATTTATTAAATATGTCATTAATTGTCTAAGTCTTCCCTTAATTAAATAAATTTCTTAATTTATTTAATTACCTTTCTGCATTTATGTCTTCCTCATTATTAAATAAATGAATTCCATTTATTTATTTAATATGTCACTAATTGTCATAATTAAATGAATTGATTTATTTATTTAATTAATTAATCTTATCTGCTAAATTAAATAATTATCTTGAATTATTTAATTGTCAAAATTAATATTCCTCTCATTTTAAATAAATAAAATTATTTAAAATGTCATCGCATTCTTAACTGATAGTCCATTTTGGTAAATAATCTGAAAATCGATTATTTATTATTTTACAAAATCCATATTTTAAAGTAATTTAATTCAAATTGGTAACTTTCCTCCAAAAATCAAGTAATCAGGCATTCTAATTATTTTTCAAATATGATCTTTAGTCCAACTCTTATCTTCTTGATTTTTTGAATCTCACAAATCAGGTAGTCTTTATCTTCTTGATTTTCAAAAATCCTTATTTTCTAAATTAATTATCTCATTTATTCTCCACCGCCGATTTGATTTTCTCATATGACCACTCACTTAATGATTTTTCCCTAACCCTAATTAGGGATTATCAAATTTAATCTGTGCCTTTGATTTTAGGTCTCTGTCAAAAGTCAATCTCGTCCATCCATTCAAAATGGCATTTTCTATAAAATGCTATTTTGCTCTCATTTTTAGATTACACGCTGACGCACTGACATACTTAGATATTTCACAAGAATTACAGCATTTATTCCACTTAGTCTTGGCACATTTTAGGCATATGCATTTGAATAATATTATCATAGGCATAGGCATTTTAGAAGAAAATCCTTCAAAGCTTGTGTAGGTCTTTGTCAAGGATTTCTCGCACATTCGATCTGAGGGCAACACAAATCAACAAGTTAGAAGGTGTAATGGAGATCAGCCATGGAGAATGAAAACATTGGGTGAGATTGTTTTATTTTATATGTTTTCATTTATTATTCCCTTGCACTTCATTATTTCTTTGGGTTTATGCTTTCAATTCATTTGATAAACTAATCCTAAAATTAACTCTTAGTTACAGGATCAGTGGTTTGGGGAGCTCCTATGACTGAGATTGCGGGATGCGAGGGATTACTAACGGGATATAGAATGGTGTTGCAGAATTTGGGTTGATTCCAACCTTCTACAGGAGGAATATTGGGGACGTATGAACTACCTGGTGCATTGTGTGAATCTCGGGGTATATTAGGTGTGGAACCACCATATTTGGATAGGTCAATACCTGATGAAAATTTGACACCCTTGTTAATTAAATGAGCCAAGATTTCTTTGCCATGTTTTTCAAGAAGGTGATCTATCATTTGCACATTGATCGGGTTACTAAAGTGTTCCTCAAATGTAATTTCAGGTTGAATGACCATGTTTTCATCTCTGGGGGGTGATGCATTTTGACCATCGATATTGGATTGAGATGATGTTCCATTGTGTGAATCTCGAGGGATGTTTGCACTGTTGTTGGGGTCTTGTGAGGCATTAGTTGCATTGTTCAGGTCTTGAGGGATGTTTGGTTGTCAGTGTTGTTCGGCCATTTTTCTTGTTTGTGACCAGTTCTGAATGGGCATGGAAGATGATATGTTGGACTAGGATGCTAGAATGACCTTGGTGATGAAAGGATTGATTTGATTTGATGATTGATTAGCCGACGAGGTTGTGGCTCGATAGGATTGATGTGATTTTGATGATTAATTTTCTGATGAGAATGTGGCTTGATAGGATTGATTTGATTTGTCTGAAGTGGATTGGGTTCATTGGTAGATAATGAGTCGATTTGAATTGGATGATATAACAATTCGATTTGGATTGATGATTGATTAGGATGACTGATAGTGATTGGAAACTAAACCAAATTCAAGAGTGATCCTTGGTGATGCTAGTTGTTGATTGATCGGTTAGAAGGGGGGATGTATGATAACAACGCCGAATCCAACTTGAGATAGAAGTAGATTGATTGGGCTGACAAGGATGACCAAATTAGGATGTACGACGATCTAAAGTTGGCCTTGATGGGTGACGATTAGAGATGAACAACTAGGTCAATCTGGATAACTGTTCTAACGAGGTTTTAATGGGATATCGATCGTCAGAAATGTGGAAATGATAATCAGAATGTGGGTTTGAAATGGGTAAATGAGGACTTTGAATGGGTGAACAAATGCAAAAGTTGAGGGGATGAATGTTTTAGGATGATGAACGGGTTCCTGAAATGGGTTCGCGGATGTTCGAAATGGGGAGACAAGTGATCGAAATAGTGAAACAAGGGTCCCAAATGATGAAGCGAATAAAACGTCGATCGGTCAAGGTTTAGGTCTGCCCAAGGAGCAAAAATGGATCAAAACAGGCCTGAAAGAGGTTGGTCAATAGGTCAAATCCGCCCAAGGATGGTTTAGGTCTACCGAAGGAGAAAAAACTAGTCAAATTTGGTCAAAACAGGCCTGAAAGGGGTTGGTCAATAGGTTAGGTCCACCCCTGGATGAGGGAAAGTGTGCCCAAGGAGAAAAAAATGGTCAAATTTGATCAAAACAGGCTCCAAAGGATTGTTTTTAGGTCAGGTCTGCCCCTGGATGAGGGAAAGTCTACCCAAGGAGCAAAAACTAGTTAAATTTGATCAAATAGGCTCTAAAGGACTAGTTTATAGGTCAGGTCCACCCCTGGATGAGGGAAAGTTTGCCCAAGGAGAAAAAACTAATCAAATTTGATCAAAAGAGGCTCCAAAGGACTGATTTTTAGGTCAAGTTCACCCCTAGATGAGGGCACATCCATCCAAGGATGAAAAAATGATCAAATTTAATCAAAAGAAGCTCCAAAGGACTATTTTTTACGTCAGGTTCACCCCTCGATGAGGGAAAGTCCCCCCAAGGAGCAAAATTTTTTACACAGGAGGGAAAATTTGGCTATGCCGAGGTCAAGTCCACCTATTTGTAAGGGAAAATCCAGCTGTCTGTGGATTTCACTTGACCTTTGACAAAAAAATCTATGGCAAAGGACTCAAAACATAGCAATCATCAATCAAAATGATATGGTTAAGTGAAATAAGTCAAACAATCACTGGTTTCGCACAAAAAAGATAATTCAGATAATCACAAGCCTAAGTCTAGTAGAAAGGGTATGGTTGACAAAGTCTTCTAATCTAGGATGAACATGGTTATTATGGAATCCTCGATATACACTCAGTACATGAGGCCCAAACCGTGAACACCGACCCGTTACAAGAGTGAATCGGGAACCTAAAAGGCTCAGACCAACTCTTCACATCATCTTGATGCTTTGCCAATTACAATGTGGTTGGATTGAGGTACAACTTTCGCTCTCCCCCCTTTATATACCTTGCTAGTACGTGTGGTTGGAATCATCCCTTGGGGTCATGAAATCCCCAAGCAGGTCCTGCTAAGACAAATAAAATGGGAAGACTCAAAGGACATGGTAAGCTACGATTTCTCGTCACCCAGGATCGTCGAATGGTGCAAGGGGATTGGATACGTCAAATAGCTCACCCAGAAACATGGCATTCAAGGTTGATTGACACCTCCTAATTAAACTGTGTTCCTAATTAGGGGTTAAAAACCCTTAAAAAAACCAAAAAGATTGCTAAAAATTGAAATTTTACCTTATGGAAAAAGTTGTCTAGGGCATATTTGCTTGTTTGTTGGGTCAGATCCGCATGTCTGTCGGGTCAGGTCCGCCTATCTATTGGGTTAGGTTCGCCTATCTGTTGGGTCAGGTCCACCCCTCCATGAAATTTTTTCCAAAAACAATTTTTGCACTCTGGGGAGGGTAGGTCCGCCCTTGGAAAAGGTTAGGTCCGCTTATGGAGGGTGGGTCTGCCTATCTATCAGGTTAGGTTTGCCCCTGTATAACCTGTACTTGCAAAAAGTCAAAAAACAAAAAATGTGAAAGCAAGAGACCTGTTTGTGGGTCCCACCGGGCATGCCAGAAATGTGATAGGTCAAATTTCAATGCTAGAAAATGAACAACAAAGAAGATAATGCAAATAACACTAAAAACAACCTACACCTCAAGATTAGCCTAGTTGGATTCAATACAAAATAAAGATGACAAAATGGAACCTTTTACCTTGTCTCGAATCGATCCTTTGGTTGGCCCTTCGATCTTCGATGTTGTATGCTCCTTGGATGGCAAGAGATGCAAGATAGATGATGGTATAAGGATGAGAACCTGAGTGGAAGTGGATGCAAGTGTAAAAATGGCTAAGTATGCATTCTATTTTTTTTTTGCAAGAGTTTGGCTACAATGGATGATCTCTCCAAAATGAGAGAAAAGAGGGGGTATTTATAGATATTTTTGGACTCTCTAGGGAAATGGCTGGTCAAGATTGAGCCACCAAGATCAAGATGTAGGGCTAAGGTGAGTTGAGAACTCACAAGCCCTCATATCTTGACATGTGGCAAGTGAAGTGGCTCAAAAAGGTGAAGTGGACATGAGGTGGAGTGGTAGTACATGACATGGATGGAGTACATAGTACCTCGGGATTGGGACAAGATCTCTCCTCATAAAGGAGGTACTTGTCCCCATGTGGGTGAGAGGGCATATGGGGAATTAAAAATTCCTCAAATATTCTCATGGGGATGAGAGAAGGAATTTAAAATTCCTTTAAATGCATTGGGGGATTAATGTGAATTAAAAATTCACATGGGAAATGAAGATGCCTTGTTCAAAAAGAGAAAGCTTTTAATGAAGTTGACTAAGGACACATTCCATAAATGATATGGGGATTAGAGATGACCTAATTAGGTGATTAAGCTTGTGCAAGTACTTGATTAGACTAATTAATGACATATTAGAGAGAAGTGGGAAATTATGGAGGATAGGACCTTAATGATGATTAAGGTTGTGCACATTTTAATCATAAATTAATTATGACTAAGAAAGAGGGTTAGATTGCTAAGAGGGATTAGAGGCCAACTTGCAAAAGTTGGAGGATGTGACAATGAGAGAGAAAATAAGGAATTTAAAATTCCAAAAGATAATATGACTAAACGAAATAAAGTGATGCATTTATTTAATTTAGAGAGGAAAAAGGGAAAAACATTTATTAAATTAAATACTTTGGGAAACCTTATGTAAGATACCAAAATATTAATTAAATGGACGATTTAATTAATACCGGAAAAGAGGATGATTTAAATGAGCAAAGGGATGATTAAGGAGACAACTTTGACCATATGGAAGTGGTCAAATTTGGATGTCTACACCTACATCACAAATGTTAGCTCAAAAATAAACATGATGCATGATGAATTTGACATGATGCTTGATACTTGAATAGTGCTCCAAAATGATTGATAATAATCCCTTGAATGCTCTTGAATTCTCTTGTAAAGTATTGAATTCCCTCATGAACTCAAATTTTCTATATGGAATGATCTCATGAATGTATTAGGTCACTTCATTGCTTGTTAGGTGAAAAATGAGTAAAATAACCTTGTATTTATACTTGTTTATGCCTTTTTTTTTTGAAATTTCAACACTACAAGCAAACATCATATCAAGGAAGATAAAATATCACCAAGCATTTGAATTTAATTTAAGTTTAAGGCACTCAAGACTCATACAACAGAATTGGCATATGAGTCCCTTTGGACTAGGCTTTAGGACACATTTTTAAAAAAATGCTTAGATTCATGTGAAATCCAAATTGGAGCCCCGAAACTTAGGTGGGACCCATACGCCCAAGGTGGTGAATGAGTCCCAAATCACTAAATTTGTGCCATACAATATAAAAAGACATGAATTATGATTGGATGTTGGTTCATGTTAGGATTATCCTTAGAAAGATGCATTAATTAAGGCTTGTGGATGCAAAATAAGGCCAATTAAAGCATAAAGAAGCCCAATTTATTAATGAAACCTATATTATTGTGAAAGTGTTAGGATACACTTTACAACACCAAAAATAAGGCACAACTAAGTTCATTTAGTTTACAAAGGCCCAAGATATAGTGTGAATGTGTTAAACACACTACAACACTAAATGAAGGCCTATGATTAAGCTCAATTTAATAAGGAGGGAAAAAAAATGAAAAAATGTAGATGAGTACAGTTTTTGTCATTACAAGTACTATAGATTATGGCTTAATGTATCCTAGGGATATTGATTTTACACTAAATTCTTACGCAGATGCAAATTGGGCTGATTGTGTAGATGACAGGAAAAGTACAAGTGGTGGTGAATTCTTTCTTGGTTGCAAATTGTTGGCTTGGTTGAGTAAAAAATAATATTCAATTTCCTTATCCAATGTAGAAGTTGAGTATATTGTCACAACATCTTGTTGTACTCAAATTTTGTGGATGAGACATACATTGAAAGATATCATCTAGTAATGTATGATGATCCTATTTCTATCTTCTGTGATAACACAAGTGTAATTAACATTTCAAACTATCCAATGATGCACTTGAGGAAAATACATACATCTATTAGGTATCACTTTTTGAGAGAGAAGGTTGTGGAGAATGAGGTAAATCTCGAGTATGTACCTACGGAGGATCAAGTGGTTGAAATATTTACAAAGGCTCTTCCTAAAGATACTTTTGAGTATCTCCAAGAGAAGCTAGGGGTTATTGCCCCTCCTTTCTTGAACTATATTCAAATGGAGATGCATCAATCCCATGAATCTATGGATCTATCTTTATTTTGGATTGATGTTTTGGTGGCTACCTCTTAGGGGGAGTAGGTAGTATCATGTGTTTTCATTGAAAGAATATTTTGTTCTTAATGTCAAAGGGGAAAAAATTGTAAACCATCCTATGCCTTTTCCATTGATGTCAAAGGGGAAGAGAAAGATGTGAAAAAAAAGAGAGAAGTGTCGTGTGAAAAAGATTATCTACTAAAAGGGAGAAACATAAAGAAAAATAATGGAGAGTACGTTGAGAACTATTGTTTTGTCTTTGATGGTTTTTCACATCACATGTGTTGCCATCAATGACAAAGGGGGAGATTATTGCAAGTATGAAAGTGTTGTCATTGATGTCAACTAGTTAGCTTGTTCTCAACTAGTTGTTGTTGTCATTAATGTCATGGATAATGGTAATTGGATGTGTATGTCAAAGATATTGAGAAAATAATAAAGGAAAATGTTGCAGGTGTTCAGTGGTTTCTTTGGGATTTTCTGCTATACTGATGAGGATCTAAGGCATTTTTTATTGTTTTTGGAAGTTGCTATATCTAGGATTTGTGCTTTTGGATCATTGTACAGTGCAAGTTATGTTCACAAGTTGTGAACTATGTTTTTTAGTGTATCTAGTTGAGGTCCGAGAGAAATGTAGTTGCTCCATATTTCTTCTTGTTTGAGTCTTATGACTCATAGTTCTAGAGTTAAGTGATATGATTGTGTTCAAGATAATTTTTTCATTTGGAAAGACTGGATCATGCTAAGGTTGTGTGTGCTTAATTTATTTATGTTTTTTACACTAGTTTGGCCAACCTTGTGTTTAACACTACTTTCAAAGCTTATAGAAGCGTGTTGAAGTGTGTGTTTGGGTCGCCCTTGTTCTAATTCCACCCTAGAATATTTTGGCATTGACCTAGTTTGAATTCGTAAATGCAAATGGTGTTTGGTTGACTTTGAATATGTTTCAAAGTTGAAGATGGTATAAATACAGGATGAGATATTGGTGAATTTTTTGCAAAGAAATAGAGCAAGATAGATGTGAAATAGATGTGAATTAGTGTGTATGTAATGTGAGTTGGTGTAGATCAGTGTGAAGTCTAATTGCTGAGTTTCTGGAAGTAATGAGCTAAAGGTGTACTCTATCATTCATACATGTCTGCAAGTGTTTGAGAAAATTGTGGTGGAAATCTCTATTGTATTGAGACTATTTTTCTCTATGTAGCAAATCTCTTCTATCTTCTTTGTATCTGTGTGGTAGTGATCCCTTTAGGTGGTTAACCCTTGTTGGAAAATGAGCCTTGATGCAAACAGTGAGTCCTATTTTGGCAGTGGGCCTTCCTTGGTAGTGAGCCTTTATAATCAGTTTTGATATTCTCTATATTGTGAGCTAGTCCTCACTGTGGTTTTTACCTATTTGGGTTTTCCATGTAAATATGGTGTTGTTGTGTATGTGTGATGTTTTTCAATTTCTACCTTTTCACTTAATGATTAATCATATTAAAATAATAAAGGATTTTCAATTGATTTAAAGTTTGTGACAATTGATTCACCCCCTCTTAGTTGTCTTCTTCAACACTATAGACTTGAGGCACATTTTTTCAACTCTCCTTGGGACCAAGTACCTATGGATCCATCTCCTCTTCTTGCACTTTCAGGTGTGCCATATTGCACCTTGCTTCCTCGATGGTTCAGGTATACATTTCTCAACTTTTACTCTACTTTATCATGCATTCTCTAACATTTATGCTCACTAAAGTGGGGATAAAATATAATGGCATGAATTTTCACCCCTCAAAAATTCATCATTTATGAACCTCTTCCCATCCCCCATTCGCTTCCCATCCACTTGGCAGTTGTTTTTAGTGTTGATGGAGGATATTCTATCAAGGACGTTAGTGTGACACGTATAAATCTATGTGGTGCTCTACCATCTTCACAATATTCTTGCCTCTAGAATATGCAGAGGCATTACAACTCTCCACTGGCGATGAAGTGTAATTCTTCTACTCCCTTAATCAACCTCAAACGTCTCCTTTGCCTCCAATTTCATCTTCAAATGGCCTATTCATTCATCTCATTCATCTTCTTCATATTTCTTGATCTCTCTACACACTTCTTGATCTTTTCTAGCATTATACTCACTTCATACACAACATTTTCATCTCCACTGAAGCTCCAATATAGTGCTTTGGTTTGTCTACTCCTCTTGTTTTTGTGGAAACGTTGGCATTCATAAGGTTGTGGGCTCACATATTCCTTCATGTGCCTTGAAAAAATCTTGTTGGGGAGGTGATATGCATTCACATAACATTATTGTATTCTTTTCGTAGCATATTATTATTAGCATAGCACATAGTACTTCCACTTCATATATTTATTTATCGTACTTTCTCTATCATTGCTATTTTGGCTATCCATGGAGGTGGAAACACCAACATAGCAAGCCCCAAAATAGCCCCAACATTATTCCTCATTCTTTTGTGTGTAAGTATTTCATTCGTGTGGATCTTGCAAGAGGATGGACTAACCTTAAGTTGGATTTCTACCACCTTTTCTCTTGTCAAATTCTAGTTTAAAGTTCTTAAAGTATTCTTCTTGTTTCACTCATTTAGTTATCTTATGTTTTTTGTCATCATAGCAAACTATACCAATCAGGTTGTTAGTAAATTCTCTTTTACTTTTAGCTATACTTTATACTCTCTATTTGTATGGATGCCAATGCTCGATTGGGACATGAGTGTGTCACACTGTTGTATGTATTTTGCAATGGAGTCCTTTGGCAGAGAGTTTCCTATGTTACAGTCCAAACTCAAGAATTTGCTCACTTAACTTCCTAAACCTCTCAGGTTGATAGAAGGAAAGAGGTAGATCAATTTCCCTTCCTTCTCATCCCCTTAAACATCAAACCTATCTTAAAAAATCCCTTACCATGAGGTTGATCATAGAAGTTGATTGTTCTAGACCCTCCTATAACCCGGGGTCTTGAGGAGTTGGTCACCCTCCTCTACAAGACTAAATATCACATATAATTTAATTCAATTTCAACATTTAAATATATCATTTACTTATAAGTACTTACATGAGGCACAATACTATTGCAATTTGAGTTTTGTTAACTAGTTATTAATAAGTCGGTTTTGAACCAATTAAAGACTAAAATTTTATGCTCTTCAAATATAATTTAATTTTTTTAAAGTGTACATGTTAAATATTTACTTTAAAATTTGTAAAAATTATTTTTCTTGAAAATAAGTGGCGAAAAAGTTTGGAGTCTTATTCACGAATATGTAGGGAAAGCAAGGTAAACTATTTTTTTACATTTCTTTTAAGAATAAATTTTCATTGTTTGCTTTATAAAGTCATTTCTTCAAATCTTTCCAAAATAAATAAATGTTACTTATTTTTAAAGAATGATTTTTGTATGTATGTAATTATTATTTTTATTAATAAAATTTCACAAAAAAATCAATTAAGATTTGGATTCACACTATTAAAATAATAATAAAATAAAATTTAAATTCAAGCACATCTAGACATTTAAATTAACATATAAAATAATCTTCCTAGAGATTTGATTTTACACAATTAAAATAAAAATTTAAATTAAATCTTAAATTATTTACATTGCCACTTTTTTTCTTTCAAATTTTATTAACTTCAAAACTTAAATAAATACAAATAAGAATTAAATTAAAATTATTAAAATTATTGATTAAATTAAAATTCTAATCCTATTATTATTAATTATTATAATCCTAAAAAGAATTATAAATAGGATTAGGATTAGGAGTAAGAATAGGTAAAAATTATGGTTAGAACTATTCAAAAATTAAAATAAGTTTAAAATAAAGTATTACTAATAAAAATCACTAAAATATGATTAATAGATATAATATTCCAAAATTTTATTCATCTAATATCTTTATTCCAAATCTTATTCCCAATATTAATTCAGAGAGATTTTTTTTGTCATGTCACTCTGCAATTCTTTACTAAATAATCATTGGTTTATTAATATTTAACAATTAACAATTATTGATTTTGGGGTTACACAGTTTATGCAGAGAATTCAAGGTCTAGACCTTGATGCTACAGATTTTTTATGAAAGGTTGGAATGAGAGGTAGATGCATTATAAGGGTGTTGAGTTTAAAATTGATGAGGAATTCATTGTGGAGGCTACTGGTCCAGTGGTCTGTGGGAGAAATTTTTTTAGAGATAGAGGAGTAGCTAAAAAGGCTTTTGTGAATTTCTTCAAGTATGACAAGAAGAAGCTTTGGGAAATTGGGAGTGGTGGTTATGCTCGCAAGTCTTTGAAGCCATTATGGAGGGACCTCGTGTTGGACATAATGCACTATTTTATGCTTGAAGGTAGATTCTTTGTTATTTACATCTACCATTTCATGCTTCTGAATCATTTTAGGCACAAGGTGTTGGTCTCTTTTCCCTTCTATTTGTTAATTTCCATGGAAAAGAGTATTGAAGATCATAGAAAAAACCCTAAGAAGGTGGTTTTACATGAGGGTCTTGTGAATCTGTTGTTTTCTCACATTAAGCTTAAATTAATTGTGGTTTCTCCAAAAACCCTTGGTAAAAAGGCTGTTAAGAATTTTGGGTATGATACGAGTGATTCTGTCGCAGAATGGGTTGGGAGTTATGAGGAAGAAGAGTCAGAATTTGAGGAAATGTCTATGGATGAAGGTGGCTCTGAGGATGGGATTGAGGTCTCAAAAGAGTGGAGCAAGGGCTATGAAACAGATGTGGAGTTGCATGAATCCATGGCGAAGTCTGTGAGGAATACTTTGAAAGGTAAATCTAAACGTGCCAAGAAAGAAAAGCTTTCAGTTAAAAAGAAAATGGAGGTGGCGCATGGTTCTAGTGATAATCCCATGCTGTGTCCTGGTGAAGGTGGTGTGAATGATGTTGATGTTGAGAAGACCTCTATTAGGGACCCTTTTCGTGGGAAGGTGGAAATTTCGTCTGCAACTGTGTTAAGGGATTATGTGGATGTGGGTTTGTGCTCAAAGGTCCTTGGTGGTGCTAGTAATGCTTGCTCTATTGATTGGAAGAAAGGTCCTGGGCCTATGGAGATGCAGGGGATGGAACAGGGGATGAAGACAGTATTGCATTCTCAGGGGTTTTCTTAGGTTGATAGGGTGGTTAAATTGGAGTGGCTGGAAGTGTTAGCTAATTTAGCTAACATTCCTAATAAGGAGCGTATTAAGGTGAATGTGGTGGAGGTCAAGAAATCCCTTGTTGAAGAGGATGAGGAGTATAATTTGGATAGGAATAATGCTCCTAGTATGTCTGAGATGAATGACCAGCCTCCTATTAATTGGGATTATATGAATATGAACATGTTTTGCAAAATGGTCGAGGATAGGATGAGGAATTTGTTGTCTCTAGTTAAGTGGTTATTTACTGAGGTTGAGAAGTTGAATATTCAGGTTAAAAATTGGCAGGAGATTTGTGTTGCCATGATCTATGGTAATCAAAAGGAACTTGGGCCATTAAAGGAAAAGTTAAAACCATGAATGATATGTTGGACAAGTTGGTTAATGATATTGATCGTATGGGGGTTTCTCATGACGAAATGATTTCCTCTCTGGAAATGTAAATCAATAAAAGTTTAGAGGACCATGTTGCCAATGTTGAGGAGAGAACTGATAAGTTGATGGAGGACTTAAGAATGGTAGTCAATGTCAGCAATAATTCTCTTAAGACCACAAGTAGGGGTCTCTTTGTTTTAAATGAAAAAGGTTCTTAATTGGATAGGTAGACCTCTGAACATGGGTGATTTAGAGACTATGATTAAGGAAATCAATTGCCTGAACCATGGGGATAAAGCTAAGGAGTCTGCTCTAGTGTTGGAGAAAGATGTGAATGTTGGGTCGTGCCTTAGGACTAGCAGCAAAACAAAAAAGAGAGTGGTTGTCTTTGTGGATGAAATCAAAGAGGTTATGGATATGCAAGAGGAGGTCATTAGGGAGAATATGGCCTCAGTGAACATTTTGGATAAACTGTTGTAGCTGATGGGTTCCTTTTTGCTAGATCAGCTGGGTTGTTGATTCTTTTGCTCTTGTTTTGCTGATGAGTACCTAATGTTTTATCTTTTGTCATGTTTTTATTTTTTTGTGCTGCTGGTTCTAATTGCTTAGTCTTTTTGACAGCTTTTCGTCCTTGTAAAGGGTTTCGGGGCCCCTTACCTGATTTTCCTTATCAAAAACAATTATTGATTTGAATTAAGAATCCTACTAATTCAATATAATATATTTTATTTTATAATATATATTTTTAAAAAACTTGTAATAAATAATCATTTTAATATATAGCAATTCTATATTAATTATAAAAGAAGAAAATTTGCCAACATGTAATATTTAACTTTTAGTTATTTTTAAATGTATTTATATTTACTTTATTTATAAAATTTATTTAATATATAATAATTAGTAATATAACATTTATTAAA
This sequence comes from Sequoia sempervirens, assembly GCA_007258455.2. NCBI lineage: Eukaryota > Viridiplantae > Streptophyta > Pinopsida > Cupressales > Cupressaceae > Sequoia > Sequoia sempervirens. Next base: position 345,285,002 of record VDFB02000008.1, read on the forward strand.
TATATTATTTATTTAAAAGTTAGTGATTGAAGTTACGTTTATAGTTATGGATAGTGTTACTATAGTGTTAAAGATAGGTCTAGATTGGGATAATGGTTTAGAATTTATTGTTAGGGTTAAAATTAGGACTAGGGTGAGGGTTAGAGATAGAATTAGAGTTAGAGTGAGGGTTAGGTTATGCAAATAACTAATTAACAATACTAAAACACTATAATTAACAAAACTTACATTTTTTTTTTTTTAAATCTAAAAAATAATAATTACAATACTATAAATACAAGTACTAGCCACTAAATGACACTTGTTTATTTATCCTACACTCATTATAATTTATTTTTTATTTACAAACATTGTTTGGTGTCGACGTGGAAGTGAAGAAGATAAATTAACATCACAGCGACTCCATTAAAGAGGTACGATTTCTCTCCAAAATATCCGTGAGCATAAGGTAAGTGCATTGCAAGCCCCACAAACAATATTTTTTTGCCCATTCAATCGATTCTTCTGTTCGCCTTTACTCTCAAGGCATGCGTGTCACATGGTTCATTGAATGGCCTCAATGTATGAAGCACCAAAACGAGAAACCAGCAAATCCTGGCATTGTTTCTTGCTTTTCAGGATCTTCCATTACCCTTATTGCTATGGTGGGGACTGTCGGCAGTGGCACCAAGCATGTCATCACCAAGTCGAAGTGGGTCTTGAGAGCTCAACTCGTCTCTATATGACATTCGTGTGTTTAGTTATTAAGTAGAAACCAAGTCATCCTCTTTAGAATGTGAGTCAATTATTGTCTATATTCTTTCTTAGTGTCTATCAAGGCAAATTACACAATCGTGTGGTGGTAATTCTTGGGGAAATATTTTATAAATTATTTTAAGATATAATTTTAGATTTGTTTAGGTTTTTGTTTTTAAAAGTTGTTTGTTTAATATTTTTGATCTTTTAAGATTTTATATCAAATCAATAGAATCGTTTAATTATATGATAAGGAATGAGTTTAAGGTTGAAACTTTTTTGGGTAATAGTTAAAGATTGAGAGTTTTAATAAGGATCATGAGTCTTTGGATTAAACTTCTTTGGTTGTTTGATAAGGGACAAAAATCATAAGTTGAAACTTCTTTGGTTGTCTAATAAGGAGCACAAGCTTTCAATTGAAACCTCTTAGGTTGACAACAAACAACCAATAATTTTAACAAGGAGCATGAGATAAGGAGCACAAGTTTTAGATTGAAACTTTGGATAATAGCTAAGGATCTTGAGAGGTTCAACAAGGTGCATGAGTCTTAAGTTGAAACTTCTTTGGTTGATAGCTAAGGGATGAGAGGTTTAATAAGGAGCATGAGCCTTAGGGAAAAACCTCTTTGGTTGTTTTGATAATGAGCATGAGCCTTAAGTTCAAACCTCTTTGGTAGATATCTAAGGTCTAAGGGTTTTAATAAAGAGCATGAGCCTTAACTTAAAACCTCTTTGGCACATAGCTAAGGACTAAGGGGTTTAATAAGAAGCATGAGCCTTAGGCTAAAACCTCTTTGGCTAATAGCTAAGGATTGAGGGGCTTTTGCACGTTTGAGGGATTTGCACCTTTGTGGATTGCATAATCAAGTATTATACCATCATCATCACCAATTGAGCTAAAATCCTTTGGGAAGTTTTATTTTTCAATATTTATTACATTTATATTTAAAAATATATCACATAAAATATTTTATTATCTTATATAAGAAATGGGGTTAGAATAATAAATTTTTGGTATGTGATAATAACAATTCATTATGATTTTTTTTTATTAAAGAATTGTTTGTTACCTAACACTAGTCATAGTATTTGGTACTAGGGTGATCAAAGAGTATTTAGACACTCACAAACAAACTAATAAGGTCATGATACATCAACACGTGTATTTTTTTTATGCCCTACAAATTAACAACTAGACTACTAATTAGTGACAAATTCATATGATGAACATTGATTTAGTAAGATCCAATTCCCAAGGGGTTAAACAATAAAAGGAAAAGGTGACCCACCAACCTTTAGCCATTTTTGTTTTAGCCACATAAAATACAACATATATTTTTACAATTGTTGTGGCCCAATGCCAATTAAATAACACTATGTGTTCCTTTCTTATTTTATTTTTTTTTGATACCTCATTTGAAGCCTTGTCCCTTTATTTTATTTTACAATAAAAGGATTTAGTTGAAACCCATATAAAATTTTGAATTTTGATGAGAGATGTGTGTCACCTAATGGGTGAAATGACTTTGTAAAATTATGCACAAGTTATTCAATATGTTCAATCCTTGGCCATCAAACTTAGTATTCCTTTTCCTTGTTTGAGTGAACATTAAAATATAAGGTACAAAAATAGGAAAGAACATCAAATATGTATCCTAGCCTATATCAAGTATGCACCTCCAATAGAGAAACATGAATGCAAAAATAATCACAGAAAAATTTGATGACTTAAGTGTTGTGTGTTGGAGTAGTTATGGCATGCCTTGATAATTAATTAATCATTAATTAATTATTAGGTTCCTTATTACTTTAATTACTTAAACTAAACTTAGGAGTGTTTTTTATTATTAGATTGGGTTATTTATAGGTTAAGTTGTCTCATTGCATGAGACTAAGAAACTTGTCACAATCTAATCAAGTCCTCATCTAGGGTTTTCTTTTTCCTTTTATATAAGGATTGATCTTTCATTGCAATCATTGTCCAAGTATTAATTATTCAATAAAGAAGACATATCAAATGATTTTGTGGATCAATTCTCTTCTCAATATTGTATGAGCATAATCATTGCTTAGATCTCTCGTGTGTGATAGGTATTTTGGTTGCAAGTGGTTTTTGGGAGTTGTGGCATTTATTATAAAATCTAGCATAGTATCATAGCACCAAATCTTTGACTTCCTCTCCAAATTTTGAGACATCTAGACTTGAGAAAAAATTGGCTCATATTAGGTAAAAATTGGCATCACTATTGAATCCAAAACAACTCAAAACTATAGGAACTTATGTTGTTTCATCGAATTTGGTATAGTTGATTTTTGAAGAGCTACACAGATCTTGAGATGAAACCTATATAACTGTACAATCAATTATGACGTGTGCAGGCCCTGTGTTAGCATCCTTTACTATCATAGGTTTTCTTCAATACTTTTTAGTTTTCATAAAACATTCTTCTAGTTTTAATTTTTTTAGAAGTTAAATAAAAAAACAAAAAAACAAAAACATACAAAAATTAAAAAAAGAAAGGTAAAAACCATGTTTTGGGTACTTGTACATACTTACATGTGTAGGCCCTATGGGATCATACCCATAAGAAACCCACATAATTCATTGTCGGTGACCTTTTTAGATCAGTGCCCAACAACACCTTTTGTCAACAATTTCGTCAGCGTTGTCCAACAACTTAAACTATTACTACTACTACCCTAATACCATTCTTGCTAGCCACACTGTATCATAGTGGAGACAAATCAAGTTTTTGGTGGTGAAAGACATAATATGGCAAGGAATATTTAGAGCATCCCAAGAGTTTATCATCAGTCAAATTTTTTTAGGGAACCTATTTTTTTGATAAATAGAGGAATATTCCCTAAATATACTACTAATGTTAGCATGATGTCACACTGACCTTAGTCGTACAAAATTTGTATGGTCAACCACCCCAACCCCCCTCCTAGCCTCCATTTTCCCTAAAGGAACATTTTTTTTCTTTTTGACATAATTGAGGCATACAATGTCCAAATTGGGAAAAGGAGATATTGTTGAAGAGTAGGTTCCAAGCACTTTCCAATGGTGTAGTTCTAATCATCAAAAAATTCTCTTGGTTTATTTTCTTTTTAGTCAAAGATAAATCTTCATTTTTTCTTCTGAGCTCATAAAATTTTTCTAGTATCTCTAATTTTTGCGATTCTAGTGACATTAGAAAAGTATTCTAGATCTCTACAAATCCATTTATGCACTTTTTCTAGAATTTATCACAAGTATATTTTATTTAGTTTTTAGTGATTTCACATTTTTGTCAATTACTTGGATGTATTGGCACCTAGAAAGGATTTGTTTACATGAGATGACATAATTTGATTTTTTTTACACGTGCTAAGGTTATTAGTATATGGTTTTATCATTTGAGGAAGTATCATGGGTTTTTATGTTCATCCTTTTGTTTTACAAAAGAGACACCAAAAGACACCCCCCCTTTCCACTAGTCTCAGAAATCACCCCCCCAATATATTACAATTTTGGCACTTTATAGTTTAGTTATTACAAATATTTTTCCAAGATATAATGCTCAATAGGACCACAATGACCAAAATTAAAAATTTTGATACAAAAAGAACCTGATCCAAAATCTGGAAAAATTATCCATGTATCTATGTAGTGCTCTTCAATACCTTTCCAATAACTACTTGTTTCTGAAAAATGGAGCTCTAGGGTTAAATTTATGGCATGTTAAAGAAAAAATGTAACAACAGCTTCAACCTATGATATCTAGAAGAAAATAGAAAAAAATATTTTCAATACCTCTATGGATTGAAATTTCTCATCTCTAGCTTTCCAATGATATCTCATTTGTCAAAAAAAGACACTATGGTAATAAGTTTTGATAGTTTTAAAAATGGTTGAATTTAGCCTACAATGATGACCCCCCTGGCAAGATAAAAAATTTCTAAAAATAAAATTTGTCTAAAATAGAAAAAAATTATATAAGAATATGGCTTTTTGGGCCATCCAAACATAGTGGCAAATCAAATTTTTTGGGCCAATCAAATTTGTCTAAAATCAAAGTTGTTTGCTAGATTTGAGCTTCAAACCCTTGTTTCCTACTATGTCATATGGTGGCCAAATTGAGTGAAACAAAATCCAAATATGACTTTCTCGAGCCTCCCGAACATAATGAGATAGTAAAAAATGCTATCACTATAGCCAAAAATAGTTGCAAATATCAAATCTCACCAAAAGCACAAATGCAAATGTAGAATTAAAATATCTTCATAATTCCATTCTGATTCTCCAAATCATATTGAAATGCAAGAGAAGAGCATACAATAATTTACAAAATCATACAAAAAACTACAGTCTTTCAATTAGGAATCTAAGTACTCAAAACTCTCAAAATCTAAGCTTTGATACTATGTTTGAAATATAAAATAGATTGAATAACCAAGATCTTCTATGAGAGAGATAAGCTATAAAACTATAAATGAAATAACACAATTATAGACCCAAGAATCCAAGAGATGTGCAAATGTCAAGATGAGAAGATTACATTAGTAGTTCAAAGAAAATTTGTATAATAATGACTGCATCATCAAGGTGCATGTATGTCAAAGTACGCAACAATGAAAGAAAATGAATGAAAATGCAAGTTAGGTAGTGAGATTATATAGAAGTAAGGAGACGATGAAGGTGGAAAATCCAACCAATAAGAATTAACCACCAAAAGTGGAAATTGTTCCACCTGTTGATGTTGAAAATGAGGAAACTAAATGAATCTAAAACCAAAATTCAAAATTTTAGCATCACATCAATGAAGTCTTTTCTAAATGAATACAAATGCAAAATTGTAATACTAAACTACGGAAAACCAAAACATGAGAATTCAAAAGGAAAGTAACTCCATCACTTTCCTATCATCATGATCTTGAATTACATATTTCACGCTCTTAGATTTTTATAAGCACAAATGCATCAAGAAGCTATGGTGAACGGATGTAGATTTTTGTTATTGAAATGGAATATGTATGCTCAATGGTGAGAAGAAAGAGGGCTTATATAGATGTCCTCATAGGAAAGATCTATGCTATGGGAGAAATGTGGGATTAAAAGAGAAAAATGGAGAAATGGATATTTATCCCATACTACTTGATCAAGTGAAATTGATGTGAATGAAATAAATAAATGGGAGATTTTATGATATGATGGAGGTTTAAGAGTTTAGAATTAAAAAGGATTTGCAAATTAGATGAATGATTTAATGAAATATGCAATGGATAAGTATTAGTTTACGAATACTTTAATGATTATGTAAATAGAGTATGTATGAAATGAATAGATGATTTATGGATAAATGATTATGCAAATGGACAAATGATTATAATATTTTAATGATTTAAGTGAATTAATGAATGAATAGAGGAAAACATTAAATGAATTAATTAAATAGATAATAATATCCATTTAACTAATATAAGAATAATAGGATAGCTATGAGGATAAATTTTAAGTGTCTACATTTTCCCCTTCTTTGAGACAATGCAACATGTTATGTTGTTTCAAAGAAAAATAATAGATTAACTGATACATGCCCTAGGGATATCCTTGTAAGGATGATATGCCCCCTCAAGAGATTAATTGAATAATTTGTGATAAGATTAACCTCTCTTGATAGATCATGGGGAGAAGATTCGATAATTGATATTGCACAAGAGATTAAGTGGAGATGCACAACTAATAAGCAAATATGTACATTTGATGAAAATGCACAACTGATAGGTGTAACTGAATAATTGATGGAAATGCTCGGTATACCCAAGTTGATAAGATGATTGAGCTGATTGAGATTCATGCTAACACAAAACAATGATTGATTAATAGATTGAGTTATCAAGGAGAATTGGAGTTCCATGCTAAAAAGAAAGTTGATTGATTTGATATTTGGATTAGAAGAGAGGTATTAGTTGGATAAAGTGATTAATTGATCTTTGTGATAAGGAGCATGAAGAAAAATAAAATGATAAAGGAAATGGATGATGGAAGAAATGTTGAATGAAAAATGGATATGAAGGAAATGAAGGTGATGAAACTTCTTGTGCTTTATATAGTTCCTTATCATCATGGAGCTTATTATGTCACAAATTATTATAAGCATCTAGATAACATGACATGTCTAGATGACCTTAATATCGTTTGCATTTTGATTTAGCAATGAAGTTTAAGCATCTAGGTATAAGGACCTTAGATGAACTAAATACTTATTGCATGAAAGACACTATTAGACTAGGAATGCTCTTATCCACTCTAGACTCATAGGTCCTAGATGATTTTAGACAAACATGTCTTAAGATGAGTCATCTTGTTAATAAGAAAAAATCCACAAACAACAAAGTGAACATGCCCCATCCTCACCTCTCTAGTCCAAGAAATCCTTGAGAAGATAAAAGACATGCTACCAAAGATAAAATCATAAAATAATCAAAGACCAACAAACAAACAAGCATCACACTTCAATGTAAAACTAATTCTTGTCATAGTTTATGTGTTTGGTTGGATTTGGAAGATGAATTGCTAGGTATATTGCAATGTTTGCTCAATTGTCAATCTTGGTGCATTTTAATTTTGTTGAAGTTCAAAGATGTGTGACGATTTGAAAGTATCATTGTTTTGGAATATTTGAAGTTATGTGATTTTTTATTTTTTTTTTTGAAAATATTTGATTTTTTTGGATTTTTGGATTTTTTTTTTTTTGGATTTTCTAAATATTTGATTTTTTGAATTTTTGGAATATTTGATTTTTTTTGGGTTTTTTGGAATATTTGATTTTTTTTGGATTTTTGGAATATTTGATTTTTATGGATTTTTTGAAGTTTTACTATGGAATGAGATGAAAGCAAGCAGACAAATAGAGAGGATAGTTTTTCTAACCACGATATGCTAAGTATCCCAACCCATAGCTAAGGTCAAGGAAATTCCCTAGTGAGGGATATGACCAACTTAGTATGCATGGAGAAGTAAGCAAGCGAGGGGAATTCTGAACAATTCACAAGCCATGGTGAGTGTGAAAAGGTTATTATGAAGTGGAGGGTGAGTGGAAATGGGATGGAAAGATCGAGTGGAGCTCTAAAGGAAAAAGGAGTGAAGCCTCTACAAAGGGCATCAATTTCTTGATTTTCTCCATGGAACTTGTTCAAGGTTCCATTGAAGTGGTTTTCACCATTAAACGAATTGATTTCTCTTTACTTTTTTCATTTTTTGTATTTTTTTAGGACCTTTTTCCAAATTTTTATTCAAGAATTTTTCTATTTTTTGTATTTTTTCAAGACTTCAAAAGAGTGTACTCTCTCAAGTACTCAAGTATAAAACCTAAATGCATACTTTTGATGGGATCACTGAGCAATTCACTTTCTGGAGTAGATAACGAGTATGCCCTTGATGCATACACAAGAGTGAAAATGTATTGACCCAACTAGTTAGGCTCAAAATTTCCCTTCTTTTCTCTTTCTTGTTGATTGTGAAGATTTTCACGAAGGACAATATCCCCAATCTCAAATGTATGTAGTTTCACTTTATGGTTATAACTTTGGAACATCCACTGTTGGTATGCTCTAAGATTATTGAAAGAAATTTTTCTTTGTTCATCCAATAGTTCCAATTCTTAAAAATGGGAAACTCGGTAGTCTTCATGACTGATTTGATTGCACAAGGAGACCTACAAATAAGGCAACTCAACCTTGATGGGAAAGATGGCTTTAGATCAATAGACAATGGAATATGGGGTAGCACCTATGAGAGTACATACACTCATATGGTAGACCCACAAGGCAGGATTCAGTTGAACATGCCAATCTCAACCAACTTCATTGACTTTCTTTTTAAGAATTTTGAAAATAGTCTTATTAGAGGCCTCGGCCTAGTCATTTCCTTGTGGGTAGTAAGGTGTAGAAAATTGATGTTGTATATGAAATTTCTCACAGAGTTCACTGACATCCTAATTTTTGAATAGGTTGTCGTTATCTGCGATAATGGATAAAGGAACACCATAATGGTAGATGATATAGTTCAGTATGAAAGTGGCTATTTATTTTCTAGTGATGTGGGTCATGGCAACAACTTCAATCCATTTCATGAAGTAGTCTGTGGCAAAAAGAATGAAATTATGACCATTGGATGAAGGTGGATGAATCTTTCGCATGAAACTGGGTCCCCATTAATAAAAAGGCCATGGTGTAGTGAGTAGCTGCAATTCTTGTACATGAGCATGTATCAAGTTTGCAGTTTTTTGAAATTGCTTTCATTTTTAACAAATTGATAAGCATCATTTTCCATTGTATGCCAATAATAACCCATAAACAAGAGTTTCTTAGCTAGGGTAGGACCGCTAGAATTTTCCCCACATATTCCTTCATGTGTTTCTTGTAAAGTTGTTTTGACCTTGTCATGCTAAAGAAATTAGAGTAAAGTACCATTGAGACCTCGACAGTATAGGGTATCGACTATTATTACATAATGTGAGGATTGACAAATAAATTTTTTACAAGATTTATTGGATAGGTTTGATGGCAAGATGTTATACTGGAGATAAGTATAAATATCCCCATACCATTGAGAATTAGGACCAACAATGAGATAGATCATTTCAGATTGTGATACATTGTAAGCAGGTTCCAAAAGAGGCTCTACTAAGAACTCACAGTAGGTAGCATTGCTTGGCATTTCCACAAGTGAACCAATTGTTTCCATTGCATCAACAACTCTATTACTATCTTGGGGGATCTACTCAAAAGAAATTGATGTGAAATAGGCCTTGAAATCATCCACCATTCTTTTGTAAGGCATCAATTTTTCATCTTTTGTTTTATAGTCATCATTAACTTGTCTGATCACTAACTAAGAGTCACCAATGACATGCAACTCTAGGATTTTCCATTGCACAACCATATGGATCCTAGAAAGTAATGCCTCATATTCAGAAATATTGTTGATACATGGAAACTATATATTATAAGCTTTAGGTATACAATCCTCTTGCAGTGTGACAAAGAGAATGCCAGCACAAAAATCACTTTGTATGAAGGATCCATCAAAATATAAAGTCCAAAGATATGTAGATTCCATGTTGAAGACTGATTCATCAAGGAACTCTGTAATAAGAGGATGATCATTTGTTAGAGGAGCATCAACAAGTTGATCTGCTATAGCTTGTCCTTTGATTTATTTTCTTTCTACATACTCAATATCAAATTCACTAAGAATCATAACCCATTTAGCCAATCGTTCCGTGAGTGCTACTTTGTTCAGGAGGTACTTAAGAGGATCAATTTTGGTGATGAGCTTTGTCTAGTCTATAAGAATGTAATGTTGCAGCTTCTATGAGGAAAAAATTATGGCAAGAAACTCTCTTTCGATAGAACTATAATTGAGCTCGTATCCCACTAAAGTATGACTGATGTAATAGATTGCATGTTCCTTTCCTTCATAGTCATGTTGTACTAGAAGTGCCACTAGTGTTGTGGTGGTTGTGGATATATAAAGGAGTAAACACTTGTCATCTATAGGAGGTACTAATACTAGTGGTGTCTAAATGGAACATTTTTGCATAACAAGTACTGAAATGGTTGACATTTATCTGCATGTTGTGCTATAAAATGATAAATAGAATGAAGTTATCCTTGCAACGATCCAACTGACTGATATTCTTAGGTGGAGGCATTTCAAGTATATCATTTACTTTTGCAGGATCAACTTTAATTCCTTTGGATGAGACAATGTATGCAAGGAGTTTCCTAGATGTTAACCCAAAGACACATTTCTTTGGATTCAACCATACCTTATATTGTTCTAATCTTGAGAAATTTTTGTCCATGATCTCCAGATGTCCAACTTTGGTGTAGGATTTTCCCAAAAAATCATCTACGTAGTCTTCCAAATAGCTTTGGCATTCTTACACCCAAAGGGCATGACATTCCAATAGAAGGTTCCCCAAGGACAAGTAAATATTGTCTTAATTTGATCTTTAGGAGAAATTTTAATCTGATTGTAGCATGAGAAGTTATCCATGAGGGATAACATTTTGTGCCTTGTTGTCAAATCCATTATCATGTCAATGTTTGGAAGTGGGAGGTCATCTTTATGACAAGCTTTGTTTAGATCTCTAAAATCTATTCAAACATAGACACTCCCATTAGGTTTTGAAATTGGTACTAAGTTTGAAATCCACTTAGCATAGTCAACAGGTATTATAAATCCCACATCTAGCAACTTTTGCAATTCAGCTTTTACCAATAGAGTGACATGCAGGTGTATTTTCTCAACTTTTTTTTAACAGGTTTTTCCCTTGGTGGAAAAGACAAGTGATGCATTGCTAAATCTGGATCAAGTCCTAGAATGTTTTCTTATGACCATGCAAGGTTGACTTGTCTTTCCTTGTAAAACTATATATTATTTATTCTCTCTTTAGGTGTTAATGATTCTACTAGATGAATTATCCTTGGTTTTTCTTCTATATCCAAATTTAACGGTACTATCTTCTCCACCAACATAGATGATTTTTCATGATATAGTGCTATGGAATTGTTTCAAGCCTTCCATCATTAGGCACCTTAGAGAGGTTTTCACCCTTGGATACACCCTTTATTTTTACTTTTTTTGGGTCTAATAGCACTGCAAAGTGGTTTTCAATAGAAGACCTATTTATATTTTCAATGATTTTATAACTAAAAGGCTTGGCATCTTCTTTGAAGTAAGCTGGATTGTTGAGTTCTATGATGAAACCTAATTTATGATCCCCAAGAGTTATTTCTTCTAGTGCTCCTAGAAAGTTTATGATTGCCTCATCATTTTGAAACACATCTAGTTGTGGTGGTCCCTTCTGATCCCAATCAATGAGTTGGGGGTGAACGAGGGGTAAAAGGCCATGATTTGAGTCAATATTTTGAATGGATTCAAGGGTAAAGTGTTATGATCGAGTTTAAGGGTAAAGACACTATCATAGTCATAAATGTTAATGAATTCATCGATGGAATTTTCCTTGTTTGTCTATGTAGCATTAGAGGACTCTACTTCCTTACTTGAAGTACATGTGGTACTCAAGGTCTTATATTGAACTATGTGTCATATCCTAAACTAGGAATTTTTTGTGTATGAGTAGGTTGTATTGGTTCCGAGATACCTTGTTACTATAAACCTAGAGGAGTTTTACCATCATATCCCATTTGTTTCACAAGATCAAATCCTTTGTTGTACTATTCAACAAGTATCTTCATCTCTAGTTTTGTAGTTTTTTCTTTTTTTGTATCTTCATCTTTGTATAGCCATCTTAGAAGATCATCTTCTTCCGCATCATCATAAAGGGCTCCCAATTTTTTAAAAGTAGTTGATTTACAAACCAATGTAGTATCTGTATCTGATGTGGTCTTAGGAATCTATGGATTGTCATAGGCATGGGGAGATAAAGGTAGCTTTCCAATGCAAAGGGCACGATTTAGGGTATATTCCCCTACTCCTTGTTCTTTCACTTGTATTTTGATCTCAACTTCACTAGATTTTGAGGTGGGTGCTTTTAAGGACTTAGGATCAACATATGCTTGAGAAGGAAGTGCTTCACAATTATTAGGGATTGTGATTTCATTTTTAGCGCTTAGATTATTGCAATACATGAAAGGGTCTGGATCTCCTTGTATTGTGATTTTTACACCATTGTGTGGGAATTTAATGCACTGATGGTATGTAGAAGGTACCACTTGCATTGCGTGAATCTATGGTCTTCTAAGGAGGATGTTATAAGTTAGAGGGAGATCAAGGAATTGTAAAACCACATCCTTTATCGCAGGCGCAACCTTGATTGGTAACGTAACTGATCCTTTAGATGAGCATTCATCTTCATCATATGCCTTTATGGTAATATTTTTCTTTGGATCACCAACACTTTTAGATAACCCTAATTTTGTAATCAATATCTGAGTACAAATATTAAGACTTGCTCCTCCATCAATCAAAACTCACTTGATCTTGACTTTATGGACAAGGATTTCAATATGTGCAGGTGCATTATGTGGTCATAGAATAGAAAAATCATTGTTTTTAGTAAAAGTGAGAGTGTGAGGAGAGGTGATGTGTACCACCATAGCTTGGAATTGATCTACATTCAAGTTTGTAGGTAGTGTAGCAGTAACAAGCACTTTATCTAGGATAGCTTTATGCTTAGGAGATATGTGTAGCAGTTCAAGTATGGAAATTTATGTGGGAATTTTACCTAAATGCTCAATGAGATTGTATCATGAAACTAGTGTAGTGGGTTTTGAATTAGGACCTCTAAGGGCAACTGTGCCTCTATGGGTAGTAACAATACAATCAGGTTCTTTTCCTTTTATAATGAAAGTGTTCACATGATTATCAGCCTCAATAATGTTAGCATACTTAGCAACAATATAGTTTACACCATGGGTATGTGTAGTGTATGTGGCTGAAGATTTTTTTTACCCAAAATTGAAGAAACGAAAAGGGTTTTTAAAGGAGATTCTCAGCCTTCGACCAATATAAATTATACTTTACTTTGAATTTAATAAATAATTATTATTCATTTTCTATTTGAATTAAGACTAAAGTCCTAATTGATAGGTTGATTGAAAGACATCTATAGCTTTCAAGCGGTATCACATTTTTTGAATTTGAAACATGTGTCACATTCTATGCTTCGCATACTATAGGATTAAAAAAACAAAAATTGAATTGCATGAAGTTTTGAACAAGTTAAGGTGGTCAAACATATGGGTTTTTATATTTTTAAAAAGTTGTAATAAAAAATTCATAATTAATTATTTACTTGGAAAAAAATTACAAAAAAATATGCATCACATCCAGACATGAGTCCTCTACTTATATCTGAAATATTATAAAAAAATATTATCATTTTATTGTGGTTAGGGTGGTTAGACAGACACCTAATTCTTATTTTTTCCTTGAAACTTAAGTACTACTACATTGAAATTTCAAATTTTCACCAAATAGATTTTTTTTTTAAACAAACCTAGTAGTTTAGAAAATACATTCAATTTTCTAGAGATTATATTCCTACATATTTTTGAAATCATATAGATAACTTATTCAAATTTTTACATGAAGTTACCTAACTTTGATTTTTTTGAATTTTAACTCCACTTAAGGGCTTGTTTTTTCCACGATGATCTTGCACATACCCCCATCACTAGATTCGTGGGTCATTCCTTTATCATTTTCATGCTTAGGGAAATGGTTTTTAAACATCTCATGATCAAAGTTACTAGAAGGAGTGTGTCTATCAACTGCTATCTTATCGTCATCAACAAGGTGTTGTATTAGGTGTAAAAGTTTATTGCAACTATTAGTCTTATGTCCTCTGTGTCTATAATAATCATAAAAGTGACCGTCATTCTAGCATGGGGGTTTTACTTGTGGATTATATTCTCTCATCTCAGGTAGCGTTATAAGATTATTTGCAAGGATTTCTTTTAATGTCGATTCAAGCGATTGTTCCAATGGTGTAAAAAAATTTTTAGGGAAGGTTCTTTGTTTTTATTTTCCTTTTTCTGAAGATGAACCTTTAAGGTTGTAGATAGCTGATGATATTTTAGTTATTTTTGTATCAAAAACTCCATCATTGACCACATTATTTTTCCTAACCCAGAAAGATGTCTTGTTCCTCGAGCCCAACTTTTGATCTTTTTCATTATTAAGTTTAATAGTTCCGTCATTGATAAGAGTTTGTTCAATTCAAAATCCCATTTCTATGACATCGTCAAAGGAATCCAAGCATTTGAGGTGAAGTTCCTTTCTAATTTCCTTGTTCAAATTTTGATAAAATATATCAGCCAATTCTTTATCTATAATGTCATAAGGTACTCATTTTTTAAAATGTCTCCATCATTGTAAAAATGACATGAAATATTCCCCTTGTTTTTTCTTGGTGTTAAAAAGGTTTATCACGATCACTTTAAGTTCATAGCTGTAACTATAATGTGAGACAAATTTTTCACCTAATTCTTGAAAATATTTGATGGTTGGGGGTAATCATGAAAACCATTCCATAGCTTCTCCTCCTAGACTACGAGGGAATAATCTCATAAGGTATGTCTCATCAACTAAAAATTCCAAGGTAGCAATGGAAAATTATCTTAAGTGATCTTTAGGATCTCCTTCCCCCCTATATTTATCAAGTCTTGGTATGTCCTAGTAACTAAGAAAAGGAGGCATTGGTATGCTTGGATTGAAAGGATAAGGACATATATCCTCAATGGAAAACTTGTGGGATGATGTTTTACAATTTTTGAGAGTATCATGTTCTTGTCTCAATGCTCTAAGCTCTCCCAAAATAGGATTATTTATAGGTGCAAGTTTTGACATCTTTGAAGATCTCTTGTAACCAAGTTGTAAATAAAAGGGTCTATGATCTTTGATTCTCTCATCATTGTTTGTTTTGGGATTCTTAGATTCACTAGATTCATGTTTTCCATTCATTATGAGTAATGATGCATCAAAATAGAGAGATATTTTGATTCCTTCATGAGCAAGGGCCTTGAAGTATTGTTGTGGATTACGTTTGACCACCTTTGTAAGTAGTTTAGTTAATCTATGTCAGGAAGTCCTTCTAGAAATGGGATTGGATTAATTATTCACTATTAGTTTCATTTGTTTCACTAGTTGGAACACTAAAGTGATCTTCCCCATCAAAGTCATTCCCCCAAGGGTTTCCTTCTTCTTGAAATATTTTTATTCTTTTATTAGTGGTCATAGGCAATTGCTCTAATCTTTGACCTATGACTAGACAATGTATGAGACTAAAGATTAGGATGCAATTAAAATTGAAATGACTCTAAGATATGATATGGGAATGGAATGGTATGATATGACAAGATTGACATGATAAAAATGCAAGAACTCAAGGAAAATCTAGGTCTGAAGAAACTTATGATGTAAGGCTTTACCTGTGCTATGATGGATATAGACACAAAGACAAGTGATCAAGAGAGGGAATGCTAAAATAGAAGATGATGAACTCCAAGAAGATTTCCCTACTCAAAGATGATGGTATATTCCCTAACTCAAGGATGATGAACCTCGAGTGATACAGTTGATTAATAGCCAATGTTTGATTCAAGACCTAAGGAGAGCAACCTAAGTGCAAGCTAAAATTTTTGTTTGACTAATGATGGATATGCAAGGATTGAGATCATGATCGGAATATGCAAGGACTAGGTGGAATGATCTAGATATGGAAGGATGAAAGGATCAAAACTTAATAATAATTACCCAAGAGATTAAGTGATAGGATGGTATTGGATGTGTAAGTCCAGTTCATTCCTCAAAGTGTGGTCATAAAAATTTCTTAGCAATATGTCTCGATTGTGGTAGTTCTTCAAGATACATTTTTTGGTAGACCTTGAACTACGATGTCTATATTTGAAAAAGAGGAACATGGATCTTTTCTTAGGGATTTTGGTTTTGCAAGAGATCATGTGCACGTTTGTGACTTTTTGGTTAAGATTTTGAGATTTGCAAGGATGAAATGTTATAGATTCTAGGTATGATGTTTGGTTGATATTTTTTTGAACACACACACAAGACACGATAAAAAAAATGTTTTGGATGACTCTAACATAAAATCAGGGGAAAATCTAAATGAGGGCCTAGATTAGCCCCAAGATTTTTCACTAGTCTCAACAAGTTTGAAAACACTTGTAAGAATGAACAACCTAGGCCAAAAAGAGGATACTACTTGTTGAGTCCCTACTTGGATTTCTCCATATACTAAAAAAAGTGGAGAGCTAGAGATCTTGGTGACACTAGCTCCCTGGTATACAACATGGGAACACCAAGATCTCTTACCTCGAAGATATGAAGGTCTTATGAGCTAAGGGATTTATGTCTCCACAATGAATAGTACATGTAGGGCAGATTTAGAGGTCTTACCTCTTGCATTAGCAAGAAAATAAGGTTTTTGGTCTCTACAACAAGTGGTTCTTAATTAATTTTTGAGGATATATTGGTGCCTATACATTTAGTGGTTCGCTGAATTAAGAGCCATCCCAACCCTTAGAAAGATCTAAGGGTTTTGATGCATGTCAAGGATATTGAGGGAGAATTCAATAAGTATGGTACATCCACACCAAGTGATTGATGAATTTCATCACAACCACATTATTTATATAGGGGACCGAAATGAAATTTCCACTTGGGTCATTCCCTCTCAAGTCTATAGGCACTGTAGCAGTAGCAAGCACTTTATCTAGGATAGATTTATGCTCAGGAGGTAGGCATAGAAATTCAAGTATGGAAATTTTACCTAAATACTCTATGAGATTGTATCATGAAACTAGTATAGTGAGTTTTGAATTAGGACCTCTAAGGGTAATTGTGCCTCTACGGGTAGTAACATTGCAATCGGGTTCTTTTCCTTTTATAATAAAAGTGTTCATATGATTATTAGCCTCACTAATGTTAGTTATGATATAGTAATAATTAGCAACAACTGTAAAGTTTACACTATCACCAGATTAAGCGTCCTTTCCTTTATCCTTTTCATGCTTAGGGAAAGGGTTCTTAAACATCTCATGATCATAGTTACTAGAAAGAGTGTGTCCATCAACTGCTACCTTATCATCATCAATAAGGTCTTGCATCAAGTGTCAAAGTTTATTGCAACTATTAGTCTTATGTCCTTTCTTTCTATGATAATCGTAAAAGTGATCCTCATTCCACCATGGGGGTTTGACTTGTGGATTATATTCTCTCATCTTAGGTAGCATTATAAGATTATTTTCAAGGAGTTCTTTTAATGCCGATTCAAGCGATTGTTCCAATGGTGTAAAATTTTGTTTAGGGAAGATTATTTGTTTTTATTTTCCTTTGTCTAAAGATGAACTTTTAAGGTTGTAGATAGGTGATGATATTTTAGTTGTTTTTCGTATCAACAATTCCATCATTGACAGCATTATTGTTCTTAACCCAAAAAGGTCTCTTATTGCTCAAGCCTAACTTTTGATCTTTGTCATTATTAATTTGAATAGTTCCATCATCGATGAGAGTTTGTTCTATTCGAAATCCCATTTCTATGAATTCATCAAAGGAATCCAAGAATTTGAGGTGAAGTTCCTTTTTAATTTCCTTGTTTAAATTTCGATAAAAATATGTCAACCAATTCTTTTTCTGGAATGTCATAAGGTACTCATTTTTTCAAATGTCTCCATCTTTGTAAAAATGGCAAAACATTCTCCTTGTTTTTGCTTGCTATTAAAATGGATTTTCATGGTAACTTTAACTTCACAGTTGTAACTATAATGTGAGACAAATTTATCAGCAAGTTCTTGAAAATATTTGATCTCCAGGGTAATCATGAAAACTATTCCAAAGCTTCTCTTCCCAGACCAAGAGGGAATAATCTCATAAGGTATGTCTCATCAACTACAAATTCCAAGGTAGCTGTGGAAAATTCTCTTAAGTGATCTTTAGGATCTTTTTCCCCCTATATTTATCAAGTCCCGGTATGTACCAATGACTAAGAAAAGGTGGCATTGGTATGCTTGGATCAAAAGGATAAGGACATATATCTTCAATGGAAAACTTGTGCAATGATGTTTTACTATTCTTGAGAGTATCTAGTTCTTGTATTAATGCTCTAAGGTCTTCCAAAATAGGATTATTTGTAGGTGCAGGTTTTTACGTCTTTGAAGATCTCTTGTAACCAGGTTGTAAATATAAGGGTCTATGATCTTTGATTCTCTCATCATTGTTTGTTTTGGGATGATTAGATTCACTAGATTCATGTTTTTCATTCATTATGAGTAATGATACATCAAAATCATTAGGTATTTTGATTCCTTCATTAGCAAGGGCCTCGAAGTATTGTTGTGGATTACAATTGACCACCTTTGTAAGTAGTTTAGTGAATCTATGTCAGGAAGTCCTTCTTCTAGATATGGGATTGGATTACTTCTCACTATTAATTTAATTTGTTTCACTAGTTGCAATACTAAAGTGATCTTCCCCATCAAATTCATTTTCCCAACGGTTTCCTTCTTCTTGAAATATATTTTATTCTTGTTTTAGTGGTAATATGGTAATTCTTTGGATCTTCGACCTAGGACTAGACAATGTATGAGACTCAAGATTAGGATGCAATGCAAATTGATATGACTCTAAGATAAGATATGGGAATGGAATTGTATGATATTGCAAGCTTGATATGATAAAAATGCAAGTACTCAAGGAAACTCTAGGTCTGTAGGCATTGTAGCTCAATAGCAGGCACTTTATCTAGGATAGTTTTATGCTGAAGAGATAGGCGTAGCAATTCAAGTATGGAAATTTTTGTTGGTGTTTTACCTAAATTCTCTATGAGATTGTATCATGAAACTAGTGTAGCGAGTTTTGAATTAGGACCTCCAAGGGTATTTGTCCCTCTACATGTAGTAACATTGCAATCGGGTTCTTTGCCTTTCATAATAAAAGTATTCACATGATTATCAGCCTCAATAATGTTAGTTATGATATGTCATACTTAGCAATAGTATAGTTTACACCATCACTAGATTCAAGGGCCTTTCCTTTATCCATTTCATTCTTAGGGTAATGGTTTTTAAATATCTCATGACCAGAGTTACCAGAAGGAGTGTGTCCATCAACTGCTATCTTATTGTCATCAATAAGGTCTTGTATCAGGTGTAAAATTTTATTGCAACTCTGGGTACAAGAAGTACTCCATGAAGGTATTCTAAGGTGACACTCTGGGTGCCTTCTCATTGATTCCTCACGGTTTCATGCCCACTGAAGACACTAGAATGTACATTCATTTTAAAAGTAAGGAATATAATCACATAAAATTGATAGATATGTGGCACAATGAGCTCACTGGGGATGATTTCTTGGTAAAACCAGAATATGAAAATATTGTTGCAAAGAATTTGGATTGGTGGGATTAATTTACTAACCTTAGTTCCACTCTTGATGACAAGTATGTTAAACCTACTCTTAGAATAATTCATGATAAGTTTTTGTGGACATACATTCCTCACCTAATAACCAAAGAAGTGATTAAGGCAGTTATCAAACTCTGTGATACCAGACCAGTACCAATGTTGAAGTCTATGAAAAATGAAGTGGTGATGCAACTCACTGGAGCAACGTTTAACAAAAGAGATCTTGCAAAAAACTCTAATACCAATATTGCTATGAAGTATGCAACCATAATGATTGGACACAAGATCTACTTCACAAATAGGGAAGATTTTGTGTCTGCTATAAATATTTACACTGGAGTTGACATGGAAGAAAATGGAGTGGAATATGATCTGAGTGAACTTATTTTATAGTAATTTTTTGAAAATATGAAGATGACAAGAGAGAAGAAATATGCATTTAAGTTTGGTTCCTTTATTGTTTGTCTATTGTTCTACTTTCTTATACGGCTTCTCGGAAGAAATGATGTGGTAATTTGGGATACATCAAGACCTATTGCACATCAAATTTTGATTATATGCATAGCTTGGGTGACCTAAAGAATCAAAACAATGCTTTGACAAAATTCTTTATTGTATTCAAAAGCAACATGAATGAATGAGAAATGATCCCAAGGAAAATTGTTATTGAAAAGTACAAGGATGACATCACATTTCATGTCTCCTTAGATGAGTGCATGATTGAGGTAGTTGAACTCTAGATTGTCTAGATCCAACCATTAGGTTATGAAGTTACAGAGGATGAAGTAGAAGGCTATATACACATTTTATTGAAAATCCCAAAATATTCCAGTGAACCAAGAGTGGGCACATATGAAGAAAAATCTATGGAAGTTTGCATAAAGCATAAGATGCCTATGATAAGTAATAATGTAGATCAAATTTTTAGAAAGGTTGGCTTCACTAATGAACATATTGCAGAGGGAAGATCCAAGAGAGAGAAAATGACTGGAGAATCATCAGGACTAAGGAGATCTGGTAGAACTACTCCTTCAAAACCAACCACAACTCCTGCATTAGTGAAGGTAGAGCTCACTGCTCCTCGTAAAGGAAAATGCTCGACTCCTTCTAGATCTTCTACAAGATCAAGAAAAAGGAAAGAGACAAAGATTATAAAGAAGAAAAAGAAGAAAAAGTAGAGGAAGAAGAAAGAGTAGAGGAAGAAGAAGGAGATGGGGAAACTGCCAGCAAGAATGAAGAAGAAAAAAGGTAGGTTGTGGAATCACAAAGGTCCTCTAGAGAATCCTCCTCTGATGATGATGTATTAAAATGATTGTTATCCAAGCAAATAAGATTCCAGCCGGTAATTCATCTAGAACTTCTACAACTCCCCATGGTTCAATGTAGTGTGGATTTGGACAAAATATCTCCAATTCACAAATTGGTGTTAGGGGATGCATGCTCCAATTCACAAATTGGTGTTAGGGGATGCTTTGCATGCATCCGGAAGAAAAAAAATACTAGAAATACAACAAAAGGGTGAAAAAAATCATTGATGATTCCCTCAAAACTTTGTAGGAGTCCACCCCCAATACACTAATTGATTCATCTCTATCTCTGGTAGAAAATATGAAACTTTTCTTATACTCCTTCAAGGAGCATGCCTCCAGACTAGGTGAGAAGACTAGGCAAGAGATTGAGGAGAAAATGGTAGAGAAAAGGATTTTGGAACTTCATGATAAGTGTGATTTGGAACAAGAGTCTAGAAGTTGTGCAAGATTGTGAGTTTGAAGCAAATAATGTATTTCCTTACTGCATAAAGTGGTTGGATGCCACACAAAGTATTAAAGATCTCATGGACTCCATTGAGTCCCAATTGACATTTTTTTGCAGTACATACAGTGCATCTAAAGATAGAGACATGTCAACTTGGAATTCTATCACTACTCATAGAGATAAATTATTTATTCTATAGAAGTAGAAGGAAGAAATCATTAGAAGATTCAGTTAGTTAGGTGACCTTGTGAGAATGGAGTACACTCTAGTCCAGCCAATGATTTGGAAAATGCAGAAAAACTAGAAAAGATCAATCTAACTCCATGCACTCCAGATGATGGTGAAGAAAGCCTGATAGAGTTAGAATCTCTAAATAGAATGTTGGTATCTACTAAGAAGAATTGCAAGGATGGAAAGTCAGCATGGCAAGGTATTCTCAAAGAGCTTCAAGGTTCACCTTCCTTTGAGTAATGCTTTTTTAGTTTATATTCCTAGGGGGGATTTAGATTTTTTTTATATACATACAATGTACCAGACCACCCTTGTATATATATATATATAATCATATTTTTGAACTGTCCTTTGTCCTTGATTTCAAAGAGGGAGAGAATGACATGAAGAGAAAAGGGGAGAATGTGTTGCACATAGGAGGTTTGTGCATTCTTTTGGCGCATGTTGCCATCAATGAAAAATGGGGAGATTGTTGGAAGAATGAAGAAAAACATCTCATTATGCAGCTTGTGTGTTGTCAATGATGTCAGCATGTTATACATGAGTTATAATTGCATCACCATAAGCTCAAGCTTGATCTAGTATTTAGAAC
Organism: Sequoia sempervirens; assembly: GCA_007258455.2. NCBI lineage: Eukaryota > Viridiplantae > Streptophyta > Pinopsida > Cupressales > Cupressaceae > Sequoia > Sequoia sempervirens. Next base: position 345,307,254 of record VDFB02000008.1, read on the forward strand.
CGGTATGCAGAAAAAGTTATTATCATCTGGTATTTTGGTATGCAATCCTCCGCTAATGAATATCATAACTTGTGGTTTTGGGAAATGGTCTTTGGATTTTAGAAGCTTGTAAATTCAGAATTTCATGTTTACTAGTGCTCGTATGGTGAGTTGTCATCACTCAGTAGTTGTATTTTGTTATTAGGTTTATCCTTGGCCAACCCAATCAATAGTTGATGTTATATAGTGAATTAATTTTGTGTTACAGATGTATTTGTGACCTATCTTAGGTCCATGCTGATATATTGTAGTGTACTAGATGCTTAAATTTCTTTTGGATTTTTTTTGTACAAGCTTGAAGTCGATAGTTAATATTTTTGGTGAATGAGGGTTGCATCTAATTAGGCTAACCTAATTGATGCTTTTGAATGAGTCATATATATATTGGACAATTTTTAGATTGATGGTGTGGATAAGTATGCGAAGATGAATCAAGGTGAATACATATCTACTAGTATGGGATTTTATCAGAAGAAGTGTGAAAAGTCTATTTACTAAGCATCAAAGGAACTAAATCAACACTTGTTAGGTGTAACTTTATCAATTCATATTCTGGTTGTAAGCCATTTCCACATTTTATCTTTGTAGGTAGTGAGCCTCCCATTTTGGAAAATGAGTCCTTGCATTAAGCCACCCTTTGGGTATGTGCAGGATCATGGAAAAAATAGGCCCTTAAGTGGCAAAAAATTCAAAAAAATCAGAATTAGGCAACTTAATGTAAAAAATTAAGTAAGTTATCTCTATTATTTCAAAAATATGAAAGAATATAATTTGTAGCAAATCGAATGTAGTTTCTAAACTACTAGGTTTATTTTATTTTTAAAATCTATTTGATGAAAAATTTGAAATTTCAATGCAATAGCTATCTCTTAAATTCTCAGGGAAAATAAGTAGGTGTCTTTTGACCACCTTTAACCACAATAAAATGATAATATTTTTTTTATAATATTTTATATATAAGTAGAGTGACTCGTAGGTCCCAATGTGATGCATATATTTTGGTAATTACTTTCAAAAGTAAATAATTAATTATGAATTTTTAGCCATAAAACTTCTCATGTCCCAATCACCTAACTCTTTGTCAAAACTTCATGAAATTCCTTTTTTTAATCCTATATAGTATGTGAAGCACAAAAATGTGAGACATGTTTTAGATTCAAAAATGTGATAATATTGAAAGCTATAGATAAGCTTCAATCATCCTATCAATCAAGACTTTAGTCATATAATTCAAACAGAAAATGAATAATAATAATTCTTATTAAATTCAAAGCGCAAAAGCATAATTTATATTGCGGAAATCTTAGAATCTCCTTTAAAACCCTTCGCTTCATCAATTTTTGTGTAAAAAAAAAATTTTGTCAGTCACATACCCATCATATCACCACTTTTTGGCCCATCTTGATCCTACACATACCCCTTTGTAATATCTTATAACTAGTTATATTATATTGTGAGCTAATCCTCACTATGGTTTTTCCCATTTTGGGTTTTCCATGTAAAAATCCTAGTGTTCATGTGTTGTGTGCTTTTATGTTCTGCTAATGGTCTTGCTCATTCTTATTGTTTTATGCATTAGAGTATTTGGATGGTGTATGTTCAATAATTTTAAGAAGATATTGATTCACCCCCCCTCATTATCTTGGGTGTTCAACAAAATCTTCACATGGAATTGGTTTGACGTCGAGATGATGGAGAATGAGACATCTAATTTTTTTGTCCTATTTGTAAAGGAAGGGTGATTGATCCCATCGTAGGGCAAGAGAAACCATTATGCATTCTTTTCCATGATTTTGGTTTATCATATTTTTCTTGATAGAGTTCATGGACAAGTAAGAATTCATCGGTGATCACATTCTCTCCACATACAGGATAAATTAATATCCCATAGTGGGCTTATCATTGATTTAGTCGGCTATGTAAAGAGGACCATTGGGTACATTCTTATTAATATCTTTAGATGTGAAAGCAATGTCAAGAGGATTTCTAGTTCAGCCTTTACGAGGTTGAGTTTCAATCAACACAATCAAACCTTTTCTAATATTATCCATAGGATCTTGTTCAATAATATCGATGTTGTCATCATCCATTTCAACATTCATCACATCATTCTTTGAAGTTTCACTAGCTTTGACAAATGAAATATTATGTTTAGGCATAGATTCAATAAATATTTGGAAGTTTTGGTTGGGAGGAGCAATGGACTTATTTCCTTGATCATTAATTCACCTTTGATTGAAAGACAACCGAAATCAATGAGGTCTTTCACTAGATGTTTAAGGCACTTGTAATGTTTCGTATCATGTCCATTTTGTCGAAAATAATGGAAATAAGCATTTGAACTAAAACTCAAAGATAAAGGATTATTAGGATTGGGAGTTTTAATGGGAGGAAAGGTAATCATTTTTTTTCTAAAAGTTGTGACATTGCACATGTTATGAAGGGTATCGAGTGAGGGAGTGAATTGCCTATCCGGATACCCAAATGTGAAAGCAGTTGTCTTCCTTATAGCTCAACCACTTGGGCATCAACATGTTGAAGTGTTTGTTGAGAGGGATTAAGTTGAAGGAAGCCTTTATTTATTTTTCTAAAAGGTTGGTAATTGTTTCGGTTTGTGGACTCAGACTTATCAATTCGGCTAGAGGTGGGTTTTTCATTGCAACTACTAATTGAGTTTTAATAATCACAGAGGGTAGTACATAAGTGCATGAAGGGTGATAATTTCATCATGGAAACATTATCTTGTATCTTGGCTTGCAAATTCTCTATGAACATCCTTTGAAGATGAGGGTCAGGAATATTTACGTCATTTTGGGAATAAAGTGATTGGTAACATGAGATAAAGTCAGTAATATTTTCATATTCTTTTACTTACATCTCATCAAATCGGCTAAGGTCATCTTAGGGGTCATATGCACTTGAAAATGGTTTGTAAAGGCCTCAACAAGTTCTTTGAATGAATGAATGAATGAATTGAGTTTTTCAGTAATGAGGAGAACCATTTTAAGGCAATATCCTTCAAATTTTAAAAGCTTAGCTAAGAGTTTATCCTCAAGAATAAAGTCACTACATTAGGTGGTATAAGTAGAAAAATGGTTAGAAGGATCTCCCTTCCCCTCATATTTCTCAAATCTAGGCACCTATATACCTTGTGGCACCGGAGTTCTCAATATCTCCAAGGACAAGGGATTGCTTTTGAAATAATATGTCCTGTGGACAATTTTGATTTTGGTTTATGGTGGAAACCTGCTTTTGAAGGGATGAAATAGTTTTCTACAAAAGTTTGTTTATGGAGCTCCGAGGAAGAAGAGTTAGAATTTGGAGGAAATGTCTATGGATGAAGGTGGCTCTGAGGATGGGATTGAGGTCTTGTGAAGAGTGGATCAAGGGCTATGAAACAGATGTGGAGTTGCATGAATCCATGGCGAAGTCTGTGAGGAATACTTTGAAAGGTAAATCTAAACGTGCCAAGAAAGAAAAGCTTTCAGTTAAAAAGAAAATGGAGGTGGCGCATGGTTCTAGTGATAATCCCATGCTGTGTCCTGGTGAAGGTGGTGTGAATGATGTTGATGTTGAGAAGACCTCTATTAGGGACCCTTTTCGTGGGAAGGTGGAAATTTCGTCTGCAACTGTGTTAAGGGATTATGTGGATGTGGGTTTGTGCTCAAAGGTCCTTGGTGGTGCTAGTAATGCTTGCTCTATTGATTGGAAGAAAGGTCCTGGGCCTATGGAGATGCAGGGGATGGAACAGGGGATGAAGACAGTATTGCATTCTCAGGGGTTTTCTTAGGTTGATAGGGTGGTTAAATTGGAGTGGCTGGAAGTGTTAGCTAATTTAGCTAACATTCCTAATAAGGAGCGTATTAAGGTGAATGTGGTGGAGGTCAAGAAATCCCTTGTTGAAGAGGATGAGGAGTATAATTTGGATAGGAATAATGCTCCTAGTATGTCTGAGATGAATGACCAGCCTCCTATTAATTGGGATTATATGAATATGAACATGTTTTGCAAAATGGTCGAGGATAGGATGAGGAATTTGTTGTCTCTAGTTAAGTGGTTATTTACTGAGGTTGAGAAGTTGAATATTCAGGTTAAAAATTGGCAGGAGATTTGTGTTGCCATGATCTATGGTAATCAAAAGGAACTTGGGCCATTAAAGGAAAAGTTAAAACCATGAATGATATGTTGGACAAGTTGGTTAATGATATTGATCGTATGGGGGTTTCTCATGACGAAATGATTTCCTCTCTGGAAATGTAAATCAATAAAAGTTTAGAGGACCATGTTGCCAATGTTGAGGAGAGAACTGATAAGTTGATGGAGGACTTAAGAATGGTAGTCAATGTCAGCAATAATTCTCTTAAGACCACAAGTAGGGGTCTCTTTGTTTTAAATGAAAAAGGTTCTTAATTGGATAGGTAGACCTCTGAACATGGGTGATTTAGAGACTATGATTAAGGAAATCAATTGCCTGAACCATGGGGATAAAGCTAAGGAGTCTGCTCTAGTGTTGGAGAAAGATGTGAATGTTGGGTCGTGCCTTAGGACTAGCAGCAAAACAAAAAAGAGAGTGGTTGTCTTTGTGGATGAAATCAAAGAGGTTATGGATATGCAAGAGGAGGTCATTAGGGAGAATATGGCCTCAGTGAACATTTTGGATAAACTGTTGTAGCTGATGGGTTCCTTTTTGCTAGATCAGCTGGGTTGTTGATTCTTTTGCTCTTGTTTTGCTGATGAGTACCTAATGTTTTATCTTTTGTCATGTTTTTATTTTTTTGTGCTGCTGGTTCTAATTGCTTAGTCTTTTTGACAGCTTTTCGTCCTTGTAAAGGGTTTCGGGGCCCCTTACCTGATTTTCCTTATCAAAAACAATTATTGATTTGAATTAAGAATCCTACTAATTCAATATAATATATTTTATTTTATAATATATATTTTTAAAAAACTTGTAATAAATAATCATTTTAATATATAGCAATTCTATATTAATTATAAAAGAAGAAAATTTGCCAACATGTAATATTTAACTTTTAGTTATTTTTAAATGTATTTATATTTACTTTATTTATAAAATTTATTTAATATATAATAATTAGTAATATAACATTTATTAAATATATTATTTATTTAAAAGTTAGTGATTGAAGTTACGTTTATAGTTATGGATAGTGTTACTATAGTGTTAAAGATAGGTCTAGATTGGGATAATGGTTTAGAATTTATTGTTAGGGTTAAAATTAGGACTAGGGTGAGGGTTAGAGATAGAATTAGAGTTAGAGTGAGGGTTAGGTTATGCAAATAACTAATTAACAATACTAAAACACTATAATTAACAAAACTTACATTTTTTTTTTTTTAAATCTAAAAAATAATAATTACAATACTATAAATACAAGTACTAGCCACTAAATGACACTTGTTTATTTATCCTACACTCATTATAATTTATTTTTTATTTACAAACATTGTTTGGTGTCGACGTGGAAGTGAAGAAGATAAATTAACATCACAGCGACTCCATTAAAGAGGTACGATTTCTCTCCAAAATATCCGTGAGCATAAGGTAAGTGCATTGCAAGCCCCACAAACAATATTTTTTTGCCCATTCAATCGATTCTTCTGTTCGCCTTTACTCTCAAGGCATGCGTGTCACATGGTTCATTGAATGGCCTCAATGTATGAAGCACCAAAACGAGAAACCAGCAAATCCTGGCATTGTTTCTTGCTTTTCAGGATCTTCCATTACCCTTATTGCTATGGTGGGGACTGTCGGCAGTGGCACCAAGCATGTCATCACCAAGTCGAAGTGGGTCTTGAGAGCTCAACTCGTCTCTATATGACATTCGTGTGTTTAGTTATTAAGTAGAAACCAAGTCATCCTCTTTAGAATGTGAGTCAATTATTGTCTATATTCTTTCTTAGTGTCTATCAAGGCAAATTACACAATCGTGTGGTGGTAATTCTTGGGGAAATATTTTATAAATTATTTTAAGATATAATTTTAGATTTGTTTAGGTTTTTGTTTTTAAAAGTTGTTTGTTTAATATTTTTGATCTTTTAAGATTTTATATCAAATCAATAGAATCGTTTAATTATATGATAAGGAATGAGTTTAAGGTTGAAACTTTTTTGGGTAATAGTTAAAGATTGAGAGTTTTAATAAGGATCATGAGTCTTTGGATTAAACTTCTTTGGTTGTTTGATAAGGGACAAAAATCATAAGTTGAAACTTCTTTGGTTGTCTAATAAGGAGCACAAGCTTTCAATTGAAACCTCTTAGGTTGACAACAAACAACCAATAATTTTAACAAGGAGCATGAGATAAGGAGCACAAGTTTTAGATTGAAACTTTGGATAATAGCTAAGGATCTTGAGAGGTTCAACAAGGTGCATGAGTCTTAAGTTGAAACTTCTTTGGTTGATAGCTAAGGGATGAGAGGTTTAATAAGGAGCATGAGCCTTAGGGAAAAACCTCTTTGGTTGTTTTGATAATGAGCATGAGCCTTAAGTTCAAACCTCTTTGGTAGATATCTAAGGTCTAAGGGTTTTAATAAAGAGCATGAGCCTTAACTTAAAACCTCTTTGGCACATAGCTAAGGACTAAGGGGTTTAATAAGAAGCATGAGCCTTAGGCTAAAACCTCTTTGGCTAATAGCTAAGGATTGAGGGGCTTTTGCACGTTTGAGGGATTTGCACCTTTGTGGATTGCATAATCAAGTATTATACCATCATCATCACCAATTGAGCTAAAATCCTTTGGGAAGTTTTATTTTTCAATATTTATTACATTTATATTTAAAAATATATCACATAAAATATTTTATTATCTTATATAAGAAATGGGGTTAGAATAATAAATTTTTGGTATGTGATAATAACAATTCATTATGATTTTTTTTATTAAAGAATTGTTTGTTACCTAACACTAGTCATAGTATTTGGTACTAGGGTAATCAAAGAGTATTTATACACTCACAAACAAACTAATAAGGTCATGATACATCAACACATGTTTTTTTTTTATGCCCTGCAAATTAACAACTAGACTACTAATTAGGGACAAATTCATATGATGAACATCGATTTAGTAAGATCCAATTCCCAAGGGGTTAAACAATAAAAGGAAAAGGTGAACCACCAACCTTTAGCCATTTTTGTTTTAGCCACATAAAATACAACATATATTTTTACAATTGTTGTGGCCCAATGCCAATTAAATAACACTATGTGTTCCTTTCTTATTTTAATTTATTTTTGATACCTCATTTGAAGCCTTGTCCCTTTATTTTATTTTACTATAAAAGGATTTAGTTGAAACCCATATAAAATTTTGAATTTTGATGAGAGATGTGTGTCACCTAATGGGTGAAATGACTTTGTAAAATTATGCACAAGTTATTCAATATGTTCAATCCTTGGCCATCAAACTTAGTATTCCTTTTCCTTGTTTGAGTGAACATTAAAAAATAACGTAAAAAAATAGGAAAGAACATCAAATATGTATCCTAGCCTATATCAAGTATGCACCTCCAATAGAGAAACATGAATGCAAAAATAATGTCACACAAAAATTTGATGACTTAAGTGTTGTGTGTTGGAGTAGTTATGGCATGCCTTGATAATTAATTAATCATTAATTAATTATTAGGTCCCTTATTACTTTAATTACTTAAACTAAACTTAGGAGTTTTTTTAATTATTAGATTGGGTTATTTCTAGGTTAAGTTGTCTCATTGCATGAGACTAAGAAACTTGTCACAATCTAATAAAATCCTCATCTATGGTTTTCTTTTTATTTTTATATAAGGATTGATCTTTCATTGCAATCATTGTCTGAGTATTCATTATTCAATAAAGAAGACATATCAAATGCTTTTGTGGATCAATTCTCTTCTCAATATTGTATGAGCATAATCATTGCTTAGATCTCTCGTGTGTGATAGGTATTTTGGTTGCAAGTGGTTTTTGGGAGTTGTGGCGTTTATTATCAAATCTAGCATAGTATCATAGCACCAAATCTATGAATTCCTCTCCAAATTTTGAGACATCTAGACTTGAGAAAAAATTGGCTCATATTAGGGAAAAATTGGCATCATTGTTGAATCCAAAACAACTAAAAACTATAAGAACTTATGTTGTTTCATCGAATTTGGTATAGTTGATTTTTTTAAGGGTTGCACAGATCTTGAGATGAAACCCGTATAACTGTACAACCAATTGTGATGTGTGCAGGCCTTGTGTTAGCATCCTCGATCATACTATCATAGGTTTTCTTCAATATTTTTGGGTTTTCATAAAACATTCTTCTAGTTTTATTTTTTTTAGAAGTTAAATAAAAAAAGAAAAAATAAACATGCAAAATTAAAAAAAGAAAGGTAAAAAGCATGTTTTGGGTACTTGTACATACCTGTGTGTGTAGGCCCTATGGGATCATACCCATAAGAACCCCACATAATTCATTGTTAGTGACCTTTTTAGATCAGTGCCCTACAACACCTTTTTTCAACAATGTCGTCAGCGTTGTCCAACAACTTAAACTATTACTACTACTACCCTAACACCATTCTTGCTAGCCACACTGTATCATAGTGGAGAAAAATTGAGTTTTTGGTGGTGAAAGACATAATCTGGCAAGGAATATTTAGAGCATCCCAAGAGTTTATCATCAATCAAATTTTTTTTAGGGAACCTATTTTTTTGACAAATAGAGGAATATTCCCTAAATATACTACTAATGTTAGCATGATGTCACACTAACATTAGTCATACAAAATTTGTATGGTCAACCACTCCAACCCCCCTCATAGCCTCCATTTTCCCTAAAGGATTTTTTTTTTCTTTTTGACATAACTGAGGCATACAATGTCCAAATTGGGGAAAGGAGATATTTTTGAAGAGCAGGTTCCAAGCACTTTCCAATGGTGTAGTTCTAATCATCAAAATTTTCTCTTGGTTTATTTTCTTTTTAGTCAAAGTGAAATCTTCATTTTTTCTTCCAAGCTCATAAATATTTTCTAGTATCTCTAATTTTTGCGATTCTAGTGGCATTAGAAAAGTAATTTAGATCTCTACAAATCCATTCATGCACTTTTTCTAGAATTTATCACAAGTATATTTTATTTAGTTTTTAGTGATTTCACATTTTTGTCAATTACTTGGATGTATTGGCACCTAGAAAGGATTTGTTTACATGAGATGACATAATTTGATTTTTTTAACACATGCTAAGGTTATTAGTCTATGGTTTTATCGTTTGAGGAAGTATCATGGGTTTTTATGTCCATCCTTTTGTTTTACAAAAGAGACACCAAGAGACAACCCCCCTTTCCACTAGTCTCAGAAATCACCCCCCAATATATTACAATTTTGGCACTTTATAGTTTAGTTATTACAAAGATTTTTCCAAGATATAATGCTCAATAGGACCACAATTAAAGAACTTGATACAAAATCTGGAAAAATTATCCATGTATTTGTGTAGTTCTCTTCAATACCTTTCCAATACCTACTTGTTTCTGAAAAATGGAGCTCTAGGGTGAAATTTATGGCATGTTAAAGAAAAAATACAACAACAGCTTCAAACTATAATATCTAGAAGAAATAAGAAAAAAGTATTTTCAATACCTCTATGGATTGAAATTTCTCATCTCTAGCTTTCCAATGATATCTCATTTGTCAAAAAAAGACACTGTGGTGATAAGTTATGATATTTTTAAAAATGGTTGAATTTAGCCTATAATGATGACCTCCTGGCAAAATAAAATTTGTCTAAAATAGAAAAAAATTATAAAAGAATAGGGGTTTTTGGGCCTTCCAAACATAATGCAAATCAAAGTTTTTGGGCCAATCAAATTTGTCTAAAATCAAAGTTGTTTTCTAGATCTGAGCTTCAAACCCTTGTTTCCTACTATGTCATATGGTGGCAAAATTGAGTGAAACAAAAGAAAAATATGACTTTCTTGAGCCTCCTGAACATTATGAGATAGTAAAAAATGCTATCACTATAGCCAAAAATAGTTGCAAATATCAAATCTCACCAAAAACACAAATGAAAATATAGAATTAAAATATCTTCATAATTCCATTCTAATTTTCCAGATCATATTGAAATGCAAGAGAAGAGCATACAAGAATTTACAAAATCATACAAAAAACTAAAATCTTTCAATTAGGAATCGAAGTACTCAAAACTCTCAAAATATAAGCTTTGATACCATGTTAGAAATATAAAATATATTGAATAACCAAGATCTTCTATGAGAGAGATAAGCTATAAAACTGTAAATGAAATAACATAATTATAGACCCAAGAATCCAAGAGATGTGCAAATTTCAAGATGAGAAGATCACATTAGGAGTTCAAAGAAAATTTGTATAATAATGACTGCATCATCAAGGTGCATGTATGTCAAAGTATGCAACAATGAAAGAGAATGAATGAAAATGCAAGTTAGGTAGTGAGATTATATAGAACTAAGGAGACAATGAAGGTGGAAAATCCAACCAATAAGAATTAACCACCAAAAGTTGATATGGACCACCAAAACTAGATATGCCCACCAAAAGTGGAAATTGTTCCACCTGTCGATGTTGAAAATGAGAAAACTAAATGAATCTAAAACCAAAATTCAAAATTTCAGCATCACATCAATGAAGTCTTTTCTAAATGAATATAAATGCAAAAATGTAATACTAAACTACAAAAAAAAAAACATGAGAATTCAAAAGGAAAGTAACTCCATCACTTTCCTATCATCAAGATCTTGAATTACAAATTTGACGCTCTTATATTTTTGTAAGCACAAATGCATCAAGAAGCTATGGTGAACGGATGTAGAGTTTTGTGATTGAAATTGAATATGTATGCTCAATGGTGAGAAGAGAGAGGGCTTATATAGATGTCCTCATATGAAATATTTACGCTATGGGAGAAATGTGGGATGAAAAGAGAAAAATGGAGAAATGGATATTTATCTCATACTGCTTGATCAAGTGAAATTGATGTGAATGGAATAAATAAATGTGAGATTTTATGATATGATGGAGGTTTAAGAATTTAGAATTAAAAAAGATTTGAAAATTAGATGAATGATTTAATTAAATAGATTCACATATGAAAATGCAAATGATTTAATGAAATATGCAATGGATAAATATTAGTGTATGAATACTTTAATGATTATGTAAATAGAGTATGTATGAAATGAATAGATGATTTATGGATAAATGATTATAATATTTTAATGATTTAAGTGAATTAATGAAAAAATAGAGGAAAACATTAAATGAATTAATTAAATAGATAATAATATCCATTTAACTAATATAAGAATAATAGGATAGTTGTGAGGATAAATTTTAAGTGTCTACATTTTTCCCTTCTTTGAGACAATGCAACATGTTCTGTTGTTTCAAAGAAAAAGAATAGATTAACTAATGCATGCCCTAGGGATACCCTAGTAAGGATGATGATAAGGATGATATGCCCCCTCAAGTGATTAATCGAATAATTTGTGATAAGATTAACCTCTCTTGATAGATCATGGGGAGAAGATTTGATAATTGATATTGCACAAGAGAGTAAGTGAAGATGCACAACTAATAAGCAAAGATGTACAAATGATGAAAATGCACAATTGATAGGTGTAACTAAATAATTGATGGAAATGCTTGATATACCCAAGTTGATAAGATGATTGAGCTCATTGTGATTCATGCTAACACAAAACAATGATTGATTAATAGATTGAGTTATCAAGGAGCATTGGAGTTCCATGCTAAAAAGAAATTTGATTGATTTGATATTTGGATTAGAAGATAGGTATTAGTTGGATAAAGTGATTAATTGATCTTTGTGATAAGGAGCATGAAGAAAAATAAAATGATAAAGGAAATGGATGATGGAAGAAATGATGAATGAAAAAGGGATATGAAGGAAATGAAGGTGATGAAACTTATTGTGCTTTATATAGTGCCTTATCATCATAGAGCTTATTATGTCACAAATTATTATAAGCATCTAGATAACATTAACATCTAGATGACCTTAATATTGTTTGCATTTTTATTTAGCAATGAAGTTTAAGCATCTAAGTATAAGGACCTTAGATGAACTAAATACTTATTGCATGAAAGACACTATTAGACAAGGAATGCTCTTATCCACTCTAGACTCATAGGTCCTAGATGATTGTAGACAACCATGTCTTAAGATGAGTCATCTTGTGAATAAGAAACAATCCACAAACAACAAAGTGAACATGCCCCATCTTCACCTCTCTAGTCCAAGAAATCCTCGAGAAGATAAAAGACATGCTACCAAAGATAAAATCATAAAATAATCAAAGACCAACAAACAAACAAGCATCACACTTCAATGTAGAACTGATTCTTGTCACAGTTTATGTGTTTGGTTGGATTTGGAAGATGAATTGCTAGGTATATTGCAATGTTTGCTCAATTGTCAATCTTGGTGCATTTTAATTTTGTTGAAGTTCAAAGTTGTGTGACGATCTGAAAGTATCATTGTTTTGGAATTTTTCAAGTTATGTGATTTTTTTGGATTTTTGGATTTTTTATTTTTATTTTGGATTTTTTGAATTTTTGGAATAATTGATTTTTTTTTGGTTTTTTGGAATATTTGATTTTTTTGAATTTTTGGAATATTTGATTTTTATGGATTTTTTGAAGTTTTACTATGGAATGAGATGAATTGCAAGCGAGCAAACAAATAGAGAGGATAGTTTTTCCAACCGCGAGATGCTAAGTATCCCAACCCATAGCTAAGGTCAAGGAAATTCCCTAGTGAGGGATATGACCAACTTAGTATGCATGGAGAAGTAAGCAAGCGAGGGGAATTATGAACAATTCACAAGCCATGGTGAGTGTGAAAAGGTTATTATGAAGTGGAGGGTGAGTGGAAATGGGATGGAAAGATCAAGTGGAGCTCTAAAGGAAAGAGGAGTGAAACCTCTACATAGGGCATCAATTTCTTGATTTTCACCATGGAACTTGCTCAAGGTTCCATTGAAGTGGTTTTCACCATTAAACAAATTGATTTCTCTTTATTTTTTTCATTTTTTGTATTTTTTTAGGACCTTTTTCCAAATTTTTATATTTTTTTAGGACTTTTTCTATTTTTTGTATTTTTTCAAGACTTCAAAAGATTGTACTCTCTCAAGTACTCAAGTATAAAACCTAAGGATATGCATACTTTTTATGGGATCAAGCTAAGCAATTTAATACCTTTTGGAGTAGATAATGGTATTCCTCTGATGCATACACAAGAGTGATAAGGTATGAACCCAACTAGTTAGGCTCAAATTTACCCTTCTTTTCACTGTCTTGTTGATTGTGAGGATTTTCACAAAGGAAAAGATCCCCAATCTTGAATTTGTGTGGTTTCACTTTATGGTTATAACTTTGGCACATCCACTGTTGGTATGCTTTGAGATTATTAAAAGCAATTTTTCTTCATTCATCTAATAGTTCCAATTCTTGCAAACGAGAAACTTGGTAGTTTTTATCACTGATTTGATTATGCAAGGAGACCCGCAAAGAAGGAAACTCAAACTCAATGGGAAAGATAGCTTTAGATCCATAGACAAGGGAATATGGGTAAGCACCTTTGGGAGTGTGAACACTCATGTAGTAAGCCCACAAGACAGGATTCAGTTGAACATGCCAATCTCAACTAAGCTTCATTGATCATTTTAAGAATTTTGAAAATAGTCTTAGGGTATGTGCAGGATCATGATGGGCCAAAAAGTGGCAATATGATGGTATTTGTAGGGTATGTGGCCAACGACTTTTTTTAACCCAAAATTGATGAAATGAAAAGGGTTTTTAAAGGAGATTCTCATCTTTCCACCAATATAAATTATTCTTTACTTTGAATTTAATAAATAATTATTATTCATTTTCTATTTGAATTATGACTAAAGTCCCGATTGATAGGCTGATTGAAAAAACATCTATAGCTTTCAAATGGTATCACATTTTTTGAATCTGAAACATGCATCACATTCTATGCTTTGCATAATATAGGATTAGAAAAAAAAAATTGAATTTCATGAAGTTTTGACCAAGTTAAGGTAGTTAGACATACGAGTTTTTTATATTTTTTAAAAGTTGTAATAAAAAAATTATAAACAATTATTTACTTGGGAAAAAATTATAAAAAAATGTGCATCACATCGGTACATGAGTCCTCTACTTATATATAAAATCTTATAAAAAAATATTAGCATTTTATTGTGGCTAGGGTGGTTAGACAAATACCTACTTCTTATTTTTTCCCTAAAATTTAAGTACTACTGCATTGAAATTTTGAATTTTCACCAAATAGATTTAAAAAAATAAAATAAACCTAGTAGTTTAAAAATACATTCAATATGCTACATATTCTATTCTTACATATTTTTGAAATAATATAGATATTTATTCAAATTTTATGTCAAGTTCCTAACTCTAATTTTTAAAAATTGCCACTTAAGGGCTTGTTTTCCATGATGATCCGCACATACCCTTATTAGAGGCCTCAGCCTGGTCGTTTCCTTGTGGGTAGTAAGGTGTAGAAAATTGATGTTGTATATGAAATTTCTCACAGAGCTCATGGACATCCTATTTTTTGAACAAACGGTCGTTATCTGTGATAATGGATAAAGGAACACCATAACAGTAGATGATATAGTTTAGTATGAAAGTGGCTATTTATTTTCTAGTGTTGTGGGTCATGGGAAAAACTTCAATCCATTTCGTGAAGTAGTTTGTGGCAACAATAATTAAATTATGACCATTGGATGAAGGTGGATGAATCTTGTCGATGGAATCGAGTCCCCACTAATAAAGGGCCATGGTGTAGTGAGTAGCTACAATTCTTGTACATGAGCATGTATCAAGTCTATAGGTTTTTGAAATTGCTTTCATTTTTAACAAATTGATAAGCATCCTTTTCTATTGTATGCCAATAATAACCCATACACAAGAGTTTCTTGGCTAGGGTAGGATCGCTAGAATTTTCCCCACATATGCCTTCATGTATTTCTTATAAAGCAATTTTGACCTTGTCATGCTAAAGAAATCAAAGTAAAGTACCATTGAGACCTCGACAGTATAGGGTATTAGCTAAGATTACATAACAAGAGGCTTGACGGATAAGGTTTAATGAGATTTATTAGATATGTCTAATGGAAAGATGTTATAGTAGAGATAAGTATAAATATCCCCATACCATTGAGAATTAGAACCAACAAGGAGATAGATCATTTTAGATTGTGGTACAAATTGTAAGTAGGTTCCAAAAGAGGCTCTACTAAGAACTCACAATAGGAAAGATTGCTTGGAATTTCCACAAGTGAACCAATTGTTTCCATTGCATCAACAACTCTGTTACTATCTCGAGGGATCTACTCAAAAGAAATTGATGTGAAATAGGCCTTGAAATCATCCACCATTCTTTTGTAAAGCATCAATTTTTCATCTTTTGTTTTATAGTCATCATTAACTTGTCTGGTCACTAACTGAGAGTCACGGAGGACATGCAACTCTAGGATTTTCCATTGCACAACCATATGGATCCTAGAATGTAATGCCTCATATTTAGAAATATTGTTGATACATGGAAACTATATCTTATAATATCTAGGTATACAATCCCCTTGCAATGTGACAAAGAGAATGCCAACACCAAAATCACTTTGTATGAAGGATCCATCAAAATATAAAGTCCAAAGATGTGTAGATTCCATGTTGAAGACTATTTCATCAAGGAACTTTGTAATAGGAGGATGATCATTTGTCAGAGGAGCATCAACAAGTTGATCTGCTATAGCTTGTCCTTTGATTTCTTTTCTTTCCACATACTCAATATCAAATTCACTAAGAATCATAACCCATTTAGCCAATCATCTTGTGAGTGTTGCTTTGTTCAGGAGGTACTTAAGAGGATGAATATTGGTGATGAGCTTTGTCTAGTGTGTAAGCATGTAATGTTACAACTTCTGTGAGGAAAAAATAATGGCAAGAAACTCTCTTTTGATAGAACTATAATTGAGCTCAAATCCCACTAAAGTACGACTAATGTAATAGATCGCATGTTCCTTTCCTTCAGAGTCATGTTGTACTAGAAGTACCACTAGTGTTCTGGTGGTTGTGGATATATAAAGGAGTAAATGCTTGTCATCTATAGGAGGTACTAATACTAGTGGTGTCTAAATGGAACATTTTTGCATAACAAGTACTAAATGGTTGACATTTATCTGTACATTGTGCTATAAAATGATGAATAGAATGAAGTTTTCCTTGCAATGATCCAGCTGACTGATATTCTTAGGTGGAGGCATTTCAAGTATATCCTTCACTTTTACAGGATCAACTTCAATTCCTTTGGATGAGACAATGTATCCAAGGAGTTTCCTAGATGTTAACCCAAAGAAACATTCTTTTGATTCAACTAGATCTTATATTGTTCTAATCTTGTGAAAATTTTTTCCATGATCTCTAGATGTCCAACTTTGGTGTAGGATTTTCCCAAAAAACATCTACGTAGTCTTCCAAATAGCTCTGGCATTCTTCAACCCAAAGGGCATGAAATTCCAATGGAAGGTTCCCCAAGGAAAAGTAAATGTTGTCTTAATTTGATCTTTATGAGAAATTTTAATTTGATTGTAGCATGAGAAGTTGTCCATGAGGGATAACATTTTGTGCCTTGCTATCAAATCCACTATCATGCCAATGTTTGGAAGTGGGAAGTCATCTTTATGACAAGATTTATTTAAATCTCTAAAATCTATGCAAACACAAACACTCCCATCAGGTTTTGAAATTGGTACTAAGTTTGAAATCCACTCAACATAGTCAACAGGTCTTATAAATCCCACATCTAGTAACTTTTGTAATTCAACTCTTACCAATAAGGCAACATGCAGGTGTATTTTCTCAACTTTTTTTTAATAGGTTTTTCCCCTAGTGGCAAAGACAAGTGATGCATTGCTAAATCTAGATCAATTCCTAGAATTTTTGCTTATGACCATGCAAGGTTAACTTGTCTTTCCTTGTAAAACTATATATGCTCTATTCTCTCTTCAGGTGTTAATGATTCTACTAGATGAATTATCCTTGGTTTTTCTTCTATATCCAAATTGACTGGTACTATCTTCTCCAACAACATAGATGATTTTTCATGATATAGTGCTATGGGAATTGTTTCAAGCCTTCCATCCTTAGGTGCCTCAGAGAGGTTTTCACCCTTGGATACACCCTTTATTTTTACTTTTTTTGGGTCTAATAGCACCGCAAAGTAGCTTTGACTAGAAGACCTATTTATATTTTCAATAATTTTATGACTGAAAGGCTTGGAATTTTCTTTGAAGTAAGTTGCATTGTTGAGTTCTATGAAAAAACCTACTTTATGATCCCCAAGAGGTATTTCTTCTCATGCTCCTATAAATTTTATGATTGGCTCATCATTTTGAAACACATCTAGCTGTGGTGGTCCCTTCTGATCCCAATCAATAAGTTGGGGGTGAACGAGGGGTAAAGGGTCATGATTTGATTCAAGATTTTGAATGGATTCAAGGGTAAAGTGTTATGATCAAGTTCAAGGGTAAAGACACTATCATATTCATAAGTTTCAATGAAGTCATTGATGGAACTTTCCTTGTTTGTCTATGTAGCATTAGAGGACTCTACTTCCTTGAAGTACATGCGATACTCAAGGTCTTATATTGAACTATGTGTCATATCCTAAACCAGGGAATTTTTGTGTATGAGTAGGTTGTATTGGTTCCAAGATACCTTGTTACTATAAACCCAAAGGAATTTTACCATCATATCCCATTTTTTTCATAAGATCAAATCCTTTTTTGTACTATTCAACAAGTATCTTCATCTCTAGTTTTTTAGTTTGTTCTTTTTTGTATCTTCATCTTTGTATAGCCATCTTAGAAGATCAACTTCTTCCACATCATCATAAAGGGTTCCCCACTTTTTGAAAGTAGTTGATTTACAAACCAATGTAGTATCTGTATCTGATGTGGTCTTAGGAATCTATGGCTTGTCATAGGTGTGGGGAGATAAAGGTAGCTTTCCAATGCAAAGGGCATGATTTAGGGTATATTTCCCTACTCCTTGTTCTTTCACTTGTATTTTGATCTCAACTTCACTAGATTTTGAGGTGGATGCTTTTAAGGACTTAGGATCAACATATGCTTGAGAAGGAAGTGATTCACAATTATTAGGGATTGTGATTTTATTTTTAGGGCTTAGATTATTGCAATACATGAAAGCGTCTGGATCTCCTTGTATTGTGATTTTGACACCATTGTGTGGGAATTTAATGCAGTGATGGTATGTAGAAGGTACCACTTGCATTGCATGAATCCATGGTCTTCCAAGGAGGATGTTATAAGTTAGAGGGAGATTAAGGAATTGGAAAACCACATCCTTTATCACAGGCCCAACCTTGATTGGTAAAGTAACTGATCCTTTAGATGAGTGTTCCTCTTCATCATATGCCTTTATGGTAATCTTTTTATTTGGATCAACAACACTTTTAGATAACCCTAATTCTGTAGTCAATATCTAAGTACAAATATTAAGACTTGTTCCTCCATCTATCAGAACTCACTTGATCTTGACTTTATGGACAAGGATTTCAATATGTATAGGTGCATTATGTGGTTGTCGAATAGAAGAATCATTGTTCTTAGTAAAATTGAGAGTGTGAGGAGAGTTGATGTGTCCCACCATAGCTTGGAATTGATCTACATTCAATTTTGTAGGTAGTGTAGCAGTAACAAGCACTTTATTTAGGATATCTTTATGCTTAGGAGATATGCGTAGCAGTTCAAGTATGGAAATTTGTGTGGGAATTTTACCTAAATGCTCTATGAGATTGTATCATAAAACTAGTGTAGTGGGTTTTGAATTAGGACCTCTAAGGGTAACTGCACCTCTACGGGTAGTAACAATACAGTTAGGTTCTTTTCCTTTTATAATGAAAGTGTTTGCATGATTATCACCCTCACTAATGTTAGTTATGACATAGTCATACTTAGCAACAATATAGTTTACACCATGGGTATGTGTAGGATTATGATGGGCCAAAAAGTGGCGATATGATGGGTATGTATAGTGTATGTGGCTGACGACTTTTTTTACCCAAAATTGATGAAACAAAAAGGGTTTTTAAAAGACATTCTCAGTTTTCCACCAATATAAATTATACTTTAATTTGAATTTAATAAATTATTATTATTCATTTTCTATTTGAATTACAACTAAAGTCCTAATTGATAGGCTGATTGAAAAACATCTATAGCTTTCAAACGATATCACATTTTTTGAATCTGAAACATGTGTTACATTCTATGCTTCGCATACTATAGGACTATAAAAAGAAAAATTTAATTTCATGAAGTTTTGAACAAGTTAAGGTGGTCAAACATAGGGGTTTTTTATATATTTTAAAAGTTGTAATAAAAAAATTACAAAAAATTATGCATCACATCTAGACATGAGTCCTCTACTTATATCTACAATCTTATAAAAAATAATTATCATTTTATTGTGGTTAGGGTGGTTAGACAAACACCTACTTCTTATTTTTTCCCTAAAATTTAAGTACTACTGCATTGAAAGTTCAAATTTTCACCAAATAATTTTTTTTTTAAATAAACCTAGTAGTTTAGAAACTACATTCAATTTTTTACAAATTCTATTCTTACATATTTTTGAAATAATATAGATAACAAGTTACCTAGCTTTGATTTTTCTAAATTTTGTCACCACTTAAGGGCCTATTTTTTCCATGATGATCTTGCACATACCCCCATCACCAGATTTAGGGGTCATTCCTTTATCATTTTCATGCTTAGGGAAAGGGTTTTTAAACATTTAACTATCAGAGTTACCAAATGGAGTGTGTCTGTCAACTGCTATCTTATCGTCATCAACAAGGTGTTGTATCAGGTGTAAAAGTTTATTGCAACTTTAGTCTTATGTCCTTTGTGTCTATAATAATCGTAAAATTGATCCTCATTCCACCATGGGGGTTTGACTTGTGGATTATATTCTCTCATCTCAGGTAGCATTATAAGATTATTTTCAAGGAGTTATTTTAATGTTGATTCAAGTAATTGTTCCAATGGTGTAAAAAAATTTTTGCGAAAGCTTCTTTGTTTTTATTTTCCTTTGTCTGAAGATGAAACTTTAAAGTTGTAGATAGGTGATGATATTTTAGTTATTTTTGTATCAACAACTCCATCATTGACCACATTATTGTTCTTAACCCAAAAAGGTGTCTTGTTGCTCAAGCCTGACTTTTGATATTTTTCATTATTAAGTTTAATATTTTCATCATTGATAAGAGTTTGTTCGATTCGAAATCCCATTTCTATGACATCGTCAAAGGAATCCAAGAATTTGAGGTGAAGTTCCTTTCTAATTTCCTTGTTCAAATTTTGATAAAATATGTCAACCAATTCTTTGTTTGGAAGGTCATAAGATACTCACTTTTTCAAATGTCTCCATCTTTGTAAAAATGACATGAAAGATTCTCCTTGTTGTTACTTGGTGTTAAAAAGGTTTATCATGGTCACTTTAAGTTCACAGTTGTAACTATAATGTGATTCAAATTTTTCAGCTAGTTCTTGAAAATATTTGATGGTTGGGGGTAATCATGAAAGCCATTCCATAGCTTCTCCTCCTAGACTACGAAAGAATAATCTCATAAGGTATGTCTCATCAACTACAAATTCCAAGGTAGTAATGGAAAATTATCTTAAGTGATCTTTAGGATCTCCTTTCCCCCTATATTTATCAGGTCTTGGTATGTCCTAGTGGCTAAGAAAAGGAGGCATTGGTATGCTTGGTTCGAAAGGATAAGGACATATATCTTCAATGGAAAACTTTTCCAGGATAATGTTTTACTATTCTTGAGATTATCTAGTTCTTGTCGCAATGCTCTAAGCTCTCCCAAAATAGGATTATTTGTAGGTGTAGGTTTTGACGTCTTTTAAGATCTCTTGTAAGTAGGTTGTAAATAAAAGGGTCTATGATCTTTGATTCTCTCATCATTGTTTGTTTTGGGATGCTTAGATTCACTAGATATGGGATTGGATTACTCACTATCAGTTTCATTTGTTTCACTAGTTACAACACTAAAGTGATCTTCCCAATCAAATTCATTTCCCCAAGGGTTTCCTTCTTCTTGAAATATTTTTATTCTCTTTTTAGTGGTCGTAGGAAATTGTTCTAATCTTCGACCTAGGACTAGACAATGTATGAGACTCAAGATTAGGATGCAATGAAAACTGAGAGGACTCTAAGATAAGATATGGGAATGGAATGGTATGATATGACAAGCTTGATATGGTAAAAGTGCAAGAACTCAAGGAAAATCTAGGTTTGAAGCAAATTATGATGCAAGGCTTTACCTGTGCTATGATGGATATAGACACAAAGACAAGTGATCAAGAGAGGGAATGCTAAAATAGAAGATGATGAACTCCAAGAAGATTTCCCTACTCAAAGATGGTGGTATATTCCATAACTAAAGAATGATGAACCTCAAGTGATATAGGTGATTACTAGCCAATGTTTGATTCAAGACCTAAGGAGAGCAACCTAAGTGCAAGTTAAAAGTTTTTTTGACTAATGATGGATATGCAAGGACTAGGTGGAATGATCTAGATATGAAAGGATGAAAACTAAATAATAATGCCCCAAGAGATTAAGTGATAGGCTAGTATTGGATATGTAAGTCTGCTTCATTCCTCAAAGGGTGGTCATAAAAATTTCTTAGCAATATGTCTCGATTCTGGTAGTTCTTCGAGATACATTTTTTGATAGACCTTGAACTACGATGTCTATGTTTGAAAAAGAGTAATGTGGATCTTTGCTTAGGGATTTTGGTTTTGCAAGAGGTCATGTGGACGTTTATGAATTTTTGGGTAACATTTTGAGATTTGCAAGAATGAAATGTTATAGATTCTAGGTATGATGTTTGGTTGATAATTTTTTTTAACATACACACAAGACATGATAAACAAAATGTTTTGGATGACTCTGACATAAAATCATAGGAAAATCTAAATGAGGGCCTAGATTAGCCCCAAGATTTTTCATTGGTCTCGACAAGTTTAAAAACACTTGTAAGAATGCATGACCTAGGCCAGAAAGAGGATACTACTTGCTAAGTCCCTACTTGGATTTTTCCATATAATAAAAAAAGTGGACAGCTAGAGATCTTGGTGACACTAGCTTCCCGATATATGACACAGGAACACCAAGATCTCTTACCTTGAAGATATGAAGGTCTTATGAGTTGAGGGATTTATGTCTCCACAATGAATAGTACATGTAGGGTGGCTTTGGAGGTTTGACCTCTTGCATTATCAAGAAAACGAGGTTTCTAGTCTCTACAACAAGTGGTTCTTAATCATTTTTTTAGGATATATTGGTGCCTATACATTTGGCGGTTCACTCAATTAAGAGGCCTCCCAACCCTTAGAAAGATCTAAGGGTTTTGATGCATTTCAAGGATATTGAGGGAGAATTCAATTAGTATAGGACATCGACACCAAGTGATTGATGAATTTCATCACAACCACATTATTTATATAGGGGACCAAAATGAAAGTTTCAATTGGGTCATTCCCTCTCAATTCTGTAGGCATTGTAGTAGTAGCAAGCACTTTATCTAGGATAGCTTTATGCTCAGGAGATAGGCATAGCAATTCAAGTATGGAAATTTGTGTGGGAGTTTTCCCTAAATGCTCTATGAGATTGTATCATGAAACTGGTGTAGCGGGTTTTGAATTAGGACCTATAAGGTTAATTGTGCCTCTATGGGTAGTAACATTGCAATCAGGTTCTTTTCCTTTTATAATGAAAGTGTTTACATGATTATTAGCCTCACTCATATTAGTTATGATATAGTCATACTTAGCAACAACTGTATAGTTTACACTATCACCAGATTAAGGGGACTTTCCTTTATCCTTTTCATGCTTAGGGAAAGGGTTCTTAAACATCTCATGATCATAGTTACTAGAAGGAGTGTGTCCATCAACTGCTACCTTATCATCATCAATGAGGTCTTGCATCAGGTGTCAAAGTTTATTGCAGCTATTAGTCTTATGTCCTTTGTGTCTATGACAATCGTAAAAGTGATCCTCATTCCACCATTGGGGTTTGACTTATGGATTATATTCTCTCATCTTAGGTAGTGTTATAAGATTATTTTCAAGGAGTTCTTTTAGAGCCAATTCAAGAGATTGTTCCAATGGTGTAAAAAAAATTTTAGGGAAGGTTCTTTGTTTTTCTTTTCCTTTGTCTAAAGATGAACCTTTAAGGTTGTAGATAGGTGATGATATTTTAGTTGTTTTTCATATCAACAACTCCATCATTGACAACATTATTGTTCTTAACCCAAAAAGGCCTCCTATTGCTCAAGCCTAAATTTTAATCTTTGTCATTATTAAGTTTAATAGTTCCATCATCGATGAGAGTTTGTTTGATTCGAAATTCCATTTCTATGAATTTATCAAAGGAATCCAAGCATTTGAGGTGAAGTTCCTTTCTAATTCTTGGTTCAAATTTCGATAAAATATGTCAACCAATTCTTTGTTTGGAATTCCATAAGGTACTCATTTTTTCAAATGTCTCCATCTTTGTAAAAATGACAAAAAAGATTTCTCCTTGTTTTTGCTTGCTATTAAAAAGGTTTTTCATGGTAACTTTAACTTCATAGTTGTAACTATAATTTGAAAAAAAATTATTAGCCGGTTCTTGAAAAGATTTGATGTCCGGGGTAATCATGAAAAATATTCCATAGCTTCTCCTCCCATACTAAGAGGGAATAATCTCATAAGGTATGTCTCATCAACTACAAATTCCAAGGTAGCAGTGGAAAATTCTCTTAAGTGATCTTTAGGATCTCCTTTCCCCCTATATTTATCAAGTCTCGGTATGTCCCAATGACTAAGAAAAGGTGGCATTGGTATGATTGGATCAAAAGGATAGGGAAATATATCTTCAATGGAAAACTTGTGGGATAATGTTTTACTATTCTTGAGAGTATCTAGTTCTTGTCTTAATTCTCTAAGCTCTTCCAAAATAGGATTATTTGTAGGTGCAGGTTTTTACATCTTTGAAGATCTCTTATAACTAGGTTGTAAATAAAAGGTTCTATGATCTTTGATTCTCTCATCATTGTTTGTTTCAGGATGCTCAGATTCACTAGATTCATGTTTTTCATTCATTGTGAGTAATGATATGTCAAACTCAGAAGGTAGTTTGATTCCTTCATTAGAAAGGGCCTTGAAGTATTGCTGTGGATTATGTTGACCACCTTTGTAAGCAATTTAGTGAGTCTATGATCATGAAGTGTTTATTCTATATGGGATTGGATTACTTATTCACTATCAATTTCATTTGTTTCACTAGTTGCAATAATAAAGTGATCTTCCCTATCAAAGTCATTTCCCCAAGGGTTTCCTTCTTGAAATATTTTTATTCTTGTTTTTAGTGAATATAGGCAATTCTTCGGATCTTTGACCTAGGACTAGACAATGTATGAGACTCAAGATTAGGATGCAATGCAAATTGATATGAATCTAAGATAAGATATGGGAATGGAATTGTATGATATGACAAGCTTGATATGATAAAAATGCAAGTACTCAAGGAAACTCTATGTCTGTAGGAATTGTATCTGAATAGCAGGCACTTTATCTAGGATAGCTTTATGCTAAGGAGATAGGTGTAGCAATTCAAGTATGGAAATTTGTGTGGGTGTTTTACCTAAATTATCTATGATATTGTATCATGAAACTGGTGTAGCGCATTTTGAATTAGGACCTCTAAGGGTATTTTTTCCTCTACATGTAGTAACATTTCAATCGGGTTATTTTCCTTTCATAATGAAAGTGTTCACATGGTCATCAACCTGAATAATGTTAGTTATGATATAGTCATACTTATCAGTAGTATAGTTTACACCATCACCAAATTCAGGGGCCTTTCCTTCATCCTTTTCATGCTTATGGAAAGGGTTTTTAAACATCTCGCGATCAGAGTTACCAGAAGGAGTGTGTCCATCAACTACTATGTTATTGTCATCAATAAGGTCTTGTATCAAGTATAAAAGTTTGTTGCAACTATTAGTCTTTTGTCCTTTGTGTCTATGATAATTGTAAAAGTGATCCTCATTCCACCATCGGGGTTTGAATCACGGATTATATTCTCTCATCTCAGGTAGCATTAAGATTATTTTCAAGGATTCTTTGAATGTTGATTCAAGTGATTGTCCCAATGATGTAAAATTTTGTTTAGGGAAGCTTCTTTATTTTTCTTTTCGTTTGTCTGAAGATGAATCTTTAAGGTTGTAGATAGGTGATGATATTTTAGTTGTTTTTGTATCATCCACTCCATCATTGGCCACATTATTGTTCTTAGCCCAAAAAGGTCTCTTGTTGCTCAAGCCTAACTTTTGATCTTTTTCATTGCTAACTTAAATAGTTCCATCATCGATGAGAGTTTGCTCGATTCAAAATCCCATTTCTATGAATTCATCAAAGGAATCCAAGCACTTGAGGTGAAGTTCCTTTCTAATTTCCTTGTTAAAATTTTGATAAAATATGTCAACCAATTATTTTTCTGGGATGTCATAAGGTACTCATTTGTTCAAATGTCTCCATCATTTTAAAAATCACACAAAAGAGTCTCCTTATTTTTGCTTGCTATTAAAAAGGTTTCTCATGCTAACTTTAAGTTCACAGTTGTAACTATAATGTGAGACAAATTTATCAGCCAGTTCTTGAAAATATTTGATGGCCAGGGGGTAATCATGAAAAACATTATGTAGCTCTACTCCTAGACTATGTGTAGTACCCCTCTCTTTTGGTCCTTTGCATCATGTGAGTAAGTGGTTTATTTATGTCTGGTATTTGATTGTTTCCCTTCATTGTTCTGTGCTCTCAATTTGAGGTTTGGTTGTGGTTGCATTCGATTTTCATTGCAGTATGGGTTTTGAATTGAATGATAGAAAGGATATGTTATCCTTTATTTGATGATATAGTTTACTTTTATATATAATTAGGATTAAAGTTTAGAGCATAAATGTTTTGGAAAATATTATTTAAATGGGCATAAAATCAAGTGCATTGAATTATTCAAATACAAGAAAAGGGAATGATATTGATGAATTTATGTGATTATTCAAAAAATAAATAAATAAATGATTATATCTAATAATGAATTGGAAACATTGGATTGTGAGAGGAAGTAATTTAGCTTATGGTTAGTTGAATATGAAGATAAATAATTTGGAAAAAAAAAAAAAAAAAAAAAGACAAAATTTATGCTATTTAAATATGTATCGTTTAGAAAATCAAATTTAATCAAGAGGGTTAGGTTGTTTATAGCATATAATAATTGAACATTAAATGGTGTATGTATATAGATATATTAATACATTGTTTTCGTGCATTTAAATTTGGAAGATAAATAAATTGGAAAGTGACTATTAGGGAATATTAAAATACTTTTAAGAAAATTTAATTGGAATTGTAAATGATTAGATATTTCCTAAGGATTATTCAAATGGTCTTTTAATTGATTAACTCGGAATTATTGGGAATGGGGGCCACATTTCTTTGAAGCTTTCTGCCTAACCGTTCCACGTGCCTTGTCCTTCAACCACATTCTGCATGCATGTCCTTGGGAGGGCAGCTACGCCTAACATGGAAGGAGAGTAGTGTGCCTTGGGAAGATGACATTCTAGGGCAGAGACATTCTGTAAAAGGTGCCTTTTGCATGTGGGGGGGGCATATACCATGTAATCGCTGCAAAGCACGAGATCACAGTTCTTGAAGCATTTTGGCAAAAAAAATAAAAATGCACATGCCTTGTCTATGTTTCTGCATTTTGTCTTCCAGAGGAATGGGCGTCTGTACCATCTGCTAGAAATTCCCCTTCCATTATTCATTCATGGACTTCCAAATCATGTTCAAAAGCTCCCATTTTGGCATAATTTTAAAATAGGAATTCCTCCAGTACCAATGTTGCAGGCAACAAAACCTAGGATTCACGCCCTCCTAATTCATCTTTGAATGAAAGGAATCTTGCATCTTTGTCTGGGAGGTCGGTGGCTACACATCCTTGGCAAGATTTGGAGATTGGTAAGGTCCTTCGTTGCTCTATGCTCATTTCTATTTATAGGAAAATGTAATCAGCATTCTAGTCAAGCTATTTGCACATTAGAATGGTAATGGTTGCCAAAGATAATTTCACATAGAGAGAGAACAATTGATTTGAATGTGATACTTAACTATAAAAGTCTTCATCTTTATCACTCGAATTCTTCGTATGCGAGCATCTAGTTTCGCTATGAATGTTCCCTTGCTGGGAAAGGTTTCGGAGATGGGCTTTACACCTACCAAATGCATTTTCTTGAAAGTTCTAAAGCCTTTTCATCAATTTCGTTTTGCGCATATTATGCAATCATAGCAGTCGATGAGATCATATTTCTTAGAGGCATTATGTTAATCAGTGCATGCACTTTTTCATATTTCTTTGAGGCTTTTGTCAAACAGTTACTTCCCTTGTCCATGTTACGAACATGAAGGTCAACCATGCACTCTTGTTGATCAACTATATCTGTAATGCAATAGGGGTGACTGATGTGTGAAATATGTGCAGCCCTCTTCCGATAAACCTGCCTTCTGCGCACCTCCTACACAAGCAAAGCTTACTACGTAAGGGTGTGCTGCAGGGTGCTTCATTAATGCTAAGATTTTGAGAGTTTCCTTGCAAAATCCATTGTGTGCATATCCTGCAATCATTGCATCCCCCGAGACCGCATTTCTTTGAGCTATTTTGTCAAACATATTACATGTCTTGCTGCGGCAGTGTTCAGACTGTGGAGGGTGCATAACTTTAAATAACCTCCCTAATACCATTCGCAATCTGTCACAACAGCAGCACTTGAGAATAGAATGTTGTTGAGATTTAAATAACCTTCCTGATTCCGTTGGCAACCTGTCACATTTGCAGTACTTGAAATCAGAATGTTGTAGAGGTTTATATAATCTCTTTGATTCCATTTCCAGCCTATCTTAGCCACAACACTTGAACATCATAGGAAGTTTAAAGTTTTAAAGAATCTGTTACTTTACTCATGCCAATTGCATTTATGTGAAGTTTTCCAGCCTTCTTAGAAATAAAAAGAAACTAACAATGGTAAATAGTAGCTGGAGTCAGGTGAGGAGCTTAAGTTGGTGTGTTTTTTTTTGTTAAACAAATTAAATGACATGAGAGAAGAATAGTGGGAACTATGAAGGATAGATAAATCTGTAAGTCATAGCCTCCTAACTCTCCTGAGTAAGTGAATTCACGACTTAAAATACATGAATAAAATAAAATAATAATCATATGACTTAGTCTTCCATTTCTTAAAATGTCTAAAGTAGGCCCACTAAATTCGTCTATGATTTTATTAATGAAATAAATAAAATATTAAAAGGGTTTGTAGAGTGTTTTGTGTTAGTCTTTGATTAGTTATACGATAAACTTCCTTAGTAGTACTCATGGTTCCCAACCCTAGTTTAAGGGAGATCCCACGTATGCTTTATGTTTAAAGATTCCTTAACTAAAGGAATGTAGAATACATTCCCCTCCATCTTATAATATGAGTATATTAATTAGGATAAGAGTATGATAAGGAAAAGATTAATAAAGAAAGAGAATTACTTTATTTCCTTTGAGGGAAAGGACTCCCTTGTTATGGAGTAAAATAAAATATATAGAAAATAAAGCATTAAGATGTAAGTAATTGTTATTATTATTATACAACAAATTACTTTCTAAAGAAAATAGACCTTATATATATGCATATAGAGGATATGTATATACTTTCTAATTTGTGTAGAAATGGATAATTGATCAAATAAATAAATAATAGGAAAATAAATAAATCAAATAATAATGAGTTACCATATTCTTAAGACTAAAGGGCAATAGTCTAATCAATAATCATCTTATTAATAATGTTTAGAGAAACGTAATGAGGGTTCAAATATTCTTTGAAACTTATTGCTATTGATCCTTACTGAAACTTAAAAGATTATTTAAATGTTTTAAAATGATTAGTGGGATATCAAGAAAATGTGCTCCGATTATTTCCTTAGCTATTTTAAATTACTTCTTAGTGAAATAATAGATAGAATATATATGATTGATTATTATTCTTACAGGTTTATCCACTAAATATATTCACGTGTCCATTAATAAAGATAGAAAATATTAGTAAATTTAGTGAAGTTAATTAAAAGGTGAATGCATTCTAATTATTAAATCAAGTTAATAAAATATTTATTAAGTTAACATTATTCATTTACTAATATTTTAAAGAATCATTTATGAGGACTTAATTAATTGACATGACTTATTTAATCATGTACATGTTAGAATTGATTGTTGAATGTGGGTGAAGTTGTGAGCTAGTTGAGAGTTCTTCATGGAGGTACTTAGAGTGAACATTTGTGTTAAATTAAAAGCTTGGTTTTGTTTTGTGTTTGATTTATATTAACTGGTTATTAGCCAAAGTGCAATTGTTTGAATATCATGTGAGGAGGATATTGAGATTTTCCTTGGATGCTCTAATGGGTCATTTGCTGCTGGTAATTGTGTTTGATGTTGCATTAAATTGATTATGTTATCTTGTTTTAGTTTGAAGGTCCCATTATGATATAGCTTCTTTCGTTTATCACTTGTCGTTTCGTGAGTTATGAAACTTATGTAGTCATTTTGTGATCCCATGATGTGAATCTTCCTTTTGTATTAATGTTGTGTGAGAAAACTTTATGCATTGACTTTCTTTTAGTCAAATTGTGGATGAGTTGGGAACCCGTAAATGTTTAAGTCCCCCCCTTTTTATAAGTTATGGGTGTAGGTTGTTAGGCTTCAAGAGGCAATGGGAAACCTTCCATGTGTTGCATTTTCTCATGATTAGACCTTTGTGATCCATTGATCGTATTCTTTTTCTTGAGCTCTCATGGGTGTTCCTCGCTCCATGATTTTCCTTGCCTTGGTTATGACTATGAGCAAGATGGTTCATTCCTTGCACGTGTATTCGTTTTGTGGCCTTTATGCTTGGTACACCCTTGTTGTTGCGAGCCTTGTTTCAGAACTGTTTGGGAGAGTTTCCTAAACAAGCGAAGTTGTACTTGTTGATGTTGTTTTATGTTTGTGTTGAGTTAGCCTTGTACACTTGACCTTGTTTGGATGTGGATCCTTTCTTGTCATCTCCTAGCACGGGGGGTGGACCTTTGGGTCCACGTGGTCGGGTGGAACGTGCTATGCACCCCATTGGGTCCCCAGTTTGTGTTCGTGTTGCAGAAGCAGACACAGAGTTACTAGAGCTTCTCTTGGTGGAAAACTGATCTTCGTTTTGTACCATAATCTTCAATGATGTATTATTTTAGTACCTGATGTACCCTTCCCATCGATATATGGAAATCATTTTGTAATTGTACTATTGTATCCATGATGTGTTGTATCTGTGGAAATATGCTCCACAATTGTACTATTGATCTATGAGTTGAATTGTAATAGAATGATGTACAATTTTCCTCTCTATTGTTTATGGATGATTGGATGTTATCATTATGTAATATTGGTTGGTTTAATCACGTTCGTTTGACAAAATTTTATGAATCGTAATGACCGTTTCGTGTACCCCAGAGGATGTGAATGACTTTGTAAATGTATAATTTCTTTTCATGTAATGAATGTACAAATTAATCTTATGCAATGTTTCCCTTTCAAAAAAAAATTGTGTGGTGGTTTGGTTGTCCTTTGGGGTTACATGGCGGGCGTTACACTACGAGAGAATAATCTCATAAGGTATGTCTCATCAACTAAAAAATTGAAGGTAGTAGTGGAAAATTTTATTAAGTAATCTTTAGGATCTCCTAAGTTCCACCTATATTTATCAAGTCTTGGTATGTCCTAGTGACTGAGAAAAGGTGGCATTGGTATTCTTGGATCGAAAGGATAAGGACATATATCTTCAATGGAAAACTTGTGGGATGATGTTTTACTATTCTTGAGAGTATCCAGTTCTTGTCTCAATACTCTAAGCTCTTCCAAAATAGGATTATTTTTAGGTGCAGGTTTTGACATCTTTGAAGATCTCTTGTAACCAGGTTGTAAATAAAAGGGTCTATGGCCTTCAATTCTCTCGTCATTGTTTGTTTTGGGATGCTTAGATCAGCTAGATTCGTGTTTTTCATTCATTGTGATTAATGATACGTCAAAATCAATAGGTAGTTTGATTCCTTCATTAGCAAGGGCCTTGAAGTATTGTTTTGGATTACATTTGATCACCTCTATAAGTAGTTTAGTGAATTTATGATCATGAAGTGCTCCTTCTATATGGGATTGGGTTACTTCTTCGCTATCAGATTCATTTGTTTCACTAGTTACAACACCAAAGTTATCTTCCCCATCAAAGTCATTTCCCCAAGGGTTTTCTTCTTCTACAAATAATGTTATTCTTTTTTTAGTGGTCATAGGTAATTGTTTTGATCTTCGACCTAGGACTAGATAATGTATGAGACTCAAGATTAGGATGCAATGAAAACTAATATGACTCTATGATAAGATATGGGAATGGAATGGTATGATATGGCAAGCTTGATATGATAAAAATGCAAGAACTCTAGGAAACTCTAGGTCTGAAGCAAATTATGATGCAAGGCTTTACCTGTGCTATGATGGATATAGACACAAAGACAAGTGATCAAGAGAGGGAATTCTAAAATAGGAGATGATGAACTCCAAGAATATTTCCCTACTCAAAGATGATGGTATATTCCCTAACTCAAGGATGATGAACCTCAATTGATATAGGCGATTAATAGAAAATGTTTGATTCAAGACCTAAGGAGAGCAATCTAAGTGCAAGCGAAAAGTTTTATTTGACTAATCATGGATATGCAAGGACTGAGATCATGATTGGAATATGCAAGGACTAGGTGGAATGATCTAGATATGCAAGGATGAAAGGATTAGAACTGAAGAATAATGCCCCAAGAGATTAAATCCTAGGCTCACGTATTAGATATGTAAGTCTGGTTGATTCCTCAAAGGGTGGTAATAAAAAATTCTTAGCAATATATCTTAGTTGCGGTATTTCTTCAAGATGCATTTTCTGATAGACTTTGAACTATGATGTCTATGTTTGAAAAAGGGGAATGTGGATCTTCGCTTAGAGATTTTGGTTTTGCAATAGATCATGTGGACGTTTTTGACTTTTTGGGTAAGCTTTTGAGATTTGCAAGGTTGAAATGTTATAGATTCTAGGTGTTATGTTTGGTTGAGATTTGTTTTAAACATACACATAATACACAACAAATAATTTTTTTTGGATGAATCTGACATAAAATCAGGGTAAAATCTTAATGGGGGCCTAGATTAGCTCCAAGATTTTTCACTGGTCTCGACAAGTTTGAAAACACTTGTAAGCATGCACAACCTAGGTTGGAAAGATGATACTACTTGTTGAGTCCCTACTTGGATTTCTCCATATACTAAAACAAAGTAGAGATCTAGAGATCTTGGTGACACTGACTCCCCAATACACGACACAGGCACACCAAGATCTCTTATCTTGAAGATATGAAGATCTTATGAGTTGAGGGATTTATGGCTCTAGAATGAATAGTATGTGTAGGGAAGCTTCAGAGGTTTGACCTCTTTCATTAGAAAGAAAACTCTACTACAAGTGGTTCTTAATCAATGTTTTAGGATATACTTGTTCCTATACATTTGGTGGTTCGCTCAATGAAGAGGCCTCCCAGCCCTTAGAAAGATCTAAGGGTTTTGATGCATCTCAAGGATACTGGGGGGAATTCCATCGATATAGGACATCCACACCAAGTGATTGATGAATTTTGTCACTACCACATTATTTATATAGTGGACCAAAATGAAAGTACCACTTGGGTCATTTCCTCTCACAAGTTGGGAGGTAGACCCTCTAAGGGATTAAATACATAAAAAAGAGGTGGGCATGGCTTCTAATCACAGAGTTTTCTCAAGGTGAGAGCATACACCTACCACCTTACAAGCACAGAAAATAGTGATTAATTAACCCCCTAGTTAATCTATGTGCAAATAGACATTTGAAAAAGATATATAGTCAATGAAAGCCCTGCAAAACCATCGTTAGTAGTTTGAATTCTAGTCTTCGATAAACAGGAATCAAGTTTTCATTCTCAAATCTTGGACATGTGAACCTTCACAAAGCCAAGTCAACAAAGATTAACCACAAAATCAAAACTAAACTAAAAAAATAAAACAACATTAATCAAAAACAAAAATTAACAAAGAAAATTTGGTCTACACCAAACAAAATTAATTAAAATAATATTAATCAACTTATATTAATTAATCTAAATCAAAACTAGAGTTAATATAAACTAACAAAATTAATCTAACTAAAAAAAACCAACCTATATTAATTAATCTAAATTAATCTAAACTAATAGAAATTAACTAATATTAATTATTCTAAATTAATCTAAATCAAAATTAATTTAAACTATAAAAAATAATAATCAATCTAAATTAACTTATCTAAATTAATCTAAATTAACAAAACTAAACCAAAAAAATTAATTACGAACCAAATTTAACCTATCTAAATTAACAAAACTAATTTACTATCTTTTCCTTTACAGGAATAAGAAACTTTTGTTGAGGCAGATTTGTCTCTTTATTTTACTTAAATCGTATAAAATGCCTATGCCTAAACTAAACTAATATAATGTTTTTCAAGAAAAAAATTGTGTCCTGTGCCTCTGGTTATGGTAGTAGTAGGAGCGAATTCTACCGCTTTGGTGTCTAGGAAAAGAAATAGATTTTTTTTTTTCTTATTTTGTTTTAGGGCTCAAAATATTGAAATGTAGTGAATTTTTTATAAATTTTTGGATGATGATGGATTTTGTAGTGGTAATCAGTGTGGACGAGACCCTGTAGAGGTGTTAATCGATGGTGTCTTTAATAGGTGAAAATTGTCTTTGCTGCCACAACTTCAATCTGTCGAGTTTTTTTAGAATCCCTGAGAAAGTTTGCATGCCTTCATTGAAAACTCACAAACAATAGGAAAACCATTATTTCATTGAGTCATTAACACCTTAGATCAAATATAAAACTAAAGGAATGTGTAGACTAGAGGAATGCATTGCATAATAAAACTCCAAGCAACACCTGATACATGAAAAATGTCTTCCACTTGTAGTAGCAACTAACATACATATATTAAATATTAATATATATAAAATACACTGAGAGTTATCATTCTCTAATTTTGTAACCCTAACCCTAATTTAACTATATCCCTAGTTGAACCCTAATGTTGATAATTTTTGGTTGATCATTTGTCATGTGGAGCTTAATCCTAACTTAAGTGAACTCTTATTCTAATCATAACTCTAACACTAATTAAACTATAATCCTAACCCTATCTCTAATTAAACCCTAATCCTAATTGATTGCTACTTGAACCCTAACCCTAATTGAATCCTAAATTTAATTAAATATTAACCCTAATCCTAACCCTAATTTAAGCCTACCCCTAATTTAATCCTTATTTAACCCTAACCCTAATTAAATCTTAACATTATTTGAACCCTAACCCTAACTATATCATAACCCTAGATGACTCTAAGTTGACCCTAAGCCTAAAACTAACAATAGACCTTACCCTAATTTAAACCTAACTCCAACGCTAACCATAATTTAACCCTAACCCTACAAAAATCTTCTTGAATCATAACTCTAATTGATCCCTAACCGAAATTGAATACTAACTCAACCATAACCCTAAGTGAATAGTAACCTTAATTGAACTCTAAGCATAACCTTAATTAAACCCTAACCATAATTAAAACTTAACACTAACTTTAACCCTAACCCTAACCTAATTCAAGCCTAATTTTATTTGAATTGTAACCCTAGATAAATTGAATCCCTAACCATAATCATAACCCTAATTGAAACGTAATTGTAATTAAACCCCAACCCAAACCTAACTAAACTCTAACTCTAAACCTAATTGTAAATCTAATTTAACTCTTCTCCTAACCCTAAGTCTGATTAATTCATAATACTAGTTGAATGCTAATTGAACCCTAACCTTAACATTCAATTAGGGTTATGGTTTTTGAAAGAGGAAAAAATGGGTTTTATAGGGACTCAAAACCACAAAGTTTACAAATAAAAGAAAAGATCATCAAAGACCCCATTAACAGAGAGGTTGTATAGAAAACAACAAAATGGCAAAGCCACAACCACCAAAAAAGCCAGCAAGGGCCATAGAAAAGACCCAAAAAGACCAGAAAAAACTCCAACAATGACTAAACTTGGGACTTTAATGTTTCTACAGTCTCAACTTCCAAGTCATTCATTTCGAACCCTTCTCTTTAAGATCTGGACCATCTAGTAGGATATTAATTTTAATTTTAAGCATATTAATTTAGAAACTAAATTTAGAATATTTCTTTTATACTTAATGTTTTAAATTTTAGAAACTTCTTTTTATCTCTAATAATTTAAATTTATTTTATGCTTTATCTTTTTTAATTATTTTTTAATGTTAAAGCTTATTATCAAATTTCCCTAAACATTATATTTTCTTTTATTATAGCAAATATAAATTAAAAAGTGAAATGTGCATAATATAATAAAAGAGATAGTTCTACACAAAAATAAAAAGTTAAAAATAATTATGTTTATATGATATTTTTGAAAAAAAAGAACCAATAAACAATCAAAGAGATTAATATTATTCATATACTTATTCCATTAATTTATGAACACGTGAAACTTTTTTTTAAGTTGATGTCATTGTAAAATTTTCATGATTTGAAGATAATTTTGAAGAATAAGAATACAAACTATGGAGGAGTTTTGATTTGATATAGATAATTTTTTTTTTAAGACTTTCATATTTTTTAATTTTAAAATATATTTTTATATGTAATGCTAAATTTAGGAGAGTTCTTTCATATTTAATTTTTTAAATTTTAGAAACTGTATTTATTGTATAGTAATTTAACATTATTTTATAAATATTTATTATTTTGATTGAAAAAATATTATTTAAATAAATTTATATAAAAAGCCTCAAGAAATATCCTTGATTTAAAAAGATCTTGAATATTTATTAATTTTAAGTCCATTAACTTACAAAATTACTTTTATATAAAATAGTAAATTTAGAATGTTTTATTAATACTTGATTTAACTTTGAGAAGAATATTAGAGTCCAAAATAAGCTCAAAAATATAAAAAAGGATTTGAAAAAAATAAAAAATTAAGTAGTTCACATTCTTTAAAAAAAAGGGAGTGGTCAATCTTAGGTCCAAGCAAGTGCAACAAAACTCAGACTAAAAGGAAGGTTATTGAGATTAAAACTTAAAGGATAATTATTCTTGGAGGAAGAATGGGAAACTACTAAAATTTTCTATATCCTTCCTTTTTTGAGATCATGTGTCTCTATTTGTGCTTAAGCAATGTTGTTGGTCAGCTCTATGTTTCTAGTTTGCTTTCAAAATTCTCTCAATTTCATTTTTTCAAAAATTGTAGCATTTTTATTATAAATCTCATAATATTGAGGCTATTTATATACTCTACTCTTGTGTAAAAGAGTTTGAACTTTTTCAGAACCCAAGCATTATCATATTAATAAACAAATAGCTACAACTAAATTTTTTGACATAAATCTATGCCATTTAAAGAAAACTTATTTGTAAAATAAATTGATTGTTCAAAATATTTCAAAAAAACTCCAATCAATTTGATAACGATAGAAATAGTTTTTCAAAGTTTGAAATTAATAATACCTTATAAACCATCTCTTTAAAGAGGTTTAAACTTTTTTTATAGTTTAAAAAATATTGGAATATATTCAATACACATTTAAAGATATTTAAAACATAAACAAATAACTAAACTGGAACTGGATCTCACTGTTTCTTAACTTCAGAACAAAACTGACATCAAGAAAGTAAATGCAATATTATTGATGGGCACCCAAAATACAATCAAAGAAATGCTGAGAACATACAAGGAATCATAATAAGCTAAAATAAAAAATACATATCCCTCTTTGTTCCTTTGCATAAGCAGAGGAAAACTGTATTATTAAATTTGTTATATTAATCATGCTTTCCCATCTTCAAAAAAAAATCTGCTGAGACTACATTGAATTCATTCTTCACCTATCTGCAACACAAGACAAATAGAGAAAAATGTTAACTACTCCATTATTTGGATCTTCCAATAAATTCGTGGAAGCTCCGCTATTCTCTTCTTCGTGCATATCAATACATATTGTTCGTGCAATATTATTCATAGAACTATATCGCAACAGATAATTATTTTATTCAATGAAAAACAAAATGCAAACAAAAGAGAATGTACACCATCCGAATTTGATAGGCAATGCTTGCAGCCATTGCTAAATTCAAATGCCATCGATCTATGTTATTTCTAAAAAGAGTCTTGTTGGAAAAATTTAAGGAACCATCATTTGTGCAATAACATCTCAGAGATCCCTGCATGAAAATAACAACAGAATGCTCAAAAGTGCTGATAGAACTCACAGACAGCAAAAAAGATGATTGATCAACGCAATATACAAATTTGAAAATAGAGCAACGAACTCATCACAAATTCCTCCATGTCAAAGCATATTCTATTAGGCTTGTTTTATTCACCCGAACAGCTTCCACATTCATTTTCATATTAAGACGATGTTTTCAAACTGCTGCTGCTCACAAATGAATGGATTTGAGAAAGGGGAAAAGATAGAAATGTATCAATGTATAACCATGGTTTAATATCAACGCGCTTTAATTTTAGACTTTACTCATTCGCCTTATTTAGCAGAAATGTGAATATCAATCCATACGTTGTCTTCAAACGGTTCACATGCAAGGTAGTGGAACCATTTGCCATTACTTTTCCATTAATACTTTCAGTTACACACGCCTTTTCATTACCTCCAACGAAATGTTCAAACATCTGATAACCGACCACCACTGCCAGCACAACAAACAGGCAAGAGAACGTCAAATTTTTTTTAAA
Source organism: Sequoia sempervirens (assembly GCA_007258455.2). Classification (NCBI taxonomy): domain Eukaryota; kingdom Viridiplantae; phylum Streptophyta; class Pinopsida; order Cupressales; family Cupressaceae; genus Sequoia; species Sequoia sempervirens. Next base: position 345,345,453 of record VDFB02000008.1, read on the forward strand.
CGTGTTAATGTTTACAAAGAAACAAAGAAATTTTTAAAGAGACTCAGCTTCGTAAAATTGATAGTTATAAAGCCCAAGGGGCCAAGATTAGATCTAGATTACACTGGATAAAGGAAGGAAACAAAGGCACCAAATATTTTTTTAACTACCTCAATTATAAACACAAAAAAGAAAATATTGGTGCTATAAAAGATGAATTTAATATCTTGCATTCTAGCCCTATTGAAATCTGTCATGTTTTCAAACGATTCTATGAAAACCTCTTTAAAGATGATCAATGGGAGGATATCCAACACATTCTTGAGGATCTTGTCAAACCTCATATTCCTACCAGGATTGACATAGAGTCCAGCCGGTATCTTGATAGACTTTTATCATTGGAAGAGTTGGAAAATGCCCTTTACTCAATGGCCCCTCATAAAAGCCTGGGCAGTGATGGGCTTCCTATGGAATTCTATCAAGCTATGTGGCTGCACATAAAGGTAGATTTTTACTATTTATACTTAGAGGCCCTTATCAAAGGCTCCCTAGGTCCGATCATTAATGGAGGCATTATTAAGCTCCTTCCTAAAGGAAAAATGGAAGACTTTGTCTCTGGTTGGCGCCCTATCACTTTACTAAATACCTCATATAAAACAATTGCAAAAGCTTTGGCTCTCCGAATAAAGCCTATGGTGCAACAGATTGTCTGGACAGAGCAAACTGGTTTTATTGCTGGCTGATATATTCTTGACAATCTTATGTTGGCATGGGAAACTTGTGAATGGGCACAACAAATAGGTCAAAATGTTGTTCTAATTAAACTTGATTTTGATAAAGCCTATGATAGAATTCGCTGGAGCTTTATTCTTAAAATGCTTCAATGGCTGGGTTTTGGGCCTAAAACCCGTTCTCACATTCAAATGTTGTTCCAAGATGCTAATGCTCGTATCATCATCAATAACATGATGTCTGATCCATTTGTGCTACAACGATCAATTCATCAAGGATGTCCTTTAGCTCCTTACTTATATGCTCTTACGACTGATGCTTTGGGGTACCTTCTTCAATATGCTATTAATCAGCAACTCATTACAAGAGTCTCCATTCCTCATAATGCTATTGTTATTAACTCTCATTATGTTGATGACAACTTACTTTTCTTACGAAACTTTGAAAAAGATATCTCTAATTTAATGGATATCTTGGAACTTTATTGTGAAGTTTCAGGTTCCAAATTGGCTCATAACAAAACTGAATTCTTATTGGTGCAAGTTGGGGCTGTTCCCTAATGGATTCCCAAAGAATGGAAATGAATCAAACATGGGGAAATTATGAGGTACCTTGGAATTCCTTTTGGTATTGGGGTCTCTCTTTGTGACATGTGGAATTGGTTTCTTAATAGACTCAAGCAGAAACTCTTTATCTGGGGGTATAAATTCCTTTCCTTGGCTAGTAAAATCCAAGTTGTTAATAGGATTTTCCTTGCTATGCATGTTTATTATTCTTCATGTTGGATGCCTTCTAAAAAAGGGTATGAGGACCTAGTGAAAATTATTCGTAGATTTCTATGGGCCAAGTGGGATGGTAGTCCAGGTTATATATCCACATCATGGTCTCATTGCACCCAACCGAAGCATAAAGGAGGTTTAGGTCTCATAGATCCAAGGACTCAAGGGATCTGTTTGGCTGCAAAATGGATTATTAGAGCTGTTAAAGGGGACGAACTATGGAAGGTCCTAATTCGACATCGGATTAATAATGCTTCAGTTAGAGGAAAATGGCAACAAGTGGGTTGGCTAGATAAAGTTCTTCATGCTTCCTTTTTTAACATCAAGGCTTCTTTCCCCCTTCAATCCATCTGGAAGGCTTGGCAATATGTTTTTCACTTCTTGAGGTGGAGAGGAGGAGAATCCCTTCAACCCGGTTTCAGCTTTTCCACCTCCTCTATTTGGTGGAACAAACATATCCTCTACCATGGCCAACCCCTTGCATTAAGCTTCCCGAAGCATTCCCATTATTTGTTCAAAAAAGGGGTCTGTAATGTTGGCAATTTGTGGGATTTTCAATCAATGTGCTGGTCTTCATGGAATGTGGTTAAAAACCTGTTTGGTTTGAATAACAAATATGAAGCTTTCATGATCTTTGTGCAATCTTTGGTGTCAGAGGAGCTATCTATGAAGCTGTGTACTCCAATCCATTGCAATTTTTTTAAGGATTGGACATGGATGTCATCATATCCCTTTTTGGCCTTCCCCTTAAAAAAAAATTACTTGAAGCTGCTTCCTGATTTTCCCTTGAAGTCACGCTTAAATGCTAAATGGAAGTGCAGGTTCAGTGAGAGGTTTTGGTTAAAATTATCTACTCAAATTTGGAAATCTAAAGTTAATTCTGATGCTCAGTTACTTGCCTGGAAGATACTACATTTTAAACTGCCTATTGAGGACAGGCTAAAGTGTATTATGATCCAGCCACCTAACTGTCCTTTTTGTCACAATCATGAAAACATGAAGCATATTTTTTGGAACTGTTGGTTGGTTAAAAAGCTATGGAATTCTATGTTCAATGATTTTTCTGCGATCTTCACTCATAAACTAAGCTGGAAAGAAGCTCTTCTTGGAGCTGGTTTGTATGATAACCGAATTGTTGATGGTGTGAGACATATAATTTTGTTTCATATATGGAGGAATAGATGCAAAGCTGTTTTTACTCTCAATCACGATCATCAGGAAGTTATGTTTTTAAGGCTTTACTCTGATATATTGTTTTGTCTTGCTGCCTTGTTTCCTTTACTTCAGAAGGACGTTTTGAAGAATCCAACGTTGAGTTTCCAGATTCGGCAAATCAAGCTACAAGTTGAACAGTTAGTGAGCAAGAAAAAACTTTGTATTAGTCAAGGCTTACGTGCTATTTTACATGATGTATAATGCTGTCAGGTCTTCTGGTCTTGTTGCAACTGTTTCTATTGCTGTTCTTGCAGCTCTTTGACTTGTATTGGTTCCTCTCTGCTGAATCTCTTCGTCTCTTGCTGCTGTTGAGTTCTTGAGAACTGCTCGTACAGCTCTTTGCTGTGATGGTTTGTCTTTCATTTTATTCTTCTCTTGCAGTTTTATAACTGCACTTGTATTTGTAATTGCATTCCCTCAATATAAAAAAAAAGGAAGCATCCTTCCTCTACAACTGAATATGCCTCTCGCATAATAAAAACATCCCTCAAAAAAATATAATAAAAATATCATCCTTATTTTCTCGAATCCTCAAAAAATTTGAATCGAACAAGATCATTTTTTTAGGGCTTCTCACAAATTCGGTAAGGCAAAAAGAAACGATATCAATAAATATTTAATGAATATGATTCAGATATTTCAGTAACCTTTTACTAAGCAGCTCCAAACATAGATAGTGAAGACAAAAAGAACTCGACGCCTAACACTAGAATGTATAAGCATCAAGTTGTCACTACACTAAGACCCGATAACTAAAAGCCATGTGTAATTTGACATAATAGAATAAATATTGGAAACTCAACGAATAAGAAAGAGTGCTCAAAAAATAATAAAGGCATTGACATAATATAGAAATCACATATAGAAATCACATCGCTAGCCAGAATCACACTAGGAATAGAGAAATACGATTTCACATATACATTAAAATAGTCGCCTTCAACAGAGTACGATGTTCAGAACACTACTACATAGAGGGGTCATTTAAGACGATAATTGAGACAATTTTTGAGTAAATTGTCTCAATTTGAGACCAAAAAAAAAACTTGCTTATTGTCTTAAATAATGTCTCTAAGCGAGTGTCTCAAGTAATCATCTTAAAAGTTGTCTCTCTAAAGACTATGAAACATAAGTTTTTTTGTCTCTTTAGAGACAATAGTTGTTTAGAGACAATATGTGAGACAATAGTTGTTTAGAGACAATATGTCTTTAATCCCAACTATTATCTCTCTAGAGAAAATATGAAAAAATGTATTAAAAAAATACAATTTATTTTAAATTATTTTTTAGTGTGGTTTTCAACATTCAATGTTTCTAGATTCTCGTTATCCTCCTATTTGCTAGAAGGAAAACAAATTCTTCATAATTACATCCATTCAAAACAACTCATCATATCACCTACATTTAACATGAGATTCCTATTCCAAGATTGCATGAATGAGACATAACAAAGGATTCATAAATGAAATCACAATTTCTACATCAAATCACTTCTTGCAAAAATGAAACAAGAGAACTAAGAAGGAACCTTGTAGCCATTTTATTGATTTTGAAAGGAGTTTTGTTGTTACAATGATTTTCTTTGAAAAGAGTTACAAGACAAGCTTTTTGCTAAGAAAAAAGAAGAAAGAACTAAAAAATTAAAGTCTTAAGAGAAGCCTTTATAAAGAGAAATCAGAAAATCAGAAAATTTCATTAAAGAAAGGGATTCTAATTCTGATAAACTGCTGCAAACACCTTTAAATTAGCTTTCAAACTAAAGGAAATAACTGACTTGCTAATCTGGACAATTTCCTCTACTGTTGCAAACAACTGATGTGTTTATAATTTCGTTTCTAAATTTTGCCCTTGCCAAAATCAATGCAAATTTCTCCAAAAATCAAGACCCTTGAGCAGTGTTTCAAATCTAAGAAATCTTGCCACTGTTAGAAATTCCCCTTTGTACCTTCATATTCTTGGTATCTCAGAGATAATGGAAACCATGCAGTTGCACCCTAGAGATAACATTTGCACACACTAAAGGCATCATAATGACTGTAACTACTTTCACTCATCACTGCCCTCTTTTGAAGAATAGCACTGCAACCTTTGACTTGCTCAGTCATGCTTCTATGAGACAAAGCTATGAAACTCAGAATTATAAAACTCCAAAGCACTTTCATCAAACAAATCTACTACCCCTTCCATTACTACAATAATCACTGCAACTTATTTATGTGATCCCACTTGCATGATAAGCCTGAGGAATGTTGTGACTGTGTTTTTCTTTACAATAGGTATGCATTAAGAGAGGCTACCATTGGGGTTGTACTTACACAAAGATATTGGATATTGAATAATGAATTTATCCCCTTCCTTCAATGAGCCTCATAACAATGCCCCTCCATGCAAATTAAGGCTTCAAAACATAGTGACTATGGTAGAATCTAATTTGCAATATGAATGTGAAGTTCCTCAATAATGGATTCAATGGTGATAAGACTAAAAGGTGCAACATCATCAACACTGGGCCACTCAATACAATTATATTTGATAAGGCACATTCAAAATCTATCCAAATGTAGATGCAAGTGTGTGTGTACAACTCAACAACCCATTTGAGAAAATACACAATTGTCAGCTTATTTTGTTACACTTTATTAATAGACAATATTTTGCATACTTTTATAATGGAATGCATAGATCAACCTATTGAACATATTCACATAGAGTACGATAGACAGTAGACTCAAATATACAATAAAAATTACACGAATTTCTCTTTACAAGGTGAGGGCTTGAATAGAATCCCTCTCTAGATTATTGGAAAGAAAAAAATTACTGTGAACCACTATTCATGGATAAATAAATTTGACTTAAAACTACATGATATGAAAAAATAGCAATAATAATTACTTTAATCTTTTGTCTAGTTAGTTTATTTATTGTTCTCACTTTTCCTTACCAGTTTGTTGATAAATTTGTTCCCCAAATGCAATAACAGGAACAACCAAAGCAAAGAATATATAGGTTGTCGGGTTCAATATTTTGCTCACAACATAGCATAATACATGAGATTGAATTGATTATGAATAAGAAATGGAATACCATCAAAGTAAACACTTCTAATTACCTAAATCCTGCACTGAATCCGTTGAGCTAGTCTTCCTTGTAACATTGCAAGCAACCTTGAACATCTCTTTAAGCACTCCTCTCGTGGGTACATAGTCACAACAATCCCCCCTAAAAGGCCTCCAATCAAAAAGGTAATAAGAATATTAACATGCATGTACCACCTGCAAATAATCAATATAGAGATGTTAAAATTGGATTAAAAAAACTTGGATTATCAACTTCCACTTTTCACATCAATCTATACTAATTATCCTTGCCTATATAGATAGATAAAATGCATTCCCTTCACTTTTTGTACATGACTCTGTAATCCTACCTATGTAGGTAGAGAAAAATGTATTTCCTTCAAGTTTTTTACACAACTCTGTAGATGCACTAACTATTATGGACCACTAAAAGGAAGGTATTATACAGTTTAATGCTTTTCAAAATTTTCACTTACATAAATATATTATTAAAAGAAAAATACACCATTTAAATTGTAAATGTGGAATACAATCTAAAAATAAAACACCTAAATGCATTAGATTTAGCAAATGAATTACAATTAATAGTGCATCCAGCATTTTTGGTGAAATTAAAATGTTCTTTCTTTTAGGGCCTCAAGCACATTTGATCACAATAGTAACCAGGTCTCTCCATGTTAACCGACTTTTTATCAAAGTATCAATTTAAATGACATGTTATTAGTTATTACTACATCACTTACCAAGAAATTATATTGTCAAACATCACTTATTTTTCCATGCTTGCAAATGAAAGAGCTGGCATAAACACAACAAACACAATTTGTGGAATGAAAAACCATAAAAATTATAAGAAATTTCTCTTTTGGCTCTCATGATGTCCTTACGTTCTCATTTACAAAAGAATCAAATGACTATGTGGAGAATAATATAAAACTATCTCATAGAGATTAAATTCAAGAAAATTAAACATCTTATGTTTATAAAGCAATCATTTGACTAATTGCCAAAAATAATAGAGTTAACATGTGTTGGTGTCTGATCTTTTACCTCACGACTCTTTAACTATTCTCAAACATGGATCTTTTAAATGAATAGAAGTAGTGAACATTGCTTGGTATAGTCAATGGGATGAACTTGTTAACATTTATGAATTTTTCCACTGTTGTCACATATCATGTTCAAGAATCCAATGTACAGCCAAATCCAATTTTATTGCATTGTATCCTCTAAAACCATCAATTACATTCATCATAAATAAGGTTGTATCTCAAACAACATTGATCTATCCTAACAATAAATATAATTATTTTGTGCCTCAATAAATCTTTTGAGAAAACAATTGAAAGTTGTTGGCATGCATAATGTTAGGTGTTGATAGGCATAATATAGGAGTCCCAGTTACTTGTCCAAGTTAATTGGTGGTGATTGATTGTGAAGTTCTAGTTTGTTGTCAAGTCAAATTAGTAATGTTTCATTCTCATATATATTTTCACTGGGAGCCTGTAATGTTTCATTCTCATATATAATATCTCAGAAGATACATTAAGGGTTATTAGTAATACAATTACAAATTTCAGTTTTATATTGCTGAACCTCAAGCCTAATCACATCACAGTAGGATAGAAAGTCAAATTAAGATGGTAGAATTTGGTATGGTACATTCCCCATTTGTAAGCTATAAGAAAACTATATTTCCAGACCCTCTTATTGCAAATAAAATCCTGAAATGATACAAATAATAGGTTCAGCAAACATTTAAATAGCAAGACTTTCAGTTAACCACCAGAATAGAAGACTATCATATAGGGTAGGCACCTGGAACCTCAACTATAGAGGTAGAGCAAGACAAAATTGCATAGAAGGAATGCAACATAAGGCTTGAAAGGCCACCTAAGGTCAATATTACAGTCCATAAATAGGCATACCACAAATAGAAGCCTAAATGTTTTTCATAGAAAACATTGATAGCCAATACCAAGTTAAATTTATGACTCATATTTTTTATGGTATGGTTCAAATAATGTTGAACCAAATGATGACTTTGATCTAGATCCTTTTGATGATTGATGAAGATTGAAGACAATTATACAATTGTATTTATTTCAATTTTGTAATTGTAATGATTTTCATTTGATTCATGACCCTAGAAATATATGATATATGACATAATATTGAAATTTTGAACTATCAATTGGAATTTATCTTTATCACTACCATTTATCAATGATGAAGTAGCATACTATCAAATGCAAGAGACAAAAAATCCATACAGACATATCCATACCCAATCCCATACTAGAACCAACAACTTAGACTGAAACAAGACTAAACAAATTAGCACTACTGTAGCAACTATTTACCAACTCTCTACCTTATTTACACTACCAACAATGACAACTAATTATTGCACATGGAAGCAAGTGTTTGTTCTATATGTTTAGCTGAATCATTCAAACTGATTTTTAAGAAATAGAGGTTGAAATGCATAGCTAAAATAAGCCATATTGTGTGAGTCCTTTGAGGAACCACTACCACCATAATTTGTGCTTGTCAAAAGAATGAAAATCAGAAAGGATGGCATCAGTTCCTAGGATTTTCTTCACTCTGATATGCTTGAAAGACAGGCTAGATTCAAGCACATTTGATGAGAATTATTGAAAACCATTTCCAGTCATTAATATCTCCTTAAAAATTGCATTAATAATCAATGAATCATCAAAGATTATCTCAATCTTTAGCCACCCCTTTTCAGTTGCCAAAGTTAGGTCTCTCCCATGAGCCCTACCTTAGGAAAAATTATTAGTTTCCAGCTTAAGAGCTTCATCAAAAGCAAGGAAAGATTTGTCATTACTGTCTCTGAAAACATGCTAGCTCCAACAAAACTAGGATACCTCTCAATGTAGCCATAAACTACTCCCACCCAATTTTCTACTTCTCCCATCTCCTTTATTAGGTACTTCTATTTTATATTAATTAATAAAGACAATAGTTAACTAATTATGAATAAAATTACAAATCACGATCCATCACAATATATTATGCATGTAAGAAACCACTTTTGACTGATTTAGTGACTAAGTTAAGGTTTTAATGCATGTTGCTCCAACAAGGATCTATGATAGAGGCATTGGTTGAGGTTCTCATATTTTACACATGCTCATATATGGTTTAAATGTCACCATCTTCAGTCCTATTTTTATTTATTAATAAAATATTTTCATACCATATAAACTACTTTAGATTAATATTAAATATAAATACTACCTTCCAAAGGAATCAACACAAGCAAACAAGAAAATATTGAAGAAAATGAGCAAACAATTGTAGAACCCACATTATGGAACTAAACTAGGTTTAAGATTGATTGATGGGCTAGTAATACTAGTAAAGAAACTAGCAAAATTCAAACTAAACTTGCTATCAACACACCATATATATAATGTCAAATGATTTAGTGCATGGAAAAACCCTTTGTTCAATATGCTCATGACACATAAGGGAAACAAACCAAGCTAGTTATAGTCAATGCAATTCGAAACCATTATATTTAGACTTATTCCTCCAAGTTTATCAATAATTGTATCCTTACTACTAGAAAGTAATTTTTGAAACACACTAGGTGTTGTCTTATTGAGCTCCTCTTTGGTATATATTAAAATCTTGTGTACAATGCTACAAAACTCCCTACACATTATGAAGAAGGTAAAACAAGTTACAAACCCAATAAAATTAAACAAGCAATATAGAAACTATGGATATTATCAGAGAGGATAGAGAGAGCTTGAACAGAGGCTTTCAAAAGATAGTGATGAACTTAAAACCCTATCAAAGCATTGATATTACAGAACAATGGAAAGATCTAACTTGGTATTACTCATATTTTGATACATAATAAAAAGACTAGAATCTGTTTATTACTCATATATTCTTTGCAATGATTTAATGTAAGAAATGTTGTACACTTTAATTAGATTACATCAATCTTTCTTATTATCATGTTATCATTTATGCAAGCCAAAAATAATTTGAGCAGCTGAAATCAACACTTGGAAAGACTTAAGTGACAAAGAAGTGTCAAATTCCTTGAGGAACTCCACCCCTTAAAGCCCAAGTGCACATTTGGACTGGCTGAACCCTTGAAAGTTTTGCCTAATTTTTTTAAATTGTTTAAGTTATTCTATTTTTTCCTGAGACACAAATTTGGAGTGGCTTTGCGACATGAAAATTCTGCATAATGTTTGGAAGGTGGTGTGAGTGAAATCTCTGCCTTTGCTAAGCCACATCAGAATTTTCCCTTAGCTTAAGTGACTAATTTTTCCACATGCTATGAGTGATGAAAAATACCACCTTGTCCCATGGATATTTGATGAAATTTGTATCACATCCTTCCATTCTTCTGCAACCTTTTCCCTTTGGAGATTTTGTTCTCTCCTCATGGTTATGTGTACTGGTTTCACAAACAATTGTGGTGGTGTTGTACTACTTTATTTTATTTGTAGTGCTTTTGTTCTTTTATTTTTCTCTCTTTCCAAAAAATTTTATTTTAAGCTGATGTATTTGTATTGACCTACTTTTGGTCACTCATGGGCATTAATATAGCAATTATCTTGTATAGTTATTAGGGTTTTTTCTTATTTTCTATTATCTTAACGTACATCTCTCTATTATATGCCCATTTATTGCCTATAAACCATTGGATAATGTGTTTAGCTTTCTAGTTTTCAATAACTATAAAAGATTCATGCAAGATCAAGTTTCCCACCTGAATTTCTACATTTTTCAACCTCCAAATGGCTTATACCCTCTCATAATCTACCTATTTGAATGTAACTATGTAATGAGCCAAACTCGATATGACTCAAAACCCCCAATTTTTCCCAATTTTCTCCACATAAAGTTTTAACATACAATTTGCATGCAAATAGATTTTACATTTTACTCAATAACTTGCAAATATATTTCAATGAAAACATTTAATAACAATTTTAGAATAAAGATCTGAAATTACATATGAATATTGCCTTCAAATCCTTCAAATCTTCTATAGAATAACAACAGAAAATATCTAATCGTAGTCATAGAACTTACAGTCAGATTGGATAATTAGAAGGATGAATTTGAAGCACAAAGTGAGACACCTGAATGATATCTCCAACAGACAATGGGTTTCCATCCACTTCCTCCAAGCTTGAGATTTTCTGTCCTCAAACCTACTGAAATCCAAAGCTTCCCAGAATTCTCTAAGGGAAAATAATAACCAAGCATAAACTAAGCATGTCTTCCCATTTACCCTAGCCTCCTTTAGATAAGACCTTAAGGCAAGGCCGCTCTAGGGTCTAGTTTCTAGAAGGTTCTAGCCCTTCTAGAAGATTCTAGTTCTTCTAGAAACATCTTGTAACCCTTCTAGAAGATTCATCTTCTAACTCTTCTAGAAGGTTCTAGTTCTTCTAGAAACATCTTCTAACCTTTCTAGAAGATTCTAGTCTTCTAGAAACATCTTCTAACCTTTCTAAAAGATTCTAGTTCTTCTAGAAACATCTTCTAACTTTTCTAGAAGATTCTTATTCCTTATCATCCCCTTATTATGCCCTCTAACCCACGGGAATGTTGGATGGGCTAGAATATGACCACCAAGAGGTCACTTCAATAGTGGGGACATTACAGTCCTCCCTTCCCGAGATTGCTTGTCCTCAAGCAATCGCTACCGCAATATCTCTCAATTGCCATATCATCTGATATTTGAAGAACAAATCATCTGTCTCTGACTGCCAACCACCCGAATCCCAAATGATCCTGGAAAGAACTCCAACCAGCATCCTCTGTATACAGCTGAAGCTCCTGTCACTGTCAAGCCCTATCAAGCTGTGAAGCCAATTGTCCAACAAATAAACTCCTGGAGCCCAGTTCTGAAAATCATCTCTATATAAATTGTGCACAGGGATCTCCACCATCTATTGTTTAGTGAGCTTTGCCATCCAAGAACTGCGGAAATGAATCTCACGCATCCACACCATCCATAAGCGAACTACCCTTGGATCCCATGAATAAATTGGAAATCCAACACCCGTCGCTTTCCGTTGTGCCACTCTGGTAACCTCTATACTACCATCATTAGGAAAAGACACACAACTCACAACATGTTGAGTTGGTCTTGTAACAACATCATCATTATCCCTTGTAGCCGTGTCAACAAGACCTCTATTAGTTAGTAACTGCAAGTATCTTAACTTACTTCCAAGAGTAAGAAGAGTACCATCATGAATGACATCTATCTCCTAAAAAGAGGCTGGAACAACATCAGGGTCCAACATGCAGAACTTAGAAGAAACCATCTTCTAATAAGGCTGCCCAATGTCAATCTCAAAAGTATCAATGTAGAGCCTGGTGCTCAAATCTCTTGTGCGTACATAGGTCAACTCACTAGGCCACCAAATACCACTATTGTAACTCAAACCAGCATTAAGAATGATGTCAATGGTGTCATCATACCCATGTATAAGAAAGAAATTCACCTCATATGCAATGCCCATCAAGTAGACATGTCTCCACGCACTCCCATGCAACTCAATAGCTGTTATAGACCATGCTAAATCTGAAAGTGAAATGGAAACCCAAATAGGACAGCCACTTACCAATAAAGAATCCCTGAAGATTATGCTACCATCATACCAATGAACAGCTGTCATATCATAGGGAATAGGTGACAACTCCAAAGATATATCGTAGATGCCTTCATCACTAACCAAAGGTAACTCAGGAGTGGCTGATCCACTATAAGTGTCATCAATAAAATCAATATCTTCATGAATGAATTGATCAACAACAACTGCAATTTCAAAACAAGAAGACCTTTGCTTATCATGAAGCTTGGTTTGTTGCTCTTTCAACTTAGCTTTCGTTGCCTTGTCAAGCCATCCCTCAAACATTGCTCCAAATTGTCTAAAATCAGTCCCATAATGAGATGCTTCATATAAATTACCATGACCAATGTCGAAAGTCCATCTATGTGGGAATGAACTCTCATGGGTGTGAAGAATGATCATCATAGGTACATAATTAATCATACCCATCCACCACATACTGCTGATAATCCCACTTGCAATGATGCAACAAGTATCTCCAATCTCAAAGGAAGAGGGAATCTTATCGCAATACCAACCTTCAACAAAGAAAAGATGATCCCAAACTTTCCAAATCCTCCAATCAACTGCTGTCCTGAAGAACCAAACTGAAATCTTTGTGATCAATGGTATGAAACAACCATCTATCATCAAAGTGAGAATTCTAACCCAATGAACTAGGGCTGAAAATTCCTTGCTCAGGTAAGTAGAACAACCCTCTATCCTTGCAATGTAACTCAAAACCCAATGGTACAAACATGAAGTACTACTGTCTTCTACATGCTCTGTGATGTTTTCTTTATATACCATATATCCTCTCCATGTATGATCAAAGAATGATGATGTTATGATACAAAGACTAGTACTACTTGATGACAACACTTGTGTGCAACGTGATTCTTCAATACTCATCATACATTCTTGCATTCCAACAAGATGAATGAGACCATGAGAAGATAGAAATTGGCTGATTATCATCATGAAACCCACCTTTGTTTTGTACCTCTCAAGTTCGCCTTCATAGATGCTATCATAGGCTGTTGTCCCAAGGTGTGTGCCATACTGAAAACTTTCCCCAAGAGCTATCATACTTCCCTTCTCAAGGCTGCTAGTTGTACTGATTAGAGAACTGTTGTCCATAATGATTAACACAATCTTTTTCTTGAAGAACTCAGGTCTGGAAACTAGGACAACATGATGTCTATCCAAGGATGCAAAAGTGCAAAGGGACTTCTTCAAATCTGAGTTGAGATTACTTGTGTCAACATCATCCCTTGCTACCCCATGGGATATATATGCCAACTCTTCTCTCATAAATCTGAATTGAGCCTTCAATTGGCTCACCAAGTGAGGTGTCTCATCAATCCAATGACTCAACTCATGTGCATGACATGAAGTTTTAGGATTGTTCTCAAAAACAAACCTCCCATCAAGTACCCACAAATCTGGGTGCTTTTCGTGCTTGTCCATATTAAGATCAAAACTGTGATCATAGTTTTCTAAGGTGCCTTCCTTGCTTTTCCTTGTAACTTCTCCACGGATAGGTTGCTCCTCCATGAGTGCTGGTCTAAGAGGTGTGCCCAGCTGAAAGTTATGTGCTCTTCTAGCTGCCATAGCTGTCACAAAACCAATCCATACCTTCACCTCCTTAGCTGGTATGGTTTTTGCTTCTATCCAACTCCATGGTGTGGTATCCATGACAAACCAAACATTATCAAATTGTAGGATCTTCTTGTTCGGCAATCTCTTAGTCTCTATAGTCAACTCTCTAAGACAAAATGCCTTAGCTGAAATCAAAACTTTACATTCCATGTGTCCTCCCAATAATAATGATCTCATGAAGCAAGGAATAATAAAACCACCATGCAAAGCCATACCTCTTGTGTACCTTGGATCTATCATCCCTATTTCATACTTATTCATGAAAGATAGGAGATCAAAAAGATAAAGTCTCTTACCAATGATACCCCCTTGAAGCATTTCAATCACCATGTAACTACCAAAATCATGTGAAGACAATGTATCACTGTTTATGATCATGAAATCAACATTTGCATCATACTTGTCAATGGTGGCTCTATAAATATCATGCACATTATCTTCAATTTCTGAATGTTCGTTCCTTTGAAGTTTGGAAGTTTGATGAAGGAAAGTACCTAGTTGTTGCCTTCCACGGTCCATGTGGCTGAATTTTTCTTTGATATCCTGCAGGCACTGTTTTGCTTGAGCAGCCAACATCTTTGCTCTTCTAGCTCTTTGCAACCACTCATTACACCTGCTATTCATCCTCTTAACCTCTTCTATGCCGTGATGCACAAAATCAGATTGTTTGCAGCTTGAATTCACAATACATTCTTCATGTTCAACACACAAAACTTCAATGCTAACATTAGAGGATTCCATAACATTGTCATCTTCATGTGATTTACCTATCACCTCATGATTATGTGGAGGTATTAGACTGCTGTTTGTAATCAGAAAATCAGAATTATCATTCCTATTTGTGCTATCTTCATGTGAATTAACATTTCCACCTTCAAGGCCACTCAACTCACAATTTGATTCCTTGCCATTATTGTGCAAAGTTGATGAGATAATGCTATGCTCCATTAATGGATCATCAAAAGAATCCATACCTTCATTTTTCTGATCAATCACTGCTGATTTAGCAATCTCCATATCAGCGTACCCTTCAACCTCACTGTTGTCATGAAGACTCATGTGTCTCTCACTCACGGATGCATGGAGTGATTCTTCTTTTCCCATTTTGTCATCTTGTTGAAGTGAAACTGTGAACATGGCTTCATCTTCTTTATGGCTTCCACATGCATGACTAAGTGTCCAAACACCTTGACATGTGAAACATCGTTGTTCTCTCCTTAATTGATTTTTGCTCTTCTTAGGTTCACCTGTAAGGTGCACATCACAAGGAAGAAATTCTTCTTTCTTTTCTTTTCCCTCTGTACTGGTCGGATTATTTGTATTAGTGTTTGATTTCTTTTCCTTTGCAAACAAAGAACTTAAAATTTCCGGATGTTGTAGAAGCCTCATCAAATTCTTGTCATAGTCTTGGAAGCCCTACATGAGTTCCTGCATAGGCTTCATTTTTACCAAAACCATCAATCAACTACAGCTGCTATAGATGAGTGTTGATCACTCGATGAGTCAATCTGAAAACTCCAAACCCTCCAGGCTAGCAAGATCAAAGCTCTGATACCACTGTAATGAGCCAAACTCGATTTGACTCAAAACCCCCAATTTTTCCCAATTTTCTCCACATAAAGTTTTAATATACAATTTGCATGCAAACAGATTTTACATTTTACCCGATAACTTACAAACATATTTCAATGAAAACATTTAATAACAATTTTAGAATAAAGATTTGAAATTACATATGAATATTGCCTTCAAATCCTTCTAATCTTCAGTAGAATAACAACAGAAAATATCCAATCATAGTCAAAAAACTTACAATCGGATTGGATAATCAAAAGGATGAATCTAAAGCACAAAGTGAGACGCATGAATGATATCTCAAACAGACAATAGGTTTCCATCCACTACATCCAAGCTCGAGGGTTTTCATCCTCAAACCTACTGAAAGCCAAAGCTTCCCAGAATTCTCTAAGAGAAAATAATAACCAAGCATAAACCAAGCATCAACTAAGCATGTCTTCCCATTTACCCCAACCTCCTTTAAATAAGACCTTAAGGCAAGGCCGCCCTAAGGTCTAGTTTCTAGAAGGTTCTAGCCCTTCTAGAAGATTCTAGTTCTTCTAGAAACATCTTCTAACTTTTCTAGAAGATTCTAGTTCTTCTAGAAACATCTTCTAACCTTTCTAGAAGATTCTATTCTTCTAGAAAAATCTTCTAACCTTTCTAGAAGATTCTAGTTCTTAGAAACATCTTCTAACCTTTCTAGAAGTTCTTCTAGAAACATCTTCTAACCTTTCTCGAAGATTCTAGGTTCTTCTAGAAACATCTTCTAACTTTCCTAGACAATCTTATTCCTTATCATCCCCTTATTATGCCCTCTAACCCACAAGAATGTTGGATGGGCTAGAATATGACCACCAAGAGGTCACTCCAATAGTGGGGACATTACAAATTGGGTTTGCATCAAAGGAGGTTTATCAATAGCATCCCATGTTATCTTGGCATTATATTGACTGTATTACCAACATTGAATACCACATGAATAATTTCCATTTTAAACTGGGGGAAAAATTGTACAAATATAGCTCATTCGAGCCTCTTAGAGACCAATAATACCAAAATTTACCTCCAACTGAGCATCAGTTCAAAAAGGAGACTGTAACTGACATGAAACAGCCCACAAGGAACAAGTAAAAGACTAGATATTACATCATAATCCAACAACTATACTAATAAGCACTGTCAGAAGGAACCAAAACTCACATATGGAAACACCAAGGGAGCAGGCTTAGATTTTCTTTCCTTTTTCTTTGTTCATCGCTACTTCTTTCTAATCAATAGTGTCGATCAACTGTTGAACTTGAGTTTCAAGAGTTTTAGTTTTGAATTCGATACATAATCCACCATTTAGGGTATGTGGTGATAGAAAATTCTAGAAATGCAGTCGAAGCATCATCAACATTATCACTGTTTGAGGAACTATCCATTGTTCCTTGCTGAGGCCCAACAGATTCAGGTATGTGATTTTTTCATTGAGCATTATCCATGTTCACATCTGCCGGGGTAAAACTGGTAGGAATACTTGACACATTTGAGTCAACTTCATGGAAGAGCCATCCATCAGGACTATTGTTTAAGTCTCAAACATTTGCATCTCACCTTTGCTTAACATCTTTCTCTTTGTTAAGTTTGATTGGAAATGGGGTTCCTTCTTTTGTAAATTTCTTTACCTCAACTGGACTTTTGTCTAACTGGTAACTAACCATCAATGAAATCAATGAAAGAATGACCTCTTTGGAGAAGCCAGTGCGCTCCCTTTTTCTCCCTTGGAATACTTATTATGAGAAAGCCATAAGAGCTACATAATTTCAGTTAAAAAGATTAGCCACATTCTAACAAGGAATTTGGAAAGCTTAACTTACTTGAAATAAAGTCAAATAAACATCCCACCAACCAATTTTGTTGACAACAAGAGACTCCCAGGCAAGACAGAAACAATTCCAAACAAACTAAGCAAAACAACAATAAAAGAAGAGGTGATTGACAGGCCCAATCTCACCACAGACCAAATATTTACTGGTATTAGGCCAAACAAAGACTCTTTTGTAAAGCAGTAACAATCTTAAAAAAGCTTTGTTAGGTTCTTGTTAGGAAGACCAGATAACTTTTAGCCTTTTTACACAATAGTTGATTGCATCAGTACATCCCCACAGTGAATTGAGGTTATTGAACATGTCATCTAAATATGAACAGAGAATCGATATATTTAGAAGCTTCCGAAAATTTGCATCCTCCAACCCACTTTATATTTTTTGAAATGTCGTTTCATTTCAATGGAGGAGTTCCCAATGGTATTTTGAATCAATGTGTAGGTTCTCTTGTGAATGCTTGGAAGATAGTTATGATCTCTAAAATGCTCCCAATGGAGAGGACCATTCTCATCCCAAATATTCTCAAACTTATGAATGAATTTTGCTGAGCATCCTCTTACAAGAGCTAAGGGTTTATATTTATATTTCAAATTCTACCAAATGGATCTTTCAGCATGAGCATATCCCTCTTCAACAGAAAATCCATCATGCCTTTTAGTAAAGTTCTGAACTACCTTCCAGGCCTTACAAATTAAACCAAATATAGCAGACTCCTTATGGCTGACTATGAATGAACCATACAAAATACCCAACTATGCTGACTGTTCCAAGTAGGTTTACGTTTGGGTTGGCTAGAAGCCACATTTTATCTGATGAAAACCTTCCAAGGCTTCTATCCAACCAAAGCAAGAGTAATCCACTTTATATCACAAGAAACTCCAGAACTGTACTGATTCTTTAGTGCCAGTCCACTAGTTTCTCTAGGTTTAGTGCACAAGTCCCAAGAAACATAAAGCCTCTTCTGAGATCCTTTATTTTTAGACCATTAAAAACTTCTGATTACCTTCCAAGCTGATATAAATGTGTGGAGTGCACAAGGCAGCAAGAAGAGTAATAAATTGTGCAAGACAAGATCTTTTGGCAGACCTGAAATCTTCCAATTAGAGATAAGAGCCATCCCTAAAATGTAATGTCCCCATTTTAGCCCTATGCTCTTCTTTTGGATTTAGCCTATTTCCGGAAATCCATAGGCTAAGCTGAAGTAGAAAACTAGGGTTTCCTCTTTCAGATACTGCTCAGTTGGCATTCAGAGGATGTTGTGCAGACTTACTATTTATAGCAGTTTGCTATTTTTAGCAAGTCTATCTTTTGGCAGTATCTATCTAGCAGCAATTCAATCCTTTGCAGTTCAGTGTTCAGTTTGGCTTTCTGTTGTTTTGATGTGAACTTACTATTTATAGCAGTGGGCTATTTTTAGTAAGTCTAATTTTGGCAGTAGCATCATCGGCAATTCAGCTCAAGTCATCTTGCTATCCTTCAATTTCAGTTTTGCTTTGGTTATCTCCATGGATTAAGTTTTATACTTAGTCATTTTATGTTTCTCAGTTGTACCCCCACTTAGGAATGATCACTTCATGTTGTTTTTAAAAGGGGTCATTAGGGTCAATGGTGCATTTAATGAATTATTAAATGCTTTATTGTTGCAAAGTGAAGTTGGACGCCTAAAAGAGGTTGATTAATATTTTATTATTTTAAAAAGTGAAATGCTTAAAGTGGCGTCCCTTTTGGAAGTTGAAGTGAGTCAACTTCTTGGAATTTGAAGAGTCTCTTGTTGCTTCATTTTCTAATTGAAACTTATATATTGCTGCTGTTTGATGAGCTGATTATCTTTGGGAAATATTGTAAAGTTATGCTGCTGGTTTGAAATCCAAAATTCGGCTAAGGGAAAGCTTAGCAATTTGTCTCCATTCTTCGGGCCTGAAACTATGGTTCCCTAGATGGTGGTTTGGGAGTGTGCTTCATTCAGAAGTACATATTGAGCTTCATTGTAGAAGTATTCTGATGTTTTTTTCAGTTTGGAGGTTGTTGGTTCAATCATGGCTGAAGGACGTTTTTGATTGTAGCTCCTTGGAGAAAATCGCCCCTCTTGAAGGCCGTACATTTCCAAAATGATATTGGGATACGTGCATTAATAAATATGGAGGCTTTGGTGCAGTTTCTGTGTTTGAACAGGGGCGCCTTTACTCCTAGAAGCTGCTGCAATTGATTCCATGTCAATTGGTGAAGATAGGATGAAGTTATGAACAATTTGGTGTGCTACAGTTTGTTGGTAATTCATTTTCAGTTTTCAGATTTTTATTTCAGACTTGTTTCAGTTTGAGTTTTCAGTTCTTTCTTCAATAAGTTGGATAGTTATCTAATGTGGGATCATCTAGCTTCTTTGTGCTTCAAAACTATTGTAATCCTCATGTAATTTGCAGCTCTTTCTCATTTTGTAAAGCTGATAACAGTAGTACTGTTTCAGTCTATTTAGTTGTTGCTTATTCGTGTTTAATTATCACATTGTAACCCCTGAATGGTTTACTGCCAGTGTGGAAAAAAGAACTTACTAATTCTCTTCTTATACCCACTGTCAAGTGGTGAATCCCCACTCTTAAGTGGATGCCTGCCGCAACAGACGAAGTGTTTTAATTGTAGTCTTTTCCCCCCACTGTTTGGTGGTAGTGTGGAAATTCTCTTATGGCTGGTTATCCGCCTAAGTACTTTCAATTCAGCAATTAGCACTCCGCCATAGGTTAGCACATTGCCTGTTAAAGGATCTTGAGTGCACATTCTTGGTGTTGAGTTTAGTTTCTCTCTTTCAGTTGTAATCTTTGTAATCTTTGATTCAGTAGATCCTAGGGATCCTCTGACTATATGCCCGCCCCTCCTCCTTAAGTGGTTTTAGGGCGCATTCTTGGTTAGAATTCTTTCATGCAACGTTTTGGGTTAAACTAACCTTAACGAGTGCTTGGTTACATTGTATTTGTTATTGAAAATCAAGAAAAAATTTAAAGGGCATATTTCAGTGGTATCAGAGCAGAAGATCCTGCCATCCTGTGGATCAGTGCTTCATGTTTAGGCAGTTGAGTGACAGATATCCCTGGTACTACATCGAAAATCAGAGCAGATTCTAGTTCAGCTACTTGTGGTATCTAGAAGTTGGCAATTAGGCATGGCTAATGAAGAAGAGATGAAACTGGCAGAGACATTGTATATGGCTAGAAAAAGACTTGACAAAGAATTTCAGTCAAGAGAAAATGAAGAGAACATTCTTCATTTGCTAGAGCAATGTTTGAGACAAGTGAAGCCATCACCTTTAGAGAAAATGGAGTTGGCACTAGCTCCTGCAGTGAATTCTTTGAATCAGCCCTATTGGTTGGGGCATCCTAATGAAGACACCAAGCTGCTGATTTCTTCTTGTTTCATGGAGATAATAAGAATTGTAAATCCCCATTTGCCCTATGATGATGTGTAACATCCAACTAATCTACGGTTACGAAGGTTTAACTGGTAACTACCTTCAGCTGAATTGTAACTAATTGTTTTCAAGAGATCTAGTGTTTTCCAACGTTTCTAACTGATTTTTCAGAAGCAGTTTCATATTATCATAAAAAAAATAACTACCATTCTAGGGTTTACTTACAATGGTTATCTTAATCTTCTACAACTAACTTGCAGAATTCAACTATACAGTATAATTTAACAATAACTAACATGTAACGGCAATTTCAGCTAAAAAAACAATGTTCAAATTTCAAGATGAATAATATTTCAACAAATAGTACACATTCAGATCTTTGTACCTGGAAATAGAGCGAGAAGAAAGATTTTGCATTTAACACCGTCTTCATTGGCAATACTATTTAGAAAGGAAAAGAAATCATCATCAGGGGCTTTACCGCCCAACCAAGACCTGCTGGTCTCCCGAGTTTCTTCAACTGAAGAACCCGCCCTTCACGAGGTCAATTAACAAGGATCAATTGTTATCAGATCTCTGAGCCTGATGTCCACAATCCTATACTACTGATCGATCCTTCCTCTATAGGTTCCTCCTATCAGAAGGATCATCCTGACCAGAGTATATCTGGGTCATGGAAGCTGACATTGCCGAACTGGCATCTACCTTGGCCAAGGTTTTTTTTTAATTGAATATGGCATCACTGTGCCGTCAGCACACATCCTTGCTCTTTATGATTATACAAGGTTTTGTTTTTTGGTTTCTACATTCATGGAATCAAATATTCGAGTTTCTGGTTCTTACCGTTTGCTAATAAAATTCATTTGGTTCATATATAATGGAATTTATCATTTATCCCTCAGGAAGAAACTGGGTTCAGATCTGTTCAGTCATACCCTACTAGACTCCATGACAGTTCAGGGTTAGGATATTATGTTTTTAAGAATTATTCCAGAATTTCAAAAGAATGATGAAGGGTCTCAGTTAAGCTCTGTTCAGATGTGCCGCTCAGAACATCAAGATTAAAGATCAGAATGCATGCAGGAGACAGTTACCACTTCAGGGAGTTGACTAATGTTTACTAGAACATAAGACGCGGGAAACTCCCTTGGCCAGCACTATTGGATGAAGATAATGCAAGGGTAACAAAGTTACAAGAGGAAAAACTGTTCCTAGTTTTACTACTGAAACTAAGACCCCCGGTTAAGGAAGAATAGACGGCATTCATAATAATAACAAGAGTTACGGGTCAGACTTAGGATAACAAAATACAACATTAGAGTTTCGAAGCAAAGACAAGATTGAGGGAACAGTCAATATAATCTAAAGATAAGATCAATGCGATTTATTCTCATACTCTACTATTGCGAAGAAGAAACTATTTGATCAATGAATACTACGCATATGAGATGGAAGAAAATTTAGATATCTACGTGCCTGATAATATTATCTGTTGTTGCCTCTGACCCCGAATCCTGCTCTACTTGCTTTCCGAAAGAGATTCGCGAGCCACCGGAGATTACTTCGGAGAAACAGAGAAAGAGAAAGGCGTTTTAAGATCACCTTCGCTTATGATAGAGTTTCCCACCCGGTTCCAAAGGAAGAATAAACAAGGCTAAGAAAATAGCAGAGCCCTAACCATGGCGGAAGAATGGTATTTTTACCCTTTTCAAAAGACGCAGACCAAAAGAGAAGTAACGATTGTTCAGACGGAATGATCTTTTCCAGACGAGGTTGACGTTTAAATGAATGTCCTTTCGCATTCCCCATCAAGCCTCTTGAATGCAAGGCGTTACCATGCAAGCCGATGCCCTGGTGATGCGTTCAGGTTTCCATTCATCGGCCCTCTTTACCCCGCACAAAAACCACTACCCTTGCGTTTCATTTTAGCCACTTAACTATATTTCGCCTTTATTAGATTCGAAGCTTTTAATATTTGAAGTCTTAAAAGTTGCCATATTAACATTTAAAATTCCTTATGAAATGAAAATATCTAAATGTTTTCTTTTTAAGGTTTATTATTTATTATTTATTTTACCAAGGCCAAGATCATCTTGTGTCGTCATTTGCTTCCCAGAGTTTGATAACAATCGGATCCTTGTCAACCGTGTCCTCTCCCTGATGACGGTCCCTTTTCTTTTCTTGCGTTGATGGTCCTGCAATCACTTGACACCAAAAGCCAGAGTTAGACTATTCTTATCATATTGTTTCACATTGATATACGTAACAACATCATCTATAGTTGTATTTACGCAATTTGTTGGCGTAAAATCTAACACCTCTGGAGTGCAGGTTTGTACGGACAGCTATGTACACTACGCAATGAGTGCTCTTCAAATTAGGAGGGGAAGCTCCCTCGTTGTGCTGGAATGCATGGAAAAGAAAAGTAATCTAAGTCCTATCTTTTGTTCTCAAATGGAAGAGGCCAAGGTTAAGAAAACCAAGCACGCTTGCCTAAGGATTTTCCGGGTTTCAGATCATTAACTACAACTAAGCTATCTACTTTAAATCTATCCAGCCTCAAGAAAACAGAGCATGAGGAAATGGAGCAGGTTTGACTATCGACGATAAACGTGTTTAGATTCTCTACTTGAAGGCAAGGTGGCGCAACTATCATCTCAATCTAACAAGCTTATTGGGCACAAAACAGATTTTAAGAATTTACCATGACAATCTTATGGAAACCCTATGTGGCATAACAATTGATCATAATGATAAAGATTCACAAAATGTAAAAGAATTCACCATTACAATTGCATGAAACCCTATGTGGCATAACAATTAATCGTAATAGCGTAAGACACATGAACAAATACCAAAAGAGCAATATTGAGGGCAAGGTAGCCAGCATATATTTCTCTCTCAAGCAAAAGTTAATTACAAATGAGCCAAAGCTCTTATTTATATACATCAAGGTGTAGGGAACCCTAAAATCACCTTGTGTTAACTACAGTCTCGCAAATGCATGCAAGATTTAATTACAAACCCTAATGAAGTAAACTATACAGTTAACTGGAAAGCTACCATCAGTTAACCGGTACAAATAACCTAAATGGACCATGTGCAAGCATGCACGCCCTTATTTAAAGCAAAGTTAACTGGACACTACCTTCAGTTAACTGGAAACCCTAACCCTAACTCCTGTGTTGATAATTCCAAGGACGAGATAAGCATGTGTTAAGTCAGCAAGTAAACTCAAGACTGAAAGTCGAGTTAACTGCTGCTCATGACTCAACCCTCGAAATTAACTGCAGGTTCCAACTGGCAGATTACTCCATGTCAACTCGGTCTAACACTTCGACCAAGAACTCATCAATCTCTTTGTCATCTGGCACTTTGACGCTGCTCAAAACAACAGTCTGTCTCTTTAGTTCTCTACCACTTTCTGTAATTGTGTGCATACATTCTTTAACATTTTCAGTCGCCTTCTTGAAACTCGCTAAAATTACTGAAAATGTGATCAGAACCTCCATCAAGATATCATAAACATGCTTCTGAAACTCAGTTTGTACAACCTCGAGATCAGCGTAGGTACCATTTTCACGAAGATAATTGCACAAGATCTGAGTGACTTTGGCGGCTCCGTAAATGAAGTGATCTCGTTTCTTTTGCAACTTAACGCTTCATTGTCAGCTGCTCTGATGAAAACCTAAATTAAGACCGATTTGGCCTTGAATTCAATCTAGTTGAAACTACCTTTTGAAAAACTTGCCCGTTGACTGTGAACACGCTATTTCGACAACTTTCTCCGTAAAGCAAAATGGTCCTATGAGGCTAAAAATACCTCTGTTGGATAATTTTCACCAAAAATTCTGAGACATGGGTTTTGTCCTAAAATGATTCTAAGACAACCCACAACGTCGAATTGTGAAAACGCCGTTTAGCCTAACATGCAAAGACTTTTCAGTCGAGAACTGCAGGGGTTTTAGAGCTTCCTGGGGCAATTTTTCATGAGAAAATCTGGAACATGGGTTTTGTGCACAACGGAATTCTGAACAAACCCAGATGATTAGATTTTCAAAATATGTGATTTTGCCCACATGCAAAGAAATTTCTGAAAAGCACAGAGCTCAATGAAGGCTACGGGCAATTTTCTCAAAAAATCTAAGACGGGTTTTGCTGCAAATGCAAGTATGCGAACCCGTGATGGTCAAATTAATATTTTTCCGCTTTCTTTGACATGCTAAGAAAGTACCTAAGATGAGAAATAGAAGAAATAAGACAGAAGATAGAAAGTTTTATTTGCTCTGCTTCTGAAAAATTCGCCAATCTTCTTTAGGAACTTGATGAAACCTGCATGCAAAGTGAAAATAAAGTCTGGAATCTTCTTCCTTTGAACAATCTGAATCCGATGCTATGAAGAACGCTGAATTCTGACACCTGTAGCACCTTTAGCTTGCTGCTCGCTCAAGAAGAATATAGGCTTCGAAGTTTGAAATGAAGAAATAATGGACGCCAAGGCTGAAATAAATAAGCTTTCATCATTGAAATTCGCATAAAGCACTAAAGCTTGAAAAATGGCGCTTGGCTTCTAATTGGACCTTATCACAGTTAACTGAAACTCGAACAAGCTAAATAAATGGTCATGCATTAGGGTTTGCTTTACTAGTCTTCAGTTCAACTCAACCATGCGACTTTAGCTTCAGTTAACCATCTTATCAAGTTCGCCATCTTCAACCTTGCTTTGGATTCATCAAATTTAACCTAAGGCGTGCCCTTTTGAAAACTTTAGTTAACAATGTTGATTGCAAAGAGAAATTCGCCATCTTCATGCAATAAATATGCTAAAAATAGCTAGCCTTTTGGGACTTCAGTTGGCCTTCAAGAATGCGCCAACTTCACATGCTTTAATCAATAAAATCTAAAAATAACAACCCTTTTAGAACTAAAGTTGCCATCTCCTTGAAAAGTGCGTAGCTTCACCAATACTATGCTTCACTATTCAAACCTAAATATGGCGACCCTTTTCTTGACTGTAGTTAACAACTTCAAATTTGCCATACTTCACTAAAATATACTTCACCATTCAATTCGTCCCTTTTGAACTTCAGTTGACATTTGATGAAGCGCCATCTTCACTAAAATCTTCACAATTGCAACCAAAATCGCCATGCATGTAAACTTCAGTTGACATTCAGTGGTAATCTTCAGTTAAGTGGACATGCAATCAAGTTAACTCAACATGCAAACTAGTTAACTCGACATGCGAACTGAAAGATTACTCGACATGCCAATATACGAACTGAAGATGACAACCCAGAAAACGTTTAGTCTAACTACAGTCAGAACTCCAGTTAAGGCATCCATTCAACTCACTTTCGAAAATCCAACTTTGAACTCTCAAGCGAATTCCAGACTTAGCCAAATTTCATGAAAATTTAAGCTAAAACTCTACCGACCTCTCTGCTTCATCCTCTGACACCGGTTGACTGACTTCTCCGATTAGCTGGCTGACAGGTGCATTGCAAAGCTTAGTAAAAACTGATCAAAAGGTATCTTGAGACTGCACGCCATAAAACTGACATCTGAAGGCTCAAAAATCCAAGCGCCTTTTCCAAAAGCTGCGCTTTTTCTCAGACTTAGTCAAATTTTGACTTCTCGTGATTGCATTTAAGGGAAAAATAAATCCTTCATAACTTTCATTTTCTTAACTTTCAGGACTGGAACTCAGGTTCACTGTGTAGCTAACATCATTCTGCACAACAGCTGCAAAGGCACATTTCCCAAGAAAACAACATCTGAGGGGTGAAAAACTAGGGCGCCTTTTTCAAAAGTTGCTCTTTTCATCCCAGACTTGGCCATTTCAGGAACTGGCTAGAATATCACAAAAACCTCGACTGCAAGCTGCTGAGGCATCTCACGAACTGACGGAGACAGGCAACGGAAAGCTGAACGTAACACGGACACATTGAATATCTAAAATCATCAGAAAGAAAGCATTAAAGACCTGAAAAGCTTAGGCGCCTTTCCTAAAATGTGCTCTTTTGCTTTTTCCTCTGACGTTCTGACTAAGATTTGACCCTACGTTTGACCTCAGGTTCAGGCACTTCAGCAACTCAGATTCACCCACTGACGGATGCGTCGCGAAGCTCGAACAAAAGTGAGACAAACATCTTGGGTGGCATTTAGCCAAAAACCTTCATTTGGCACCTCAAAAAGATGGGCATTTCCAAAAGCTGCGCTTTTTACCAGTGTAGCCAATTCTTGCTTTCACTCATTTTGCGCTGATTCTCCGTAACTTGCCCAAACAGGTCCGTTCAACAGGCTTGATAGCTCATCGCGAAGCCGACGTGATGTGGACAAATGTCTGCTGGAGGTGACAAACCCTAAAAACAGGATCTAAGCTCCCTAAAAAATAGGGGCCCATTTGAGAATGTGCTCCCTTCTCCAGAGATAGAAAATTTTGGTGATTCCCGTTCAGATTTTCACTTTTCTCAAATTTCTTCAGAAACAGCCTGACATGACACTGACACCAACTCCATATTTAAAAACCCCAAAAACGACCTTTTGACAACACTTTCACAAGATTAAGACTCAATTAAGCAAAATGCCTTAGTGAAGCAAAAATTTTGGTTTTGGGTACAACACAATTAAATAATCATCCATCTTTTTCATTCATTTGCCAAGAGATAAAAATAAACTAGAGCAATTATTTAATCCTTTAATTCATATTCATAAGAAGGATAATGTTTCAATAACGGAAATAACGACCATGACATCAATACCATAACTTATTAAGTTCTAGGGGGGTTGTGACATGATGAAACTATGAAGATCATATTAAATATGATAGTGGATAGTTTCCAGGATTTGGATGAAACTGGGAGTGGATTGTTTTCTAGAAGAGTTGTTTTAAAAACATTTTCAGAAGTAAGAACTTGCATCCTTCTGATAGAATTGGAGATGGAAAATCAGATTTACCATCTATTTAATTATCTCTTCACTTCGACTTGGAGTGAGCAGGAAGAGGATGTGTTTGCAGCTGTCATGAATGTTCTAATCTCTACAATTAAAGAAGCTGATAGTCTTCCTGAAAGTGTGCAAACTCTTCTCTTGGATGCTTATAAACGTGAAGAGCAGATTTCTCCCACTGCTGATTTGTTAGTTAAAGAAATTTTCAGTCAATGTGAAGATAAGTTGAAACCACTTTTGAAGAAGATTGTTGAAAATAGAGAAGAGATATCTGAAGCTGAAGAGGATGAAAGTTGGAATCCGTTTGAAGACATTGCAAAAGTTCAAGGGGTATCCACAAATTTGCACTTATCTAAGCATTTTGTAGAAGAATGTAATATGTCAGTGGAAGCCTTGACGACTAGCGAAGTACTCTTTTTTTCTACAAAGGAGAACAGTGAGTTGGCTTGTGTTAAGAAGCCTCATGTTGAAGATTCAAAGAAAGAACTTTTGGAAACAAAAGTTGAAACAGAGATGCATGAAGAGGCCATAAGTGCTGATCCAAATGAGGAAGAAGTTCGGATAGTTGAAGATATGTGTTCAATCAACAATTTGCTTCTTCACAATTCCAGAGAATGCTTGTTTGAAAATCAAGTCAAGGAGGAGAAAAAGAAAGAGAAAGCTGAAGTCTCTTCCTACTTCAAAGCTGATTTGATCAATTCTTTTGAATCATGTGTAGAAGACAACATGGAAGAGGAAGCTTCTAGTAGTTATAAGGCAGATTTCTCTTCGCCTGAAATCAAGCTAAGGCAAAAAGCTAAGGAATTGGAAGGCACTATGGATGGAATGATGAAAAGTGTTCATCACATGCGAGACAAGTTGAGGAGTACAACTCGAACCATTTTTGAAATCTTTATCCATCAAAGTGGTTCTACATCATCTTAGTTAGCATATGAAGATTGCAGCTCAATTTCACACATTGCTGATAATGGTATTCAAATTTTGTCAAATCTTGATAGAATTCATAGACATGTGGAACATTTGATTTATGATGTGCCTAGGGGAGAAGTTGTATGTTGCATTTCTATTGATGACATGAAGTCCATTAAATTTGCCTTGGAGGAAATTAAATCTAGTCTTTTGCACATCATTTGTGACAAAGACATAGTGTCCAATATTGCTGACAAGGCATTGGAGTGGAATGAGCTTACCAAAGCAAAGTTGCAAGAAGCACATGAGACTCTAATTGAAGCAGAGAATCAGATTTCTGCTGTTCAATATTCATGGGAGCAAGAAAACAAAAGAAGAGCAGAGGAGCTTCAAGAAATTCTTGATGAGCTTGATCTCATACAAGAAACATATGATTTGGAATGCTGTCCTGAGAGACCAAAGCATTCAAATTCTCAAGTTTTTCAAGCTTTTGACAATCTCTTGTATGAAGAAGGTGCTAGTAAGGTTTATGTAAATCCTCTCTTTGAAAATGATGAGGAAATTGCTTCAGAGATTATTGAAGAAGGGGATTTGAGTTTGTCTTCCAACATTGGAGAGTTGATACGTGAGTTGCACGAAGTTGAATCTATTGCTGCTCCTAGTGCAACCATTCAGCAAGAATTGGTAACTCTTGAAACACAAAGAAATGAAGGCATTCTTATTGTTCATCAACAAAGAGTTGATGTGCTTGTTGATGAAGGTTTAATTTATTTTTTGATGAGGATGCTTGTGAGACTCATATCAGATTTTAGTTCATCACCATCTTCTGTTAGGGTGATAGATTTCAGAATTGTATTTGATGAAGGATTCATGGAATCTTTCAGGCAAATCATGTCACAAGATTCTGGATTCGATTTCTTCAACGAACGTAGGTTGGTTGATTATTTTTTAGAGTTTCAAGAAGCATGAATTCAGATGGAACGAGCAAATCAGAGGATTCAGGTGAGAGCAGTTCTCCGTCTGAGAAATGGTTCTTCATTGTTGTTGGTTTGGGATCCTAGTATTATTCGGCAAGAAGGTAATATTGAAAATTCTAAAGGGAATAGACCAGCATATTATTCTCAGAATGTAGTTGTGATTAATTGCTTATGTGTTGGGAAATGTCTCCAATTGAAAGTTAGTATATGGGATCTCAAGTATATTTATATGAAGATTGGTATGCATAAAAAGAAGGTTTCTTGGAGAGTTAAGTCCCAAAATTTCAGTCCTTTGACTGCTGCTACCTCCTTTTTCTGTCATTGGTTCTTTATTTCTGATCATAAATTGGTGTTCTGGGAAGGAAATATGATCAGAAGTTGGTCTATGGTGGCGTTGGGACCTTCGATAGGGGTGCCACCAGTCTTATTCAAAAGCAGATATGCTTATTTTGTTGGAGATTTTTCATATTGCAGCTGCTGTTTATTGTTTGGGATGCTGATTTTTCATAAATCAGATTTCAAATTGTCTAAATCAGACCTGTTACTTGGTTGGTGTTTCCATTTTCTGACCTTCCAGTCTACTATTAGGACTGATTTTGAGCCTCAAATGAGAAAAGGATTGTTCCAGAGCAGCCAAAATTCATGTATGGGATGTTCTCTAATGTTCAACAGTGGCCTTCTCTGTGTTTTCTCCTATACCAATGTTTGGGGCAGTGAGTTGGAAACTGATTTGGTTCACTAGTTAGAGACTCATGAGGTGAAAATTGTAAGTTTTCCTTAGAGTCATCTCAATTATATCAGTTTTTTTCAAAGAAGGCATTATACATCTTCATGGAGTTTTGAGGATGTGATGGAGGATCTTTTGCAAGAAGTTGCTCGTCTCTTTGCAAGAAGTGTTGGAAGAGTCATATATGCTGATTTGACTTTGTTTGATGTTATGAGGTGTTATGATGAGGAACATGTCTTTGAGTTGAGAAGACTATTTCTCTTATTGCTCAGGAATGTATCAAATTGTGGGATTGTTGTTTTTGATTCCTCAGAGTTTACAGGATATGAGATGCTGCAGGATGATGATTTTAGTTCCTTTAGGACAATCAGTTTAAGCCACGTGTTTGGGACGAGTGCAGTGCAGTCTTGGGATATTGGTCATATTTTTGTGATCAGAGTGGTGCAGCATCCGCATGATGGGTCTATATAGAGATGGATTTGGGACCCTGGGATCCTACTTGGCATAGTGAGGATCAAATTGTTTCCTTGGAGTGTGGTGGCATTGCTTGAGGACAAACAATTTTGGGAAGGGCGGACTGTAATGTCCCCATTTTAGCCCTATGCTCTTCTTTTAGATTTAGCCTATTTCCGGAAATCCGTAGGCTAAGCTGAAGTAGAAAACTAGGGTTTCCTCTTTCAGATACTGCTCAGTTGGCGTTCAGAGGATGTTTTGCAAACTTACTATTTATAACAGTTTGCTATTTTTAGCAAGTCTATCTTTTGGCAGTATCTATCTAGCAGCAATTCAATCCTTTGCAGTTCAGTGTTCAGTTTGGCTTTCTGTTGTTTTGATGTGAACTTACTATTTATAGCAGTGGGCTATTTTTAGTAAGTCTAATTTTGGCAGTAGCATCATCGGCAATTTAGCTCAAGTCATCTTGCTATCCGTCAGTTTCAGTTTTGCTTTGGTTATCTCCATGGATTAAGTTTTATACTTAGTCATTTTTATGTTTCTCAGTTGTACCCCCATGCCTAGGAATAATCACTTCATGTTGTTTTTAAAAGGGGGTCATTAAGGGGTCAATGGTGCATTTAATGAATTATTAAATGCTTTATTGTTGCAAAGTGAAGTTGGATGCCTAAAAGAGGTTGATTAATATTTTATTATTTCAAAAAGTGAAATGCTTAAAGTGGCGTCCCTTTTGGAAGTTGAAGTGATTCAACTTCTTGGAATTTGAAGAGTCTCTTGTTGCTTCATTTTCCAATTGAAACTTATATATTGCTGCTGTTTGATGAGCTGATTATCTTTGGGAAATATTGTAAAGTTATGCTGCTGGTTTGAAATCCAGAATCCGGCTAAGGGAAAGCTTAGCAATTTGTCTCCATTCTTCGGGCCTGAAACTATGGTTCCCTAGATGGTGGTTTGGGAGTGTGCTTCATTCAGAAGTGCATATTGAGCTTCATTGTAGAAGAATTCTGATGTTATTTTCAGTTTGGAGCTTGTTGGTTCAGTCATGGCTGAAGGACGTTTTTGATTGCAACTCCTTGGAGAAAATCGCCCCTCTTGAAGGCCGTACATTTCCAGAATGATATTGGGATGCGTGCATTAATAAATATGGAGGCTTTGGTGCAGTTTTTGTGTTTGAACAGGGGCGCCTTTACTCCTAGAAGCTGCTGCAATTGATTCCATGTCAATTGGTGAAGATAGGATGAAGTTATGAACAATTTGGTGTGCTACAGTTTGTTGGTAATTCATTTTCAGTTTGCAGATTTTTATTTCAGACTTGCTTCAGTTTGAGTTTTCAGTTCTTTCTTCAATAAGTTGGATAGTTATCTAATGTGGGATCATCCAGCTTCTTTGTGCTTCAAAACTATTGTAATCCTCATGTAATTTGCAGCTCTTTCTCATTTTGTAAAACTGATAATAGTAGTACTATTTCAGTCTATTTAGTTGCTGCTTATTCATGTTTAATTATCACATTGTAACCCCTGGATGGTTTACCGCCAGTGTGGTAAAAAGAACTTACTAATTCTCTTCTTATACCCACTGTCAAGTGGTGAATCCCCACTCTTAAGTGGATGCCTGCCTCAGCAGACGAAGTGTTTTAATTGTAGTCTTTTCTCTCCACTGTTTGGTGGTAGTGTGGAAATTCTCTTATGGCTGGTTATCCGCCTAAGTACTTTCAATTCAGCAATTAGCACTCCACCATATGTTAGCACCTTGCTTGTTAAAGGATCTTGAGTGCACATTGTTGGTGTTGAGTTTAGTCTCTCTCTTTCAGTTGTAATCTTTGTAATCTTTGATTCAGTAGATCCTAGGGATCCTTTGACCATATGCCCGCCCCTCCTCCGTAAGTGGTTTTAGGGCGCATTCTTGGTTAGAGTTCTTTCATGCAACGTTTTGGGTTAAACTAACCTTAACGAGTGCTTGGTTACATTGTATTTGTTATTGAAAATCAAGAAAATTTTTAAAGGGCATATTTCATAAAACGTTGAGACCTTACTAAAGATTTTATTTATGATCCATTCCACATTTCTGTAAAGGAAGGAGGGAGAGCAAAAGGAACCCCAAGATATCTTACCATTTTTGTTAGATACCCTATGAGTATTTTAATTTGCCTCTTTCGAGACAACTTAAACCAGAATAATATATGATTTAAAACCTCTCTGCAAATTGTAAGGGGAAGCTCCTTGAGATTTAAAGCTACCCTAGACACACTATACAATGTACTCTTCAAGGGTTTTGCATAAATGAAACAACTAACTATTTGTTTGTCTTTTTGGCTCAAGTGTAAGCACAAGATTGATAACTACTAACTACTCATCTCACAAGCAAGATTTTAAGATTTTAAAATTTTAAGAATGAAAGTAACTAGTCTAAACACATAAACACAACTTCCTACTAGCTAAAATAGAGACCAACAATTTGATACAAACAAGATTTCCAAGGAATAACAACTTTGACATAGACAATTTCAAGAGCTAAATAGCTAAGTTGCACAATAAGTCGCAATTAGGTAGATGAATATCATCAATACAAAGCTTGACTCAATACAATCTACTTTCTATTTAATTGATGAAATCATAAACACACAACATACACACACACACACATGAATAAGTAATAACAATGAAATGATATTTCAATAGTATTTGTGTAGCGTCAAGTCCAACTATCATTAAGAGTTTATGTG
The DNA here is from genome assembly GCA_007258455.2 of Sequoia sempervirens. Classification (NCBI taxonomy): domain Eukaryota; kingdom Viridiplantae; phylum Streptophyta; class Pinopsida; order Cupressales; family Cupressaceae; genus Sequoia; species Sequoia sempervirens. The sequence continues at coordinate 345,379,090 of VDFB02000008.1, forward strand.
CTCAAAGAACTCATTTATAAGGCTACAAGATACCCAATTTTTGGTATTTAGGATAATAATATTTTATCCCTGTTGTACCCATATGAAATTTTACATATCAGGTCAAACTTCAAGCTGAATCCTAGCCTTTTCATCAAATCAAGTGGTCACGTCTTTGTTCTATTTGTCTATATTGTTGTCATCTTTCTTCTGCATCTTTGCAGGGTCAATGAAAGTAAGCTTTCAAATGCATTCATTAAAGCAAAGAACAACATTTGAATGGAGTTCAGATGATGAGGAGGACTGTTATAGGGCTGCTTTATAGTGGAAGCAATGAGTTAGGTTTTTGAAAAAGTTGCATGTGCAGAAGGAAAAACACACCCTATGTAGACAAATGGAGTTTTCAAAAACAAATTACATATACCCATAGAGGTACAAGCCTGATATAAGAGCAGCAAAATCTTCTGCCTTATGCTGATTAGAAACTCTACAATAAGAACAGTGCATTTCTACTTGTGGATTCATTATGCAATTGTGAATGATACCACTTGGAAAATGACACATATAGCATCCAATGGATTGTCTTGGTTGCCTTGGTCCTTGCCTTATTTGTTGAGGTGGATTTCAGTTTCCTTGTTGCTGATTTGGAGGGTTCCATGCACCCTGCTGCTGCCTGTTTTGTTGCAACTCTTATAGAGTGGAGCTTGTACCACTTGATTTACTTGTTGGGCTACAAAAGCAAGTTGTTGCCACATTTTCACTATGACTTCATTCCTTGTAATGCCAACTTTAAGCTCCTCTAATGCTCCATAGTGAAATGTTCCCAAATTGGGATCTTACACCATATGCAACTTTTATAATGTTTTGTGGATATGCAAACTAAAACTTAAATATGAAAATGCTGATCATCATGCTAATTTCCAGAGTACTTATTTATAAATGCAAAAACATAAAATATGAAACTGAAATTATATACTATATTGATAACTTATGACAATTTTTATAATATAACACTTATTTTAAATCCTAAAACAAATGTAAAATTTAAATTCAAACCCTGTGCTAACTATCATGCTTAGATCTGACCTATAACAGTTGAAAACCATAACATTAGCTAAACTCTATAATTTGCCAATAATTTATAGTAAATTTAAGTCATAAATTATAACTAATCCCTAACCTAGAATTCAATTCAAACAACTATTCATTAAATAATAAATAACCCTAAACTAATCATACTTAATTAATTTCAGAATTTAATTTATTGTAACCAAGATCTGTTAACTCACGATTACTGATGCATTAGCAATTACCTTTCTATGTATAATAATCAACAGTAATACCCATTATTTTAAAGATATAATACTGCAATTAATGCACATAAGGACTCTTAATATTAGATGGTATATTGCAGCTGTTTGAAAAGGTGATCTTTAATATATTATTAAAATCCACAATGTACGGTAGAAATAACCAACATATGAAATACCTCCAAAAGCTGATAAAGCCTAGGCCCTAGACCAACAGATTTTTATGCCAAAGTTGGTCCCCTCTATTGCTGCAACCAATAGACTAAGAAGTGCTGCTATTCATTCAATTGGTATGGTTGACAGAAGTAAAGTATGACTCCCCTTTATTTGTGTACGACTGCTGTTAGGATTTGTATGGTGACAACATATATCCAAACTTTAGGCTGCAGTTTGTATGAGACTTAGTACAGCAGCTTAAATTAATGGTACAGCCAGCTCTGAGACAAATGAACTCAGCTCCAATAATGGTAATATTATTCCAGCCAAATATTAATAAAATCTTACACATAATTGATATTATAATAAATCTTTCACAACAGGAATAATATTGAAAAACACAGCAATATATGGATGAATTCAAACTCTTAATAATGTTACTGACATAGAATTTGCTTGCAAATCTAAATTGTTCTTCGGTTGAAGCAAAATCGCGATCTTTGTATAGAATCACCCAAATGGAAATGGGGGTTTTTGTCCTCAAATCCAAATAGATTCCAAGACTTTTTGTCCTTCAATGCAAATTTGAAAATTGAATTAAAAAATGATCATTAAGGATAATGGATACTTTGATGTGAGCGTTGACTTCTCTTTTATAGGTGCTTTACTTTGGGCCCTCTATTTATTTATTTATTTATTTTTTCCCTCCAAGTATTTAAAATACTTTTAAATTACATCCAAGGCCCCTTTCTGAAATGCATTTTGAATAAAGTGTTAAAAACAGTTATTTAAATATTACATTGGTCTGATAATAATATTTAAGTTGCCCATTTGAAAATAAAGTGATTCGGCTCAACTAAAAATATTATTAATTCTTTAGTTCTTAAAAGGGTACATGACACACAATCCTTTGTATCTTGTGTTTTTGATCTACAAAAGCTGCGGCAGCATCCTTGTGGCTTGTGAGCAAATGGCATCTTGAAGTGGCCTTGCCCCATACTCTGCATACATTGTAATAACCACTCCTTGAGTCAATTGTTTTTGCTTGCATAATTGGAGATTGTAATCCATGTAACCTTTGGCACATATCTATGTAATATACTTCTTGCTTACACTTTGGGCACCAAATTCCCATTCTTTGCTTTTTGGCATCTTCCATTTCATCTATCCTTTTCAATACTGCATCATTCTTAGCCTCTACTTTGGTGTTTGATGAATCTCCATCGCCCCAAATTTATGTATTCTCTAATGGATTCAAAATTTCTACTGTTTTTTATTGTTGGGAAATCCTATTTGACTTATAAAATTTTGGATACTTGTTTAGAGCCCCTACATGAACTATGCAACTTCCCCTTTCTCATCAAAATTGAAAGACATCCTAATCATGAGTTCCTAAAACCTTTTATCATATTTCAGTTTTGATTCTCTTGGCTTATGTGTTATTTTGTTCAAATCTTGGATGGATTGACTTTTAGAAATATATTATTTGAATTCTTGTTTCCATTTAGTACTTATATCTACTAGCCTCAAATTCTCATTTTTGAACTTACTCTAGAAATCTAGAGCTCTTTTGGTCAAAGCTCCTACCAATTTGTGTAATTTTATGTTCATTTCTTTTACTCCTTTCATCTCACATTTTCTCACTGATGACGAAAAAATTCTATGGATCCGGAAACCCTAAAGTGGATTGCTTTGTGCAACCATATTTCCTACTTGTGGTTTCCTTACACCTTTCTAGTATTTTTCTATTTGTGAATCTTCTTTTTCGACTATATTCAAGTTCTCAATCATCCCAGTGAAATTAACTACCACTTGATCAAGCTTCTTAATCTAATTCTCTTGTCTCATCACCTTCCTTATAAATTTCTTTAGAAATTTTTTCACTTGCTTCTTCCACTTTTTTCCTATGTACCCTAGATTATTAGAGACAATATTTTGGGGGACATTGAGAATGGGTTTTGGGGACCATGAACCCAAATTTAGGGATGAAAGTTGGTGGCACATATATATATATATATATATATATATATATAAAATCAAAGTGAGGGGCTAGGGGTAGAGCCCCTAGTTGAGCCAAGGGTTAGTGCCCCTTGTAGGGGTCTGAGGGTAGATCTTCCAATAGGATCAAAGGGAAATGCCCCTTGCAATGGTCCAAAGCAATACCCCTAGTGGGGTTGATGGGCAATGCCCCTTGTAGGGTCTAGGTGTAGTGCTCCTAGCACTTTCGCTGGCATGATATAGGGCGGGCTCAAGAGGTAAAGTCCATGTCACCAAGCCCAAATTAAAACCTTGAAGACCTCACAAAATTTCATGGTGCACACCATTTTTCATAGTTTCATCACAATGTTTTCTTCAGCACCAAGTTCTCACTATTTTTGACCAAATCTTCATTTTTTGGAGAACTAATGGTGAAGCTAGAGAATTTGACTAGTCTAAATGACGAGAGCTCTATAGTGGTAGTAGATGAGTTTTTTGGTACTCCTTACAACAGTCAATAGAAAGTCACAAACATTTATGAAAGCTTGATATCAATGAACATCCACCACCATCCCACACTCAAAGCTTACTCCACCCTCAACTAAGCCCAAGGTGTTAGTGACGTACAAATTGAGAAATATTTGAACTCCAACTTCCTAATGTTAAGATAAGGGAGCATGCATTTGAGTAAACACAAACAATAGCAATTGTTTTATTAGTCTATTTTTCCATCATGTTGTTTGTTTGTTCAAAGCTTTGATGCAAATCAAAATCATTATCATGACATAGAGAAATTGTGGGAACGTCCCAAATTTTTCAAGATGTTCGAGGGACTTCATGGAGTTTTCACATCATCCCTAGGAATTTTCTATGGTTCCTCAATGCCCCCAACAAGGTGGGATATCATAAAAAAACTGCCTTTATAAGGGGAACATCTCAGGGATGTTTACCCTTTGGTGGTGGGAAGTGGAAGAGGAGGGTGAGGGGGGCAGCGTGGGCCATCTTATCTCCACCCCCACATGGTGAGAATCTCCCCATCTTGGAAATGCCTTTTTTGTTTCTTTTTTTTTTGGGAGGGAGGGATAGGGAGTGGGAGATGTGTTGTCGTGGAACATTGCTTTCTTCTAAGGTAGGCATAAGGGATATCAACTCCTTAGTGGGATTTCAAGGACTTAATACTTCATAGTGGATTTTATCCAGAAACTTCTTCTTTGTTCTTGTGTTTCAACTTTCATATGAGGGTGCTTCCTAGCCATCTTTAGCCTGCTTCCTTTCACTTCTAGTACTGTCACTATCATCTACATACTTGCTCCCTTTATCCTTTTCCTTTGTCATATCCATAATCTCTTCTCGTTCCAACGACATCTAGATAATTTCTATTAGGTGATCTTGCCTTCTCATATCTTCCTTTGTCCTATCCATCCATCTCTTTACAAGTACCTTTCCTTGCTGTGCTCTCTGTGGACCTCTTTTCCAGTCCTTCTCATAGTCTTCCTTTTCTTTTAGATCTACTCTACACCTGCTAACAACTTTATTTCCTTCCATTGCTTCCTAAAGTTTTTGAATTTTCTTATTTTTATCTCTTTGTAGTTTTTGCAGGCCCTTTGTATATGAGAAATTTATTTTGCAGTCTCAGGATTTGTGACCTTTGAGCTCCTTTTCCAGTCATCTTTAGTCATCCTACTCTGTAATGCCTATCTTCATGGTTCTATATGCCCCACCTGCTTGAGCTAACTACTCCATCTTGGGGGCATTTGCACAACCTTCTCAATTACTATCATTTTTATCAACAATGGGAATTTTGGTTGCAGCCCAATAGTTGACAACTCTCATCCAATTCTTGCCTAATTTCTGCAATGTCTTGATCTTCTTCTTATTCCAATTCACTGGTTCATCTTTATGAGGCTTAAAACAATAGTGCTCCAATTGTGCAAGCCATTCTACAAGTTTTTGAAGAAACTCTTACCAAAATATTTTATAGATGTCTCTGCATATGTGGTTTATATGAAACATTTTTGGCACAACTCCTATCTTTGTCACTTTGTATTTTGCAAATTCCATCAATCTTCATATCTATTTTTCAATGCAAAAACCCCTCTCAGATTGATCGATATTTTTGTGATTTTTATAGTTTGACACATGAAGACATTTTGTCAAACTAAGCACATGTACTGAACTGAGTTGCTACTGAAGATATGTGGCTTGCATTGACATAAATTAATTGCAAAGATATAGTTCCAAGCATTGCATTGTTTCAGTTTACATATAGACATTCGTTACATATGTTAATCAGCTTATACAAATCTTCACAACAATTCTTCCATTCACAATGAAGGCTATTACATAATAACCAATAATGTTGCTGTTTTGCACAATGTAACAACGATATAATGAGGGCAAATACAGACTGAGATTAACTTTACTCTAACCTGGAAACACCACAAGCAGGTTTGTATGGAGGCATCACCCTCACTGAAGTGTCACGACCTAAGGAAGAATGTCACAGCTCACAATCCGGAAGATGATATGAATGTGCAACAGGTTACAACCAAGAGTCACTCCCAGCAGGTTGCAGATGCAGTCGCAGCAATAGGGAAAGGCAGGAAAATAATATTTGCAATCGCCCAGCTCACTCCTGACCACGTCTAACACAAAGGAAATGTCTGCAGCAATAATGGTGACGGATTTCTGAATAGTTTCGCCCCTCCAAGGGTACCCATGACCCTCTGCAATGGCTCACATGGAAATTACAGATTGAAGCATCACCTTTAAGCAAGGGAAATCACCACGCCTAGTATATTGGCTGTCAAGAATGGCAGAAATACACACGTCCAACTGTGTATGATAGAAAGGGATTTGCTCAGCTTCCCAATGCAATAACAAGTCTCCTAAAAAACCCACACATAGTCCAAAATGGGCCAAACCTTAGAACAATAGTGTGAATTTCTTCAATCCCTTACGCTTGATGGAAACCTTCTACATATTCTCCAGTCATAAGTGCCACAAATAGGTCGACCAACCTGTATGAAAACTTTACCCTTAGAATGTGCAATGTTATCAACACTCCAATCTAAGCAAGACAATAATCGTTAATCTTCAAATTTATCTCCAAAGGAGACATAAATTTGCGAATAATCCACAAGTGTGAATCTTGGATGAATCTACCTCAATCCAGCTAGGGTGGAATCTTTCACCACCAAAACTGAATACCCTAGGAATTCCACCTAAGGTTTCAAACTCTGAAGAGCTCCACCTGAAAACCAAACAAAAATAATAATCCGGCATAATGAGAAATGAGCTCTCACATCCTTTTTATAACACCTTTCTAATTTTCCTGCCAAAACACTTTTAAATAAAGTCATTAAAATACTTTATAATATCTCCCGAACGTCACTTTATAATAATACTTTAATTTATTTATTTAGTATTACCCTTTTTAATAGATTTTTGCCAGGCAATATCAAATAATTAGATTGATTTATTAATTTAGTTTCCTTAACGACAGGTCGGAAAACAAGGACATTACAATCCTCCCTTCCCAGAGATGCTTGTCCCCAAGCAATCCACACCTGTACACCAAGGCCAAATACCTAGATCCTAGATGAACTTGTAGAACGCTTCGCCAAAATTTTGTTGCATCAACTTGATACCACTAATACCAGAATACTCAACAGCTCTGTCAATCCTTGTAGAAGGAAGCCATCTACCAGTTATAAAAATTCCTGGGTCCCATAGCCAAATTGGAAGTCCATCATACCCAACACCTATTGACTTCTGCTGTGCCATTCTGATAACCTTTGGAATCCAAATGAGCCAAGTCTCAGATTCCTGTTTTTGGAAGCAACCATCTGGAGAAAGCAAAGTAGGAGACTTGCAAAATTTGGATTCATCTTTTTGAAGATTGACACGCATCGTACCAGAGTGAACTAGGCAACCTTATATCCAACCCACCTTTATGTGTCATCAGAGACATGAACTGCTATAAGATCCCCTCTCGGAGTGAAGCAATATTTTTGCGAAATTTCAGTTTGACACATGCATCATTTTGTCAAACAGATTGTAGACCAACTGAACTGATAATTTCCAATGGTTTGAGGTTTGCAAATTCACAAATAATAAATTCAATGAACAAATAACATAATGCTTTGCATTATTTCAGATTAAAACTTCATACAATACATTCAAGAGGCATTGAACCTTTAATGTTTATGTTTCAGAATAACTATATAGCAGCCACACAAACATACTCAGAAAGAAGATTACAATTGAAGCTCTTAAATACCAACTTGGCAATGAACCACAATACAAAGGCAGCTCCTGTACCTTTCCCCACAGCTAGCAAATGTGAATAATGGATGGCAACGAATGAAAAAAGTAAACCTTCAGCCAATAATCACGCCCAACAGCTCCATATTCGCCCAACTCATCATTTTCTTCCTCATAACAGGCCACCACTGTGTTGGTAACCCTGTCCAAGGCCAAGCTCAACTCCACAGAAGGTTGTCAATCTAAGTCTTGGATTCTTGAAGGGCCATTTGAGTGCTCTTCAAGGAGTCCAAGGTAACCTTAAGCTCATGAGTGAGCTTATCGACCTCTTCTTCTTTCCCTTTTAGCGCATCGTAATAAATCTCATCAAGCATGAAAAGATGATCTCTATCTGCAAGTAGGTGAAGGTAATTAGATTTCATTACCCCCAAGGCTTCTCTAAATGCCTAAAAATCTGCAAGGGAAAATTCCCCATCAAGGTCCTTATGTTTTCCCGGAGTCCTCCAACAACAATTTTCCATCAACTTCTGATTATCATCAAAATGTTTTATGGCTGCACTGATCATATCTTCACTTACTTTCAGTTGACCTGCCAAATGATGGTACCTCTGAGAGCTATCATCCTCATACAAAATTTCTGATTTGTAATCAACACTAAGATAAGATGTTGAATCATCATCATTAGCTGATCGGAAAACATGATCATGTGTGCTATCAACATTCCCATCCTATGTACTGGTGTTATTTGCCTCATAGGATAGCTCTAATGGTGTATTATAGGCTGCTGTTTTGACAACCTCATTGCACACATCCTCTACATGTATAGATGCAGGTGCATCCAAGGAGTCATCCTGGAATTCCGTCAAACAGCCATCATGAGGTATGGCATCCTCACCACCAACAGCTACTGATTTACACCTCTCATCTTTCTTCCCAATTGATAGATGAGGCTCCAACAACTCCGGGTCCTCTAACAATGTTGTTAGATTCTTCTGATACCCTTGGAAGGCTTGCAAAAACTCTGCCATGAGTTCCTGATTTGTTTTCATTTTCCCAAACCAACAATCAACTGCAATTGAGAGAAAACCCAATACTATCCTGAAACTTCTGCAATCAAAATGTGTTTCCAAACTCACAGGCTGGCAGGATGCATAGCTTTGATACCACTGTAAAAGCCCCTCTCAGATTGATTGATATTTTTACGATTTTTATAGTTTGACACATGAAGATATTTTGTCAAACTAAGCACATGTATTGAATTGAGTTGCTACTGAAGATATGTGGCATGCATTGACATACATTAATTGCAAAGATATAGTTCCAAGCATTGCATTGTTTCAGTTTACATTTAGACATTCATTACATATATTAATCAGCTTATATAAATCTTCACAATAATTCTTCCATTCACAATGAAGGCTATTACATAATAACCAATAATGTTGCTGTCTTGCATGATGTAACAACGATATAATGAAGGAAAATACAGACTGAGATTGACTTTACTGTAACCTGGAAACACCATGAGAAGGTTTCTATGGAGGTGTCACCCTTACTGAAGTGTCACGACCTATGGAAGAATGTCACAGCTCACAGCCAGGCAGATGATATGAATGTGCAACAGGTTACACCCAAGACTCACACCCAACAGTTTGCAGATGCAGTTGCAGCAATAGGGAAAGGCAAGAAAATAATATTTGCAATCGCCCAACTCACTCCTGACCACATCCAGTACAGAGGAAATGTTTGCAACAATAATGGTGATGGATTTCTGAATAGTCTCGCCCCTGCAAGGGTACCCACGACCCTCTGCAATGGCTCATGTGGAAATTACAGATTGAAGCGCCACCTTTAAGGGAAATCACCATGCCTAGTATATTAGCTATCAAGGATGGTAGAAATACACACGTCCAATTGGGTATGATAGGGATTTGCTCAGCTTCCCAATGCAATAACAAGTCTCCTCAAAAACCCACGCACAATCCAAAATGTGCCAAACCTTAGAACAATAGTGTGAATGTCTTCAAACCCTTACCCCAGATGGAAACCTTCTACATATTCTTCAATCATGAGTGCCACAAACAGGTCAAACAACATGTATGAAAACTTTACCCTCAAAATGTGCAATGTTATCAACCCTCCAATCTGAGCAAGACAATAATTGTTAATCTTCAAATTTATCTCCGAAGGAGACACATAAATTTGCCAATATCGTGCAAGTACGAATCCTGGATGAATCCACCTCAATCCAACTTGGGTGGAATCTTACCACCGAAACCATATACCCGTAGGAATTCCACTTAGGGTTTCAAACTTTCAAACTCTGAAGAACTCCACCTAAAAACCAAACAAAAATAATAATCCGACATAATGAGAATTGAGCTCTCGTGTCCTTTTTATAACACCTTTCTAATTTTCCCACCAACAGACCTTTAAATAAAGTGACATTAAAATACTTTATAATATCTCCCCAACGTCACTTTACAATAATAGTTTAATTCAATTATTTAATATTACCCTTTTTAATAGTTTTTTTCCAGGCAATATCAAATAATTAGATTAATTCATTAATTTAGTTTCCTTAATGGCAGGTCGGAAAACGGGGACATTACATTCAACTTCTGTTTGGTTCACCAGCCATCTTATCATATATATTAGATGCAGGTTGGAATTTTAAATGGGAAGGGAAACATTTTTAGCTTATTTCTTTGCGGACTGTCAAAGGCATACTAATATTGCAATCTACAACAAATTTTAGATCTTTACAAGTATTAACTTCAACAGAATCAAGTGCGAGTACGTGAAGTCTATAGCACAGTAATCTCTCATCTATTACAATGCTGTAAATAGAAAACTATACTAAAGAAAACATAACCTGAAACAAAAATGATAATAGACTCTCAATCACATAGGTGGTATGAATGAGATTCAGAGCTTCACCCGTTGATAATTGGAAGTGATGTTACAAAATGTTTACAAAAGTTTGCAGAATACTTTATACTGAGCAGCTTTTCAGCTTTTTATCTATCTTTTCCTATGCCTATGCAGAATCAAACATTTTTTGTAGCAAAGGTAAGTCAGCTTGATTCATCTTCATTTTGCCTTTCTCTCTTCCTAATGTCCTAATTTTAAGCTGTCATATACATTTATCCTTTTCTTATATAGAAATATACAATTTGCACAATACATTGGAGAACAATAAAAAAAATTGTCTTACAAAGGATGATTATGTATTTCCTCCTAACACAATATAAGCACACTCTAATTGTGCTCTTTGTATTTCATCAAATTGAAGGAGGGGTAGTAATCAGTTGACACTACCAACCTTGTTTCTCCCATACAAAAGTCCACAATGTAAACTCCTTGCGTCCAGAGTGTCATTTGCATTCTGTTATACTGTACATATTTAACAATAATTTCATAGTAATCTCACTATCAATATTCTCGAGCACTATCATTTGATTTTCATTTCAAGTAGGAACAATAATTCATCTACATATGATTTCCAATGTTAGGAACTTGGGAAAGACTGATCAAGATTGAATATATTTACAAGAGCATTCTCCTTTTGGCTGGACAAGGTAAAAAATGATGCAGATTTCTCGAGAATTGGGCATGATTATACACTGTAGTCTTATACATGCAGTCAGAAAGGCTCAATTGAACTGAATTCTTTGTACAATCAGATATTTACAAGCAGTGGAGATAACTATGACAAGTGAGTCTCATGATCATCAATAGTAAATAAGTAATTCATTGCACTCTTAAAATGTGGAAACTAGACATAAATGCAGAAACTATGAGAGAGAATGTGATTCCTTGAAGCATCCTATTCTGGCACCATGGGTATTCAACAAGTATTTTGTGACAAAGAACTTGGTGAGATAAGAGAGTTTGTGCCTAAGTAGTTACCAACAAATAAGCCCAGAGCAGTGGGTGTTAATGATGATTCTGCCAAGGAATCTTGAAACAGGAGTCCAGAATGGTAACACGAGTCAGTAACAGTGACAAGAGTTGACTTTTGCTAAATTTGTGAAACTGCCAAGGATCTCTTCGTCTCTAATCACCTTCTGTCTCATAAAGAGTTATATTCTTGTATTTCATAAGAGTGTCCTTTATTTTATCTTTATACAGGCATTTGGTTTTAAATGTTACAATTTCCGTACCATGCGTTTGCTACAATTTGAAGGAAAGAGTTTATGGTGAAGCGGTCATTAATGAGGTTATAGGATCACAGTATCACTGTTTCCCAAACTAGCCTCCATGGTAGACTGTGATGTCTTCATTGTTATTTTTTTCCTTTAAAGGCTTATACTGACATCTGAATTCAAAGTTCTGCTTTTATAGAGTGTCTTTTGGTTATAATTTTGATTTATTGATTATTTTATTGTTCAATATGAATCTTGGTTGTAAAATATGTTATATTGTATGATGCAGGTAACCTACATAGAACCTGGTCAAACCACACAATTGAAGGGAAGAAATAGTTCAGAGATAACTATTCGAGCATCGGCAGGGCCTGTTCTTGGCCCTCCTTGGCAACGTCCTGAGAATGGGTTAGGCCTACTTCAATATGTTTAAAATAGTGTATAAACTTGAAGTTCAGTGTCAGTTTTTTGGTTGTTTGTCTTTTGATGACTTCTCAATCTCGCTGTTTAAAGGTTTTGGCTAAAGATGTTTTCAACTATCAAGAATGCAAGTGGAGTAGAAAATTTCCTCTCTACAATGGTTTATTCTTTCTTCAAAGAAATCTTCTTTTTTTCCATTTGATAAGTTCAAAATTTTATATTAAACCACAAAAATACCAAAAAAGATAAACAAAAAGCTAGATTACACATCTGCCTTTTGGCTAGAATCTTCATGCAGACATATTTTAAAAGTTGCAGATCGAAGCTGGTCTCAACCCTTAGATTATGAGGAGCTACATTTTTGGTGCTGCAAGTGTTTTGGTACTGGCCACATTGTTGTAGACTGCCCTTGTATCAAACACAAATTGGATTGTTAGGGATCATGGTGGAAAGATGCTCTTCCCCACCATTATACTATTGAAGGTCTCATGGGGGAATATTTTGAGCTCATTCAAGGCTTGTTTGTGCCACCTAAGAGTGAAGATAATTCCTAGGAAGCTTCTTAAAGCAAAATAATACCTCTCTGGTCAAACAAAAAATGATTTCTCCCTCAGATCAAAAGAATTTGCTACAGTTAATCAGTCTCAACCTTCCTTGGAAACTTATGATGTAGGGAGTACCAATGTTCCAGAAATAAATGCTTTTGTGCCAGCTAAGGAGTTCCAGCCTTCCTCAACTACTCTTGTTGATGAGAGTACTAATGAATCATGGACAATTGTACAAAATGAAAAGAAAGATTCAACCAAAAAGGATTCCGTTCCACACAATGTGCATCTTTGATCTCATGCCAAATTGGGTGAAATGTCTCAAAATTGGATCCAGCAGAAACATCATGGAATGTCTCTTTTGATTTTTAATAGCTTTTTTACTTGTAATACACCTTTGTTTGTGGACCTGATGCACTATTCCTTTTTTTTTAATCTTCTTTTATAGATTAAAGAGAGTGGTCCCCTAGACTGAAATTCACTGACCCAAAAAATATAACTAAACTTATAACCAAAAGTTAGCAATTGTACTTATTCAATTATTAGTATTGATACATTCTTCCATGATTTTATATAGCAATGATGGTATTTGGTTATATGTGAGTGGATAAGGTTTTTGGTTGAGTCCTTGAAAGTTCATCAAAATTCAAATGTTAAATCCCTTTTTGTGTTCTTAATGGGCATCAGTGGGGTATCACTAAATGTTTCGACAATTCTTATTATAGAAATCCCTAGATTGTAAGAACCCTGCTGGTTCTAACCACTGGCAGCTGAGGTTTAAATGATGTAATTTTGTTTGTTTTGAATGATTTTGCAATTTTTTATGTATTTGATGATAATTAATATGATTTTTTGTATTTTCTCAGAATATTGTCAGGCAAGGAAAATTACAAAATACATATACAAGATGCAAATTGATTTCAAGACTGCTGCAAATGATATTTATTGATTAAAAACGATATACAAGGCTTTTCCTTCAACAATGCATACCTGGAATCCAAGAAAAGACAACTTTATTAAATTCTGGAAATTGTAGCGGCAGCTGGTGAAGTGTACAGCCTGCTTCATAAATCAACTTTCCCACCTTGAAAACCACGCCAAGGTCATCCCAAGTCTAGACACCACAAATGAGATAGTTATGAGCTCAAAAATAAGGCGTTTCAACCTCAAGGAAAACCACGCCAAAGCTGGGTGACAGTATGGCTGGCTGCAAACGAATGGTACGGCCTGGACATGCTGATGGTACGGCTGCAATATTGGTGCTGGTAATTATTAAATGCAGCCTCTTTAATATTTGTTCCTTCCAAAGATGAATCTGCTTAAGCCCTGATGAATCCTTCACCAATAAGCACAAACTGGGCCTTTGTATGAAGCCCACAGTCGAGCAATAATTCAGCTGATAGTTTCACAGCCTCAAAATTGCATAAACACTGAAGAGTTTTTGTTCTCCAATGCTGAAAATGGAAGAAACTCTAGCTGGCTTCTTCTCCAAGCACAAACTCCAAAGACACAAGTTTATAATCTTAAAACCAATGTTCCACGGGCCTGGGGGATGGGGAAACGGGGGGACGTACGGGACGCGTTTTGGAGACGAGGGGACAAAGCGCCTAAGTTTGGGGACAGTGGGGAGACCGCGGGGGGACGGCGGCGGGGTGGTGGTGCTGATATAGTTATACATATACTTATAGTACTTGAGAAACTAGTTTTGAAAAGATGTATAACAGTATAACAATATAAGAATGACATTTCAAATGAAACTATAGGAAATTAGTAAAATTATAACATAGCAAAATTTGAAATACTAAATCTAAATACGAAGATATCTTGAATGCTAATTGCTAAATAAAATTTGACAAATGAAATTGTCAATTTGGAGATTTCTATTATATCGAAAATATGAATATCTGATGTCATATGAGATATCACAAAGTCTATAAAGATGATTACATGATTCATCATTACAATGAGTAGCAAATGCCAAATGGCAAATAGTAAAACAGTAAACTAAATACAGATACTAATAGAAAAATGTCAAAACTCAAAATGTAGTGAATAGAGGCCTCTAATCATCTGCAAACTCCTCATCATTAGAACTGTTGGACTCCACAAGGTCAAGATCCCTCAAGCTCACACCAACCAGCCCTGCATCTGAAGTGGTAGGATCATCCTCATCAATCTGTGAAGGCTCCTCTAGCTCCACATCCCATTGTGCCATTGGAATCTCCTTGTACCCTACTGTCTTGCCGTCCATGAGACGCAAAGCACTATGTAACCCCAAAACAATTAAAAATCAAAATTTATTTTTAATTTTTAAGTTAAGTTGGCCCATTGACGTGGGGCTTGACAGGAGATGGCTAGGTGTCTCCTAGCCTCCCGAGAAACGCTTGGGCGTCTCCCAAGGAGACTTGGAGACGTCTCTCAAGGAAACTTGAAGACGTCTCCACGTCTCCAAGTCTCCTTGGGAGACGCGGAGACATTTCCCCATCTTCAGTGGAGTACCGGTGGCAATGGCGAGATGGCAGGAAACGCCAAGTACCCGTTTCCCTATCTTCGAAACGTTTCCGTTTCCGAAATGCGGCCAGATATGGGGGGAAATGCATTTCCGTGGAACACTGCTTAAAACATAATGAAATCTAATGCCTTTGATGCCCTTTTATAATTTCCTCAAGAAGGTCGACCTCTTAATTGTATTTAATTTGCCTTTGAAATCCACTTTTTAGGTTTTTGATAAGAACTTTATAATATCTCCCAACTTGGGTGCCCAAACCAATAATATAAATTTAATGTACTTTAAGTGATTTTAATTGAGGGTCATGGCCTCATCGGACATAAAGTACATTTTTTGACTTTATAATATAACTTTATATTATTTAATTATCATTAAAGTACCTTTAATGATAATTATTCATTAAACATTTAACATTTCGCCCATCCAATTGATTAAGAGGTCAACACTGCATCTGAGACTTGTCCAAGTGCCTTACTAAATTTAGTAACCTTGACTCCCTTGAAATGGTGACTTACTATAAATAGTAAGTATGAAGAATTGAGTCTAACGAAGGCCAAACCTGAACCCATACTGAGCTCTGAAGGAGAAAACCACTGATTACTGCCAAGAAGGACCCTCTAACCATCTGTGTTAGCCTACAAGGGCCAAGAATAGGCTAAACCATTCAGAAACAACATTAGGCTAAAATGGGGATATTATAGTCTGCCCTCCCTGAAATTGCTTGTCCTCAAGCAATCCCAGCTGCAAAGAAAAATCTCCCCCACTTGGATCCCAAGGGAAGATCTGTGTAATGTCCTAATGTCACCAATCAGCTCCTATAACACCAACACAAGAACAACTGTATGAACTTGTCGAGCCAAATCAATCTCGCCATCAGGTGTCGTAGGAGTAAGAGCCTCAAAAGGAAGCAACTCAAAAAGCGGACAACATTTGCTTCCTATCTCTACATAAGGCAAGTTGTCATACACACTGTCTAGCACATGCGCCACTGAATTGTGCATCTGAAATAGGTCATGTACATGAGGATCAAATGTAAAATCGTACACACTCCTCACTATGTACACCATAGAAAACTCCCTTGCGAGCCCTGTTTAAAATCTCGATGCACTGGAAGGATTCCAAACGCTGCGATCAATGCTCATCTCAAGACTAGGGTCAAGAGAGTGATCGACATCTATCTCAAAGAGTGGATTGTCATATGACAATGTGGCATCCGCCTCAAACAAAGGGTTGGTCACAAACTGAACCATACCTCCAAGCCAATCCCAATCAACTACCTCTAAACCCTTGGAGTACTGAATACAATCATGCCTAATCTTCTAACAGACTCCTCCTCCTAAGCTAACTTCTCCCCTACCCTCTCGCTCTCCTCACCAATGAGAGAGATAGAGCATAAGCTCCTATCTGTAATTCCCCTCAACACATATCTCTTGCCCTGTAACTCAAATCTCATCTCCATCTTAGGCAAGTTGAGGGTGAACACTCCAATGTCCTTGAGCCATCTCATACCCAACATGATATCTATCCCGCCCATGTTTGTTAAGTTTAGTGATCAGATTAAATGCACAGAAATTAATTCAAAATTAAACACAAGACACAACAGATACCCTGGGAAAACCCTCCTCTTGAGGGAGAAAAAACCCAGCCAATAATATCTCTTATATTATTGAATCACAATAAGAATGTCTCCTTTACAATAGGTCGATAGGAAGGCCAACAAGCAGCATCACAATTTGATGCAAATACTAAAACTGATAGATACAATCTGCTAAAATAGATCTCAGTCTTCTACACAAAATATTGATTTGCTCTAGAGACCAATTTGCACTTGAAGAACTTGAACTTGATATGAATATGGAATGAATATTGAATGAACTGAATGAATATGATAATCGAATGAGAGCAAGGAATGGTAATATATACACAATGAATGAAGAGAGACACAACCTTTCAATATCATCATGTCGGCCTCAATCAAGAGATAAGACTTTACAAACAATAAGTCGTCCTTCATAGATAATCGCGCCTCCAAGGATAATCGTGCCTCTTCTTAATAAACAAATATTAATTTATATTTAGCAAGAGACGTGTCCCAATCAAGAATTTGTTCTACACCAATTAAATAGCCGATAGGCTATAATTTAATTGCTTTGATCTGATCTGGAAGATGCGACCGACACTGTCCAATAAACATCAACAATGTTGACCACATAAAAATCAGCCTGTAACTCATAATCATTCAGCATAAGGGTGAGATTACAAATCGGTCTAGTGCAAGTGAGGGTATAACCGTTCGCCACCCTAACTTTGAATCCAACGAAGTCTTCTATCCGAAGTCTACACCTACAAACAAAACCCTCATTAATAAAATTATGTGTGGCTCTAGTGTCAAACATGGCAACACATCGCTGTCCATCCACTAATCCCCTAAACTTGAATGAATCATCCTATGCACTAGCAGATAATGCCAATGGGGATAGATTGGCATCAGGCCCAAACTCTGTAGAGGTGTTTCCAGCCTCATTATGCTTTGAAACAGCTTGCTGGTCTAAAATTTTAGACGACTCATCCTCATAATAAACCCACATTACGCGGTTAGCTTTGCCCTTTGGCCTCAAAGGACAATCATGTTCCTTGTTGTAGGGGTCCTTGCATCAATAACAAAGCTATTTCCTTCTCAATTCATCACGAGTTGCATCATCAAGTTTTGCTGCTGTCTTTTTCTTTGTCTCTACAACTGGTTGATGACTCTTTTCAGTAGGCAAGGTGTTTGTTTTTGGCGGAAATTGTTTTTCTCGGAGCAGCAAGCTCCATACTCCTTGCCTTCTTAATGGCACCATGCAGGAAAGGCAGGTCAAAGGCCTTAAGCCAACCTCTCAAAGGCTCCTATAAACCCTCAGTGAACAACATAACCAAACACCTCTCTAACAAACTAGGCACCATCACAGCGAGCCTCTAAAACTCACTAATGTAAGTATCCAAGTTGCCCACCTATCTAAGTTGTGCTAGCTCTCTAAAGTACAACTCCAGACCATTCTTATCAAAGCGCTCGATCAACCTATCTGTGAACTCCTGATAGGTAGTAATAAGGTTATGCTACAAGGTGATCCCATGATGCCACCAATCGTGAGCCACTCCATCTAGGTGCAATATGGCAAACTTAATTGCCTCATCCTTGTGCATAGGTCTCAGTGACAAATAGTTGTCAAGCTTCTGCACCCACGATCTAGCTGAACATGTGGCAAGACAACCTTGCTAACAACATGCTAGAAATCCCTATTATATGGGGCCTACGATGCTCTCTACTCCTATCTGCCTCTACCTCTAGGCCTCTGTAAATCCAAAAACTCCTGCACTAACAATGCCTATCTAATCTCAAGAGCTAAAGACATATATTCCCCATAAAGCCTAGTAACATCAACAACTGAAAACGCATGTGGTGGCTGCACCTCTACCTGTGGAATCTCCTACTTTGGTGGATTTTCTCGAGGAATGAATGTAGGCTGACCGGGTCTAAGAACGGACCCACTAGATGATGGATCATTATGAACTGATGTATGAGGCTGCTCAACTCTAGGTTGATCAACATGATTTGCTGGCTGTAGAAGTGGACTTTGCTTGAAAGCACCAACCAAATCTGTAACCATATCCATCAAATTCTCATGTCGCCTCCTCAACTCTTTAGCAGGACTATGATGTCTATCACGTTCCCTATCTCTGAAAACCTCTTTGTTATCTCGGTGTGTCTCTTTGTCTTTGTCCCCCATTAAACCTGTAATACTGTCCTCACTGCTACTAGAGCTAGACCTGTGTATGCCCAAGATGCCTGAGATTGTATCACCTTTAGGAATTGGGGGTGGTTCCCAATGTCCTGTTCTTTCTTCTTTGGCATAAAACAAATTATCTTTGCTCATGAAATCTATTACTACACAGGATGGTAGGATAACTGCTCTAATACCACTGTAAGAAGCCTACTAGTTCTAACCATTGGCAGCTGAGGTTTAAATGATGTAATTTTGTTTGTTTTGAATGATTTTGCAATTTTTTATGTATTTGATGATAATTAATATGATTATTTGTATTTTCTCAAAATATTGCCAGGCAAGGAAAATTACAAAATACATATACAAGATGCAAATTGATTTCAAGACTGTTACAAATGATATTTATTGATTAAAAACGATACGCAAGGCTTTTCCTTCAACAATGCATACTCGGAATCCAAGAAAAGACAACTTTATTAGATTCTGGAAATTGTAGCAGCAGCTGGTGAAGTGTATGGCCTGCTTCATAAATCAACTTTCCCACCTTGAAAACCACACCAAGGTCATCCCAAGTCCAAATGCCACAAATGAGATAGTTATGAGCTCAAAAAGAAGGCATTTCAACCTCAAGGAAAAACATGCCAAAGCTGGGTGACAGTACTGCTGGCTGCAAACCAATGGTATGGCTGCAATATTGGTGCTGGTAATTATTAAATGCAGCCTCTTTAATATTTGTTCCTTCCAAAGATGAATCTGCTTAAGCCCTGATGAATCCTTCACCTGTAAGCACAAACTGGACCTCTGTATGAAGCCCATAGTTGAGCAATAATTCAGCTGATAGTTTCACAGCCTCAAAATTGCATAAATACTGAAGAGTTTTTGTTCTCCAATGCTGAAAATGGTAGAAACCCTGGCTGGCTTCTTCTCCAAGCACGAACTCCAAAGACACAAGTTTATAATCTTAAAACATAATGAAATCGAATGCTTTTGATGCCCTTTTATAATTTCCTCAAGAAGGTCGACCTCTTAATTGGTATTTAATTTTCCTTTGAAATCCACTTTTTAGGTTTTTGATAAAAACTTTATAATATCTCCCAACTTGAGCGCCCAAACCAATAATATAAATTAAATGTACTTTAAGTGATTTTAATTCAGGGTCATGGCCTCATCAGACATAAAGTACATTTTTTGACTTTATAATATTAACTTTATATTATTTAATTATCATTAAAATACCTTTAATGATAATTATTCATTAAACATTTAATATTTTTCCCATCCAATTGATTAAGAGGTCAACATTGCATCTGAAACCTATCCAGGTGCCTTACTAAATTTAGTAACCCTGACTCCCCTAAAATGGTGACTTACTATAAATAGTAAGTATGAAGAACTAAGTCTAACGAAGGCCAAACCTAAACCCATATTGAGCTCTGAAGGAGAAAACCACTGATTACTGCCAAGAAGGACCCTCTAACCATTTGTGTTAGCCTACAAGGGCCAGGAATAGGCTAAACCATCCAGAAACAACATCAGGTTAAAATGGGGACATTACATAGATCGATTAACTCTTGTGAAATACTGTGCATCTTTTACGTTGTTTCCTTGTGGCAACTAATGATATTGAAAGGTTTATGATTAATTTGTATAAGGAAGATAATAAATTATATGATTTTAAGTGAATTATTTTAAAAAACAACATTGTTTTAAGATATATTCATGCTATTAAAAAATACTAGAATGATGACTTCCTTATTTGATACAGGCTTCATTTTGTCCAAACAAATTTTGATCAGCTAGGCATTTTTCCCTGTCAATAAGTTATGATAAGACTTGTGGTTGAGAAGGGTTTTTCTGCAATACCAATGTGAAAAACCATCATGGATCTAATCAAAACAGCCATTGTCAAAATTGAATTATAACATATTTTACATATTCCATTGCATTTTCTTAGTTGCATTATGAGGGAAGAAATAATGGGTTTGAAAATAAGTGTGATTGGTATTCTATTACATTGCATAATGATAATGACTTCCTTGGAATTATTAATATTTCTCTGTAACAAATATGGGTACTGTTTTCTGAGTCATGTTTAGCATAATGGCATATTATGCTTTATCTTGCAGGTACTTTATACAGGCACAAGATCCAAAGTTCACATTGTATTATGAGCCTCATTGTGTTTATAACAAGTTTTTACTTGAAGAAGAATATGCAGATGTTGTTATAACTCCAGTAATCAAACAATCACTCCCTGGATTTACTCTTGTATCTGGGCAAGAAGATGCAGTTGAATTGGCACGATTATTGAAAGCGAAGTATGCATATTTTCTACCCTAGATTAAAAACATTGACTTCAAATTGTAATATTATAGCATTGAAAAATAAATAAATTGAAGTGGCAAAATTCATATGCATTGGCCTTGGCTCATTTTATGAGTTCTGAAATGATATTTAAGCCTTCTTGTTAATGAGTTTTATTTTGGGCATAGGTATGTAGTACCAATGAATAATGGAGAACTAGAGACCAAAGGGTTGCTTGCAAAAATTCTTAATGCAGGTGGAACAATCGATTCTTTCAAGGTTAGTGCCTTTCCCTTTGTTGGAATAAACCAAATTAAAAGGTCAAAAAAGACTTCCATGTTCACTATTTGCTTCACTTGTAGTTCTAGCATTGTAAACCCAACTTGCAGTGTTTTGAAGGTATAAGAATGAATAATGTTTTCTAGTTGAATTGATAGATGGATATAAAAACCCCTCCTGTTTTGAACAATTTTTTTATAATTTTTCCAGTTTGACATGTGAACATTTTGTCAAACTAATGGCATGCTAACTGGACTGATTGTTTTCAATGATTTTGGAGATGGAAAATCACATATATTAACTCAACAAATAGACAATATTATGCATTGCACTCTTCCAATTTAGGAGTCCATTCAATACATGTGAATGAAATATAGAATACTCCATATTTATATTTCAGAACAAGGGCAATGACAGTAATAAACTTTCAGATATTCAGTGTACAGACTAGAATGTATAAATACCATTTAATGTAGGGTTACAAGTGTATGGTGGCTCACTGCGAAGTGCCACGGCCAAAAATTGATGATTACACCGAGGAAAAGAGATGGTGGCTTGTGTAGCAAACAACCAGCTCCAGGAAATCACACCCAGTCCTCAATCTTCATGCCTAGCAATTACCATATGTCCCCTTTCACAGCGGACCATTGTCCTATAGTGATAGCGATGGGTTTTGTGAAGGCTCATGCCTTCATTCAGGCCCCATAACCTCCTATTCAATGCCCATGACTCCCTTGAATACTTCTACACGTCCTTATGGAATGAATAGAGGGCTGTGCAGGAGTATGGCGGCTGCAATATTCACACGCCCTAGACCACTGATAGCTCAAGCCTTTATCCAGTCACAAACTCACCCCCATATAACGTCCAACCTTCAAT
The DNA here is from genome assembly GCA_007258455.2 of Sequoia sempervirens. NCBI lineage: Eukaryota > Viridiplantae > Streptophyta > Pinopsida > Cupressales > Cupressaceae > Sequoia > Sequoia sempervirens. The sequence goes on from VDFB02000008.1 coordinate 345,401,626, forward strand.
ATGTAGGCGTAGGTTTGAGAAGAATGGAATACCACGACCAGCCTTAGGATCACCTGTAATATGGCAGCCAATATCTTCTATGCAAATGCCCTCAAACCTGAATGATAACCTCAATCTCCAATGTGCAAGAAATGTATTTCATTACTCCACAAATTTGTCTCCACCGGAGACTCACAAATTTGGCAATATGGAATACCTGTGAAAGACTTGTGTGATCTCTCCAACTTGACCAACTAGGGTGGATTAGTCTCATCACCGAACCCAGTTGCCCTAGGATTTCCGTCCTAGAGCCAAAAACTTTAAAAGGCTGCTCTAAGTATCAATTAGAGAAAATAAGCAAGCATAATGCAAATGAGCTCCAAACTTCACTTTTTAATACGCTTGCACTTTTCCCACTCAATTAATAAAATAAAGTGAATTTATAAAGTACCTTTTTTAAATATTTCCCCAAAGTCACTTTATAACACCTTTTAATCTAATTATTTAATATTACCTTATAAATGCACTTTTTCCCGCCAGACAATATTAAATAATTAAATAAACCAATTCCCTTTATTCGACTATAGCCTACGAGAATTAAATAGGCTAATAAGTTCACCTGGAGTGATCACTACGAAAGGGGCATTACAGTCCTCCCTTCTCGAGATTGCTTGTTTTCAAGCAATTGCAAATTAGGTTGCTGCAAGATCTAATCTCCTTCACACGTAGCATCCTCCACGGGCAAGTCTCTCCACCTGATAAGATACTCTCTGATTACTCTGCTCCTCAATCTTCTCTCCTTGACATCTAGAATCTCATCGGTAACCAATATCAACTATCCCTCCTCATCCAATGGGGGTAACTTTGCTGAAGAAGTGACCTGCTGCCCTAGTGCCTTTTTGAGACATGATACATGAAAAACATTATGAATCTTACTCCCCTCTAGTAGCTCAAGCTCATAAGCTACTTCCCCAACTTGTCGGATTATTTTGTAGGGGCCATAAAAGCATGGTTTCAACTTTTCTGCACCATTTTTCTTCAGTGAAGATTGTCTGTAGGGTTGCAAGTGCAATCTTAAGAAGACCAAGTCTCCTACCTTGAAACTACGCTCAACCTTGTGTCTATCTACATAAGTCTTTTGCTGATTTTGAGCAACCTGCAAATTGTCCTTAAGAGCCTTAAGGTTATCTTGGCTCTCCTGTATCCAATCTTTGGCTTTTGGAGCCCTACTATCCCCAAACACCAAATACACAAATGGAGCATCATATCCATACAATGCTCGAAACGGTGTCATAGACTCATACCAATGGACATATGGTAAGTGGTATTGTAACAGTGCTCACCTAGATGTAACCATTTAATCCATGCCTTCTACTGACCCAACACATAGTTATACAAGTACTCCTCTACCCATTTGTTCACTATCTCTGTCTGGCCATCCGTTTGAGGGTGGTAACTAGTACCGGGAGTCAACTCTGTCCCAGCAAGTCTGAACAACTCCTGCCAAAATGCGTTGAGAAATCTGTTGTCCTGGTCACTGACAATGTACTTAGGCAACCCGTGGAGTCTAAACACCTCCTTGAAAAATAGCTCTGCCACCTATGGTGCCTTGTACTTCGATGAAATTGTGAAAAAGTGAGCGAACTTGGTCAATCGATCTACCACTACATAAATGCAATCCCTCCCATGTACCTTAGGTAGACCCATAATGAAATCCATGGACACACTTTCCCACTTTTGTTCTGGAATGGGCAATGGCTGAAGTAACCCTGTTGGATGAGTGTGCTCTAATTTGTTCTGCGGACAAGTCATGCATTCCCTCACATGTTGAAACACATCATCCTTTAGGCCCTTCCAAGAGAACCTCTCCCTACTCTTCCTGTAGGTTTTGAAGTATCTAGGATGCCCTACCAATGGTGTGTCATGAATAGCCCTCATAATCTTCTCCTTAAGTTTTGACTTAGGGACTAAATATATCTTGTCCTTGTAGCAAATAATGGCATCTACCACTTGTTGACATGAGTGTTGCACATGCACACCAACATGTAGAAAAGTTCTCACCCAAAGAATGCAGGAACCTACCTTTACTTGAAAGATCCACCGGGAAAACCTAAATCTAAGGTGATCTTAGTTCAATCCCAAGGCTCGAGAATGTCAGGTCTTAACGCACTAGGTTCACTCAGGGTTTGTTGTGTAAATTGTTGTTAATCACGAGGGGTCTATGGTTTTGCAGGTTAGTTGGTATCCAAAAGATCATAACATAAGCTCAATTTGATCACTCATATGTCACTTCACAACTTCATGAAGTCAAATATTTGCAATAATATGTCATGAATTCAAATTACTTGCATATATTCAAGCAGATTTAGCATTAATCACTCTACAACTTCATGGAAACGAAAGATTTACAATAAAACTCTATGCATTTATCATTTTTGGAACATTTTTTGAAAATATTAAACATCTATTCTAAAACAAAGCATTAAAAAAAGTACTGAAATTTAAAGATTCTCCTAGGTATTATCCACGCATGCCCCAAGAAACAAACTAAATCAAAGCAAACCACTCTATACTTCACTAGATTGCTTCACAACTAGGCATAGAATGATGCAAGGATTTAAAGAAAACATGGATTATTTGCCACCGGATAGTGTTAGTATGCACCCAAATCTTGCGCAGCACACAGTCTTTTCCGATAGGAACAAACAATCAACTACATATGATTTTGTATCAGGAAATAACTCTAAATTGGCCTTGATACTAGTTAACTTCAAATGGAACATACAAGTTTTTAATCTGGAATGAAACAAAAAACAAGAAAAAGAAATAGAACTTGCAAAAGTTTTAGATCTCTAGAATCCACAAATTATGAACTTCCCTAAAATAAAACAACTCCCGGCCTTTTATAAGAACAAGGCACTCAAGTATTTCAATCAAAACACATGAAAGAGAATCCAAGGAACGAATCGTAGAACAACACGTGGCACATGACAGTTGGCAAGAGAAACTTTTGGAATAAGTCAACAAAACTTTGACTTTCTTCGACACTTAAAACTTTTGGACTCATGTCTTTAAGATACAATCAGGATATCAAACTGGATTGAGCATGTCATCAACTTAATCTTCCAACTAAATGTAGGAACTAGCTGGATATTCAAAGTGATCAAATGGATATAGAAATTTTAATCCAGTAGCTCTATGTTCTTGCCTCCAAGCTATGGCTTCGAGAACAATGCCAGTAAGTGTAGCACCTCGAAACTCGGTAGCTCCTTCGTCGCATGCATAATACCTGGATCTTTGGTTCTTCAGTTACCCATGTTTCTTTGGCATAAGCTCCTTCCTCGCATGAACTTTCAAAGTATGCAATCTAACTTGGGTGATATTGTTAAATCTGCTTGCAATCCAAGTTTGCTTGACTATCCATACCTGAACGTTGCCCGACAACCTATTTCTCCTGCACATAAAAAATCCACATGTCAATTCCCTCTTAAACCATTAATAAAAACCTCATTAGAATAAAACCATCATTATCATTAATCTTTTCAAAACCAAACATTAAGTAACACGCTTTAAAGCTTTCTCGTAACCGTCGACTTTATGGGGGTTTTCAGATGTTTTGTGCACTCGAGCAAAACTAAATAACAAGTTTGAACATTCTTGCACCAATGCAAAATTTACCTGGGTACCTGGGTAGCCGATTACTTGACTACCTTTAAAACCCAACTAGCTGATGTACTACACTTATCGGAACAAACTTCAACCCGGATTTCACCTTCTAGGGTCCTTTTTAGACCTGTAGGCTTTTAACTCCCGACTATAACAACTTATCGAACTTTATCAATGAACTCATCCCGATTATTCACCCGGACACGAATTACCCAAAAACCCATTCACCCCGACTCCCAACACCTGTCACACTTGATCATGAATTAATTTTCAAGATTTTCAACTTCCCATGCATTTTCCCTAAGGCCGCCAGCCAATTAGCATCTTCCTTAAGCAATAATTTTCAACTTGGGTCCTCAAGCCTTACATTCTTGGGGCGTGTTGTGAGACCACACAACAACTTGCAACCAACAAAACCAAATTCAAAAAAGAAAACCTGAGAATTGACCTCCTGCAGTAAATCATAACTTATGCATATTTTCCACAATAACACCTTGCCTTCACTTGAATTCTAGCATAAGGACCATAAAATTTCACCTGAAAGTACCAGTGTGTGCATTGATTTATTACCATGTCCGTGACTTGATGAAAAGGACTAGTCCATTTACATTGAGCTACCTAATTTGATAATCCATCATAGCCAACTTGGATATTGCCTTGCTGCCAGTCAAGCATCCATAGCCCCAGCAAGGTTATCTCTGCAATCCCCCCAAACATAGCTCTACTCCTAGTCAGGCATCTATAGCCCCGGTAGAGATATTTGGATAGCTTAAAGAGTTGAATTTTCTCTTTTAATATTTCTTTGATATTCATTTTTCATTTTTTCATTTGATATATCATTGCAAGTTCTTTTGCTTCAACTTGCAAGCAATGAAGCCCGTTATTAGTGAAAAGATAATTGATATTCATAATTGCTTGATTTACAAAAGGAGATGAAAGCTCCTTATAAAGAAATTACAAGACGATGTTTCTAAAAAGAAACAATCGTAAACTGAAGCAAACTAAAACAGAAATCAGAAAGATGCTAAATCAACTAAAGCGTAACTAAAGTTACTAAAAACTAATTAAAGCTAACTAAAGACTAACTAATGACCAATAAAAGAAAAGATGACCATTAATATTACATCTAATATTTTAATACCCTCCCTTAATGGTCATCGTGCAAACAAAAAACTAAGTCTACCAAAAGTCTTCTGGAAACATATCATCAGTGACTGATATCTGGAGAAGCATAACCGCCTTGCGATTACTAGTCCTTTCCCGTAGAACAAACAAATCTAGACACCGACACTCGAAAACAATGAGCTTCTGCTACTTCCAGGTAGTAAAATTTGTTATTGAATCTCTACGTATTTTCCAACATGATACTGGACAAAGACGCCATCCCTCCCATTTTCCAAAGCATGAAAAATGAGGTAACACTGTGATCAGCTGGCAAAACACTGGACAATGAGCTGGCACAACTCACGAACTATAAGATTTTTCAGAAAAACCTTTGAAAACTCTAGAAAAGTAAGATTTTTATAGAAAAAATCCTCAAAAAACTTCTGAACTGCAAAATTTGTTTAGAATTTTTTTCAAAAACTCTTTAAAAACTTTAGGTGCACGATTTTTGTTGAGAAAAAAATCACCCAAAAAATTGGTTTGCAAACCCTAGCAGCAACCCACGATTTTTTCGTCAAAAAACTCTTCATAAAACAACACTTAGTAAATTTTTTCAAAAAAAATTTCAAAAAACTCTTTGCAGAAATTTTTATTTTTTCCAAAAAGCTTCTGTCAAAAAGCTGGCTCAAAAAACTTAACCCATCACTGAAACCCTAGCTGGTTCACAAAATCTGTAGGAAACCCTTCACATCATCCGCAGAAATGAGTACAAATTCATCGCCAAACACCTCAAAATCCCGCCGATTACACAGTAGGAACAAAAAAAGGATCAGAAGAAATGCATCAAAAACCCCCCAAAACCAGGAAATCAAGTAAATGTCCATGAATCTTCAAAAGATTGCATCAAAAAACACCAAGGTCACGATTTCAAAAATTTCAGCAAGAACCCTAGTTCGCTAAAAAAAAACCATTGCAGAGGCTTCAAAAAAAAAAAAAATCGTTAGAAACCCATGCAGATCCACTTCAGAAGAAATCACAAAATGCCCATAAAATGCCCGATAATGGTGACAAACCGCGCTTAGATTTATGCAAAAGAACCCACACAATTTTTAACAGTAGAAATTCGGGGCACGAACAGGAGGCCAAGTCGTGATTCTGAAAATCATGGCCTAAATCCATCGCCCCAAAAAACTGAGAAAGACACTGCCGATCAGAAAAGAACCCACTACCTCAAGCGAATGCAAAAGCCTCCAGAAATGTCGCCTAAAAAATGATGAAAACCGTTGCGATTCAAGAAGAAAATGCGCGCTCCCACAAACAGAAAAAATTGCACACAGGAGGAAGGGCAAAAAATGCTAGACGGGTTAAGAGAACTCACGAAACACCAATAATTTTGCTCAGTTGTGGGCGGGAAACTTCCAAGAGTTTGTTGCGATTTCACAAAAGCTAACAAAAAAAAAAGACGACTTTGCTAGAATCCACAAATCTCCCTTAAAAAAAAACACGAAAATATTGACGCGATTCCACTAAAAAGAATCTGCGATTTTCCTTCTAAAACCCTCAAAAAATTTCGAATTTTTTCCTAACTCTTCCAAAAAAATTCTAATTTTTTATCTTTGATTTCTGTTATGTCCCCATCATAAGGGAAGTATTTAGAACATAAGCTTAGCATATTTATATTTTTGAATGAGATAATATATATATGTATATATATGTATGCATATAGATATAATAATATATAAGTAAAATATGTTATACTAATCCATTGTCAATACAGTCAATCAAGCACAAATCAAAGAAGAAGACAAAAAAACAAGTAGTTAGACGCCAAACTAAGAGGTAATCATTGATGAAAGGGTGCATATAAGGATCAAACACATCTCATTGATGAAGGGTCTTATGGTTTGGACAGGTCTGTTGATGTGTCAAGCCTATATCAAGTTGGACGTGGTGAAGAGATAATCATCAGTCAGAAAACAAAGTAAAAATTCAGAAGTCAGCAATCAAGGTAGCGAATAACAATTAGAAGAAGCATCAAGAGATTTGATAGCTCTGCACCCAGAGTCACTATTAGACCGAAGGTTAGGTGTTGGAGTCAAGCTCTCACAAAGGAAGACATTGCACAGCTAGCAGGTCGCGTCCAAGAGATCACAAGGCGCGTAAGAAGAAGGCATCAATAGAAGACGCATTCATACAATCACGAAAAATAACAGAAGATAAGACAATTGCTAAGAAGCTTTCTGTAGGTGGTGATTCGGAAACGACTAGGCATCAGACCTTAGTCCATTATTATTAGAGTTTACAAACAACATCCATACATCTAAGACAAAGAAACTTTATTCATTTGATTTAGACTCTCCAATATAAATATGCATATCTGAATCTTCTAAGCAGATTATTATTTCGAAAGTTTACTATTGAGATTTATTAAATATTCATAAATCAGAAGTTTGGAAGTGAAGTTATTCAGAAAATTAAGGGAACATCATAGTAGTATCAGAGCATCGATCTTGCCAACCTGTAGGGAAGAAGTGAATGTGAACCTACCACAGAAAAGGAGCTATGGCTGATAAATTGGCCCAAGAACTTAAAGCATTCATGGAGCAAACAAACGAAAAGTTTGAGAAAACTAATCAGCTGATCCTCCAAGCCCTCCAAAGCATGAATAACAACACCAATGAAAGAACAATTCCAAGGAAGGAATTGCACTTGAGCCATTCTGAAAATGAGCATTGAACTCAAAGTTCCACACTAAGACCAACCATGCCTCCATTCAAAAAGTCATTGAAGAAGAAGAACCAAACACCAATAGTGCAGAAGATATTGCTCTTATGTATGCCGGATTAGACCCTGCAATACAAAGGCTTATACCATTTAAAGAATATTATGAAGTCAAGACCCAAGTCAATCCAAATCGGAGGAAGAACCATCCCGACAAAGAACTAAGATCAAGAATGAATAAAATGACCTTACCTTACTTTGACGGTTCCAGAAAGTTCACCGCTCAATCGTGGGTTCAAAAGCTTGACACCTACCTATCTGTCAGCCCCATGACTGAAGAAAACACCATTAAATTTGCTGTCCTCCACTTATCAAGTACAACACATGATTGGTGGCGTCATGGACTCATCACCCAAGGACACCGAAATATAGTCTCCTATAGTGAGTTCACCCAACAACTCATTAATAGATTCAATCAAAAGCATCCAGAATGGTATTTCAAGGAACTCGCCCATCTTAGGCAACATGGAATTGTGGAAGACATTGCAAATGAATTCCAAAAGTTAGCCGTCATGGTCCCTGACCTATCCCAAAGAAGGCTCACCTACCTTTTCATTGAATGACTCAAGGAACCAATCAAGAACATAGTGAACCCCTTAGAACCTCAAACCTTGGGGGAGGCAATTCAAAGAGCCATGAAGGTGAAATCTGGCTCTTCAAAGGAAAGATCAAAGAATCCCGCACCCAAGTCACAATCCAAATAAGGCCCACGAAGAAGGGAGAATAAAGGAAGAGTATGTTACTTCTGCAATGAACCATGGATTACAGGACACCAATGCCATAACAAGGAAGCAATCAAACGAAAGGAAGGATTGATGAAGAAGGGCTTATGTTTTTCAGATGCAATGAGCTGTGGGGGCAAGACCACCAATGCAAGAAGGGGCAAATACATAAAATGGAAGAAGCATGGGATGAAGAGACAAAAGAAACCCCTACCAAAAGGGCAAGATGGGACCCAGAGGAACAAGGAACACTAGCAGTTATCTCCCAAGTAAGTGAACATAGACCCTTTCAAATCAAAGGAACACTAAAGGGGCAGAAAATTATTGCCTTGGTTGATAGTGGGGCCTCCCACAACTTTATCAGCAAAATTTTAGTCTCAAAAAGAAGATTGAAAGCGTAAAACTTTATGGGGTTCAAAGTAGCACTAGCAAATAGAACTGAAGATCAATGCACAAAGGTCATTCCTCAATTAGAGATCAACTTGGATGGACATAGCATGAGAGGAGACTTCTATGTTGTGAACCTACAAAATGATGTGATAGTAGGGATGCCTTGGATAAATTCTCTAGGGCGCTTTACCATGGATAACCCAAACTTGGAAATCTACTTCAAACACAAAGGACAAGAAGTTACACTTAAAGGGTTGCCAAATGGATCGCCCAAGGTGTTTTCATGCAAAAGGATGGAAAGGATTGTAAGGCATGGCCAAGGAGAATGGATAGCCCAATGCATGGTGCTAGATAAATCACCTTCTCATGAGCAAGCGATCCACATCGATATCCAACCCATTCTAAAGAGACACAAGAAGATATTTGGAGATATTCCCCCCAGTCTACCTCCAAAAAGGGGATTTGAGCACTCCATAGAATTGGAAGAAGGGGCAAAACCGGTGATAACCACCCCCTATAGACACCCTCGAAGGTTCAAAGAAGAGATTGAGAAGACCATTAAGGAATTGCTAGAAATGGAACATATTCAACCAAGTAATAGTCCCTTTGCATCATCCGTCGTGTTAGTCAAAAAGAAATATAGCACTATGCGAATGTGTATAGATTACAAGGCCTTAAACCAAAAAACTATTAAGAATCGGTATCCAATCCCAAGGATAGATTAATTATTGGATGAGCTCCATGGAGCAAGATATTTTTCCAAAATTGTTTACGATCCGAATATCATCAAATCCGAATGAAGAAGGAAGATGTACCAAAGACAACATTTCGATGTCATTATGGGCATTTTGAATTTCTAGTCTTACCCTTCGGCCTCACCAACACTCCAGCTACATTCCAATCATGCATGAATCACATTTTCCGTCAACAACTAAGAAAGTTCTTACTTATCTTCTTTGATGATATCTTGATCTATAGCAAAACGTGGGAAGAGCATCTCCAACATATTGAAGAAGTCTTAAGTATTTTGGAATCAAAATCCCTTTATGCAAAAATGTCAAAATGTGTATTTGGGAGGGAAGAGATTCTCTACTTGGGACACAAAATCAATGCGGAAGGAGTAAGCGTGGATGAGGAGAAGATTAAGGCCATCAAAGAATGGCCCAAGCCAAAGACCTTGACTCAACTTAGAGGCTTTGTGGGATTATGCAGCTATTATAGGTGTTTTGTAAAGGGCTTCTCCAAGTTAGCTGCTCCCCTCACAGACTTGACAAAAAGGGGAGCCTTTATGTGGAATGACCAAGCACAACAAGTCTTTGAACAACTCAAGGAAGCCATGAGTACCTGCCCTGTCCTTGCCATTCCCGACTTTACTCTACCATTCGAGCTACAATGTGATGCCTCTGAAGAAGGAATCGACACAATTATGCAAAAGAAACATCCAATAGCCTTTGAAAGCCGCAAGCTAATGGAGATAGAGAAGCACTACTCTATCTATGACAAAGAAATGTTGGCTATCATGCATGCCCTAGCGAAGTTCCAATAATACCTAGTTTGTGGAAGATTCATCATCAAAACAGATCACAATAGTCTACGATATTTCATGCATCCAACAGATCTTAATGATTGTCAACAAAAGTGGGTGAGCCAAGTTCAAGCATATGACTTCGACATAGAATATGTTAAAGGAACCAATAATGGGGTGGCAGATGCTTTATCTAGGCGACCCTATCTCAACACCATCACAAGCATTTCAAAGGATTGGAAAAATGACATTATCACCGAGTATGCCAAAGATGCACAGGCCTCCGAGATTTTAGAAGGAAGAATGCCAAATGAAAAGTATAAGGTGTAGGATGACCTTATCCTATATAAGGGAAGGGTATTCCTTGTTCCCCACTGAAGGATAAAGAACAAAATAATAAAGGAATTCCATGATGGTCCTCTAACCAGTCACCAGGGGTACTACAAGACTTATAAGCAGATTAGAGAGAAGTATTCATGGAAAGGATTAAAGAGAGATGTGCTTAAGCATGTACAAGAGTGCATGATCTGTTAGCAAAATAAAGTGGAACAAAATCCTCCCGCGGGCTTGTTACAACCACTGCCCATTCCCAACCAAAAATGGGAAAGCATCTCGATGGATTTCATAACCGGATTGCCCAAAGTGCATGGGAAAGATAGCATTTATGTGGTTGTGGATAGACTTACTAAGTACACTCACTTTTTTGCAATCTCAACGGAGTATAAAGCGCACCAGATAGCAAAATTGTTCTTTAAGGAGGTCTTTCGACTCCATGGAATACCCAAGACAATCATCAGTGACCGAGGTAGTAAATTCCTTAGTCAGTTTTGGCAAGAGCTCTTTCGGCTAGCAGGGACAAGTCTAACTCCTAGCACAAGTTACCATCCACAGACAGATGGGCAAACATAGATAGTTAACAAATGGATTGAAGGTTACTTAAGAAACTATGTCACAAGACAACAAACCACATGGATAAAGTGGCTACACATGGGTGAGTATTTCTATAATACTACCCACCACATGTCAATTGGGATGAGTCCCTTTCACGCCCTATATGGATATGAAGCTCCTTCCTTTGGAAATTTGGTCATCCAAGAAAGCAAAGTACAAAGTGCACAAGACTTCATACAACAAAGTATTGACCTCATGAAAGCACTCAAGGAAAATCTGCAACAGGCCCAGAATCAACAGAAGATCTATGTTGATCGACACTGCATAGAAATGACATTTGAAATTGGAGATTTAGTGTTTCTAAGGCTACAACTATACAAGCAAACATCAATCAAGAATAGTGGGACTGAAAAGCTCAAGCCACGTTTCTACGGTCCCTATAAAGTTATAAGGAAGGTGGGCGAGGTAGCTTACGAGATAGAACTGGCATAGCATAGCAAGATCCATAATGTCTTCCATGTATCCAAGCTTAAGAAGGTCCTTGGGCAGCAAGTCATCCCTTGCACTGAGTTACCTCCTCTAGATGGAGAAGGCCAACTTACCTTGGAACCAGAAGTTATCCTAGATACCAGAGAGAGAAAATTGAGGAATAGGGTCATTATCGAGTCTTTAATCAAATGGAAAGGACTCCCTAAAGAAGATGCTACATGGGAAAGGGAAGAAACTATTAAGGCATTCAAAGATAAGCAAATTCAAGAAGGGCAAGACATAATGGCCCTTGACTAGAAAAAAAAAATAGTCTATTGTATGTAATATCTTTAGATTAAGTTAATAAGACATTGTTCTTGCTCATAAGCATCCCATGAAGATAATCTGCATAAGGATGGATATATTCAAATAGGGTATCCATAAGGCTTAGACAAAGCCAAGGTTCTTTCGAAGATCTTAAGGATGGATACACCAAAATAGGGTGTCCATAAGGCCCGAGAAGTAAAAGGCTCGCTTTTGGGATTTAGGCTGGGTACTCTTAAGAAAAAAGGGTACCCAGAAGGCCTGGGAAGAGATTAAGAGTAACACAGTTACAATCTTTTCCCAGGATTATAAGGCTGGATAGAATTAGCAAAAGGTATCCAGAAGGCCTGGAAGGAGATTAAGGGTAACAAGGTTACGATCTTCTTCCAGGATTAGGCTAGATATACTCGAAGTTGAGGTATCCAGAAGGCTTGGAAGGAGGATAAGTGTAACAAGGAGTTACGATCTTCTTCCAAGACAGGACAGGAACACCAAGAAGGAATTGCTTGAGGACAAGCAAAATCAAGAGGGGGAGACTTGTGATGTCCCCATCATAAGGGAAGTATTTAGAACATAAGCTTAGCATATTTATATTTTTGAATGAGATAATATATACATATAATGCATATATGTATATATACACAAATATATATATCTAGATATAATAATATATAAGTAAAATATGTTATACTAATCCATTGTCAATACAGCCGATCAAGCACAAATCAAAGAAGAAGACAAAAAAACAAATAGTTAGATGCCAAACTAAGAGGTAACCATTGATGAAAGGATGCATATAAGGATCAGACGCATCTCATTGATGAAGGGTCGCAGGGTTTGGACGGGTCTGTTGATGTGTCAAGCCTATATCAAATTGGACATGGTGAAGAGAATCATTAGTCAGAAAACAAAGTAAAAATTCAAAAGTCAGCAATCAAGGTAGCGAATAACAATTAGAAGAAGCATCAAGAGATTCGATAGCTCTACACCCAGAGTCGACGACTATCAGAACGAAGGTTAGGTGTTGGAGTCGAGCTCTCACAGAGGAAGATATCGCACAGCCAGCAGGATGTGTCGAAGAGATCATAAGGCACGTAAGAAGAAGGAAGGCCCTCTGCAAATTGAGGGCATCAATAGAAGACGCATTCATACAATCACGAAAAATAATACAAGATAAGACAATCGCTAAGAAGCTTTCTATAGGTGGTGATCCAAAAACAACTAGGCATCAGACCTCAGTCCATTATTATCAGAGTTTACAAACAACTTCCATACATCTGAGACAAAGAAACTTTATTCATTTGATTTAGACTCTCCAATATAAATATGCATATCTGAATCTTCTAAGCAGATTATTATTTCAAAAGTTTACTATTGAGATTTATTAAATATTCATAAATCAAAAGTTTGGAAGCGAAGTTATTCAGAAAATTAAGGCTTTTTTATTACAAAAAAATAAAATTAAATCGGCTAATCAGGTTCGAGCCTAAACTCTGATACCATGAAAAGATAATTAATATTCATAATTGCTTGATTTACAAAAGGAGACGAAGGCTCCTTATAAAGAAATTACAAGACGATATTTCTAAAAAGAAACAATTGTAAACTAAAGCAAACTAAAACAAAAATCAGAAAGATACTAAAGCGTAACTAAAGTTACTAAAAACTAACTAAAGCTAACTAAAGACTAACTAACGACTAATAAAAGCAAAGATGACCATTAATATTGTTGGCGTTTAAATTCGCACCTCTGGTATGCGGATTTGAAAACGGACAGCTATGCACAGATAAACTGCTCTTCAAATTAGGAGGGGAAGCTCCCTCTTGCTGATGGTATTCAAGAAAGTAAACTAAAACTAAGTTGCCTATCTTTTTGATCAGCTTAGAGCACAAGGTTTATAAAACACAAACGCCGCAGCTGAGATTTTCTGATTCAAGAACTTCAACTACGACTAACTTAAGCTAGAGACATTTCTAACTTCTCAAGTAATACGCAGAGCAAGAGAAATTAGAAATGGACAAGGATGATTCTCTGACAAAGTACTTCAATAAACTCTTTTCCAACAAACATCTACACACTTCAATGTAAGCTGAAATTGAGATCATAAAAGCATAACACAAATAACGGAAATCTGAGATTTTGGACCAAGGCAAAGGAGGCTCATGATTTTATTACTCAAACTTCTGGAACAAAGCTCACTTCTAACATGCCTGGAACAAGAAATTGCAGCTAAAGAGGCTTGCAATCTTGCTCTTACACAATAGAAACAGCAATCACACTAACTCCTTGTTGGCTAAAGAGGCTCAACAATTTGCTTATCACAACACAATTGAACGACTGAATAACAACTTGCAAGGCAAAAGGCTCGCAATTTGCTAACACAATAACCGTTAAAGGAAACTAAATGAGCAAAGGCTCTTATTTATAGAGAAGCAGAGGAGTAGGGAACCCTAAAATCTCCTTGCTTTCACAATCTAGGGCTTGCTCAGCAAGCAAGCTTTATTACTAAATCTAGAAAGATAAAACCCTAAAAAGCAGAAAAAGCGGAAAACGCCAACTATTACATCTTATCTTCTTTCTATCCTCAAAGAATGGATAAGGATTATTCCAAGAATAGAAAGAAAGCGGGAAAGAAAGCTTCTAGAAGAAAGCTGCTTTAAATCTTGATCACATCCGCTAGGAAGTTTGAGATTGTGTCCCGGTTCGATGCATCTATGCCAACTAAGGCAATATTCTGATTCTCCAAGATCTCTTCGCCTTTTGTGATCAAACCTAGAGGATCTTTCACTTCTTCAGTTGCTTTATGAGTTCTATTCTTGCAAAACATCGCTGCCCAAAAAGATGACTCACTAATTGATAACTTGGCGGCTCTGCAACTTTATGCTTCTAACACTTCACTTGATTCCCAACAGAAGAGTATTGCAACACTCTTTTCCGATACCTTTCCTCTTTCTCATATCACACCTTCTCTCGTTCTTCAGCTGAGATGATGAAGTTTTAACATAGTGCTGATTTGGTCTTAAACTCGAGGGGAGTGTACTCCATATTGAAAACCTTGAAGAATGACTATAAACTCGCCTATGTTCAGACAAGTTTTGAGCAACCTTCTATTTTTAGAATGCTGGTTTTTCGTCTTCGAACGGACAAATTTTGGAAATTTTTCTGAGATATGGGTTTTGCTCAGAATCTCGTTGCAAGACAACCCAGATCATCCGTTTTTGAAAATCTTGAATTTTGACTGAAAAAGCAGCAAACCCTAATTTCTTCAATTTTTCACCGAAAAAGCTGGCACCTGGGTTTTGTTCAGAAAACAATTTGGAATGAACCCAGTTGATTAGATTTGTAAAACCCTGACGTTTGATCGAAAAAGCAGCCAACCCTTAGGTTTAGAAATTTTCTTGAAAAAGCTGCGATATGGGTTTTCTTCAGAAGACTGATTGGAAAGGACCCAGATGGTTGAAATTTGAATGCACTGAGGTTTTCACTGACATGCAAAATAAAAGCACTTGCTGCAACTTGATGAAGTTCCTGAAAAAATTCTTCAGAAGATAGAGGCAAAAGACCCAATGACTGAAAAATTGAAAGCCTTGGCCTTCTGCTTGAAAATTTTGATCTTCTGGAACAAAAAGAATGAAAAAGCAAGGGTTTATGCTTGCTGGTCTGAAAAATCTGATGTAAAACCAGCAACTATGGATTCTTTAATCACAAAAATTCTTCAAACTTGCTGCTCCAACTTTCTCCTCTGGATGCTACCTGCAAAAATAATGAAAAATACATGAAAAAGAAATGTTAAATAGACTTAGGGTCTGATTTAGGTTTTGCTTTCTTTTTGCTTTTATTTCAAAACCCTAAATCTCAGCCCCTTGAATTTGGACGCCATCCTCTTCTTCTTGCAAATTTTGAAATTTTGAAAATCTTCAAAAATCTTCTAAGGCATGAAACTTTGGGCGCCTTTCTTCAAGAGGGGCGCTTATTTTCACCAGTGTTAGTCAAAATTTTGACTTTTTCAACTTTTCTCCATTTTTACATGCTACTTCGCCACTGATTTCTCGTTGACAGACCAACCCGACAGGCGAGCTGAGTGGTTCACGACGGAGCTTGACTGAAACTGAGAAGGATGTTCTGGAGGAGCCTTTGGCTAAAAACTTGATCTTGACCTCTGAATTCATGGGAGCCTTTTCCTTCGAGGGGCTCCGAACTTTCACAGTGTTAGCCATTTTTTCATGATTTTCAAGTTCTTCATTTCCCTTTCTAATGAATTCTCTGTTCTCGGGGCTACGCTGATCTGATTGACTGGCTGACAAGCCCACTGGATAGCTTAGCTGAAATCAACGAGATGATCCTGGAGACTGCGTTGGTGAATTCCATCATCTTAGAGCTCAAAAGTTTGGGCGCCCTTTCTCTCCAGGGGCGCCCAACTTGACCAGACTTAGTTTATTTTACATTTTTCTGTGTTTGCTTCTGAATCTTGGTTTTTAGCCTTCGTCAGACCCTTTGTTCGGTGCTTTATATCCGGCGACTGCGACATCCGATTGACGTGCTGAGTATCCTGGAAAGCTTGTTCTGATCTGAAGAAGACATACTGGAGGCAGTTTTAGCAAATTCATCCGTTGGGACCTTGTTCCTACCTTCTTCACCAGTTTCACTTCCTGCTTAGCCATTTTACCGATTTTTATCTTCGAGTCCGAAACCTTCATTCAGACCTTCGCCTTCTATCCGATCTTAATGTTAAACAGTCGGACGCGTCTGACAAAGACGGCACGCCAGCCGGGATAATCAAAAAGATCAAACATTCTTGAACCCTAACAAATTGAATTAGGCCCTTCAAAAAGCTGGGCGCCCTTCTTCACCAGGGGCGCCCAAAATCTGAACACTTAGTCAAATTTTGATATTTTTCATTTCCTCTCGTTCTGACATCAGTTTGGATCTCCCCTGTTCGTCGCTGAATTCCGGATGAATGAGTAATCTGATAACTACACCGCTGAATTCATTGCGAAGTTGACAGAGAACTGAGCAACATTGACTGGAGGCGCAAACCCTAATTCTGACATTTGATGCCCTAAAAAGATGGGCGCCCTTCTTCACCAGGGGCGCCCAAACTTGCCAGTGTTAGGAAATTTTCATCATTTTTTATCTTCTTCTTCATTCTTCGTGCATGTTCATCATTTCATCTTCTGTTGAAAGCCTGAGTGTTGATTTTGATGCCTGGCAGCCGAATGATCTCCATTGATGACCTCGGAGCTCCATATATGCTTCTGAAAAAGCAGAATAGACCCACAAGGGAAAAACTGACTATTTTGAGATTATGACTGCACCAGTCTGATATGGACGTATTTTGAGCCAATCAAAATCAGTTTGGACCCTGGCGGACAAACTTTCTATTTTTAGAAATTTTCTATTTTGTGCACGCGATCCATTTCGGAAGAAAAACCCGTAAAACCTAGAAAACGCTATCATTTCAGAAAATTTCTAAAAATAGCGCTTTTCCCAACGAAAATGAAAACCGAAAGATCCGGCTCAGGTTAAATCGCCTTAGCACTCCAGATCAGTCGTAAATTGAAAAATTTTATGCTTAACCCCTCATGCAAGACATGCACACCCAAATTTTGACCTTTTTGACTAATTTGACAAGACTTTTACTCATTTCTTCAAAATGTCTAAGTGTAACAAAAATTTTAATTTTGGGGTACAACAAATATTACATTTAATATTTTAATAATTAGGTTGGGAATTATAGTGGTAGCAAAGGCTACCTTTTGATTTTTCACTCAATGTAAATATCCTTCATCATTTTCACCAATTCCCAAAAGATTTACTTAGTGAATTTCCTATATTTGAGACTCTCCAACGAAATTTTACCACCCTTATGCCAGAATCCAACTAATTGCAATTCGTTATCTGATGGAAAATAAACACAAGTTAAAATTTAGTTGCAATTTATCAAATCACCTGATTACTTCTAAATTTAAAAACATTAGTTACTACCCATCCATTTTTGTTAATCCATGGCAACCCACTAAATTGAACGTTGTCAACAACTTCAAATTTGGCGGCTTTGCATTATCACATTAATGCACCAAGCTTGTCATAATGATGCCTTAACCCAGACATAATGCTCTTCACTTAATTCGCACGCCTAATTACGCATGTATTAATTTTCCTCAAGTTTCTCAACATTCCAACATGTGCCAACTCACTGATCAATCTCTCCTTCTAAACTATACACTTGGACAATTTCATAATTAATACGGCACGATCGAATGAACTGAAATGACCACCATTTAATTTTTTAATCTTGAATTTGTTTGGTGCATGATCTTCGTACATTCCATCCTTGAACCACTGCATACTGGCTTCGTGAGAATTTATTTGATTTAACTTTTAATTTTGAGAAAAATGTACTTCCGCCACCTCAATTTGTATTCCCAAGATTTTCAGTTCAAGGCAACCATGCACCACAGATTTCTCACGACTTTCTATAAATACGACACTCTCCTCCAAATTTTGCACTTCTATCTTCACTTTTCAAATTCCTCTTTGCCTTTGTTCTTGCCTGTGAACTATGGATACCTCCATCTGTCTTACCAGGATTTGTCGCCAGACGGGCTTCTTAGGCCGAATTACAAGCCAGCGGCTTGGAAAAGTGTTTTTCCTAAGGACGTCTGCTACCAAGGCCTTTTTGCATTTGGTTCTTGGGGATACCTTTATGAATGCTAGGTCCTATTATAGGGTGAATTCAGACTTGGCTTCATGGTTCGTCGCTTCTCGGACTCTTTGTAGCCGAAGTTCGTTCTACTATTGTGATGATAATACGACTAGATTACGTGGGGAATCTGGACACTGTTCTGTCTATTGCTCAACTTGCGGTGGGAATTCTAGTTGTCGAGGACATTCCACGATTTTTAAACTAGGGAGAGATAGTTCCCCTTCTGCCCCTCCTCATTGCAATGCACACCCGTTACCTTGATGAGCACAAGGACAATGCTTACCTAGGGTACATGTTTCTTTGGGAGGAAGCGCAACAAATTGACTAACTAGGAAGCATGTCTACTATTTTCAGCATAGTTTATTGAACAGCTAGCCCCCTTTTTGATATCAACTTGTAACGAGAATTTTGTATTTCCATTTATATACGAGGTTATTACTATGTAATATAATGGAAATTTTTCCTTTCTATAAAAAAGCTTAGCTTTTTACTTCTTCATGTGTGCGTTTGCTTCAAATGGTTTTGCATTTTCCACTTTTCAATGGAATGGTTTTTTACAATTCAGTTACCATGTGTTTTAATTAAGACGGATTTGTTAATTTTGAGACCTAAAACAGAAAAATAGGGGAGAAACTACCAAAGCAAACTAACTTAACAAAGCAAATTTACCCTAATAAAGCAATTTACCCTAATCTCTATTACTAACTTTGTAATGCTTTTAGTTCAAATTTTAGCAGGCTTATCTTTAAATTCGTTTAAGTAACATTCGGATAACCTACTGTAATTATAAATTACTTGAAATTTTGTGCGTTTAATGAATGAGAATTCAAATTTTAATTAATTTACTAAAGTGACTAAAGTGAAAATTATAAGAAATATTATAAGGTTCACTTTATTATTTGAGCTTAATGAATTTTTAAAAGAAGGGAATTTGAAAAGGCCTTCGGGAAAGTTCCTAGGGTTTAATAAAAGAAGATTTTGGAGCTCATTTGGGATATGTTGGATTTTATTTTCTTTTATAATTTTAGAGCTTCTTGTGGAGCAAACCCTAGGATGGAAACCCCAAGGAAATTGGTTTTGGTAGTGAAAGGCCTACCCTAGCTGGTTGTAGGTGGAGTCACACAAATTTTGCACTCGTTTATCGATTGAAGGTTTACAAAATTTGCAAATTCTTGTTCCAAGGAAAACTTCAGAGTTTAGGAGATTTTGCAATGTGAAGCATGGGATGGACTGAATAAATTATTGTAGTTGTTGCTATTTGTTCCAGCCGTTCCTTTCTTATGTGAAGCCATACTTCATTTTGAGGCATCCTCAGAATTCATTGGTAGGAAGGTATACTCTAGGCCTTGGGTTATTTTGAATTTAAGGTACCAGCAAGTTTAAGGGAAGTGATTTCATTGGGTGTCATTCCTCTTCCCATTCGTGGCTCCTCTCACTAGCAATTCCAATGGAAAAGAAGCTGACGGGGAAGTAAAGACAAATGAATGGGTACAAACTTTCATGCTGCTAGCGCAAGGCATTTTCTTGGGTTGCATAAGGAAACCAAACTGGCCGATAAACATTTAGGCGCAGCAATTGGTATATTCAATATTGGAATGTGAGGATATTTTAATATCCTATAGCTGGCATAATATAGTTCGCTGGCAATAAACAGTTCCATGTGGGGCGTAAGGCATAATATTAGCAGATTCACTGTGTTAATTAAAAATATTTGAAGGAAAGCTTATTCCCAGGCAATAGGACCAAATGATGTTGTTGGGTGTCGAACTATGCACAATTATTACCTTAATGTGGGCTTAGATAGTGGAAGTATTTGGAGAGGCATAGAGATTGCAACATATCATCAGACTGGGTGATTTGCTAAAAACGGCCAGAAATTGTATGTTTCATCTTTGAACTCTGCTGTTTTAACAGCAAGCTTAATTGCACAGAAATTTCATTGTTTTAGTTTTTAATTGTTATACTCAAGTTTCATTTTGCATGTTGAGTTTATCAATCTTAATTAATGTAATCACTGCACAAACGAATTTCACAATCAAAATACACCCAACTGTTTGTAAAAATGTTTACTCTTTGAACTTCCAAGTAAAGTGGGAAATTTTTTTGGGAATATCTTGCCAAGGAGCTTTACACCAATGGCGACTCAGTGATAGGATATATTCAAAATGGATTAGATTGTGCTGGAAAGGTAAATACATTCAATGATTTTGCATGTTAATGGAATCAAACAATTGTAGAAGAGCAAAGATTTGAAGAGAGGAGAGTCCAAGAAGAGCATTTGTGGGCAAAGTCATCATTGGGATTCTATTTTCAGGAAGCTGCATGTGTTCCTTCATTGGAAACTCAAGAAAAAGTGTTAGATTTGCCATCCACCTCTCAAGGTTTGCCTATTTTCTACAAAGAACAAGCTTTTGTGCTAGAAGAAATTGCAATTCATTTGTATGTTGAAGAAGACAAAGCTTCCCTGGCATCCATGTAGTGAAGCAATGATTCAATTGTTTCTGTTGAGCAAGAGGACAATGATTGTGTTGAAGATGAACCAACATTTGAGGAATTCTTCTTTGCCTTTGAGGGATTATTTGAAGAATCGATGTGAGACAAAATTGGCGAATTAGGAGTTAAGCATTTGATAGTAGTCAATGCACTAATGCTAGGTTTAGATATGCTTGAAGATGGTAATAGGGAAAATCATGGCGAAGAGTCTAATTCTCTCCCTCTCTTTCAAGGACATTGTTTAAAGCTGATTGCACTAATAAAGTTGAAGAGACTCAATTTGTGCAATGCCCACCTCCATGGAATGATGATTGGCAAAGTTTGGCACCAAACGATGATGTTTCTATTCAACATGTATATTTTGATAATGATCTAAGGCTTGAAGATTCAGACTTGGAAGGATGGGTTGTTAGGTGAAGATTCAAATGATATAAATAGTGAAGAAGTATGGCAAGCACAAGTTCATTATTGGTACCTGTTGGCGTTTAAATTCGCACCTCTGGAATGCGTATTTGAAACGGACAGCTATGCATAGATAAACTGCTCTTCAAATTAGG
>VDFB02000008.1:345423332-345494954 GCA_007258455.2 Sequoia sempervirens
CCACATGGGCCATCATATCACTTACATATCGCCACTTTTTGGCCCATCATGATCCTGCATGTACCCTTAGTAATGTATTGAGGATATCTAGCATCAATTAAAATCCTAGCTTCCTTAAAAAATATTTTCGTCTTTGTTTCAATTTCCACCATTGTATTAATATGTGAATTGAGCAAGATGTAGTCAGTGACAGTCAAGGTCATCATAGCTATTGCAAGCATTCCTCCCAAATCTTTCTTCCAGGTGTCAAATGGATGTAATTCACCTTTTGAACTCAATATTTGAGGCATACCATGTTCCTACACCTCTTTGAATATCTTCAACTTACTTTGGAGCTGTATACCTAACTTTCCATGGAAAGTAGTTATCTCATTTATTAAGGCAATGATTTGCAAAATGTCAGGAATATTGGTAGGTGCCTTGGGGTCCTCATTCATTTTGGGAATCATTTATTTCAAAGAATTTACCCTAGTAATACAATTATTCCATTCATTCCTGAAGGCCTCTTGTACTTACAGATACGTTGTATTTGCCTCATGAATATTCTTATAAGTGGCCCAAACATCATTCACCTCGTGGACCCACTTGGTCACCCTATGCTTCAGTACATCCTGAAAATTTTCATTTGCCACCTTGATTGTTTCAAGTTTGTCCTACTTGACATTTTCCTTCTCAACAATCAACTTACCTTTCAAATCATCAATTCTCAAGGCCAAAGTCTCCCTATCCTATGTAGAAAAATCAAATGAAGAAGCTGGCTGAGTTATTTTCTTTTGAGTAGCTTGAGCAGTGGCTCTTATCTTATTTAACTCATCCAAGGCCTTATTGTACTCCTTGACCAAAGAATAATATTTCTTCTAAGAAATATGTGCAATATCCACACTAAGCATTGCAACATGAGCAGTTAACTCAGCTGCCTAGATAAGAGTTATATCAGTAGCTCTTTTGACCACCAAAGAACCAATAACTTCTTCAACAAGCCTAGCAACACCATGTTTTCTAGTATTGGGTTCCCTAGACCAAATTGCAAGAGTATGCAACTTTAGACTATATCCAAAACCAAACACTTTATCCTCAAATTGATCTTCAAATATTAAAGCTTGAGGGTCTCTTCTCACTGCATCATATGCTATGGAAGTAGTGATAGTACATCTTGGAAATAACATGATTCCACTATCCTTGACAATTTTTTTGGCCTGAGTGGGAGTAATAGTTGCAATTTTAGCCCTAATTTTCTCTTCCTCTACTTTCTCAGCTAATGAGAAGGTTCAACATTAGCTCAGGCTAATTCAAGTATCTCCTTTATCTCCTTACTCCATTGTTGAATCATAAACTCCTAAAATTCCTTAGACCACACAAATTTATCATTAGCCAAAAATTAATCACACTCCCTAATCCTGGGATCATCATCACTTTTCTTGTCATATTGCTACTTGAAAATTCTATCAGGGGGAACATCTAAACTATGAGTTTCTTCAATATGAGGGGGAGGAAATTTCTACTCCACCTCCTCATTCCCTAGCACATGTTCTGCCATTTGTTCCTCTCTAACTTCTTGAACATCTACAGGTTACTCTGGGATATCCATAGCCTGTTATTGTTGTTGTTGTTGTTGTTGTTGTTGTTGTTGTTCTAGGATAACTTGTGCTTTATCAACAACCTCCTTTACCTTTACCTTAAACTCACCAGATTGATAATCCCTTAGCATAGTGAAAGTTCTTTATAGGGGGTTTGCAATTACATCGTATGGACTTATGTAGAAGGCATTCCTTTTCATGATATTTTCCTCAATGTTCATTATAGCTTTCCATTCATTCTTTCTTGTCATGACAATTTCATCACTTATCAGATTTCTTATTGCATCATATTTATATAAAAATCATGACATATGATACCTAAGATTTTTTGTCTTCTTCTTCCTGCTACAAACCCCTCTGGATCAAAAAATCTAATCTCATCAATAGGAATTCTGAGATTATTTACCATGATGCCAAATATTTCATACCCCTCAGGGGCAGTGACTATGAAGTAAGCAAAAGAACATTGGGGATTTACCATAGTACCTTTCTTGGGCTTTCTGAAGATTTCATAATTTTTCCACATGAGCTCCATAAAAGCCAATATGTCTAAGACATACAGGGGTAGAAAATGAGGTGCCACTTTAGTTCCATAGGCTCCATGATCAAAGTATATTCAGAATGTAAAAACAAATCTTCCTAGTTGTGTGTGGCTTTTGATCTTGGTATATCTCTTGGGCACATAATACTTCTGATCTCTGGAGAAATCCTGAATATAGGTGCTACACCAAATGTTTCTAAGATACCATATCTCACACTATTAGCAAACAAGACAAAATTGGAATTGGAGCACTTCTAATCCCAAATGTATGTCCACATCTATACTAGTAGAACATTATTCTCCCTGTCCCTAAGTTTCAGATCTAATTTTTTCTTCCATTCATAATTACCCTCCCATAAGAGCATATGCATCAACAAAGAGTAATGGGTAAAACATAAAGGGAGCACCTCCTTGTTAAGATTGAGAAAATCCTCATGCATTCATTCAACAACAAAGTTGGCATAATCAAAACTAGTATTTTGATTATAACCTTGTATATCCACCACCATCGCCAATAAGTCAGGGGCTATCCTAACCTCAAATTCCCAAGCCAATACTTAATTTAAGCAATAATAAGCATTCTTGAAGTAATCTTCAAATTATTCACACTCAAAAGGCTCGACATCCTTAGTAGTGAATTTCTCCTTGCTCCTTTTATGTCACACAAGCAATCTTTCTTTGTATGAAAATTTTCTCTTCTCATATTCAACATACAACTCAACATACCTAAAATTTACAATGTAATTGGGATTTAACCCAAATACATCTATCATCTTATCCTTTGTTACCTCCAAAATTATATCACCATTTCTACTTCTAATTGTTCTGTCAGTAGGGTTATATTGTCTAGCCAGTTCCATCAATAAGTCCATTTCTACAAACACATTCAGAACCACTAGCTTTCCGAGGTTCAACACCCATAGATAACATGTGGGCTTGCTCAAATGCCACCTATTGAAATCATACTAGAATAATTGCCATCCGCTCTGAGGTTGGATCTTTTCACCAATTTCACCAGCACTGTCAATCAACCTAGTGAACTTGACCTGTGGGTCTTTTACCAATTCTTAACCCTTCGTTTACATCTTTAGAGGCCTCTTGCATAATTTTTTTTTTCTTTGTTTGCACTTTTGGACCTATGAACGTTGCAGGAGTACTTGGTGAAGGGTTGGACACTGCCAGTGGCTTAGACTTAACCTTAGCTAAAACATCCTGAGTTTTAAGTCGTTTAACCCTCTTCTATGTTGGTTTCCTCTCTAGTATAATACTTGATTCATTAGAATCTATGTCACTCATGTTTGCAATGAAATAGAACTAGGGTTTACAATTTCTTACAATCAAAAGAAAACCCTTCACAATTATGATAGCACAAAGTACTACTATTGAACAAGACACTTTCCTCAAAGTCTATTTAGTACTTAATCACCAAATTGAAGCTATCAGTAGTGAACAAATAGAAAATTTCCCAATTTCTTATCAACTCTCTAAGGTATTCACCTCAATACTTCAATTATAAGGAGATATAATTTTTTCTTAACTAGGTGAACATTATGCCACATTTGTTGTTGGTAATTTCTGAAGCTTCCCTCAAAATTTCTTCAGCTTCTAGTATCCCTTCTACTAGCCAATGAGTTTGAGTGCATGATCAACTAGGTATCTACCTTCTATTATGGCCAAGAGAGAGAGGCATGCCACCATTAATACTTGATATTAAGTTTGCGCAAGCGAACTGACAATTAGTCGTAAAGGTTTAAGCCATGATCATTGATCATTAAAATTTAAAACTACATCAATGGTTATCATTTCATCTCACCACCTTTGTCTTTTCTTTATGTGAGGTCCTCAGGATTCCGCCACATTGCCTCTTCATATAGTAGTTTTCTCTTATCACTAATATACCTCATCCTTACCCAACTCCATCAGCGATGCAAGTGTTTTATGTTATGAAATCTCATCCCCAGGATCTGTGGCCCCTTCCTTGATCATATTTATTTTTATCACTCCTCACTAATCCAAATTTGCACCTAGGCTCCTATCAGTGATGGGAGATATAGTGAAATCATAATATTTAGACATGTACACCTGCATGAAAATCAATGGCACAAAGGTATCGCAGATAAGATGTACTCAAATTAGTGGAAGAAACCTTTTTCTAAAATAAGGAACTCTATTGCTCATCACTAATCAAAATTAAGGCTTTGGAATGGATCAGTGATAAATGATAAAATACATTAGACCATCACTCATTGCTAATTCTCCTCATAAGGTTTGCAAGCAATTAGTGATGAGAGATCATCATATTGCCATTACATATCGCATATCGCTAATATAGAACTTAGCACTTAAAGAAAATCCACAGGATGTGATACAAAGGAAACCCATCCCATCGCTCATCATTGATATGAATTTATCATTTTATAACATATCGTGATAGGTGATAAGATCATAAGGTTGGGGGACATTGCTTATCACTATTACAACGTTGAAGGATCAAAAGCAATTGGTGATAAGTGATCCCTCATTAATGCAAAGGCCTGTGCTCGTAAGTTGTTTTAATGGAGTGGACCCTCTAGGATGATATGATAGAAAGGACTCAAAAACACCTAAGCCATTATAATGTGAAGGATGTAAAGGCCAAACAGGCCTTTAACTTAACCTTATAAAAATTAAGATTCTTGGACTTGGGATTGGGGAACCAATTACTTGACGATAATGATAAAAACAAGAGGTTTTTAGATGACCAACAACGAGCAGTAGGGAGTTAACAAAAAAATAAAAAATTACAAGCATTTATGAAAAATGAATCCTAAACCCTCATTTATCAGTCCTACTTCCAAATGTGATAGGGGTTTAAGATGAAACAGTTTTTTTTGCAGGTTCCATCACTCCTTGCGACTTGGTAAGAAAGGGTTGGTTGGGATAGGATTATGCAATGATAATGGTGTTGGTGTGGGTTGTTGTGGTTGCAAATTATTGTGAGTGTTATATGTATGAGCAATGGTATTATAACTCAGTTGTTGTGACACATTAGTTTGAGGTGGGTAGAGGGTGAATTCAAGTTTGCATTGAGTTTGTTTGTGTGAAGGGGATAAAGGATGAGTTGAGGTTGAATAATATTAACATCCCTTAGTGAATGAGAGTCTAACATAGATTCTTCACTTCCTTTCAAGGGCATAATATTATTATCAATGTTATCTTTTTCTTGTATGATGATATTCTCCCTAGAAGGAGAGTGATTATGAGAACAACAAACCTCATGTTCTTGAAAATTAAGGCTTGGTTCATCCAAAATAGCTTCATTGCAACTAAGGGATTTAGCAATGGTTGAATGTATTTGATTATTAATAGTGGGGAGATTAGGAGAAGACTCTATTTGATTGTCAATTGTTTCTAAGGTCTCATTCTCTTGTACTGTATTATCTACCCTACTAGGAGAGCTTGTAATATGTTCATCCAAGTTTGAGGGAGCTTCATCACAAGTGGGGGAGACATCAAGAGAAGGACCACTATGGTGTTTAGATAGATTTTCCCAAATGGGAGGGGAAGTAGGGAAGGGATGAACAAGGGTTTCATGATTCGTAATAGGGATGTCTTCTAACACCAACCTATCCTCCTTACATCAAGGAGGGATATTAGGAGATGGAAAATTTTGATGGTCATGACCATGGAGACTTGGTAAGGTGATGTTTAGGAATGTGTCTATGATCTCATGTTTTTGTTGTCTAGCATCGTCCAAAGGGGAATAAGGAAATGGACAATCAAGACCCTCAATGCTTGTAACTTCCTTCACCAAGATACCTTCATCACTAATAGGAGAGGTATCAGGAGAAGAACAAGTATGATTTTTATGATTGTCTACACTAACATTCACACCAATGGGAAATGTAATATTAAGAAGTGTGTCAATGGTTTGATTATGTCTCTAAAAGACATCATTGTTGTAATCAAAATGGAACTCATAAGAGGGAATGCTATATTTATGCAATCCATTTTTAACCAAATCAAGGCCACATATTTTGAAAGAAAACTTGCTATGATGAAAAAGGAAAGAAAAGACAATGCAATGACTTAAAAGGAAATGCAATTTTTATTTTTTAAGGAAGCTAATTTTCTGTTTACACAATGCAACAATCTAAAAGTGAAATGTTGTAAATGCAAAGGTGCAATTAAGAAATGCATGAAATGAGCTAATTTAGGCTAGATGTGATGAAATGCATGTTACAAAAATGCAACTAACTGATATGGGTAGCTAAAGGCACCAAACAGAAGCTGAAAAATAGGGGTTTCAGTTTTGTAAAGGGTAGTTTCAGGGCTCAAAAGGGACTGATTCGCCCACAGTGGCGAATGAGTCCTAGTATGGACCTTTTTCAGAATTTTCAAATGTTTTTGATGTATTTTGATTTTTTCTAAGTGATATGATGCATAACTAAGTTAAAAATGCAGAATTTCAAAAAATTTAAATGAATTTAGATGCCAAAAATGCAACCTAAATACACTTTTCTATGAATGCAAAATTTGAAACCTATCATGTAAATGAATTGAGGAATGTCCTAATGGAAGATCAATGCAAGCTAGACATATGATGAAGGAATAAAAATTAGAAAAGAGAAGTATTCAAAAAGAAGGTTGACCAAAATGTAACATACATTTTGGCACCCTAGTTCTTTCTAGCACTTCTAGGGTTTTTCACCTAAAAGGAGAAAGGAGGGCCAAAATGCTTATGTCTACATTCAAAGTCAATGCAATATGGATGCAATATGGATGCAATGTACCTAGATGAAATGTTTTAATGCAAGAAATTAATATGATTAATTCATTAATGAATGGAAACTAAGGAAACAAAGAATCTTTGAAAACACATTGTGTAATGCAAAAACACCTAGAAATGAATACAAAAATAAACAAAAATGAACCAAACTGAAAGTATGAACCTAGAATGTAGATGAAGACTAGAAATGGCTTCTGGAATGCTGCTAATGTTGATTTTCAGGCCTAGTGGGTCTCATTCACCATTCTGGGCGAATCAATCCTAGTTCTACAAAACTAAGTCAAAACTTGTTTCGAACAAAAAGGGTATCTAAAAATGTAGAAAACCAAAAAATGACCCTAGAGTGGGACTCATTCACCACCCATGGTGAATGAGTCCACTTTTGAATTTTTGAATATTCAAAGGTGGAATCTGGAGCTCTCTTTTTGCACTTTGATTCTTTACATGTGTCTGCTTCCAAAACTCTGATTTATTGGTCTCAAAGTGACTTTTGATGGAGATTTTAACTTAAAAAATGAAATGAATACCTAAAAAACTTTGCAATGAAATATTCAATGATTTCCAAGCTTCCAAGAGACCTAAATCTGCAAACACACAAGACAAGAGAGAAATATTGAATGTTAAGGCATGGGGGTTTACCTTAGTCAAACCCATTTATGTAATTAAACCAAAATGATGAAATTATGGAATGAACATGAAATAATGGAGTTGATTACCTTGTCATGATGATTTTTCTTGAATTTCTATAGCAAAACATGAAGAATCTACCCTTGAATGTCTGAAAATTGATATCTTGGTGACTTGAAATGATGAAACCCTAAGTTGCTTGACTTGAGATGGAAGAATGATGGATGGATAATGAATAATTAATGTGAATGAGTTGGGAGATGTAAATGAGGGTTTAGAGAGTTGATTTTATAGGAAATTCACCTTATCAGCCTAAAAATTGGATCCCTAAGGCCGATATGTGAAAATAATAAACTTAAATTTCAATTTTTCTTGCTTAAAGGTAAAAAATGAGCCAAATGGGGCTCATTTGCCACCCATGGTGAATGGATCCACCTAGATGGGATTGATTCAACATGGATGGCGAATGCGTCCCACAGCTACCATTTTGACAGCTAGGATACCAGGAGATAAGGAAATAAGGTTTAAATTGCATCTTTGTTAGGTATTTCATCAGATATTTCCTTGGGATGCACAATATGGGTTAATAGGGGCCTATTAATGATGATGTGAATGTAAAATAGGGCTTGGGACATAGAAATCAATGTGAAAGTGTGATTAAATAGACTTTACAACACTAAAATGAGGTTTGCATAGCATAGGAAGGCACAAGAACCAATGTGAAAGTGAAATACACATTACAACACTAGTTTAACATTAAGTTTAATTCAAAAGCCTTCTAAATTGATTTGATAATGTATTTAAATACATTTTATAATGTTGAATTAGGAATAAATGAGTTCATTAAGTCTAGAAAAGTGTGAAGGTCCTTTACAACACTTTACAACACCCTTACAAGACATCAATAAAAGCATGTTAAGGGTGCAAGACCTAGTGTGGATACATAAAATGCCTCACCACACCTGAATCAAGGCCTTATTAAGTCCAATTTATCATGAATTATTCCCATGTCAAGCAAGAGGTACTTTTTTCTATGCCACAAATAGATTGAATATGATTACAACCAAATTGAATAGTTGTTAGATTTTTACAATGTACATATGAAGCCTTGGTTATGGAGGCATAGAGTGATGATGTACCAACATTAAATGACCAAAGACACAATCATTAAATAAAAGAGAATTAAATAAGATATGATAAGATTTTGTAGTATCAAAAAATGTCACCCGTTACATTTTCACACTTGTTTGGGCCATTGTGAACTAAATGAACCTTATGTATGCATTATTTAGGGAATTGTAAAGTGTTGTACAATGATTTCAAACTAATCTATCATTTTCATTAATTAATTGAGATTCTTTGTGCCTTATTTGGTCCTATTTTGCATCCACAAGCCATATTTAATGCATCTTTATGAGGATAATCCCAACACATGCATAATAACCAATCATAAATTAATGTTTTTGGATCGTGTGGCCCAAATTTAGTAATCTAGGACTCATACACCACCTTGAGTGTATGGTATTAGGACATAATAGCCCAGCCACAATAACCTTGGACATAATAACCTCGTCATAATAACCCAATGAAAATATAACCCAGGGTCATAATAACCCATGGACAAAATAACCCATGGTCAAAATAACCCATGGAAAAAACAAGCCATGTAATTTATAATTTTTTTTTTCCTTTCTGTATATTCATATGGGGATATTTTGTCCATGGGTTATTCTGACCACGGGTTATTTTGGCTTGGGTTATTATGACCCTGGGTTATTTTATCCTTGGGTTATTATGACTGGGTTATTCTCCCCGGGGTTATTTTGGTCAGGTTATTATGTCTTGTAACCTAAGTGTATGGGTCCCACCTAGGTTTTAGGGCCCTGATCTTGATTTCACATGAATCTAGAAGCATTTTTTAAAAATTGTGCCCCATAGCCTAGCCTAATGGGACTCATATGCCACTTTTGGCATGTGAGTCTCGTGGGGCTTAAAATTAAATTAAATTTAAATTCTTGGTGGGATTTTATTCTCCTAGATCAGATGTCGGCTTGTAGTGTTGTAATTTCAGGAAATTTGGCATAAACAAGTATAAGAGCAAGGTTATTTCACTCATTTTTCACCTAGCAAGTTGAATAAGCATCCTTATAGTAAAATTGAAGTTCACAAGACCATTGAAGAGTTTACAAGAGCATTCAAGAGTCTTCAAGAGCATCATGTCAAAGTTATCATACATCATGTTTGTTTTTGAGCTAACAATTGTGATGTAGGGTTTCATGATTCAAGCAAGCATTCAATTCAAGATCTATCACATTCAAGAAAGAGTTAAGATCTACATCCATTTGAGCCATTTCATGCATGTTTACCACCTTTATTTTTTAGGGTTTGGTGAGTTGCAACATTACATTTTGTTCATTCATCATTCCTCCTTTACATTTGATTTTATTGCAAGGTTTGATTACCAAAATAAGGTTTTACCAAGGAAAACCCATTTCTACTAAATTTTTTTTTCCCCTCTTTAGTGTGTGATTTGTAGATCTAGGTTGAAGAACCTTTAAGGAGCAAGATTGGAAAGAAGTTGTCTAGTGTGCAAAGTCATCCAAGTTGTCACCTTGTATAAAAGATCATTAAAAAGGAATCTACAGAGCATAATTTGTCATTTCAAATCTGGAAATTAGGTTGAGAAAATAGAGAAAAGATTGAAGAGTAGATTGATATCATGATTCTCTAAAAAATTTAAGCAAGAATAATATACCACTTCTGGAATATGATTCCCAGTACAATAAAATTTCTAGATTTCAGGTGTTTCAGACTTGTCTTTGCTAGATTTATATTCCTGCCCAGAAATCCTAATCTAGGACTAAATTTCCCAGACTAGCACATGAGCCCCAATAGACATTAAATTCAACATATTCAACATTTCAAGTCTTCAATCAAGTTGCTACAGGTTTCCAGGTGCCCCTTTGTACCTTTTCTAGCTTTCTATTCTATTTTGCATACATTTCTAGGTCATTTAGTGAAGCTTTGCATATCATTAGGTTTTTCATGTTACTTGTCTTTCCAAGCCCTCGCTTGGTGGTGAACCCTTCTTTGGTATTTAATAAAACCCTAGGACACTCTATTGTAGATCTCTCCCCCTCATTTCATCCTTGGATTGAGATCTCTAGGGTTTTATTGAATGAGAGTGTAGAAAACTTGTTCTATGTCCTAAATGATAAAGAAACAATTTTCAATCTATGAATTTTTATCTAGAAAACTAAGACTTATAGGAAAAGAAACTAGGACCTAAGCAGACTTAACATATAAAAAGGACCTAGATTTGTAAAACACCTATTTAAACCAACAAGGAAGATGAGGGTGGAATATTCATAGTGATTATTTGGCCATGTTTTAAAGGCTATCATCAAAGCATTTTGATATATTGATTAAGTGTTGAGGCATCTTTCAAGTTAACCAAGTTCTAAAGGACAAATTTTACCTATGATATTTCATCCAAAGAGTGCCCTTGGAGCTACATCAAAAATCTATAATTCAGTTAACTATGGAATTGCAAAATCTTAGTCATCTTGAAGAGGGCCTTAAAGTGTGCTTATAATTGTGATCTGATCCATGTTTTGATAAAAAATGAAAAGGTTGTGGTAATGTAGACATTCCAAGTCCATCAAAAAATTTGTAGGTCACATGAGTCTATCTGCACTTGCAAGATTTTCTATATAAACTAAATTATATTTTATGCAATTAACAATAATTTTTTCACATGTGGACTTGGGACTCCATCTTGCACATGAGATTTCAAAATAAAAATAAGTTATGTAAAAGATTATAGGTGGATGACGTCTAACTTACTACATCTTTACTTGATGAAGTCATGATGATGTTAGCATTGAAAATTTTCATTAGAACAAGATATTTGGTAATTTATCATATGCAAATGGAATTTCTACAAAGTACAAATGAAAGATGTAATTTTTCAAAGGAGTAGATGAAGTTAAAATTCTGACAAAGGTCTTTTTGTAGGAAAGGTTAAGTGAGCTTGGCATTGCAAGGTACAGTTGAGGGCAATATTCTCACAAGGTGCAGATGGGTGGAAAATTACACTACAAGTACAAAATGGTGGAGGAAAAGGATAGCGATACAGAGGATACTTGTCTTAATGGATCCAAAAATTTTGCAAGTGTAGTTGAACAATGATTTCTCATAATGTCTTATTAGGAGTTCCAATTTTATGTGATGTGTAGATGAATGCCAACGACCCACAAGGTGAAAATGTAGATTGTTATTTTGCATTGTCCAAATGAAGGGGGAAGTTATACCCCATTCAAATGACAATCAATTCTTCATAAAGTTCACTTAGATTCTTTTGCTCAACATTATCTTGATTGAAGTTGAATCTTTGCAATATTAAATTCATCTTGAATTTTTCACAATGATTTTGAAAGGTCATTGATATCCACAATTCTTTTGAAGACATTTTTTTCCACCAACCAACATCCATATCTCGTGCTAAGTGATCATCAAGTTCCAATTCAAGCACCCATCACAAGAAATGCCTCAAAATTTTATTTTGAAGCATGTAATGCATTTTTTTGTCATAAATAAGAAATTATGCTTGCATGAGAATATTAACAACAAATATTTTTATTTTTTACTGAAAAGTTGAATTATATCATGTTGTAACAACAAAGGACAACAATTTGCATGTGTAGCATTATGTTTTAGGGCTAAAGATGAATTTTATTCACAGTGACATAAGTTTCTATCTTCTTATCTTTAAAATGGGAATCAACACCATTTTTGAAAGGCCTCAAAAAAGTTTTGAACTTAATCTAAAAAGACTTTTGACAGTGATTTTATTGTTTTTTTGTTTTATTTTTTGGGTACACATTCAATAACGACATTTTTCTATAATAATATTACACTTTAATTTGAAGCATATATGAGTACATGATTTCAATGTGCATAATCTCCATTTCATGATCTACAATATTTTTTTGGTCATAATGGTCAAGGAATGTAAATTTTATCAACACACAATATTTGTATCTACATTTTTTCTTTGCTATTATTTGTTGAAGGACCATTGTAATTTTTTTATTGAAAATAATAAGATTGTTTCTATCACAATGTGGATTTTGAAGTAGGATCACATTGTTCGTCTTTTGTAGGTTGAATTTTTACAAGATAACAGTTCCTAAGTGACCATTGAATTGTATTGATGTGTTATGAAATGGATATACATGTTTTAGTGACTTTGTTACCTTGGATAGGCATCAACCAATCTAGTTTCTCCCATTTCCTCATAATTGATTTGAAAAAAAATAAAATTAATTCAATTATTCCATGTTTTTGTCTTTGTTTGAAATCCTTATATTTGTAAAAAAATGATCACAATGAGCTCATGTGTTTTGAAGATCTAATTCAAAAACTCTTGTCATAAGTATATGAGAGTTAGTTTGATAGTCATCAAGTCATATATTTGTAGTATATTTACATTTAGTGTCATAAAGGGAAATCTACCTAGGTTTTGTAGAAACTAAAGTGCAGGGGAGAAAAGTGTGAAATCCATCTCCCCTTCATTGGCCAAGTCTTTTAGTGTTTCCAAGGATAAGACCTTGTCAATTTATAGGGTTTACTAAAGTATAGATTTTGGAACCAACACAATATAAGAAGGGATGTTTTATGCCCCCATAGACCAATTTTTTTTTTTTACTATTTTGGGAAGAGAAGGTTATGAAAAATTGGTTGACATGATCAATAAATTTGATGTGGAAACAAATGATGCAAAGTAGTATAACCTTGAAGGATTTATTGATAATATGAGGATAAGTGTTGATAGATTAGGGTATTATAACTAGTATCTAGATAAGGAAGATTTGATTATAAATTGTTTTAACCTCTAGGGAGAAGAGAGAAAAGTGGAAAAATATTATTCTAATAGAGTGAAGAAAAAAATTCAATAACCCTCAATACAAAAAGACATAAATACATCTATTGATGAAAGAGGAAATACTTAATCTTATAGTTTTGAATTTTATCAAAGCACGACATTATAAAATATTGCTATTTGTTTGATAAATTTAATAGTAATTAAGTTTTAGCTTTGTAAATTATCAACAAAGAATCTCAACCTTTAATGACATTTGTTATAATTATTCACCTTTTCATATTATTATTAATCTATGAAAAATTAATATTTGATAAATATTATTTTAAATTTAAATAATCAGTTTATATTAATTTTTTTTTAATTAAATTAAATGTGTGAAAAAATTACAAATATTTTAATTGTATAAAATGTAAAATTATACTAATATTGTTTACTTCGAATTATTTATTTTATTTAAATACTTAATTTTATAGGGATTGAACTATTTATAAAT
Source organism: Sequoia sempervirens (assembly GCA_007258455.2). NCBI lineage: Eukaryota > Viridiplantae > Streptophyta > Pinopsida > Cupressales > Cupressaceae > Sequoia > Sequoia sempervirens. Next base: position 345,437,226 of record VDFB02000008.1, read on the forward strand.
AAAAAATCAAATTTTAAGTTGTCAACATTCATTAACATACGGCAAACCACATGAAACATATTTATAAAGTCTTCCAAGCCTTTTATAACCCTCCATTCAATTCGACTATCTTTTGGTGTGGTTGTCATTTGACCACTTAAGAGATGAACTACCTATAACCTTTAATATTGGGTGGGAAATTTTCAAATCTACTTTACAACATCTTTTTAAGATTGGGTGGGACATTTCCACCATCTCCTTTATTATGTATTTTCATTTTGTCCCCATTTGCAATTGCTAGAATGAATGTGCAAAAGATATGAACCTACATTGAAGAGTGTTAAAAGGTGTAGGACAAGTGTTTTTCATCATAAATAAGGATTAATTCAAGCATTGTAACCAATAAGATTATAAGCCTTGTTTGTAAAATATACTAAGGATATATTTAGTTATAGAGTTAAGTAGCTCCCCTATCATAAGGTCAAGAAAGATGACATAATGAGAAAGATAGAGTCCATTATGTTTTTGAGTTTGAATTCTTTGATCTAGATACTTATTAAGGAATCTGTCGATTTTTGGACATTGACAATGAATAAAAGACATACATAGAGATATTGATGATGGTTGCAAACATCCAGAACCAACATGTGAATAGATTATTTGATTATGGTTAAATTTTTCTTGACAAGCTACATAATGAGATTTAGAATTTGTAGAAGTTAGGTTGAACTCAAACATTTAGGTGATACTTTGTCTTGTGTAACATTTTCTTACTTATTTTAATAAAGTATGGAAAATAATTTAAGTTTGTAGTTGCATTCAAAAGAAGTTCCTAAGAGATTCTTATGCATTGTGTAAATGAGAAATGCAAATATGAATTTCAATTGTTCATACTCAAATTATTTTACAATTTTTAAGACTCTTTTATTACTTGAAAAGGTGGAAAATGGTTGTTTTATGGTTTAGGACATAGAACGACACTTTTTTCCCATTTTCATTCAAGGAAAACCCTAGATATCTCAATCTAAGGTATGCAAAGGAGAAAGAGATCTTGTAATAGGGTTGTCCTAGGGTCTGATTAGAAACTAAAGAGGGGTTCACCACTAAGCCAAGGCTTGGAAAGACTAATGAAATGAAAGTCCTAATGCTTAAACCTAGTGCAATGCAAGACTTCACTAAATGACCTAAACATGCATGTAAATCAAAATAGAAAGTTGAGAGATGAGAGGTGTGCACATGGGAATCTATAGAGGCCTGGATACTTGAAATGTTGAAAACACTGAAATTAATGCCTGTTGGGACTCATAGGCCAATCTAGGTGATTTAGTCCCAAATTAGGGTTTTCGAGTAGGAACATAAATCTGGTAGAGTTTTGTTTGGAACTCCTGAAAACTGTAAATCTAGCTATATTGGGACTCATACGCTAGAAGTGGTATATCATTTCAATAAGGATTTTCTAAAAATTCAAAATCTGATTCTACTCTTCAATGTTCGCTCTATCCTTTCCACCTAATTTCTGGGTCTGAAACTTTGATTTGCAACTTGTATCTATCTTTTAAGGTGACAACTTTGACAACTTTGAACACTTGACAACTTTCTCCAAACTTTCTCTTCAATGTGTCTTCAACCTAGATTTGCAAATCACACACTAAAGAGAGGGAAAAATGTTTTTTTGTTAGTAGAAAGGGGTTTTCCTTGGTCAAACCCTAATTTAGTAATCAAACCTTGAAATGAAATGAAATAGGAAAGGAGAATGATGAATGAACAAAATATAATGTTGCAACTCACTAAACCTTAGCAATAAAGTGTTGCAAACATGCATGAAATGGCTCCAATGGATGTAGATCTTGATTCTTTCTTGAATGTAATAGATCTTGAATCGAATGCTAGCTTGAATCATAAAACCTTACATCACAAATGTTAGCTAAAAAAAACATGATGCATGATGACTTTGACATGATGCTTGATACTTGAATAATGGTCCAAAACACTTGATAATCAGCTCTTGAAGACTCTTGAATGCTCTTGTAAATACTTGAATTCTCTTGTGAACTCAAATTTTCTAAAAGGAATTCTTTGAAGAAAGTATTAGCTTGATAACTTGAATGCTTAGGTGAAAATGAGTGAAATAACCTTGTATTTATACTTTTTTATGCGAAATTTCTTGAAATTACAACACTACAAGCTGACATCAAATCTAGGAGAATAAAATCCTACCAAGAATTTGAATTAAATTTGATTTTGGGCCACATGAGACTCATACACAAGAAGTGACATATGAGTCCCATTATGCTTAACTATGGGACACATTTTTCAAAAATTCTTAGAATGATGTAAAATCCAAATTGGGGTCCTAAAACCTACGTGGGACTCATATGCCCAAGGTGTTGTATAAGTACCAAATCACTAAATATGGGCCACACAATCCAAAAACACTTTAATTATGATTGGATCTTGGTTCATGTCAGGATTATCCTTGAAAAGATGCATTAAATGAGGCTTGTGAATGCAAAATAAGGCATAAAAAATCCCAATTATTTAATAAAACCCTAGAAAAGTGAGAAAGTGTGTTACAACACTTTACAACACTCTAAATAAGACACCAATAAGATCATTTAGTTCACAAGAGCCCAAGACCTAATGTGAATATGTTAGACACATTACAACACTAAATCAAGTCCATGTTAGCCAGTAGTTTTTCCATCATTACATTACTCATGTATTGAAAATTTTGGGAAAGATGGGCCAAGGCTTACTAGTGATTTCATGAAATTCCTAAGGCCTTTAGCATTGGATGAGAAGAAAATTATGACCAATAATTATGGAGATTAGTTTCTTCATGATAACTACATAGTTATCAAATTTTATGATAATGCAATTACTCCCTAATACTACTAATATTAGTATTAGAGAGAATAACATTCTTGGAAGTATTGTGACAAATGCATAAAATTCAAATCAAGTTCATTTAAAAAAATAATAATAAGGGAGGTTTTATTCTTCCATAGCTCTAATGTTTAGGTTATGCTATTTTAGGGAGAGAATTTTATGAGAAACTAGGAACCATGATCAATAAATTTGGCATGGAAGTCAATTGCACGGAAAGTAGTTTGACCTTAAGAATTTATTGATGATGTGAGTAGAAGTGTTGAAAGATCACAATATTAGTGTTAGTATCTATTGAAGGAAGATTTGATTGGAAATATTTTTTACCTTGTTCAATAGAAGCAAAGAAGAGAAAAGTGAAATAATATTGTTCTAAGAGAGGAGAAAGAAGCTCAATAACCCTAAATACAAAAAGGTAAACACATCTCTCTAAAAGAAGTTGAGAGATACAAATAAAAATATTACTTAACTTCATAACCAAAAATCTGTAGTAGTCATGAATGTGGTGAGATTTACATGTCTTAAAATATATGAATGCTTTAAATAAATGTACAAACAATTTAAAATAAAAATACTCTTATAACTATATGTGATGTTAAAAAGTTACTTTATTTTATATTAAAATTATATAAGAACTATTTTATTTGATTTACATTGTTTATTTTATTTGAAGCCTAGTTATTATTTACTTAAGATTTTTTTGTATTTTACTTTAGAATTATATAATAATTATTTTATTTTATTATATAAAAAAGTGTTATATAATAACCATACTTTAAAAAATCAAAAAGCAACTCATATATTTTAAAAAATATTATTAAATAACTATTAAATAAATTACATTAAATTAAATAATTCAATATGAATATCTCTAAGAATTTTTAAATAGATATATTTAATTGAGTTATGAATTGCATATTCCATTTAATCATAAAATGTTATAATAGTATAATTTTATTATATAGTATAATTATATATAATTATATATTTATAATTTATGTATATATATATAGTCTTATATGAAGATTTAATGTTCTCATGTATGGGTTAGATAAATTTAGATGAAGGATTTCATTTCTCTTATATTTTTGTTCATGTCATTGAATTTCAACTCATACATAATGGTTACATTTCAAAGAAATGAGACTATTAAATACACAAATTCATTTTTTCATAACATGGAATTGTAAAGCATCGTTATTTCTTTAAAAAAATTAGTTGTAAATAAGGGAGAGGGGCCCATAGTGGAGCACCTTAACTTTGCATTTCTCAAAATCCTACGTGGAAATTTCAAATCACTCCCAGTTTTGTACAATAGTTTATTTGGTAGCTCATGTGCTTCTATATTTCGTTTTAGGGCCACATCATCAAATATGATGCCACATTAGCATGCTTTTTGTTTAGGTATCCAAAAAGGCCCAAAAAAGAAGTGAGACTGATAGTGGTGCACTAAGTCATGTTTTATTGGTGCACTGATGTCGCATCACATGATTTGTCACTTTGCATACTTTATGGATAAAAAATGTTTTGCAATTGGATATTAAAGTTCTCCACTATGAGGTCCACCAAGGACTACTTCTATCTCCACTATTGAACCCTACTCCATTATGGGGCCCTCTCCCCTAAGATTTTAGTTTTCTAAATTTTCCATTTTGTGAACAAAGAAGTTCAATATTGAATAGATATTTCTTATAATTCTTCATTTTTATATATTATATTAATTTTTGAAAAAAATGAAGATTGTGATAGTATTATTTTTAACTTAAACAGTCTCTTTATGTTAAGGATATATTGATTTTATTAGTATAATAATTTCAATTAAGTGAAGAATGTGTTGAAAAAATAGAAATATTTTTATTTTATAATATAAATGTTTATCATTCTTGTTTATGCTATTTACATAATTTATTTTATATAAATGAAATTGTTTATAAAATTCAATATCAATTTTGAATCTCATGTATACATATTTTCTCAAATTATTTTTAAATAAATTAGAATATTTTAGAAAAGAATGATTTGTTCTATTGTTGGTCTTTTATTCTTGTATAAAAGTATTTTGTTGTCCTAGGGGGTAATTGGTTGGTTGGTTGCTACATTATTCTGGGTCCTTTGATATGGGTTTTTATAATATCTGGGTGGTGGTTGGTTTCTAGTGGGACCTTCTATCCAAAATTTTGAATATGTACTCTTGGCTCAAAGTTATAACTGAAGGTTTTCTTCCTGGTTCTTTCCTGCTAGTATGCTCCTTTTTGAACTAGGTTTTTGTAAAATTTGATAATTTAATATAAAAAATTAGTGGCATAGCCACTTTTATTTTATATATATATATATTAGAATAGAAAAAATTATATTTTATTTTAGTAAATATTATTTTATAATTTTAAATTATTTCTTTAATATATAAGATTATGCTTAATTTTAAATGTGTTACTATCACTCAAATACCTCAATATTACACAATAATTTTGAAATATAAACTAATTTTCATCAATACAATAAAACAACATTTATTTCAACAAATATTTTGTGATGCACTAAACTACTTATTAAAGAAAGGGGAATAGATCAATGTCATTCAATTACACCAAACACATGGTTTTAAAAATATTGGAAAAAAAATCTAGGGGAAGTGTTCTAGTAGTTTCCATAGTTAACTTCATGCACTCATAGATCCTAAAAGATACATTTAAATTTGACGATTTTTTTTTGTCCTCTCCATATGTGACTTAATTGCTTATATAAAAAAAATTGGCTTGTGGGTAGTAACAACACATGTTGTAGAATCCGTTAAGAAAGAAGTGGTAAGAAAAAGGTGTTTTCAATTTGTCGTCCACTATGTAACAACTATTTCGCCACTACCACTCATTAGAAAACCAATAAAAACTTTAAAAAAATTAATGGTGTTTTAAGGTGTTTTTAATACGTTTTCATTGGAAATAGATGTATCAGTAGTTTAATTTTTTTGGTCAACTACACATTTAGTAGTGAACATTTATAGATGTAAGATGCAAATATTTATTGACATAATTAGAACTATGTAATGACTAAAATACAAATGGTTATTGGGATTAGATGAGAATCGAGTAAACCATTATTGAAACTATGTTAGCAATTGATGCTCTTCCCCTAATGTTGAGAACAAAACAAGAGTGGAATACTTTTAACTAATATAGTGAATTATGGTGCAAATTACTTAGACAACATGTTGGTGAGAGAGTGGAAGCAGGCAAAGGGCTAGTCCCTAAGCAGGAAGAGGCAACAAATTACAGAAGATATTCTCATTTGCATCCACCAAATCCCATTTGAATGTTTTGACTATGTTATGAAGAAACACCAGAATTAGCATACAGGCATATTCATTATATTATACACGTGATGTGTGAAGAAAATGAAGTGGCTTCTAGAGCCATCCAACTGGAACACTATTTTAAATGGAAAATTCTTCAACATTCTCAACATTTACTCTTTACCTACCCACCATCTAGTGTTTTCTATAGGGAAAACTTTAGTGGTGAATCTTCGCCAATTGGCTAATAATTGAAATTGGGAACTCCAGAAATAGTGAATAGTACAAGATAAAAAGGATGTTGAATTGCTAGGTTTTAACAAAAAAATAATTTCATCTCAATTAATTCACCTATGTAAATGATGCATCATTGGAACTGATTCACCAATAGTTTATACTATAATTACAAATATTAATTAAATTCGCTAATAATATTATATTACTACCATTAATTTTGGGGCAATATTGCCACAATAATAAATTAGCATTTAATTTTAGGGATACTTTAGCGTTGAATAGGGCTTTTATTTATTGTCATCGAATAATTGATTATCTTTTTAATCAGATGGCTACAGGTTGATTCTGCACCCTAATACTCACATTCCTTTTAAAAGGCTTGTTGAGGCCTGAAATTTGTTTTGGTCTACATGATTAAACCTAATCATGTGGCCCAAAACAAATTCTGGGCCTCAACAAGCCTTTTAAAAGGCACATGCATATTAGGTTGCGGAATCAACCTACAACCATTCGATTAAAAAGATAATCAATGGTCTTCATTGTCAGCCTATCACCCAAAACTTATACCTTGTAACCTATGTCATGGGGTTTTGGAAGTTTGAAACTGGGCAATAGTATGTTCGTCAAGGGATTGCTGACTTCTCTAACCTTCTCACAGTGTTTTTAAGTTTCTTAACTTCCCGATTGGTCGATCTTCTTTGTTGTCACGACATCTTGGAGTTTCCTAACCTCTGACTGGAGGTTGTGAAGTTTGTGGTTTCTTCGACTGGGAAAAAAATTATTCACTAGGATTTGCCACTGTGATTATTATTTTTACAAATTATTCATTAAGATTCGCCAAGATTATACCATTTTTTTAATAATGTGCATAGATTCGCCGGGAAAATTAATATACTTTTTTCAAATAAAAGGAAAGATCGCCAGGATTTTACACCTTCGCCAAGGGGGGCGTTTGTTAAAGTTATCCCTGGTTTTCTGAGGCACTTCTCACGTATGTATTTTTTTGTCAACTACTTCCACAGTTTATCAATTAATTATATAAGTCTATGAGAAGGATGAAATATATATGTATATATCTGGGGTTTTCTTTTCTTAATATAATTTGTGAAGCTTGTTGGGTGTATGTGTATGTGCAATTGGTATTCTTGTATCCTCTGCATCCTCTATTCTTATTATTCTTGTTTGTTTTGTTTCCTCTATTCTATTGTACGTTCTCATTGTTGCTGAGAATAGAAAAATAGTCTGGGTAGAGAAAGCTTACCCAACAACTGGTATCAAAGCCTAAAGCCAAGTTTGATAAAGCCAAGGAGTTAGCATAGTTTAGAACAGGAAGAGACTCCATAGTCATTGCTAAAGTACTAAACACAGAAGAGGGTAGATTGCTACAACTAAGAATCATTGGGCTCATTAAAGGCATTTACAAAGATCATATCTAGTCATGGAGACAACAACAGTAGGTGATATGGAGAAATTAAATGGTGCCAACTTTTCCTTACGGAAATCCCAAATGGAAGATATACTAATTCTGAAGGATCGATATTTTCCAATAGAGGGAATATCAATGAAACCCACAATGATGGCAGATGAAGATTGGAACAAGTTGGATAGAAAGGTCATTGCAACCATTTGTCAATTTCTGGCTAAAAATGTGTATTTTAATGTTTCCAGAGAGAAGGTAGCAACATAACTATAGAGAAAGCTTCATGATCTATATGAGAAGAACACAACATCAAATAAAGTCTTCCTAATTGAAAAATTGTATAATCTCAAGATGGTGCTTCAATAGAAAAACATTTAAATGAGTTCAACATAATTACTAATTAGCATGCCTCTATTAAAATCACTTTGGATGATGAGATTAGAGCCATCTTATTAATGTGTTCAATGTTGGACAGTTGGGAGAACCTGATTGTAGCTATTAGTATTTTGACACCTAGAGGAACCTTGAAGTTTGATGATGTCAGTAGTAGTTTAATGAATGAGCAGTTGCAGCATAAATCAATGACAGAAAGCAAGGAGGAGAAGCCCTAACCCTAGCTGATTGCGGTAGAAAATTTGATTGGAATTGACAAGGGTATTCAAAGTCAAGAGGTAGATCAAAATCAAGAAGAGGTAGACTCACCTGCTGTCATTACAACAAACTAGGACACATAAAAAGAGAATGTCATTTCTGGAAGTGGGAAAAAAAGGAAAAAAAATCAACCAGAGCAAATGGAGAAACTACTATTGTTGCATCAGATGGTGAGGTATTAATTACTATTTCATATGAGTAAGCATGTCTTTATACTTCTAATCATGATATTGATTGGATTTTAGATTTTTGGGCCTCCTACCATGCTACCCCAAGCCAAGAAAATTTTATTTCTTATAAATTTATTAATTTAGGTAAGGTTCACTTGGGTAATAATAATTTATGTAGTATTGAGGGAGTGGGAGATTTTTTAATAAAAATAGAAGATGGTTGTAGTTTATTGCTTAAACAAGTTAGGCATGTACCAGATCTTGGAATGAATTTAGTTTTAGCTGGAAAGCTAGATGATGAAGGCTATCATATAGTATTTGGGTTACCCTTGAATGTAGTAGGTGGAAAGTGGGTATGCTCTATGTCCTAAGTCATATGATAGCATCCATCTCACTTTTCATATACAACATTTTGGTGAACCTGCATTTAGAATGTTAAAATTCTGATTTGGAGTGCATCATCATCCTAGATTTGGCTTGCATTAACATTGCATTAGAATTTGCATTGGTTAATTTGCATTCTAGGGTTTCAAATTTTGCATTAGTGAAAGATCATATAGCTTGAATTTTAGCATTTAATTTTATTGAAAATAAAACAAAATCTACATTTGCATCAAAGATCCAGATCATAAAACATAAAAAGCACAAAATTCAAATAAAATTTTCTTAAAATTTTGAAAAAAATCCCTACTGGGACTCATTCACCACCCTGGGTGAATCAATCCCTTTCCATATATATAATTTCATTTTATGGAATTTAAAGTTTTTTTTTTTTAGTTTCTATGTCATATAAAAATGGCCCCTTGTCATTTTCATGGCCTTATAGGTCTTGTTTCATGATGTTTGATCTATTTTTCTTTGATTTTATGATGTAACATGGCTTGAACATGCATATTTAGGTACTAAAATTCAAATAATGATCTTATGAAGGTGTTGTGAAGTGTTGTAAAACATTTCTACACTCTTCTAGACTCTATTCATTACAATTCACCTAAAAATCACCTTTTCATCATTTATCAAGTCTTATTTTGAAGTGTTGTATAGCCTTGTAATAAGATTTCACACTTTTCTAGGCATAACTTCACTATTTATCCCTTTCTTATGCTTTATTTGGCCCCTTTATGCCCTTATATGCTTTAATTAAGTGCATTTTTGAATGTACACCCGACAAACAATATTAAATACAAGATAATTCCTAACACCCATTTTTATGTCCTAGGTGGGACCCATTCGCCATGGGTGGTGAATGAGTCCCCCCTTGGCTCCAAATTCAAAATATTTTAAACTTCCTTTCGAGTTTTTATTCAAAATCACTTGATGTTGGCCTGTGATGAGGTATGAATGGTTTACTAAGGCACAAGATTGTATAAATAAGTGATTTTCACCTCATTTTACATCCTCCAACATTCACACATCACATTCAAGCATTTAAGCATCTTATAACATCAAATCAAGCACTATTCAAGCATTTTGGAGCATCCATTGACACTACTTCAAATTTTCATCATCAAGGGTTTGGTAAGTTGATAGCCTTTGTATGTTGTTAGTTTATCATTCTCTTTCTTTTCATTATTTCATTAAGCGTTTGATTACCAAAAGTGGGGTTTCACCAAGACAAACCCTTATTTCTAACCCTCAACCATTTTCCCCCTCTTGCATGTGTGTTTGCAGACCTTTGTATGCAGATTTAGCAAGCATTTAGGTGTTAAAGATTGGTCAACAAGTCAACTAGGTGCTTCAATTAAAATCAGCTCCATTTCAAGCTTGGAGAAGTTTTTATGTCTGTTTCCTACATAATTGACTTCGACAACCCAACAAGTAGACATTTCCAGATTCAGTGTTGCAGAGTTGTCTCTTGATTTCTTAGAATTTTGGGAGAGGACTAATTTTCCACCAGTGGTGAATGAGTCCCACCTTAAGACTAAAATTATAGATTTTTTCAGATTCTGGATCCTAACAGTTAGAAACCTGTTCTGATTGATAATTTTTCATTAGTAGCAGGACTAATTCGCCACCCTGAGCGAATGAGTCTCACTGTTGATTTTTTGTAATTCCAAATAGCATCCAGACTATTCCTGATTCCTCAAATCTTTCCCAGGTGCACTCCGATTGAACCAATTTCTTTTTGTTTTGCATTTATTTATCTTTTAGTTCATTGTTTGCATATCACATTGTGCTTTCTATCATAGTGTAAATCTTAGTTTTGCATTCATAATCATTCATTTAAATCACTTAATTGCATCTAATACATTTCATTTAGCTCATATAACATCATACATAACATAATTTGAATGAAACCCTTAGCATTTTTGGCCCTACCTCTCTCCTTTTAGGTGAAAAACTCTAAAAGAGCTAGAGAAGTGCATTGGTGGCAGAAGTCTACAGATAATTTTGGTGAACCTGCATTTTGAACACTTTGCATTTCTAATTTCCTTCACATATTGCATCCTAGATTTCACTTGCATTAACTTTCAATTAGGACATTGTTTTTTTTTTGCATTCTAGCACTTTTCATATTGCATTAGTGAAAGCTTTGTTTAGATTTCACTTTTGCATTGCATATCATTGAAAAAACTAAAAAGCTGCATTGAACATTGTTAATTGCATTCTGAAAAGCATTAGAATCATTTTAAAATTTCTAAAAAACACAAAAAAATATCATACTAGGACTCATTCGCCACCCTAGGTGAATTAGTCCCTCTACACTTTTTAAACAACATTTCTAGCATTTTTCTGGCATTTTCCTACATTTATGTATTCTTTAGTTACTTCTCTATTATAGTTAGTAGAATTTCTATTATTTTCATTTAGAAATCTTAGATTACCTTGCATTTGATTTCACCTCATCCTTTGTGGTACTTGTATGAGTGTTTGGTGCCCTATTAATAATACTCTAGTGAGATGAAGTTCTAGACTCATGGCTTCCCATGATAGAACTTTCGTTGTGGACCTTGAGATTTCAAGACTAGCTCCTACTCCTAGTATGGACAATGGTGCATTAGGAATTGACAGTACCACTTCTATGCCTTCACCTTTCCACCCAATGAATGTTGGCACCCACAACAACTCCCTCCCACAAGAAAAGGTCATTAATATTCACAAGGATTTTTCACATTTACAACAAAACTTGTCACTTGAAAACATTTCTACCATTGCCATACTCGCCATTGAAAATCTTTATTATTTGATTGAAAGTGATGATGGTTTGCAAGTGATGAAAATAATTGCTAAGATTTACAATAAACATGCCTCTTCTAATACCCAATCCATAAACATTCCTGTAAGCTAAGGAGGACCTCAAGTTCCTCCCCCTTCAACCATAGCATCCATACCAACTTATACCAATCTGCAAGTCACCACAACTATGCACTAGGTTAATTTTGTGGCTACTTCTTTCCCAATTCCAACTAGCATTCCTAGTTGTCTTATGGCATCACAAGTACCCTCCACCAACTTCACCCCCCTTAGTATTCCTTTCACTTCCCCTAACATCACCTACACTCCATCACCATTTTCCCTTCCTCCTCAAACAACTTACCTCGACCTTGTTCTTACACAACTCCTTAACACCGTTTCTTCCATGCAACAACTTTCTACCATTAGCTAAGGTCAAACCACTCCACCCACATAGCATGTTTGTAGCAGCCCCTTATCCTTAGAAATATTACATACCCCAATGACACAAGGGTTAGAAATGCCTCGGTTTGAGAAATACATAGGTAAAGGAGACCCTATCAATAATATTAATGCTTATATAGTGTTATGCAGTGATTTTGTCCTTAACGATAAAATTTTAGCCAAACTTTTTCCACGGACCTTGAAAGATACTGCATTAGAGTGGTTTTCCAACTTTCCTAATTATTCCATTCGTTCCTTTAATGAATTGGTGGATTCCTTCATAAGTCACTTTCAAGTTCACATGACCCCTAAAAAGACAATGGCTGACCTCATGAGATGTAGACAAAACACAGATGAAAAAGTAACTAATTTTATCTCACGATACCAATCCTTGTATGCTCAAATTGATGTCAAGATTCTTGATGCACATCTGCAAAAGATGTTTATAAAAAACTTGCACACAAACCTTTAGGATAAACTAACTATGATGAAATTAGCTTCATTCATGCATTTATGTACAACCTTGTGTGAATATCACAACTCAGTTTCTAGTCGTGATTCAAAATCCACTTCAAACTGAGTCAACAAATATGAACCACAAAACCAAAATAACACACAAAACTTTTGCAAACCAAACAAAGGCTTCTTATAGTTCAATTTTCCTCCTCAATTGCAACAACCAACCCAACTAGTTCAAAATCAAGTGGAAGTTGTTAAAGCAGCGGTGCCTTATACCTATAGGGACCCAAAGAGACAATTTACTCCCTTACCCGATACCCTCCATAACACAATGAACCAATTACTTCAACAACACATGCTCACTTTTCCACTCGTTACCACCAGCCTTTACCACCCACCTTCAAACCTAATGCTTATTTTTATTTTCATCGCCAAAATGGACATGACTCTAAACATTGCAAGTGTCTAAAACATCTAGTTCAAGACCTCATTGATTCAAGCCATTTGTCCATTGTAGGTGTTAATGATCAAAGCAATACCACCCCCTAACCAAAATTTACAAATTTTCACCAACCCCATGCCTAAACACACTACTTCATTTTTCAAGGCTAGCGAACCTTCAAATACTGATGTAATGAATGTTGATACAAATAGTGAACAACCTGATATAACTCCAACTGTTACCATAGTTAGTCCTATGGATAAACTTGTGGGTGTGATAGACGTTATCCCTCATAACTTGGGCCAAACCAATAAATTTCTTAATATCACTTTTTTTACTAAAGACATACTACAAAAGCTTCCTGATGGTCCTCTTTACATAGTTGGAAAAATCTATGATAAACCCACTAATGGGATATTAATATATCCTGCTTGTGGCGAGAATGTGATCACATAGGAGTTTCTAGTATTACATGAGCTATATCAAGATGATTATAATAAAATGACTGCATGGATTAAGAGACATACTAGCTTTGCATGCCCTACAATCGGATTGATCGTACTCCCCTTACAGATAGGACCTAAAGTTTCAGATGTAACATTTTCAATTATTCCACAATCTGACTAATTTTTTTTGCGGCTAGGTCACCCTTGGTTTCGCTCAATGAAAGCGGTTCCATCAGTGGTTCACAAGTGTTTAAAGTTTCCACATGGCAATGAAATCTTCACCATACACCATAGTGGCTTTAATCGCTTATCTTCTAAAGGTAATTTTTCCTTAGAAGCCTTTTGGCTTGAACCTATGCAACCTATCACACCTCGAAAGGACTTCTTTTTCATAGCCTATTGAAAGTTCAAAGCAAAAAAAATGGCCAAATTATCTCTTTGTAACATGTCCCCATCCACTTCCGCTCCTCCTATCATAGATGAAACCATGCTTCAACCTAAGTTCGACATTGATAAAACCATACAACCTCATGAACAACCACCCTTACATACTTCTCCTCCATCATTTAAAAGACCAAGAGAAAATGAAACTAATTCTATCATACCTCATTGCATTAAACACGTGTATCAAGCCAAAAAGAAAGTAATTGATCCATCCTCTTTGGTTTCAATTATGTTCTTCCCTCTTTAGAAGTAGAAGAACCTATGATAACTCAATTCGCTCTTACACCTCAAAAACTTCAAAACATAATTAAATGAAACCACAATGCTAGGGAACATAGGCGTCATCGTCATCTCCTCGCTCATCAATCTCACATGGGAGAAAATAATGAAAATCAACCTCCACCTTTGATAGAAGTAATAGATGGCCACCCTCCTTCTCTTGACCCACCACATGATAGTCTAGTTCCACCTTCACAACAAAATGAACCAATCCAATAGCCATAGCTTTTGATACATCTTTCCTTGGAAATCACCCTTTGTCCTCCCATCATCATCAATCTTGATGATGATGATGTGACAATAGTAAAATTAGATGAAAAAGTGCACAATGACCTAAATTATTTGTTCTCTTCTACAATGAGTTTAAATGATAAATCATCTCAACCAAGTGAGGAACTTGGCACGACTCCTAGTTTGACACTTGCAATTCTTCCTTTGGATAGTCAACTGCCCTCGCATTACACTGAACATGATTGGGAGGCGGATGACTTGTTAGATGGTTGACTTGCATTTTCCTTGCTAGCCTTTTGCATGTTTCTTTTATTTTTATTTTTCTTTCATGTGTATCATGTTCCCCCATAACGTGTGTTTGATGTTCTCTCTCATCATACACTTCCTCTATTTGTACCTCTATTCTTCTATTTGTCGTGCATTATCTTTTTTTCTTTTGTTTTGTGTTTTCCTTTTGGGGATGACCAAAGCATAGAGACACCCTATGTCTCTTCCATGTTGACCCAAAAGGTCCTTGTCTTTTTCTCATTTTATTTTGTGTTCTCCTTTTGGGATGATGCAAAGCGTAGAGACGCCCTATGTCTCTTCCATGTTGACCCAAAAGGTCCTTGTCCTTTTTCTCTTTTTTTTTCTCCTTTTTGGGATGATGCAAAGCGTAGAGACACCATATGTCTCTTCCATGTTGACCCAAAATGTCCTTGTCTTTTTTTATTTTGTTTTGTGTTTTCTTTTTGGGGATCATGCAAGGCATTGAGAACGCATTGTCTCCTACATGTTGAACCAAAATATTTTTCATTTTCTTTCTCCTTTCTGTTTTCTTTTTGCTTGTATTTTTCTTTTGGGGATGATGCAAAGTGTCGAAGAATGCAATGTCTCTTCCATGTTGAACCAAAACAAATTTTTTTTTCCTTTTTTTTCACTCTCTTTGTGTCATTCTTCCAGTTCTATGTGCTTTGGGGAATGATGGAAGTTCTGAGCACTTTCATAAAAACATTGTAGCAACGAACATATTGACCCCAAATCCATAGATTCCTTATGTGTTTGGTGTGCTCATTTCTGGGGAGCAACTCCCTTTCTTTGTTTTTCCATTGTCCTTGACATGATGCAGTCTAACTTTGAAACATATGACTTGGCATAGGGCTTTCCAAGTTGGCTCTCATGTCTTGTTTTCCTTTAGCATTCTTCCCTTTACTACTTTAAAGTAATTGCTCATGGAATGGTGTGTAGCAATTCCTTTAAAGTGGGGGGCATACATTACCATAATTCATTTTCATTCTTGGTTCCTAGTGTAGCATTGTCATTTATATGATGTGTTCATCACTTTGTGGATGACATTGGGTATGATGTCCTTCATAAGTGTGATCTATCTTAGCATATTACATTCCTCTTGGTGGTCTAATGTGACACACTGCATCCCCTAAGTTGTGAATATTCTATTCTTTGATTTGAACTCTCTTGGAGATAATAGATACAATGTTCCCTAAGTGACTGACCTTGCATGAACTTAACAAGAATCCTTTGAACATCTTTCACATTTTACACTTTACATTTTACACTTTACATTTTACATTTTACATTTTTACATTTTGCATTTTTTCCACCTTGCATAACATAACTTGCATGCCTGTGGTACCTTGCCATTTGTTCATGAGTTCTAAGCATATGGAGCTTTGCTTGTCTCATGGAGCATGAACTAAAATTTTTCCTTGTGGTGCCTTGTTAGAGTTATCAGGAGGTATAACTTTGATATGGTTGAGCGGGAAGCCCACCTAGTGGCAAGACTTTTCCCCATAGCCACCTTTGTATGTGTGAGTGCATACCAACTAGCATATGTATCTTACCTTTTGGGATTTTTCACTCTGTGGACAACCAAAAGTTTTGTGGCCCCAAAATGAGTATATTTGGGCCTTCTCACCTGATGGACCACTATGAGTTCTATCACCCCAGAGTGAGTATGCATTCTCTTCTTCAAACAATCAACCTAGATCTAATCCACAAGTAGTTGGACTAACAATCGAAGCTTCATCTGATTCTCAAAACTTGTGTGTTCCTTTGCTATTATGCTTAGTTTACCATGGGATCTTCATCCTGTGTGCTTGACCATCCCTCTTGATCATTGTCATTTCATCTTGCTAATGTAAGTGCATTTGAACCCTCCTCTCGATGTTCATGCTACTTTAGTGTGAGTTTGAAGCAAGTTCATCCTCTCACTAAAGTGGGGGCTAAATGTGTCATAGAAAAATGACCCCTTATCATTTTCATGGCCTTTTAGGTTTTGTTTCATGATGTTTGATCTATTTTTGTCTATTTTTATGATGTAACATGGCTTGAACATGCATATTTAGGTACTAAAATTCAAATAATGACATCTTGTGAATGTGTTGTGAAGTGTTGTAAAGCATTTATCCACTCTTCTAGACTATATTCATTACAATTCACCTAAAAATCACCTTTTTCATCACTTATCAAGTCCTATTTTGAAGTGTTGTAAAGCCTTGTAACAAGATTTCATGCTTTTCTAGGCATAACTTCACTATTTTTCCATTTCTTATGCTTTATTTGTCCCCTTTATTCCCTTATATTCTTTAATTAAGTGCATTTTTTAATGTAAACCTGACAAAAAACATTAAATACAAGATAATTCTTGACACCCATTTTTAGGTGGGTATGTGCGGGATCATGATGGGCCAAAAAGTGGTGATATGATGGGTATGTGTAGGGTATGTGGCTGATGACTTTTTTTTACCCAAAATTGATAAAACGAAAAAAGTTTTTAAAGGAGATTCTCAGCTTTTCACCAATATAAATTATTCTTTACTTTGAATTTAATATATAATTATTATTCATTTTCTATTTGAATTACAACTAAAGTCTTGATTGATAGGCTGATTGAAACATATCTATAGCTTTCAAACAGTATCACTTTTTTTGAATCAAAAACATGCATCACATTCTATCCTTCACATACTATAGGATTAAAAAATGAAGAATTGAATTTCATGAAGGTTTGACCAAGTTAAGGTGGTCAAACATACAAGTTTTTGTATTTTTTTAAAGTTGTAATAAAAAATTCATAATTAATTATTTACTTGGAAAAAAATATAAAAAAATATGCATCATATCGGTACATGAGTCCTTTACTTATATCTAAAATATTACAAAAGAATATTATCATTTTATTGTGGTTAGGGTGGTCAGATAGACACCTACTTCTTATTTTTTCCCTGAAATTTAAGTACTACTGCATTGAAATTTCAAATTTTCACCAAATAGAATTTTTTCTTTTTTAAATAAATCTAGTAGTTTAGAAACTAAATTCAATTTTCTACAAATTCTATTCTTACATTATTTTGAAATAATATAGATAACTTATTCAATTTTTTATGTCAAGTTATCTAACTTTGAATTTTCTAAAATTTTTGCCACTTAAGGGCTTGTTTTTTCCATGATGATCCTGCACATACCCAAGTCCTAGGTGAGACCCATTCACCATGGGCGGCGAATGAGTCCCTCCTCGGCTCCAAATTCAAAATATTTTAAATTTCCTTTCGGGTTTTTATTCAAAATCACTTGATGTCGGCCTATGATGAGGTATGAACGAGTTACTAAGGCACAAGATTGTATAAATAAGTGATTTTCACCTCTTTTTATATCCTCCAACATTCACACATCACATTCAAGCATTCAAGCATCTTATAACATCAAATCAAGCACTATTCAAGCATTTTGGAGCATCCATTGACACTACTTTAAATTTTCATCATCAAGGGTTTGGTAAGTTGATAGCCTTTGCATGTTGTTAGTTTATCATTCTCTTGCATTTCATTATTTCATTAAGGGTTTGATTACCAAAAGTGGGGTTTGACCAAGGAAAACCCCTATTTGCTAAGCCTCAACCATTTTTCCCCTCTTACATGTGTGTTTATAAACCTTTGTATGCAGATTTAGAAAGGATTTAGGTGTTGAAGATTGGTCAAGTCAACTAGGTGATTCAAGTCAAATCAACTCTATTTCAAGCTTAGAGAAGGTTTTTCTTCAGTTTCCTACAGGATTAACTTCGGCAACCTAACAAGCAGACATTTCCAGATTTGGTGTTACAGAGTTGTCTCCTGATTTCTCAGAATTTTGGGAGAGGGCTGATTTGCCACTAGTGGGGAATGAGTCCCACCTTAAGACTGAAAATCTAGATTTTGTCAGATTTCGGATCCCGACAGTCAAAAACCTGTTCCCAACAACTTTTCACTAGTAGGAGGACTAATTCGCAACCCTAGGCGAATAAGTCCCACTATTGATTTTTTGTAATTCTAGACAACATCCAGACTATTCCATATTCCTTGAATCTTTCCCAGGTTCACTCTAATTTGACCCATTTCCTTTCGTTCTACATTTGTTTATCTTTTAGATCATTGTTTGCACATCAGAGTGTGTTTTCAAACATAGTGTAAATCTTAGTTTTTCATTCATAATCATTCATTTAAATCACTTAATTATTGCATCTAATACATTTCATTTAGCTTATATAACATCATACATAACATAATTTGAATGAACCCCTTAGAATTTTTTGCCGTAGCTCTCTCCTTTTAGGTGAAAAACCCTTGAAGAGCTAGAGAAGTGCATTGGTGCCAAAAATCTATGGTTCAATTTCTATTTTATGTTATTTCCTTTTTATTTCAGTTTATAGATCTTCTGTTTCACTCAATTTACTGCATCTAGCTTAAATTCATTCATCTTGTGCATTGCTTAAATTTAAAATTTTATTTAGAGCATTTCATTTCACATTGATTATAAGTTTAGAATCTAAAATTAGCATCATGGATATGTGCCTTGGTAAGCTTTGGATGTCCTTGAAATCCTTAGTGGATGTTTCAAGTTGTACTTTTGGAAATGACCCTAATGAAATTGAACTTACTCATGCTCACACAACTCCTAATGCATGTCCTACTCATGATGTTGAAATCATTGGAGAAGATGATGACAACATGAATAAGTTCCTAAATGATTTCCTTAACAACCTTGAAGCTAATGCATCCTTTTATCCATCAATGAAGCAACCAACACCACCAACAATACCACCTCTTGAGATGTTTGGTCATTTACATCATCAAATTGAGATAAAAGTTGAACCTAAGTTCCCTACAATAGGTGAGCCTAGTTCCTCTAAACAAGCAAACACTCAACCATTCTATAGTAACAAAGTAACAAGCACTTCCATCAATTTAGAAGAAACATATGGAAAAGGACTCACAATCTTGAGTAAACAAGGATGTGATACAACAAGTGAACATGAAATTCATCAAATCCTAGAGAAAATACCAACTAAAGAAACAAAAGGGATAGGATATCGAGATCCCCCTCACAACATAAGTGCTCCTAAATAATACCTAAGGTTTCATAGTGATGGTATGGTAGTCTTAGATCCTCTTCCTGATATGAATGTCCTTCTTCCTAAAGAACAAAAGGCCTCCTCCTCAACCTTCAACTAGAGAATTTGATGAATCTAGCAAGAATAAAAGGCCTTACAAACTCAAGAAATTAAAATTCTCTTGTCCACCACCTGAAAGTGAGAAAATTACAAATACTTCTAAACCACAGACTTATACTATTGCCACCTATGAAAGACAAATTAATACTATACAATAAAGATGCCAAGGTCCCACATTGTTGATACCACAAAACTCTTGGACATAGTATTGATGAGTTTCCTACATTCAAAATCATCTTGACTAAATATCACTTTGATAATGATAATCGTTATCTAGTGATTCCATAACATATCCCTTGCACCCCTTGTAATGTAATAGTTGTAGAATCCTATATTCTCACCATTACATGATCTCTACCATCACCTACCTTGGCTCATTCTTTCCCTGCACTCAATGGGGGAAAGAGGTAGATAGCCTTTTCCTAGTAATACATGTGTCGTCGTCCCTTGGGCTAATTGTCCACCTTCTATCTAGATTGAGATTGGGATAAAGATGACTTGCATTAGGTTGACTTGCATGTGCCTTACTAGTCTTTTGCATTATTTATTTTTTATTTTATTTTGTGTGATTGCATGTGTGTGATGTGATCCCTCATGATGTTCTATTTGATGTTCTCTCCCACTTTCTGACAGTCCTCCATTTGTCCCTTCATTCTTCTCTATGTCGTCAATATTTTACTTTTCAATTTTTATCTTTTTCATTTGTCTTGTGTTTTCCTTTTGGGGATGACACAAAGCATTGAGACATTCATGTGTTTTCCATGTTGACCCAAAAGCTTTTCCTTTTATCTCTTTTTCATTTGTATTGTGTTTTCCTTTTGGGGATGACGCATGACATAAAGAAATTCATGTCTCTTCCATGTTGACCTAAAATGTTTTTATTTGTTTTCACTCTCTTTGTGTAATTCTTCTAGTTTTATATGTATTTGGGGAATGATGACAATTCTGAGCTCTCTAAAACCATTGTAGCAAGAAAATACTAACCCAAAATCTATAGATCCCTTATGTGTTTGGTGTTTTCATTTTGGGGGAAACCCCTCTCTTTCTTTTATTTTCTCTTTCACATGATGTAGCTTTACTTGGAAACATATGACTTGGCATAGGGCTTTCATGTTAGCTCTCATGTCTTCTTTATTGTTAGCATTTATCATTTTATACTTTAAAGTAATTGCTCACAACATGGTGTTTAGAAATTTCTTTAAAGTGGGGGCATACATTGGCATTATACTTTTGCATTTTTTCCCTTTTCATGGTTTATAGTGTATTCTTCTTACTTTATACAATGCATTTTTTGCTTTGTGGTTGACATTGGTTGTGATGTCCTTCATGACTATGATCTATCTTAGCATATTAAATTTCTCTTAGTAGCTTGATACAACACAATGCATCCCCTAACTTGTGAATTTTCTATTCTTTGATTAATCCTCTCTTGGAGGCATTAGGCACAATGTTTCCTAAGTTAATACCTCACATGAACTAAGCAAGAATCCTTTGAAAATTCGCTATTAAATTGCATGTGCATTTTCAGTTATATGGCCACTTTGCATAACACAACTTGTATGCCTATAGAGCCATCCTGTTTGCTCATGAGCTCCAAGCATACAAAGTTTTGCTTGTCTCATGAAGCTCGAAAATCATTTTTGTGTGGTGCCTTATTAAAGTTATCAGGAGGTATAACTTTGGTATGGTTTGATGGGAAGGAAAATGAGGGCGTGAATTTCCCCATAGCCACAAACATGTGTGTGTGAGAGCATACTAGCCATGAGTGTATGTTTCTCACCTTCTTGGAATTCTCACCCAGTGGACAACCAGGAGTTTCATTGCCTCAGAGTGAGTATGCATTTTTTAGAAAAATAGCCTAGATCTGATCTGCATCATGATGGAGAAACAGTCAAAGCTTGATCTAGCCCTTTTTCTTTGTCATATTATTTTACCTTCTCTATGTCTTTGGAAGTGTATGGTTGTGCTTTTTTGTCACTCTTTATATCATTTCCATGTGTGTTCTTCTATGCCTATGTTGGTTTGCCATAGGATCTTGATCCTGGGGGCTTGATCACCCCTCTTGATCATTTTCATCCCATCTTACCGACAGTGGTGCATCTAAACCCCTCTTGGTGTGTGTTTTTCTACTTTAGTGTGAGTTTGCAGCAAGTTCATCCTCTCACTAAAGTGGGGGATAAATGTGGTAATGAGAAAAGTATACCTTTTGCTTTTTTCCTACTTGTTTGGGCCCTCCTCTTGAAATGGTCCCAAAATTTGGGCCTGGTGGAACTCATACACCACCTTGGGTGAATAAGTCCCATGTGGCTCAAAATAAAAATTAATTCAAAATTTTGGTGGGATTTTATCCTCCTAGATCGTATGTCAGCTTGTAGTGTTGTAATTTTGGGAATTCTTGCATAATTGAGTATAAATACAAGGTTCATTCATTTTCACCTAAGAATTTTGTGAGAGAATTCTTATAGAAAATTGATTTCACGAGAGCAATTCAAGAGCATTCAAGTGTCTTCAAGAGTATATTATCAAGCATTTTAGAGTGACATTCAAGTATCAACCATCACATCAAAAACTTCATGCATCATGTTGAAGTTATTGTGCTAAAAATTGTGATATATGGTTTTGTGATTCAAGAAAGTGTTTCATTCAAGATCAACATCATTCGAGAAAAAGTCAAGGTCTACATCCATTGTAGCCATCTTAAGCATATTTGGAGTAGTTAGTTGTTAGGGTTTGGTGAGTTGCAACATTGTGATTTTTTCATTCATCATTCTCTATTCTTATTTGATTTCATTTCAAGGATTGATTTCCAAAATGGGGTTTGACCAAGGAAAACCCCTATCCATTAACTCAACAACATTTTCCCCTTTCCTTTGTTTTGGATTTTGGACTGATTCACCCAGCTTGGCGAATGAGTCCCAGTCAACATTAAAAGAAAATTTTCTAGTTTTTTGGAGCTCCCTCCAATCATTTCCAATTTTCTAGGTGCACTTACTCCTTTCTATAGTTTTTTACTTCACTTTACTTGCATTTCTAGGTCATTGAATTGAATTAGGGTAACTTAGTGTTTCATCTTCCATTTCATTTTCTTTTTCAAGTCAAAACTTGGTGTTGAACCCCTTATTAGTTTCCATTCAACCCCTAGGATATCCCTATTGAAAGATCTCTCTCTCCTTTACATTGAGATCTCTAGGGTTACCCTTGAATGTAGTAGGTGGAAAGTGGGTATGCTCTATGTCCTAAGTAATATGATAGCATCCTACCCATTTTCCATACACAACAAGTGCTTACATATTTCTTGCATTTTTTTTTGTTTTGGCGAAAACTTCCCCTCTTCGTTGACCCAACTTCTTGCTTTTACCCATTTGCACTGATTAAAGAGGCTTTTGGAAGGTGGGAGAATCTTCATCAATAAATGAGAAATGGTTTTTGTCTTATGTGAACATCTCCCTCAAATTTTGGAAAATATAACTTCCTTTCAATGTAAATGTGAATGTCAAATGAAAGCACGACATGTGTATAATTTGGACAAAAGCATGTCTTTCTCCCTTATTCTTATAAAAGGGAATTCAAGGCCAATTGTATAGGGTTGTTAGTAGATTGATTTCAAAGAATTTTTGTAACCAGGGTTAGATAATAGAAAATTGAGTCTATTCTAGGTTCTAAAATTCTTTTGAATTTTGTAGTGGTGAATATGGTAATAGTACTATCATATTTTTGTATATAAATGGAAAAATATTCAAGGCCAAGATTCTCCATTGTATACTTTGCATAGATTATGAATACAAAGGAATCAAAGATTACTTCTATTCATTTTCTTATCTTTCCTTGAATGTTTATTCATTGCTATTATGCTTGTTCAAAGAATGAGTTAAATTTGTATTAACATGTGAATGTATGCATGTATAAATAAGTATTGTTGGTTAAGTTTTTGGTATTAATGGTGTAAGGTATCACTGATAAGCTTTGTTATGATAGGAGTAATGCTTTTACATGTTTACAATTATGTGATTTAGAATTCTCCACACTAGGATAAGGCACCGGTCATGTTGCGTTACAATTTCCTAGATCTTTCATAGCAACTACATTCAAAATCAATTTTAAACTCCATTTTCTTTGTGAATGTATGTTGCTAAATTATAACATTTTCTCATGCTTAAATGAGATGTTACCATGAATATTAGCTAGATCTCTAAGGTATTTCTCATCTGTTAAGTAGTTAAAGGATCATTTATCTATTAATTTACAATGTATATGATAATTGGCACAAAAGTATCTAAAGATACATTGTAGGGATCACCCTCCCAAGTTTTGTAGAGCCCAAAGTGTACAGGGAAATCCTAGCAAGCTTTCACCTATTCGTTGGCCAATCCTTAAATTTATTGATAATTGAATTTGGAAAACTCATAGATAATTGATGAGATAAAGTTTGGTCCATTAAAAATAATCAACATTCTTAATGCTCTATCTTTCTCCTTGTACATGCTTAATACCCTACTTATCTAATAAAAACAATTTGATTAAAATAAGTTTGGTTTTTACAAAAAAGGAAGAATATCTTTAGAAGAGATTATTATTGAATTATAATGAAAGGAATATTGCAAGTTCTTGAAGAATGAATTATTAAAAGTTATTTTTCTGAATTTTAAGGATTGTGACTATAATTCTAGTTCTTCATCAATTTAGTTTTCAACTTACCAAAGGAATTTTGGTTGGATCTTGATATAGAATTGTTTTGAAAGATATTTCAACTAAGTGTTAATTAAAGAATTTAGAATCTTGAATGTGAAATAGATGTTTGTTTTGATTGAATAAGTATTTCTTTCTCAATAAGAAATTAATGTGAAATATTTTTAATAAGTGATGATTTTTAAAAAATCATAAAAATTAGATTGAGTTAGATGAAAAAAAAAATCTAGGATTATCTTTGTAGGAATAAACATAAAAAAATGGTAAGAAAATATTTTTTATCTAAAAAAGAATCTAAATTAATTCTCCAATAATAGATCTAATAGTGTTGATAACCTAAGATGTATTAGCAAGTTTTAAGTGTTGAAACAACCTAGGGGGAAGTGTTTCTTAATAAACAATGGTTTTTGATTAATTAGATTTATGTACGATTGAATGTATAAAACAATTACCACTATATTTAGTGTTTAATTTATTATTTCGATAAGTATGATTAGGATT
Organism: Sequoia sempervirens; assembly: GCA_007258455.2. Classification (NCBI taxonomy): domain Eukaryota; kingdom Viridiplantae; phylum Streptophyta; class Pinopsida; order Cupressales; family Cupressaceae; genus Sequoia; species Sequoia sempervirens. Next base: position 345,462,449 of record VDFB02000008.1, read on the forward strand.
TTTATGAAAATGTGTACTTTTCGATTAGTGGAAAGAGTGTTAGCTAGTGAAAAGGGTGTTATCTAGGGAATTAGTAAACCTTGATTGATAGATTTGAACTATTTTTTTTAATTTAGTTTATTGTAAAATCATGGACTTGAGAATGATTAGATACATTGGCTAAGATTTAATTATCACCAATGTATGTTATACCAATTTTTCTAGTGCTCTTGTTGGTAGAGGGTCCACAAGCTATGTTATACATTAGTGATCACCTTCCTTGACTAAAGCTCTATTCCACCTTCCTTATACATTAGTGGCTTGACTTATTCATACGCATGAATATTCCACTTGGTGAAGTGACATGCTCGATGCTTCTTATGGTTAGTTTTCTTTCTTGTGTGAGGTAGTTGGTAAATTGGAACACTACATAGTTGGGAATTGATATTTTGTTGTGGTATTAAAGAACATTAAAGAGTAAGTTGTATTGATATTATTTTGAGTGTACATTATTATTTATTATAATTATCTCATATTGTACATTCTTGATTATTATTTTTATTTATGATTGTTTTAAATGGTTTCTTGTAATGTGTTGTAATATTGTGGTTGCTTTGGTGTGATTGTTAGGTATGCATTTGATATTGTGAACACGTGTTGTAAATTTGGATGGACATTGTTCAATTGTTGAGTCTTTGATTTTGAATGAATGTCTATTATATTTGTTAAGAGAAAAAAATTAATAAGACAATCACCAATGTAAAATGTATTATATTTTTGGGTTATGAATAGAATACTTTATCATTAAGATTGGTAGTTGGGGAGGAAAGGGATTTCCACAAATGTGTTGAATGTGTACCTCCCTAGGAGCACCTAAAACTTGGATGGATTGATTTATATATCTAGTTTAAAGACCTCAATTACTTATTTTATATAAGATCACTTTTACATATGTGATAAGATTACTCATAAATATATTATAATAATTACAATTATTGATAAAAACTGTAATACTTAACCCATTATATGTAGAAATAAATTAATAGACTATGTATTGTAATTATTGGTTAGATAAAAGGAAAAAAAAATTAACCCTTTTTTCGGCTATGTGACAATAGACTACCAGCCCTTGGCGTGGTCTCCATGGCAATCAATACTCCTTGTGTGCGTGCACGTCTTGCATACACAAAATTGTCAAAACATGTCATCCAGTCTATCAACCTGTCACACATAGCCCGTGCTTAGATGTTTTTACACCGCCTCTATCTTCCTACTTTTCTTTGCTTACTATTTTGCTTGTACAAAATGTATTGAAACTGCTAGACGGAAGAATGTACACAATAGTCTATAATGCATGACAAGATTACACAGGCACATAGGAGGATTAACATCAACTCAACCAACTCACATGTTATTGCGTGTATTTTAAAATTGTCTACACACATCTGATTATTCATTAGTGTTTTATATCAAGGTGTCGGATATGGGTTCACTTTATATCAACACTCACCGCACTACATGTTTTCCCCTTCATGTGCTCTAAGATGACAATTCTGAGTGCTGTAATTTAGATTTATGAAAAGTGTTTACCAGCCAAATTTGACATTTGCACAGGAACGCTACAGCCAAAACCCACGCTAGTGCTTCTTCACCATTTGGTTTCTCCCTTACAGCCCCTCCCAACTGATCCCCTCTGTCTGTTTTAAAATCAAAGTTTCAGATCATTCTTTTTTGATGATGGACTATTGAGTATGATCTGAAATGTCATAAAAAATATGTACAACTGCTTTCAGAAACAATCTTTGAACATTTATAAATTCGTAAAGATTATTTTTGAAATTAGTTGTGTATGTATTAATATAAACATTTCAAACCTTTTGATGATAGAATCATGAATATAATCTGAAATGTCCATACAATCTTTTAAATACTCCATGAACGGTGACTACAAATTATTTTTTCCTTTTGAATAATTTATCTTACAAAAGCTTTTGAGGTTTCTGTAACTTGCTATTTTTCTAATACTTTTTGACTTAGCATATCCCTTATTCTGCATCCTTCATTCTAGGAATACATTTTGCATCAGTTTAAGGAAGATGAAACTTGTTGGGAAGTGATGCATGAGCCTCACCGCCATGCAATTCACAGGATGTCATGTGCAGTCTTATGTTTAGACAATCTATTTTAGTTCAATGTTTGTATGAACTATATTTAGAATTGTAATTTGAAACCTCTATAAAAAGAGGAGGTGAGATGTAATGATTTAATTATCAGAAAAATAAAAGCTGAGGCTGTGTGTTTGTGTAAAACAATTCTCTGCTCTTTGTTTGTGTGTTTAAGTGCTTCTCTGTTTCTTATTTCTGTCAATCTTTATTGTATTTGCATGGGCTTTAGAAATTACAAATGGTATCAGAGTGAGAAGGTCAGGGCAGAATTGAAGTCAGAGAAAAATTTGTGTGAAGTCTGGAGATCATGGAGCCAGCATAGTCATAGCCAAAGGAGGAGTTTGTGTTAATCTTGCAATACGATACATGGAAAGTTTCTTTCTGGTCGCCAAAAGATACACTGACTTAAACTTTTTGTTTGTGTATTTTCTGCAATAAGTAGATTCTAACTTTTAAAGCTATTTAGCAACAGAGCCCCTGAACGGTGGAATAGGGCAGTAGCACCAACAGCAGGATAAGAACGACGCCAGAAACAGAGGTAGCAACAGTGGAGCTTTGGAGATTGGGAATCATGACAACCATCAAAATTAGGAGTTAAGGTAGGGTGAGATAGATCCCTTCATTAAACTCGCGCAGCTATGATGTACCCGATAAATCCTAGAATGGTAACAGTGCCAGTGTCTGCATTCCCACAACGTGGCCTTCTCCTATCCACATGGAGCACATGCAATTGTTCACCAATTAAGTAAAGGAAATTTGATCACCACTACCTAACTATTGCCATTCGATTTCAGTAAAACATGTACTTGCCACTACCTGACGCTTGTTAATATATGTTTATATTAGTTTTTTTTTATATGTACAATAAAAGTAGACGGCAAACCCAACTATTAAAGAACTGCCTTAAGTGAAATAATTAAATCCTTCCTCACTAGTAACTGCACTTCCACTGGCATGTTCTAGAAATCACGTCTTGACATAGAAAATGCCAAATTCAAACAGCGGAAAATGATGGCATGTTATTTTCTATACCAACCCTACACGCACTCTTTAATGACATGGTGGCGTATGTTACAATCCATTAATTGGGCATTGTAAAGTACAGAGAAATGCTTAACAAACATGAACTAGTGTAAAAACTCTTCCTACAGTTCAGTCTTCCTACGCCTCGAAATTCAGAACAGAAAGACAATTGAAAGAAAATCCACGGTTAATTATTATTATGGAGTACTCAACTCTCTATGTTGGGCTCATGAGATCCAATTACATATATACAAGTAGAAATATGTTTGCTTCTTTTCTATGCAGAAACCATTAAATCCTCCCCGAAGAGATAGGAGATCTGATCGACCACCCAGAGAGTTCCTGGTTCTACATCCACCATCTACCTTTGTGGAAGAAGAGGACATCTGCAAAGAGGGCATGTGTCATGACGCTGATCAATCCATCTGTCCAAACAATTTCTATGAAATACATGACAGCAATTACAGAGCTCTCTTATTTCGTCATCTTTCTCAAGCGAGTTCAAACAAACGGCGCACACGATATCCTCCTCGATCTCTCTAAATCTCTCTGCAGATTTTGCAAACGTCAGCAGGGGCAACCTCTCTCTGATGTCATCTCCGCACATAAGGGAAATCTCAGAGGATTCTTCCAACGCAGAGCTTTCAGGCTCCAAGAATCCAACTCGAGAAAGGACCACACAAATTGCTTTGTTCACGTCTTCTAAAGCAGAGATAAAGTTAAGCAAAAATGTTGGGAACAACAATCTAGTATAGCCTGCAGAAATTCTTATGATCCAACAACCGGCCATTTCTTCAGTGAAATGTAAAAAGCTCCCTCGATAAGAGATGGCAATGGCAGAGTAGAATTGGTATGAAGTCCCTCAGAGCCAAAATATATAAATATACGGAGGAAGAGATTCTGGGCAGGCCCGCTAAGATATGAACGGCTCCCTTGAAACTGCTCCGAAGCGTCGTTTAATGCGCCTCGCCAGTTTCAATACAAACCCCAACGTGGAAGAAGAGTGGGCTTTTTCTAAAAGCACGTGCATTCAAATAATTTGTTGGCAATAAAAACAGATTCGAATCATTTGCTTAGTCTTTGGATCTCAATGTACGCAGCGGAATTATGAAGCAAAACGTTTTCAGTTACTTTAATCGACATGATTATTTTTAAAATCCGGCAATAAGATACTTATTTTCACATATTATTAGGGTTTGGATTTAAATATGTTCGGTTAAATTTGTGGTTTCGATCTAATCTATTTATCACTTCTTTTCATTATCACAGTATTATTTAAATTCCCATTATTATCTAGAGAGTATTATTTAATTATATGGTTACATCATTAATTTTTATTAATATTTATATAATTTGGACAAATTAGATATATAGTACCATTTCTTGATATCTTTCATTTTTTATTAAAATATTATATTGATTTTCAAAGTTTAATTATGAATAACATTTACATCATAAGATCTAATAATATTTGTAGATATCATCAATAATAAATACCTTTTACAAGATCAAGATGATACATATTAAATTTAGAAATAAAGATTATATCTTCAAATCAAAGATCATGAAGATGTTTCCATAATATACAAAATTAAGTGAAAATAGAAAATAAATCATTTGATAATCTTTCTAAACATAATATTAGATCTAATTATCAAAAAAAATTAAATCATTAAACAAATATATAACAAAAAAAAATACTAAATCTAGTTATAAAAATTAAATTAAATCACAAAATAAATCCATAACCAAAAAAAATGAAAATTACACATAAAATTAAATTTTTCCTTTTATCATTCATAAAGTTTACTTACATTTACTTATTATTTGAGAACTTAAAAATTACCTGATTGTGATTGTTGAATCATTAGTTACTATCTAGTTCAATAGATTTATTCTTTTATTACTTAATTTGAAAGCTTCTTTCCTCAAATATCAAAGCCAGTCCCACGTCAATTTTTTTTTAATGCATTCTACAATTCAATGGGGCCCCCACTTTATGGTGAATTTAATTTGTTGGTGGTACCATTAAAATAGTTTCTTCCCTCACATTGAAGCTAAAAGTTGGTGATCGCGCCTTCAAAGAGTTTTTTTTGGTGTTGTGTTCTAGGCACACATCCTCGGGCATTAAAAAAATTAAAGATGGTATTCAGGTGCTCTCTGAGCTTCTTGAAATTCTCCAGGCCTTTGTTCGTCATTATGAGCAAGTTTTCACTACACAAGAACCTACACTTGTGCGCCAGCAAGCCCTTCGAGATTGTCTTCCTGTCGTGCCAAATAGGCTTTCCTTAGCCCATAATTTTTTTGTGATCAATTGTTAACAATTGATGATCTCAAGGAAGTTGTCCATTCCATGGCCGATGACAAAGCCTTGGGGATTGATGGCTTCCCTTGTGAATTCTATAAATCCCTTTAGGACTGTGTTAGGCAAGATCTGCATCATGTTTACGTAGAGGCTTTTCATGCTAATTCTCTAGGTAATTTAATAAACAAAGGAAATATAAAATTCATATCTAAGTCTGGAGATTCGGACAACATTTACAGCTGGAGGCCTATCACGCTTCTCAATGTTTCTTAAAAAATTATTGCCAAGGCTCTAGCACTGAAGATTCGCTATCTGTTGCCTCAGATTGTGCGTCTTGAGCAAACATGATTCATCAAATCCAGGTTCATTTTGGTTAAAATCATTGTTGTTTGGAAAGGCATGGAATAGGCCCAACATTCAAACTAGAAAGCCATATTTGTTAAAATTGATTTTTCCAAAGCCTATGACCTCATTGAATTGCCTTTTATTCTTGCTATGCTACAGGCTTTGGGATTTGGATCTAATTTTATTTAGGTTGTTTGTATGCTTTTTGTGGATGCCTCGACTTGTATTACCAGCAATGGTAGTCAATCTTCTACTTTTGGCCTCTTTCGTTCCATTCGGAAAGGATGTCCTCTTGCCCCCTCTTTGTATGTGCTGGCGGTTGAAGGACTTGGCTACCTCTTGGCCCACATAGTTTCCAAATGGCGTGTTAAGGGTATTTTGCTGCCCAATTCTCGGGATCAATTGGTTACTGGCCATTTTACAGATGATTCTTTCCTCACTCTTCTGGAGGAAGAAGATAATATTAAAGCAGCCCTGGATTGCCTTAATACTTTTTTTCTTGGTTCTGGTTCTGCCATCCAGTGGCACAAAACCGTGTGCTACAAATAATACGTTCTTCTCACTCCTCCTTGGTTTCAACAATATAATTGGAAGTGGATTGGACCAGGAGAAATTTTTTAGTTTCTAGGCATTCACTTTGCCTTCCACGCTTCTCCAACTTAGTTATGGAAAGTTGTTCTATCCAAGGTTGTGAAAAATCTTTCCTACTGGATTATTAAGCCCCTATCTCTTGCAGGGAAATTCCAGATTTGTTCTAAGGTGCTTGCTGCCACCCATATTTACTATTCTTCATATTGGGTCCCTTTAAAAGCTGCCTATGGCAAGCTTGAAAAATAGCTCAGAGATTTTCTTTGCGCGTTTTCTGACTCCTACAAAGGGTTTCATTGTGTTTCCTGGGAATTTTGTTGCCTTCCTAGAGACTTTGGAGGACTTGGGTTACTCTCCACTCAATGGCAAGGAATTTCCTTGTGTGTCAAATGGATAATTTGTGCCCTCACTGGTAATGAGGCTTGGAAAATTCTTCTAAGACATTGTATCCAGTCTGGTTTTTATACACACAGACCCATCTAGAAGGGGATTGGTCTTCAAATCCTTTTAGTTATGGAGGAACTACTCCAAATTATGGGAAATTTTGTGGCTAAGAACATTTAGAAAGCCTAGGAAGCTGTTAAACCCTAGCTTTGCTAGGTTGATTCTACTTTTCGTGATGAACTCTCACTGAACTAGTAGAATATTTGGTGGTCACCCCTTTTTTCAGCAACGATCAGCCATTGGCTAAGTCGCCTTGGCTTAAGGCACTCAAATTTCACAAAAAAGGCATTCAAACCCTACAATAGATTTTTCATAGACCCACTATGTGTATCATGCAGTGGGAAGAGTTTCCTGCCCTGTATAGGCTTCATAACCAGGACCGTGCTACTTTTGATGGTCTGGTGAATAGTATCCCTGCAGAGATGCTTCATAAGGTTGGAATTCGTGGGACCAAAACCTGGTGGAAGGATTGGAAATGGTATCCAAACACCCCTTTCAGGAACTACAAGCCTCGACTTGGTTATAGGTGGCTTTCACTACACTTTCCTATCATTCAGAGTTTGACCTAGAGGTGGCTTCTTCAATTTCCCACTCATGTCTGGCGTAAAAGATTTATGACCACTTGGTCTACAAGTGTTGAGCCAAAACTTGCCCTCTTTTCTTGGAGTATTCTTTTCCAAGACTTGCATGTGGGTTCTCGACTTGTTCACCTGGGCGTCCAAAACCATCACTGCCTTTGTTTGGGACAGCTAAGATATTTAAGCATCTGTTTTGGTTTTGTCCTAAAGCTCAACAACTTTGGACTTGGATTCATGACTTCTTTCAGCCTTTCAGATCGGAACCTTTCTCCTGGCATATAATTCTGCTAGGAGATTCGCCCAGATTTCCTGGTAAGTATACCCAACTTTTGCACACTTTCATTGTGGGAATCCGTTTCAATATCTTGAAAGAAAGAAATGCCTGCATATTTTTCATTCTCCAATGGATATTAATGTTTCTTTATATGCTAAAGCAGTTATTTGTTCTAATGTGCTTTTACACATCTAGGTGCAAGCTAACAAAGTTGCACTTGATGTTGCTCACCTGCAAGTGCTACTGGATCATTGGGGTAATGCTCCTTGCACTATTGCTTAGGTGCCTACTTCACCCTCCTCTTCCTACGACCGGTCGCCCTCTCGGGGTCGGTAATGGAGTGGTTCTACACGCCCCCGCTCTTAGCCTCCTCTTCGGTGGGATTCTCACCCTCCTCAGTGGACTTGCTCCCCTCCATCATGGGCTAGCTAGGGGTGGCCTTTTGGTGGCACTTCAGGGAGTGGTGGTGGTGGCTCTAGGTGGCCCTTTGATGACACTCCTACTTCTAGATATGGCTGGCTAGATACTAGTAAATGCTTTCCATGTCTAGCACTTGAAATCTCACCCCAACACATGGATAAAGAAGAAGAAAAAGATAAAGATGTTGATGATGGTTGGGGTCCTCCTCCTGATGCCACTGACCCCGTTGATGTATGGGGAAAATTTTTGGATGACAGAGAAACTCCTAGCTCTGTTGGCAGTGCTCTAGCCACTTAATGACCCATTTTATGTTTTTGTACTTATGGACTTTTGGGCTCGACCCATGTTAATTGATCTTTTGGTTTTTTGGGCACTGTGCATGTGACTTTCGGGGTGTGCCTTTTTACCACCCATCCTTTTTTGTGAATATACATTTTATCTTTAATTTAATATAGATAACTGCATATTCATAAAAAAACTTTTATTTTAGGGTAAGGTCTCATGGAGGGGGGCTTCCTTAAAAATCTCAGCAAATGTTGCTTATCTTTTCTAGGAATATTTTAAAGTTTTTGGTCCCATGGATTTAATCTTGCAATTCTACTTAAAATTTTAAGCTCCAAAATTTAAGGAATGAACTGTAGTGCTTTGATAAAAAATAATAAATAAATGAAAATTCTCTCATTTTTATTTTCTAATAAGGATTTAAAATTTTAGATAAGAGACAAGTGGCATAAAAAACTCCTAAGCTGTAGGGGAAATTTCTAGCCCCACCTCAATTTCACCAACTAAAATATTCATTCCTAAAAGGTAGTGGCTCATATTTTTGTTGAAAAGATTCCAATTAATCCTGTAGCACATTTTTTTTTCCATGGGACCTCCTACTTCATGAAAATAGAAGCCCAAGCCCCCCCATGGGACCACACAGATAAAGAGGGTCTTGGTCCACCATTTAAGGATGGATATGGATGTGTTGTTCCTCACTCTAGATTGTTCTCCTTTTAGTTAGACTTTCTAAATTTTAATTACATAGTTTTAATTAAAACATAATGAAACCTATGATTATATCTAGATCTAAACAGATAAGTATTTAATAATTAATGAAATATTTGATAAAATTATTTTTAAGAAAATATGGGGTTAGAAGATTGTTATTAAATATAATTGATGGACGGTTAATTCAAGGATGCAATTAATAATTGTAATTTGACTTTTACAACTGAATATATATTGTTTGAATTATTATAAATTTATCTAGCTTCTATCATGTGGTGTTATATGAGGTTGTTTCCATGATTTAGTTCTTCTTACATAGCTTACTTTTGGTGGTGAGAAAATTTCCTCTACTCCTATAAATTTTACAAATTTGTTTTTAATAAATGTATCTAAAACTGATGGTGTTGAGAAGCACCTTGGGAAAACTATTATTGTATAGAGAGGAAGTATGGTAACATCCATGATAAGTAGCTAATCAACATAATCAATGAATAATGTTGGAACATAATCCATGTAAAGATGATAAGTTGATTAAGTAATTATTGAGGGTAGTTTTAGCACATCCAACTTGCTAAGAAATAATGAGTTATTGTTCCTCTTGAAAAGCATAATAATCTACTCCAATGTTTCGTTTGAGTTAGGTATTGACATGATGGACATCTAAGTGGTTTATGTAAACATGTTTCAATAAGGGGCCTAGATTTTTGAGGTTTTCTAGAAAATACATTCAACACATGCAATTAGAATAACAAATTTTATTTTATGAAAATGAATTGGGTGTTAGTGCTTTGCTTCAACACACACACACACACACACACACACACACATATATATATATATATGTATATATATATATATATGCATATATATATATATATATGCATATATATATATATATATGCATATATATATATATATATATATATATGCATATATATATATATATGCATATATATATATTTATATATATATTCAAATGTTCTTTCTCCTTTCTTAGAATAACATGAAATAAAGATCAAAATATTAAAGGGTTCCCAAAAATATTTAAAAACAAACACTAAAATTAAGTGGACAATGATAAGATTTTTTTTGTTTATCAATTCTAAGTGGTCAACCAAAATCTCAATAATCGGTATTAAAACAATTAGCATTCTCACAATTGCTACTAATACCAATACAATCTTCAAAGGAAATCAATCAATCTCAATATTTTGAAGCAATATTATATCAAATTGTCATAAAACATGCATAGATCTAAGACAAAAATCTATTCAATAACAAACTAACATAACAGATTTCATCAATTTACTCAACTTAGATAATCAAAACAATCATACCATCACCAAAGATTGAGATCCACATGCATGCAAATAAGGCATAATCCTTTAATTCATAAAATAGATACACAATGTTTAATAGGAGATCCCACACTAAAAATGTATAAATTTCTTTGTAAAATACATGAGTTTTTATCTTCACAATGATCTAGAATTAAAATTATATTGACTCAGGCATCCCATAATTTTTAGATCTAAACTAAAAGTTAATTGAAAGAAAACTAACACACCCTAGTTTGATCTGGGATCTAACTAAGACTAAAATAAAAAGAAAGTCTTCATAACTAAAGTCTAAACTAAAATGACAACACCAACTTGAATTATGACTTAGGCACTATTTTTTAATTAGAAAATTACTTGAAATAAAAAAAAGTTGAAAGTTTGATTGGAGTTAACTAGGAAAACTATCAAAAAAGGAAGTGATGGCTTCATTCATCACGTCCATTGGTGGACCTCAGTGATATTGTAGCTTTAACCTTTGCAAAAATGTTGACCTTCATTTTTTCTTGTAGACTGATAAATATTGCTAGTTCATCTTGGAAGGTCTACAACTCCATTTTTCTTATCATCATTCAATTAATAGCCTCTCGAGTAGCCTATCCTTGTACTGATTTTTTTATTTCTTCAAAAAATTTACTAGGAGTTCGTAACTAGGGATGTAGTTTCCTAGAATGTGCAACCCAATTTCCCCACAAAGTGCTGAATATTTATCATAGCTTTTCCAGCTAGGCTTTTGTTATTATTTAGCTTGCTCTTGAATTTATTTAAGGTTTTTGCCATTATATGAGCTACTTTCAACCATTCTCAAGGTTTTTCTTGATCTTCCTCTTCTACAACAGTTGCCTTTAGTAGGTCTTTAGAGGAAGTGGTTTTTATTCTTTGCAAATTGAGATGTAATCTTCCCAAACCATTAATTCCTCATCTATTTCCACCTCAATTTGGTGGGCCATGCTATCTTCATCACTAATTCACTGATTATAAGACTATTAATTTCTTGAAAAACTCTACTTTCTAATACTACAAAATCACCTTTCCATTGCTTGGAACCAAATACCCACCCCTTAGGGTTAGGTTGTTTAACTTCACCTTTAAGTGTAGCCTATAGGACTGGCTCAAGAGAAACAACATCAATTACTCCTACCAAGTTATTTATACATGTTAGTTGAGCCACTAGAGATTTAAGTTCCTTCTTGGTGTTTCTACATTCTCTTCAAGATGGTAGACACAAGAGTCTGCAAATATTATTGTTTTCCCTCCATTATCTCAACACCTAGATTCACTTGGGTAAAAGTACAAAGTTGTATCACACTTTCAACCATGTTATCAACACAAGTGAATTTTAGTATTTCTAACTAAAAATAAAATTTACTCAAAGATATCATCTCATTTTGAGGCTAATTTACCAAAAAAAAATTATTTGAAAAATTTATGTTTCAATAACTCCTACTCATGTAAATAACCTTTTTTAAATGTAAAAATACCTTTTTGTAGATCTATAAGTGTAGTTTTAAAAATAAAATAAAAAATTAATGTTTAATTATTATTTATATTTTATATTTTATTTTTACTAAAAGTAGGTTATAAGCACAAAATATTAGGTTGATTATCATGTCAAGAAAAATACTAAAACTTATTAATTTTTTTGAAAAATAACATGATGCACTAGATAAAAGAATCTATATCAAAATGATATAATTTTTTTTTTTCTATTTTAGATAAATATTTAATATAAATGTTGACATCGAATAGAAACAACTATGTTTTAATACACACATATTTATTTATTTTTATAAAAAGAGGGGTACAAACTTTATTGAATATCAGAAAAGAATATTACAATCAAGAAAGAGGGACCAAGTCCCAGACCAAACTCAACTATCTTCGAACAACCTTCTATCATCCTCAAGAACTCAAACTAAATCCTGTAGTAACTCAAGGAAAACATGCATCCAATCCTCAATCTTCCAACCAACACCTTGCTCGGAAGCCCATTTAGCTAAACAGTTAGCAACTTGATTCCACTCCCTTAGGATATGAACAAAGGACACCACCTCCATCCTAGAACTAACTTGAAGAATCTGCTGGACAACAAAGGCTAATCGCCAATTAATCTCAGACAACTTTCACGCGTTCAATAGATTAATCAAGACCTGAGAGTCAGCTTCACAAATAATCCTTTGCCAACCCAAAGCAAGGGCTCGTTCCATAGCATAAAAGATCGCAAAACCCTCCATAAGGTTAACCGTCTCCTCCCCCTCATGGATAGAGAAAATAAAAATCACTAAACCCTCAGAATCCCTTCCCACTCCACCAATCCACGCAAGCCCAAGATTACCATGAGAGGAACCATTAGTATTGATCTTCAAAACTCCAGTCGGATGGGGTCCCCATCTACCCATCCTCTGCACTCTCCTGTTCCCAAGCCTGCCTCTTCTGGAAACAACAGAAGAAGAAAAATAAATCCCCTGCAATCCCAGACTATCCACCAACTCAGAATCCCCTTTCTCTAGGGGGAACACCACTTCACACATGGCAGTAACCGACTCCTAGATCATACCTAACATGCGTATCCACACTTGCTGCCCCCCAGACTAACATCACAAAAAATCCTACGATTCCGCTCAAGCCAAATTTGCCAAAGAAGAAAGGTAGGGCCAACATACCACACATCTTGCAAGAAGGAGGCCAACGATGGAGGTCTTCCCAAGCTATCCCAAAACTCCACCAATGAAGAGGCATGAACACAAGGTTTCTTCCAAACCCCCCACCACCAATGCCAAATCTGCACAGCAAAGGGACATCGAAAAAATAGGTGTGAGGAATATTCCTCCTCTTTCCCACAGAGAACGCAAGCAAAAGGCCCCTGGAATCTATGCTTATGAATATTATCCCAAGTCAAACACCTATTCCACGCCAGAGTCCAAACAAAGCAGTTACATTTTGTCCATGAAAGTTGGTTCCAAACCCTCTTCCATCACTGAACCTCCACCCTAGCCAACTTCTAATCCAATAACCATAAGCAACGGAGTAGCTCCCCTTGGGATTGTGTATCCAAGCGAGGATATCCTCTTCTTGAAGAGCACTACAACACCTATTACAAAGAATAGTATTAAGTTCAACACTGCTTTCCTCCATCCACAAAATAGGCCACTTAGTGGGATCCTTCCAACAAACCACCTCCAGCGGACCATTAAAGGATAAGGATTTAAAGTCACTTACCCGAGACCACCCAGCCTCGAGAAATCTTTGAATCAACGGAAGCAGGTGAGGAAACTGAGAGGTGAGAGGAGGAAAGCCATCCTAGGAGTCTGACCAAAAAAGAGCTTCCAAACCCCTATGGCATATCTAGAATAAACCATCCTTAATTAGCTTCGCACCCTTTTAGAGAGTGCTCCAAATCACCAAACCTTTCCCCTCAAGAGGGTACCTAGGAATATCATGATGATGGATACTCGAAAGATACTTATGAGATAGTATCACCCACAACTAGTCCTGCTCCTTGCACCATCTCTAAAAAATCTTAGTAGCCATAGCCACTCCAAACAAAGTTGATTGGCGAAGACCCAATCCACCAAACTGCTTAGGACTACACACCTCCTCCCACCTAACCAGGCTCCACTTGGAGGAGGACAGGAAGCCAGCCCATAAGAATTTCCTCTCAAGGGAATCTAACTCCCTAAGAAATCCCACCGGAGCCACCTGAAGCATACACTTGTAGATAGGGAGAGCCTACACAACAGATTTAAGAAGCTGAACCCGTTCAGCAAAAGACAACCATTTGTGTGTCCAATGAGTGACTTTTGCACGAAACTTATTAATAACATTCTGCTAGGAACCTTTGGGAAGATAACCAACAAAGATTGGAATACCCAAATAATTAAAAGGGAGAACCCCTATCTGAAATCTCAAAATATTAGCAATTCTTCATTGAATGGGGCCCGACGCATTGAAGAAGAAGATGGAGGATTTATCTTCATTGATCAGTTGCCCTAAAGCCACCATGTAAACATCTAACACCTGCCTCAAAGCAGTAGCCTCCCTGATAGTAGCCATTCCCATCAAATTTGTGTCATCAACAAACTGTAAGTGAGACTGTAGAGGCAAATCCCCACCCCACTTCCAACCTTGAATGGTGCCAACCTCAACATTTCTCTTCAATAGTCATGCAAGACCTTTAGCAAGAAGCAAAAATAAATACGGGGAAAGAGGTTCCCCTTGACGTAAACCCCTCAAAGCTCTAAAGAGCTCTAAATGATCACCATTTATCAGCACCGAGAAGGATACTGATGAAACACAACTCATAACCCAATGGATCCACTCTTCACTAAATCCAAAAGCACCCAAGATTTTCTGCAAGAAGGACCATCGAATCCGGTCATAGGCCTTAGCCATATCCAGCTTAATGAACATAGCCTTCTCATTTGAACTAGCCATGGAGTGGATAGTCTCAGTAGCAATAACAACCCCATCCAAAATCTGCCGACCTGCAACAAATCAACTTTGTTCCTCTGAAATCAACACATTAAGCCACTTCTTCAGCCGTTCAGCCAGTAACTTTGAAATAATTTTATAAACCACATTGCAAAGGGAAATAGGATGAAACTAATTCAATCTATTAGCCCCTTAACATTTGGGAATGAGGGAGATGAATGTAGCATTGAGAGCTCTCAACATCTACTTATTTCGTCGGGACTCTTGAACCACTGCCAGGAGATCCATCTTTATGATATCCCAAAATTCTCAAAAAAATTCAATTGGGAAACCATCAGGACCAGGTGCTTTCCCCTTCTTCATTTGAAACAAAATCTCCTCCAACTCCTCTAAAGAAATCTTCCTCATCAAATGTTCATTCGCCTCCCTGGAAACCAACTGAGGGACATAAGATAGCACATGTTCCTCCTTAGCTAGACCCCCATGCAGATCCTCTCTGAATAGGGCCTCAAAATACTATGAAGCCTCTTCAGCAATTTCTTGAAATGAGACAAGACGATCCCCTCTACCATTAACCAAAATAGAAATGGAATTACTGTGCCTCCTAGCCTTCACAGAGCTAAAGAAAAAGGCAGTATTTTTGTCCCCTTCCTAGAGCCACTCAACCCGAGCCTTTTTCTTCTAGTAAATCTCCTCACGTAATTCACATTCCTCCACCATCTTTAGAGTCCTAGCTTCCTCTTTTAAAAGATCCTCAGAAACCCCATTTTCACGAATCAAATGCATAATACTATTCAATTCCTCTTGAGTGGCAGCCTTTTCATGAAAAATATTACCAAAACATCTCCTGTTCCACCTTTTAATTTGATACTTGACAAATTGAAGAAGCTTGACAAAAGTATACATTGCAGTACCAAAAGTAGGTTTACCAATCCTCCACCACTTAATCATCTGGTCATAGAGAGAGGCATTCGTTGGAATTTGAAAGGAGTGTGAGGCACCTGAGCCAAAAGAATGCTAAGCTTGATGGGCCAGTGGTCCGAACCCCGCCAATCCAAAATCTCAGAGGATGTAGACCATAAGTCACCAACCCAAAAATAGGAGACTAGGAACCGATCCAACCTCTCTGCGACACATTCCACACTAGTCCTCCTATTGTTCCATGTGAAGTGGCCATTACTAGGATGACCATCAATAAGATTTAAATCTGAAATGCAATCCCTGAGAAGCATCGCAGAGGGTTCCAACCTAGCAATTCCACCCTGTTTCTCAGATAGCTCCATGATAGCATTGAAGTCTCCAGCTAGGATCCAAGGATGGAAAGGCTCAAGGCTATGAACAAAATGAAGATGATACCATAAAAATTGCTTACCCTGATACTTGACGGGTGCATACACATTAGAGAGGAGAACACACTCTCCAGTCACAAAGCATGTGGCCTCCAAGGAAATAGAAGATCTAGATGACACCCACCAGAGAGGACAGACCCTCAGAGGGTTCCATAGGCAAGCCACCCCTCTAGAAGCACCCTGAGCACCAATACACTGATACTCACCAAACTTCCATAGCTTAGGGACCAAATTCAACATATTTTCCACAGATAATTTAGTTTCCTGAAGAAAAAGGATATTAGGAGAATGATTTCTAACCAACTCACAGACAAATTTTTGTTGAGGGCCACTGTTCAAGCCCCTTACATTCCAAGATAAAACAATCATTTCTAGGGACACAAGAAATGCGAATCCAGGGTCTTGACTGCCCCTGACTCCACCAAAGTTTCCCCAGTTGACTTAATCTTTTTATTATCCTTCTTCCTACCCAACTTGGAGCTCTTCTCACCGACCCCCTTCTTTGGTTCCTTTTGCAGAATACCCATGCAAGGAGATGACAAAGAGCTCTTACCAACTTCAACACCAACCTTAATAGGTAGAGAAGAACCAACTTCCCCAATATTTAGAACACTAGTAGAAGGATCCTGCGCAATCTGGTCTGTCAACTGTTGATCCGTGTCCATCAGCCCAACATTCATATCTTGCACAACCTACACAACCTCCAAGGAAGGCCCATCTTTTCCTGTACCCAAAGTTCCCTGATCCAGATTCACCAAGCCCAGATTCAATTCCTATTGAATGAGATCCTCAAGGACCTCAAACCTGTTAAAAGAGCCATCCTCCTACCTATCCCCCATGGTCCTCTTCAGCCCTCAGTTCCTATTCCGAGCTTTGATAGGGGTAAAACCATCCTCCCTAATACCCTCTCCACCTGGAATAGGCGCCTTCCCCCTATCAACCCTAGGTGGGTTGCAACGAGGTTGAGAGGACTGGGGAACCATCGGCTTAGCCTTAGGGCATCTATGTAGCAAGTTTTCATATTCATGACAAAATCTACACCGAAAGGAAGAGTTTCATTGTCCAACTGTTGCACCCAAGTATACAATCCTACACTCACTTCCACAGAATCTGGCAATGGCTTGCTTAAATCAATTTCTACACAAATACGGTAAAAAGTCATTACCTTTTTTAATTGTGTCTGTTGTGAAGACCCAATAGGTTTGCCAAGCATTGAAGCTACCAAATGCAGCACATCCTCATGCCAGCATTCAACCGAGAACCATGGAAGCTGAACCCAAACTGGGACCCTAGTCGGGAGCTCCTCAGTCAGATTGAAACCTACATGCCACAGCTTCATAAACAAGCCAACTTGGTTGTAAAAATAGGGACCCCCCTAAAAAATCCTATTATGATCCTTCATGCAGTCAAAGGAGACCATAAAGTAGCTATTCGCTATGAGCCTAATCTCCATCTCGCCTTCCGGCAGCTAGGTCCTCTGAGCCCAGGATTCCAAAAACTCCAACAAGACTCTCAAACCCATAAACTTGCAATAAAAGGAATGCTTTGAGTAATACTCAATATCATCAGCCAACATCTCCATCGGGATAACCAACTTCAGTCTCTCTTTACATCTTTCCAAACAACCATTAATTTTCATGATCTTAGGGCCCCCAAACAACCCAAAATCTTTCATCTCCTGATCTGGAGCAAACAAGTTATTATCAAAAACCTTCGCCCCCTGTGCCGATGGTTTTGAGCCAAAGGCAGAACGGAAATCCATCGAGGGTCTAACCTAGATGATTCCCCTCATGACATGAGTCCGGAACAAAACAACAAACGAGCACACAATCCCGCAGGACGAGAAAACAAGGACACCAACTTGCACAAGAGTTAGCAAGGACCCGTTGGCTCTAACCACAACCCCCCAAAACACAAGAGAAGCAGCAAATAAAAGTACAGCCCTGCCCCCAAATGAGATAACACACATCCCAAGGGAACAAACGATGATACACAACAAACCCTACACTCCACACCCAGTGAACAGATCCCTACAGGGGCCAAAAAGATTGAAAAAGCTTCCTTGAATCAGGGTGCACTAGACCACACCCCCACACCACCCCAAGCAAAGCAAATGTTGGCCCACACCCCACGACAAGCTCAAAACTCCCCCAACGTGTAGCAGCGAAGGCAAACAAAGAAGTGAGGGCACACAAAGTGTCGTCCTCACCCAGAACATGGAAAGAAACCCCCCTAGTGCACCTGAAGATAAAGACCAGAGAGCGAGCTAGGGCACAGGTGCCCTAGCTTGGCTAACAGAGCTCAGAAATGAAGCCATCCCTTTTTGGAACCACATTATTCAATACACACATATTTTAATATTTATTTAAAAATATATATTTATCAAAATTGGAAGAAAACATATCCATACAGTAAAGTTTCAAGTTATATACTCACACAAAAGATTTGAAGGAAAAAAATTAATATTTACTATATAAATCTTGAAGTCACTTCCTTTTTTAGCTCTTTATCAACAACTAAATTATAGTGTCAATTTATAAAAAAAAATATTCAAATATTTTTTTATTTTTTATTTAAAAAGACAAGCATAAAATCTAATAAAAAATACACATTTTATTAGCTTACATCATTTCAAAATTCAAAAGATAAATTCCACTTTTTAGTGATTTAAGTTTAAAAGTTGGATTATTGTTGTTTGTTTTCTTTAGAAAAGTGTGACACAACATTGTACTTTTACCCACTTGTCTTATCTAGTAATCCTCCAAGTACATGTTAGATTTGTACTTATCTACTAGAGGGATGACCATTTGAGCAATTTTATTTCCTTGCTCATCCATAGTGATATATGGCATCCTTCTTAACCTTTTCTTTCTCTTAGTTGTGGATTGAAAGACCTTTGATAGAATACTTAATCTCATCTCTTCCTCTTCTTGGACATGTAGCCTTTGTCTATTTTGTATTGTATGGTTCAACCATGTAACTTGAACATTTGAAGAGACTTCCCTTTGAGGAGAAGTTATGATTTTTGGATTATGCGAGGCTTCAAAATTGTCAAGTATTCTACCTCAACTTTCTCTGTATCTTCTCTTACCATGACTTTTTCTTCAGCTATTTTCTCATTATGATCTTCCTTATTGTTGGAAGAATAAGGAGATGTCATTGATGGACATGTTGGAAACATGAGCATGTGAGGTTATCACAAGTTAGATAGATATACATTGCAGTTTTGTCATTGATGTCAACATTTTATTCCAATATGAAGAGCCTTATGCAGACCAGTTTGGATGGATTTAATATGTTTGAAGATAATAGTGAAAGACAATTTTTAAAATGGTTTGATGTAGTGAAGGCAATAATTATGGAAATTCAATAAGTGTTGAATTTGAAGTGATTTTGTATACAAGGGATCTGATATTTGGGTCCCCATTGATCTGCTGATGAATATTTTGCTTCACGCTTCTAACATAATTTTTTTGTTAGTTGATAAAGGAACCTAATTCTAGAGTTTCATCTCATTTTGGTTTTTGGTTTTGGAGTTATGAGTAATAGAAGTTCAACTTGGTTATAGGAATTTTCTAGTTTAGTACACATGTGTTGATGAGTCTGCACTTCTCCACCGATTGATTTTTGGACTTTACAATTTTTGGATATGTTGATAGGTGTCAAATGAGTGCATATTCCAATTAGCATTGTTTTTAGAGATCCGAGTGTTCGAATGTGGTTGTATAGTTGAGGAATTTTGTAATAAGGCCATTATCGGTGTTGACCTAATGAGTTGGGTGTATTGCGGAGATTGAACATGTTATGATCTATTATGTGGGTTCTATTTTAGGTCAGTGCCAACATATTTCATATCATTATAAGGTTTAAATCTTGGTGTGAAGTGTTTAAGTTTGGGTCTTGAGTCGACAAACTACATTTTATATATTACATCTAATTAGGATGGCCTAATTGATATTATAGGTGAAGCAAATATATAAGTTATATCTTTTTCAATATTTTGAGAGAAGTGACATGTGACAAGAGTAAGTGGTTGTGAATTGTGTGAATATACTGTGAATACAGAGTAGAGTAGAGTATTGATTTAGATCAGTATGAATAATTTTGAGTCTATACTTTGAGCTTCATTGGAACCAGGTATTTCATGCATTTGATAGATGTAATTGTAATAGTTCAAATATGGTTGTGAGCCACAATATCTTATTTCTCTTTTATTTCTTAGTGGGTAGTGAGTCCACATGGACAGTGAGTCCACTTGCAGTGAGGGTATGTGCAAGATCATCATGGAAAATATAGGCCCTTAAGTGGCAAAAAAATTAGAAAAATCAGAGTTAGGCAAGTTGGCATAAAAATAAAAAATATGTAAGAATAGAATCTGTAGAAAATTGAATATAGTTTCTAAACTACTAGGTTTATTTTTAAAAAAATCTATTTGGTGAAAATTTGAAATTTCAATGTAGCAGTACTTAAATTTCAGGGAAAAAATAAGTAGGTGTCTGTTTGACCACTCTAACCACAACAAAATGATAATATTTTTTAATAATATTTTAGATATAAGTAGAGGACTCATGTCCTGATGTGATGCATATTTTTTTGTAATTTTTTCCAAGTAAATAATTAATTATAATATTTTTTATTACAACTTTTAAAAAATATAAAAAACTAGTATGTTTGACCACATTAACTTGGTCAAAAATTCATTAAGTTCAATTTTTATTCTTTTAATCTTATAGTATGCTAAGCATAGAATGTGCCACATGTTTTGGATTCAAAAATTGTGATACTGTTTGAAAGTTATAGATATTTTTCAATAAACCTATCAATCAGGACTTTAGTCGTAATTCAAATAAAAAATGAATAATAATTATTTATTAAATTCAAATTAAAGCATAATTTATATTGGTGGAAAGCTGAGTATCTCCTTTAAAAACCATTTTCATTTCATTAATTTTGGGTAAAAAAAGTCATCAGCCGCATACCCTACACATACCCATCATATCACCACTTTTTGGACCATCATGATCTTGCACATACCCATGAGCACTTCTATAATATACCATAATCAATTATAATATATTGTGAGCTAATTCTCACTGTAGTTTTTCCAATTTCAGGTTTCCCACATAAAAATCTTGGCGGTCATGTGTTATGTGATGTTGTTGGATATTTTCATGCTTTCCTTCATTACTGTAAATTAAATATGCTATGAGTATTGGATGTTTAAATGATTAAGTGTTTTAAAAGGATACTGATTCACCGCCCTCTTAGTATTATGAGTTTTCAATAAATTGTATTAGAGCTTGGTTCCTTGGAAGGAGCTTAACTGCTTGGGGAAGATCTTGAAGGTTGAACACATGATTTTTAGAAGACTACCTATTCCTCTGGAAGAGATTCTTTTTGTTGCATCTACATAAGAAGATTTCATATTTGACATAAATGGAGAACTCAAAGTTGCTCTTGAAGATATAGAAAGAACCGAAGCTTAAAACATATATCTAAAAGAAAATTTCAAAGAAGTAGATGACTACATCAAAAAATTGAGAGTGCAAATCAAGAAATTCAGAGAAAAACATAAGGAGGTTAGTGAGAAATTGAAGCAAGAAAATGAAATAATTACCAAACTGAAAGTGCAAGTTGAAGAAAGAAAAAGAGTTGAAGAATGTTTGTTCAATGTAATGGTGAAAAGTAAATCTAAAGAATGTACAAAGCTTGAAAAAGAAGTGAATCTGAAATTAGATTTTGAAAAATCAAGAAGTCATGAAGAAAAAATCAAGATGATTTCTACAAAATTTGATGAAATGATTACAAACTAGAAAGGATCCAAAGATAAAGAAGGTTTAGTATTTGAAAAGGGTGAAATTTTAGAGGAATATTAGACACCTAATTCTAAAAAAGAGATCAAAGAACAAAAGAAGACTGAAGGGCAAGTGCACGAAGATGGTCGCACTTTTGTGGCCAAATGGGAAAAAAATGGGGAGACACATAACACACTCGCATTATAACACGAGCGCGTTATAACACAAGTGCGTTATGTGCTTTTAAAAGAAAAGAAAAAAAGTGAAATGTGTATCATTTTCTTTTCACTGTTTCTCAGCTCTGCCCACGACCAAAAACCCTCATTTTCATGCTCACATTCGAGGAGGAAGGACTTCTACAAATTTCATCAAGAATAGTTGGATTTTGTCTACAAATATGGTGCCATGATGACAAAGAGATGTAGGAGGTAAGTATTGTTTACTATTTGTTTTGAATTTGTTAGTTTGAAATTGATTTTGTTTGTTTTAGGTTAGATTTGATTATTTTTTTAAAATCTGTAGGAAATCCTGCAAATCCTCAACAAGAAGAGGAGGTAAATCCTTAATAGCAAAATCCTCAACAAAATCAACCTCCCCCACCATTCTCTCAATTCCCTCCTGGCACTCAAGAAAATTTGAGGAGTGAAATTGAGAACAATAGAAAACAACTTGAGGATCTTATCAGTAGGTTGAGTGATCCAAATGCTTCAACCATAGAAAGAATGCTTCTAGCAAATTCATTGAAAGACATGTTAAAAAATGTAGATGCAATCACCCAACAAATATCTGGATGGCAAGATAGGAGGTAGACAGCTAGGGCATATTATGCAGACAAATTATCATATAAACAAGTAAATGATTTAAAAATTACTAAAGGTGATTTGTGTTCTCTATTCACTGACTCTAAAACAAATCAAAATTTTACCCTCAATGCAAAGAGGTTTCCTATTCATTGGTGCCACCACTAAGAGATTAAGAACTATTTTTATGAAAGATGGTATATGGTCTTTGATTACCCATCGTGCAATAATTGTGAAGTCCCCCAATATTTTCTTAGGAAACTATACAGCGAGTTTGTATTGAACCAAATCCCAATTATTTTGATATGAGGGATTTCCAGGGGAGAGGTGGGGGGTCAGCTTAGGATAGGCCTGGTGCATAGCCAGATCCTACGCGGCAAGGGAGACAACCTCTCGCTAGGACGCCTCATGAGCAGATTGTGATGTCTGCCATTGCAAAGGAGAGTGCCAACATAGAGACATTGTAGGTGATCACAAATTTGGCCCAGAGTGTCATCCATCACACTAGCCCTATTGTACAACGCCATCCAGGGGAGTCTTCAGGTGGTGGCCTTCGAACCCATGTGTGTCAATCTTGCGGGGGAACTTGTTCGTATGACCCTACCAACACTCAAGAGGGTACTATGCAGGATCCATATGCTACTACGTAGCCTGATCCATATTCATCTACGGGGATGGAGAGGACGGCTAACATTTTGCATGATGCATATGGCATTGACACTCAGGTAAAATTCAACATGTTCACTAAATTTAATTTATTAAATTTCGATTGTGAAATGCAAGATTAACTAATTTAGTTTTATTATTTTAATAAAATTATAGGGTCACATTGTAGAGACTGGATACACCAGTCATCCACCTACTTATTTTTGCAGTACACCTATTGGTGGGGTATGTAAAGTTAGTAAATAGTTATAAATTTATTACACGTGTTAATAGCATTGTTTTACGAATGGTATTTTAATATGTGATTTTGGATGTTGAACAGGGTACTGTTGGAGGTTTCAAGGAAACACCTCCGAGTGCCAGTAGATTTCAGCAAACGTTCACGGAGGTAATATAGAATTTAAAGAGAACTTAAGTAATGAATTCTAAGTTTAATAGATTTGTGTAGTTTATATTCATATTGTTGACCTTACATTGCATTACATAGATCATTCAAAATGAAAGCATTACTTCAAATTCTATAACTAATAATCAGAAATATATCTATTTAATACTTGTAGTCAAAATTTTGTTCATTAGATCTCATACATTATAAGTCATCACATAGATCGCTATTGTAACTTTTTTGTGATTGAATAATTTGTTGTTTTATTTTCAGATTGTGGTGATAGAAACACTACCAAACATTACGAGGGCAATGGATATTGGTGTTTCCTCCACTATACAATCTGTGATGGCTCTGATAGGGGAGGTATGAGGGAAATTACTAAATTTCAATTTACATTCATTGTTATAGATGAACTAGTTCTAGTGAAAAATCAAACCATTATTGATTCGTAGTTTAAATCCTATTTGGATGGTTTATATAGGGCTTGATCAGGCCTGAACATTGGCGTGCAAATATTTCCATTGAGGAGAGTGATCGTGAGATGGCCGTAAGTGATTATTTTGTTAAATATATTAATTTTTATAATGTAATTTCTATATATTAATGTCTTTACTTCTTATTGTAACAGTTGAAATTTCACTAGAAGCTAAACACTAGGAGGAGCACCAAGAGCACTCCTTGAGCACAATAGAAATGGGTGACAAACTCATCACCATCGGATCACCCAACAAAGGGAAAGAAAATTGTATTTGAACTAGAGCATGGAGATAAATGAATTTTGAATGCACAGAGCCCTTTATTGTATGCCTACATGGCAATGTTGTACATATTTTGTATTGGATATATTTGACATTGAATGCCTATATGGCATTCTCGTAAGCCTATATGGCTATTTTGTAACTATACTTTATACTTATATCGACATATATTGATGTATGTGTACATGGCTATTTGCTTAATACAAATCTTTTTATCGATGGTGTCCATATTTGCAAATTATAAATTAATGGTTCAATAGATATGAGTTACGTGTATTCAAGTGTATACTTTACAGCTTACGCACATATATTTTTTGACTTATGTGTGAACATCGAAAAGTGTGAAATTTTTGTGTTTGGAAGTCAAATGTAAGCCAATTTTGCAATTCTCAGTTCTTGCATACTCGATCTTATGGACTTATTCCTTCCTAGCACATATTGTGAATATTTCTCATTTTGCGACAGATTCCCTCATTTTTGAACCACTCATAGCAAAGAGATTCACAATAAGACTTTAGCATTGGAACACTACTCCATACTTCTCTTGTCTAGACCATAAAGGATTGAAAATTCTTAATTTGATGCAATGATAGTCGGAGATGAGAATTTATAAAACCATGCCTATTTTGAAACTTCACATCTAATACTACATCAACAAGAACTTAAGAAGTGTTGCATAAGAGTGTTAGGTTTGATAGGCCTTCTCTTCCCTAAGGGAGGAGAGCCTCATCTTGAAATTTGAACAAAATTTTAAGAAGCAAACATTTTACCTAAAAGCTTCAAACCTAGATGACATATTTGGCTAAGTCTATCTTGAAAATTATCAATGCGTTCAAACTCTAAAGGAGATTCTCCCTGAAAAGAAAACTTTACCCTTTTTCCCAAGGAAAGAAATTGTAACAAGTTGCATGTGATTTATCTTATTTCTTTCTCACAGTTCCTAGTCAATCATTCATGGCTCAGGATAGTTCCGTTCCAAGGCAAGGACACCCAAAAAATCACTGAGATTCTTCTACGATCTGCAAGAAAAAGGTTTTGGCTCTTTCATAATGTAAATAATTATGTAACACTATTTTCTTGTTTTCCTTCCACAGAGAAAAATGTTCACACTTTTCAGATTGATCAATGATCAATAATGGCTGATTGTAAACACTTGACATTTTTATCTTTGAACTTTAATTTATAATTTTGTATCATGACATTCGAGTAGATCACTAATATTTTAATATTGCACTATGAAAGTGGTGGTGTATTTTTTCTATGTTATTTGACTATTAATATGGTGGTGTATTCTGAACTTGATTACTGCTGCAAATATGTATATATTTCTAATTTTTATATGTTTTTGTATGACCGAACCCAAAATGAACCCAACCCCAAAAAAATATTTCCCGAACCGGCGAACTGGGTTCTCGAACCCGATCCCGAACCCAAAACTGAACCGGTAACTTAGTAAAAAATAGATTTTTGTAGTTTATATTCATAACGTTGATTACATTGTATTGCACATCTTTCAAACTAAAAGCATTGCTTCATGTTTCATAACTAATAACTAGATGCTGATAGATGACAAAATTTCAATTACAATATAGTTTTTACAAAGTCAACCTAAGTAGTTATGCAATTACTTCACATTGCATAACAAATAACTAGGAGCAGCTGCCAATTGCATTTGGTTGTCATGGCATTCTATGATACCACATTTCTTTGAGGCATTTTTCAAATAGTTCCGCGATACTTGTCTATACTACCACATTTTCATACATGTCTACCAAACATTTTGTCAAATGGTTCCCATTTGTTGCTTTGGTTGCTATGGCTTGAAATCCTAAAACAAGTGCTCAAGCAAACTATGGATGCTTGGAAAATCTATCAAAAGCATAATAGTATCGATATCATAGACAAGGTAGCGAACTCTTTGAAAAAATGCCTCAAAGAAATGAGGTCTCATGACTTGATGGAATGCCATAACAATCAAAAATATTTGATTGTCATGGCATTCCATCACCATGAGACCTCATTTCTTTGAACTAGTTCTACCTGTCTATCTTCATACATATCTATCAAATAATTTAGCCAAATAGTTCACATTGCCTTCTTTATGGCTAAAAGCCTAAAAAAGTGCTTCGAACCAAACTATGGATGGTTAGAAAAAAATCTATCATAGCATAATAGTACTTAATAGCATGAACAGGGAATGAACTGTTTGGCATCATCTCCAAAAGAAATGTGGTCTCATGGTGGTGGAATTCCATGACAAGCAAATTGTTGTGGATTGTCATGGCATTCCATCCTGTGAGACTACATTCTTTGAACGACCCCTCAAGCAGTTCATTTCCTTGTCTATGCTACATTTATCATACATGTTTACAAAGCATTTTATGAGATTAGTTTGTTTCCTTGTTGCTGGCTAAAAGCCTAAAATAGGTGCTTCCAAAAAAGCTATGGATGCTTGTGGAAAAAATCTATCAAAGAAACATACTAATAAGCAATACCATAGAAAAGGCAACAAACTATTTGAAAAAGGCCTCAAAAGAAATGTGGTCTCAATGGTGATGGAATGCCATGACAATCCATAGAAATTTTCTTGTCATGGAATTCGTCATCATCCCATCCACCATGAGACTTCATTTCTTTGGGGCTTTGACCCTCAAAAAGAGTTCGATACCTGTCTGTCTCTTTATTTTCATGCATCACCCTATCAAATCATTTTAATAGCAGGTTCATTGCCCTTGTTGCTATGTCTAAAAGCCTAAAATAGGTGCTTTTGAACAAGCTATGGATGCTCAGAAAAAATCTATCATAGCATAACAGTAAGCAATATCATAGACAAGGGAATGAATTGTTTGAAAAAAATGCCTCAAAGAAATGTGGTCTCATGGTGGTGGAATGCCATGATGGTGCAGGAGCACCCAAGCTCCTTGAGGATCATTTGGAGAGTCAAGAGATGGCATGGGTCTTGAAGGCCTATAAACCTTTCCAGAGCATCAATTATAACATTTTGAAGCCTATAATGGCATTTGGCATGGATGAGTGTAGGAAGAATCAAAAGTCCTAAGGGTCGGTAGGACCCTTGGGATAAATTGACAATAGATGGAACAATGATGTTCACAGGAGTTTAAATAGGTATATGATGTTTTAATTAGGTTAAATAAGGTTGAATGATGATATGTAGCAGTTTTAGAGCTTTATAGTTAATAGGAGTTAATAAATTGCAATGTTGGAAATTCAAATTTTTGAAATCCAACTTTGGGTGGAAAAGTGAGTTTTAGGAGTTTTAATCACAATAATGTAATAAAATCAATTCTAATCAGTTGGGATGGTTGTAGGATGAGTCTATAATCTTGGAGAAAGCATTTGTATGGAGGGTTGGCTGATATTGCAAGTGTTGTATGGACTACTACAGAAAATCAATAAAAACTTCAATCTTTTTGCATTTTCTTGAGTTTTTTTGATGAATCTTTGATTCCTTTTCGTGTCATTCTCATTTATATGGTTTAAGAACTTGTATTTACATGAATTTAACCTTTTTAATGACTTTAATAATGTTGGGAATCAGTTTCTTGTGTTATATTACTGACTGCCCTCAAAAAGTACAAATTTTTCACTAGTTTTGAGTCTTCATGAATAAATGATCCATTTCATGGGAGAGTGTGACTGAAAACTTGAAATGGATCATATCTAACTTTTATTATATAGATCTAACAAGCTATTGTGCAGGGAAGAGTGATTCTTGGGTGTACACCAAGTTTTAGCAAGGAAAAGGGCATGAAAATGGTACCTAAAGTGTAGCAGTAGGAGATCTACCTTAATAAGGGGTATATTTTTGAGTTCAAGGTGTTTATATATGTTTAGTTATTGGTGAAATGTCCAAGAGAAGGTTTTGGAAGTGTTGGGAAAGCTAATTTTCAAGAGGCCCTAGTTTTGGAGTAATTTATTGAGGGTTTTGTGATTTAGGGTGTTGAGGTGTCAAAGAAGACTAATACCTTGAAAATATTTGGTTTGGGAACATTTTAAAACACTGTTGAAAGTTTCATAGTTAGGAAATAATTTTAGAGAGGGGTTGCTTTGAAAAAGTGGGCTAATTAGGCCTTAAATTAGAGGAAACAACAGATTTTGGTAGGTTTGATCCAGAACAAGTTCCATAAATGATTTGATATGTTGTGTATCATCATGAATCACATCTGAATCATTCATTATATTGAGGATTCCTTTGGGGAAGTTGAGTGAAAAGTCAAAAAACCATCGCTAGAAGCCTAGTTGGGCTAGAAGCCTAGTCAAGGTGCAAAAAGTGAGTTTTGTCTAAGACAGAGGTTTGGGGCTTTGAAACCATTCAAGACATGTTTTTTTGAGTTCCTTGAGATCACTCCAAGGGTTTGGGTCCATTAGGAAAGCACCTAAGTTATAAGTGCACTATTGAGGCTTGTCTCCATCAGGGTGCCTAGAAGAGTGTTTGAGATTGCATCATTGTAATCCTTGAAACTTTGAGTTTTGACTAGAGTCTCATCCCCTCTGCATCACATGACAAGCAATTTTTTGTGGATTTTCATGGCATTCTATCACCATGAGACCACATTTCTTTGAGGAATTTTTTCAAACAGTTCGTTGCCTTCTCTATGCTAGTACATTTATCATACATGTTTACCAAAGCATTCTATCAAACAGTTCACTTCCTTGTTGCTATGGCTAAAAGCCTAAAATAGGTGCTTCAAAAAGCTATGAATGCTTGGAAAAAATCTATCAAAACATACTAATAAGCAATAACATAGAAAAAGATGCTCATTGTTTGAAAAAAAGCCTCAAAAGAAATGTGGTCTCAATGGTGATGGAATGACATGAAAATCCACAACAATTTTCTTGTCATGGCATTCGTCATGCCATTCCATCACCATGAGACCACATTTCTTTGAGGAATTTTTTCAAAGAGTTCACTGCCTTGTCTATGCTCTTATGAATATAATTTATTGAAATTTGAGATGCTCTTATAATGTCTACGTCATAGGTGGTCATGATAAGGTTAAATTAAAATGAATAACTTGAAATTTCCACGTCAAGCTTCACATGCACTTTTTTAATGGCTTAAAATCATAATTGAGATTTATCAAGATCATCAAAATAAGGATGTTGCATTGCTTTTTTCCTTGAGATTCTCTTGGATGGATCATAAATCTGCATTTTATGCAAGGGGACACCAATCAATGTTTGTCTGGTTACATACAGATACACAAAGTAAAATAAGATGATAGCATTAGCATCAACCAAACTGACATGGATACAAGTATAAATTAATAAGAACCGTTGTGCATATACTTAAAAATTAATCCAATGAACCATCTGGGTCTGCTCTACTCTTTATTGTGTCAAGTATTGCCTCATGGTTAGACTCATGGACCTTCCACAAGGTCTAGTTCAAAGGTCTACCCCCATATTTTCTCAAACAAACATTGGATTCCATGACAAGGCTTGAGTAATGAAGAATCTTACGATGCGTGTCAAATTCCTCAAACAACCAATGTTTAACACTCTTATGTGGGTACCTTCTCAGCCACATTCCAGTAACAACAACTAAGCCTATAGGGTATTCAATGTTTTCTCCATCTATAATTGGGGCTTCCAATTTCTTTTTTTCTCAACACAACAACACAAGTAATAGTCTGTACCCTCTTTGTTGTCTTCACCTGCAATAAATGCATAAACATGCCTTGCATTTATATGTGCATCATATCTCTTGAAATTAGTCAACATTATGAATACACTACAAAGTAAGATAACAATATGGAATTTCAAATATTAAGAAAGTAGATATATTACCTGGTTGAACTAGATCTGATACATGGTCAAAGTCGACTGATGATTCCATCCATGTTAGTTCCAATGCCATCAGAGGGCGATACGTGTGAAGTGGGCTAAGATAATTTTTCAAACATTTTTCAACCCACTCCCCTAACTCACAATCATTCCAGGCTTGCATTGTACATGAAGAACAAAAGCATGCCATCTTACATGTATCGATACTCCATGAACCTACATTTGAGCTAAGGAAAGAGTGCAACTCACTTGATCCTATTAGTGTACAACAATCCTCATATGGTGCAATGTTGGTATCATCCATCAACAAAATCATAGGCTGAAGGCGATACCTTCATTACACGGACTGTCGAACCATTACACCACTCGGCCGATTGATCTTGCATCTATCAAAAGCGTACCTTTGTCTTTATGCTGCTCTTCTCATGCTAATGATCTTTTCATGCATGCTCTTGCACCATCATGCTTCCCCTTTCCATGTTTGGCCTCACAAAAGTTCCATATATGTTGAACACTTGTAGTGAGATGCATCTTGCACAACCAGGTAGAACATGCAGCGTTCTTGAAGCGTATTGTTTAACACGAGTTGACTGACAATATTATATGCGATCATATGATTGTATGCCCTATGAGCAAATGAATTGTAGAACATCTGAAGCAACGCACACGAACTTCTGGAGAATGCGTCATCACTAATATAAAAGTGATACTCCCTCAATACCTTCCCTTTAGTCCTCTGTACTCCGTTGCATGTATGAATGCTATGTGCACAAATATCAAAACCTATGTGGAGTTGTAATACTATGACTACACCTCATGCTATGGCTATAGAGTGTAGTTCTTTGCAAATTCAACCACTGATACTATGCTACCAAGTGGAAAGGTTTCCTTGCATAGCTTGAATTGTGTGTCCAGCCATCGGGCTCTATGGGTATGCCTTGCATACTCACACACTAGATTCTCACAAAACATGGACATGAACTAATACACTGGAATCTTCTGAATAACTAACTCACACACTTTTTAGCCGGACCATCTTTTGTAGCATATACCACTATTTTATACTTCTCCAGACTCTACTAGTTTTATCCATACTCATATATGCTTTCCAATATGTTTGACATACTAGCATTAGTTGCAAGCCACTGCAATGCTACATGAACCATCAAGCATGTTGTCCTATAGAATATTTGTCCATCCTCTATTTCACATAAATTTTTTGATAAGAACTCTCTTGAAGATTTTGGTGGGGCTTCTATGCCACAATCCTGCAAAACATCGTTAGTATGCAAATGTAAACATATAAAATGATAAACATCATAATGGTTAGAGAATTCAATATGTAGTTTACAGCAACAAGTAGTGCGTGTGTGATTTATCTTGACATAAAAAGGTTTAATCATTTCAAAAAATCTTTGAGAAATACTAATTTGAGGATAAGAATTTTGAAATTTATGAAAAAATTGGGTTTGAGTCGTATCCAAAAAATGCTTTGGATGAGGCTCACGGTTTCGACTACCAATTCTCCTTCTTATGAAATCCCTTTGATTTGGAGATGGCCTTGTATTATTCTTCCAATAATCTTCAATTAGTGTTCTCAATGCTTCAACAACTTTTATATCTTTGTGTAGAAGTCTCCCCTAGAATGCCCATAATTCATTTGAATTAGTGCCCTCAATTATTTTCCGCCTTTGAACGGTGTTTCATAAAGTTTTTCTACTAATTCCCATTTGTTCACTTGTCTTTTTAATGAGGCAAGATCTCTTTGTTTGATAGCTTACCAAAGTCGATGTAATGACACATCGGGTGACATTACTATCCTTTGAGCATGAGGTCTTACCCACACTATCATAAGCATCCATTAGATTCTTCACAATAGTGTTTTCACTTGATGCATTTGATGTTCTCAACACAAGAGTCTTCATTATGTTTTTGTACTTTAAACCCCGCATCATTTGAACAAATAGTTGACATCTTACAGTCTCATTTAGCCTTTCAAGGAACATTTGCCAAATCTTATCAGCATATCTTCTACAAGTGCGTTCTGGAATCTTACCTTC